>CM061134.1:119789018-120389018 GCA_030789695.1 Scilla litardierei
ATATCAAATGGGATTGAGTTATATAACTAATCCTATTACAATACAAACTCATATCAAATCTATTCAAGTCCCAATTTGCTTGCTCATTCCTATCTCTAATAGGATCCCTCCTTAGCCGCACAAAATCCTAGCCATCAGTCTCATCCTTGACGCACCCATTGAAACCCTAGCACGCAAAAGAGAAGTAAAAACAACTTGCAGTATACAAAGCAATTTTAGGTTACCGCCAAAAGACTCTCTCCAAAAGAAAAGCCCTCATGCTCTTTCCTTTGCAAAGAATAATCCCCAAGAGCAGCTCATGTTTTTGTCTTAGCAATTCCTCAAGAGAGCAGCCGCAACTTCCCTTTTTGCAAATTCCAAAAATCTACCTCAAGCTTCAAATGACCTACTCCTAAAGCCACAAAAAATTCATGTGTCGAATTTTTTCCCACACAAAAGTTCCCTCATGTGCAGCAACTCTCTAAAGCTAAAAATTTCCAAGTAACCGCAAATTTTGACCCGAGGAATCTCCATGCCGAATCTCTTTGCAAAGCTCAAACCAAGACAATCCCATTGTAGCTGCAATCTTTAACCTTGCCTATTGTCTCAAATTCTTTGAGCATCTTGGAAATTGTTTGGCTCAAATTTGTGTGAAGGCTGCAAGTTTCAATTATTTGGTGGAGGCCGCAAGTTTCAATTTTTTGGTGAAGGCCGCAAGTTGCAACTTTTGGTGGATGGCGGAACTTTCATCGAGAGGGAGGTCAAACTATTAAGGGGCCTTCAGAGTTTACTACTTGGTAGAGTTGATCTGACCACACGATGAACGACAGAGACATCGACGCCAACACAACTGAGATATTCTAAACTCTTACTTAATTATATTTGTGTTATTGGTGTTGTGATCTTTGTAGAACTATTTTATTATATTTTTGGGGACTTGGCTAGTTGGAACTAGCCAAGAGAGAGCTTTAGTAAAATCGTTATCGTTTGGCACTTTGGTGAGTGCATGTACTGAAGGCCAGGGGAGTGTAGAGTTAGTGCTCTAGCTACAGATTGTACCAATTAATTTTAATACTCTAGTATTGCTTTTGGGGCTAGACATAGATCGTTGGAACAACCAAACCCGGGTATATCGCCTGTGTATGATGTGACTGCTTTACTATACACAGCATCTGATTGATTGTGTTATAACTGCCTGAGATTTCGTGTGGGTTGCACGAATATTTTTATAAGCATATTCACCCCCTAGACTTAGATCCAGATCCAACATTCATGTGGAGAATATTATTGATTTTATTTCAATTGGTTTATTTAATCCATGCCTATTACATGTCATCATTGTTCATTATCTCAGTTTACTTCAATTGGTAAAATGAGTATTTACAATTGTTTATCTATCATTTTACAATTGGTGCATATAAGTAAGGGGAGCTCATTAGCATTGTGATTTATTTCTTTATATGTTTACATAATGTGTGTCATCATCAAAAGGGAGTTTGTTAGGTATTGGTGTTTTAGATCAATATTATTTTGATGATGATTACAACATTATGTTGTTGCTAATGACTCTCATGTTTTAGTCTCATTTTTATCAAATGAAAAAAAATGATTTGGAGACTAATAGCTTGGTGCAAGGATGGACATCAAGGGGAGCATAGTGACGTCCCCTAGTTTTTGATCATGCAAGTACAATAGGATTGGGGATACCAGATTTAAATATTTATACCGCAAGCGCACAGTGTTGTAGTATGGCTTGGGGATCGAAAACAGGGAGGCGTGGTTGTGCTTGTGTCAAAGAGGAACCGGTTCACCCTATGGGTGATCTAGCCCGAACGATCGATGGTAGTCATGGAAAATAGATACGAGGGGTAAACAATATAAAAGGAAACCTAGGACTTCGTTTTTCACCCTATCATGTGTTCTCGCTATTACGACCTATGGATAGGAAAACGATTGGATTTAGGGTTTAGTGGTGAGACGTTGCCTCTAAAAGTGATACCAGTGTCCCATGGGCCCGATATTCCGGTTGATGCCCAGGATGATACGCCGGACTACCCGGGTTCGGTCGGTGGGCATTTCCATGTCCATTAACACCGACCGACTCCGGGAGCACTAAGCTCGCAATGATAACTCCCAACATCTCATCCTGCCGTTCCCACGCGCTAGGATTCAATGTCTACGCTAAGGGTGTGAGCTGTGGCTACGGAGTCAACAGCCAAGTTTATTCCCACTTGGCCCGACGGTCAAAGGCGGTCTTTTTTCCCCGATGACAATGAAACATCCCGTGTAACCATTTAAATTCCTGATCCCTATCGAAATCCTAGTCCTATGGACGCTTTAGGGAGAACCCACGAAGGGGTTTCCACCAAAATCCCAAATTTGGGAACTACTCACAAATCATAGCTAAAAAGTAATCTAAATGAAAATCAACCGTAGAAATCATGATCAGGCGATTGAAATGAGGTAGTAGCAATGATATAAAGATAATATCAAAGTTTGAAAGCAATCAGAAGACTTACAGAAAGCAATAAAATTCCAGCCGTCGCCGTACAAGAAAAAGACAGAAAAAAATAACCACACTCGTTTTCTGAAACCTAGGGCAACTATATAGACAAATCGACGTCACCCGATCCGTTGAAGCATCAACCGATCCGTTGAAGCGCCAGCACACCGTGAAGCTAGCTCAGCCTCAAGAGCGAGGCGAGCGGAGACGGCTCGGCGAACGAAAGAAGTAGTGGCTGGACGGGAAGTGGAAGTGGTGCCAGTGGCAGTGGTCATGCCGACACCGGAAGCTAGGCCTAAGAAGGCCTCAGTCAGAGCCTCAGAAGCGATAGGGCCAGAAGCCGGGGTGATACGACTAGGGCCAGCCCTGGGGTCTCCTTAGGACGTAGGGATATCCTGGTCGCCTAAGTGGGCGGCAGGGGGAGGTGATCTGGGTGCGCCCGGGATAAGGAACGGAAGACGCAACCCCCCTAGAAACTCAGGGTCGGGAGGGAATGTCCAATCTGCCACAAGAACGATAGACATACGAGCAGGGTTGGGCAGAATGGTGTAAGGAGCAGGGGGTGACCGTAGTAGAAGGTGAAACAACCATCGGGGCGGGGCTTGATCATGTGTATGTGCCGCAGGACGTCAAGATATATATGTGTAGGTCCTGTGGTAGAAGGAAAATATCGGGGGATGACGATATTGTACTGGGGATATGAAGCTATGATGGTAAGGAGGCCCCCGCAACAGTACTTGCCCTTTGTAACGCCCCGCTTCCCAAAAGACACCGGAAGCGAGAACGTTACACGGTCCGCTTGAACTGGAGCGGTGAAGCTCGAGTTCAATAAGCGTCTGTGATAAAAACACAGAAAAGGGTCCTTGCATTTGCGTATCAGAACAACCAGAAAACATTTCATTAAACTAAATGGGCACTTCCAGAATTGTTCGTACAGAAAATAAAACAACAAGGCCTCAGCATGGCCAAAGGAAACAACAACCAAACACTAATCCTACTACAAGGAACTAAACTAAAACTCAAGCAATGACGGAAAAAGACTCTAGTCATCTGCAGAAAACGTCTCGACGTCTTCGACAACTCTGGCTCTCCAAGTCAGGTGGAACTCTAGCTCTGAACCTGACATACATCTACAAACATGAATGTATGTCAGCTAGGGGTCTGCAAGAAAGAGTTAGCATCCCAAGGCGAAGTATATAACAAGTATATGAAATTTAGAAGCATCATTAAATTTAAAAGAAACGACTGCAGCAATTAACATTTAACAATTACAGAGCAGAAAGAAACAATCCTAGCATGCAGTTCTAGTCGATGGCAAGTTTAAAATTAGATTCTCAGAGTTTGTTAGCATTTCAATATTCGCGATGACCAAGTTAGCGTTACAATGACCATGTCAAGAATTCACATCTAATCTAGGGTTCTCGCCTTTAGGTCGTGATGAGAAGGTCGTTCCTCTCACGGGGGCTTACCGCGATTGACACTAACCCACCGCGTCGGGTGGTGTTCTTGAGGAGAGTACCTTTCATACGCTCAGTGGCCGCTCAACCCTAACCCTACCCAAAAGTTTTGCCGGAACACGAGCCGGCCTAGTCGACTCACACGACATCACGAATTCACGATTTCGCCTTCGAGGCGCACGATTTCACGATGTCCAAACTATTAAACATGTCAAGACTCACTGAATTTCATTGTTATCAAAATTAGTGTTTTATGATGACAATTCTGCAAAGCGGAAGCGGGTCGAACGACCGGTTCCGTAATTTCCAATAATGACGATTTCGTCCTTTTCGTTCAATTTGCTACAGAAACAATTTCTTTCTCTAGTTGTTTAAATTGGGGATATATCGTATGATATACCGTTGAATCCCAATTTTCTTCCTAATCATTATGGTGTCACTTTCCTACGTTATTTCACGTCACAATTTCAGGTTATTCAGCAATACATGAAGGCGGCGTAAACGTGCCGAAACTTCTAAAAATCATAACAAATTATATACTTGCCTGTTTTTGACGTTCTTGGTGTCGTTGGAATCGTCTCAACGAGTACTACGCCGTGGAAGGTTCGGTTCGTCGTTTTTGGCAGGTGTTAAAGAGGGGAGAACAGCACGAAGGGAAGAGGACAGGAGTCTCTCAGGGCAGATCGCGGAGGGCGGCTGTGTCCGAGGCTTGCGCGTTGCATGATGGCGAGGGAAGCTGGAGCGGTATCCAAGGCGAGGGGAGGTCGTGTGAAGGAGGCAGGGCGAGGGTGCTGCGTCGCGGGTGGCCGGCGTCGTTGGGCGATGAGGGTCCGAGGCTGCGGTTCTTTGTGATGGCGTGGCGGAGATGAGCGGATGGGGGTGCCGTGCTCACTGACTGTGGAGGAGGCCGCGCCAGCGTTGTTGGGGTGCGGGCGCTTGCTGCAGGTGTAAGGAGACCACCGGCGCCGGAGGGTGGTGGAGGGTGGCCGTGCGAGTGGTGCTTAGCGGCTGTGAAGTGCTGCGAGGGGAGAAGATGGCTGGCGCTGGCGTTGCACTGACGTTATAGGGAGGCCGAGCAGGCCGAGGGAGGAAGAGGGTGGAGGAAGCGGCGGATCCCTGGGCGTGCGTTGTGTGGAGGAGATGAAAGTAGAAGGCGGCGGTTTAGTCCTTTTAGGGTTTTATAAAAATAGGAGATGAAGTCTCTAGGGTTAAGAATATAGGGAGTAGGGGCTCGGGTCCTAGGGTTTAGCTTTAGGTCCTTTTTTGACATAGAAGTATCATAGGGGGGCTGTGAGAAGCATGAAACCCTAGGGTTCATATAGGTTAGCTGCCTACTTGTGTGCTTGGGGTCGGATCATCACGTGAATGGGTCTTTAGAGTTAGGTTTCTTTAGAATAGTTTTTTTTATTCATCATTTTTGTGCGGCTGAGGCATTTGCAGCCTTAGGGTTGACAGGCCTAATTTTATAGGAAGTGAGAGGGTATGGTCAGCTGTTGGGGTTGTTAGGTTGGACCTAGGTTCATTTTAAAAGAAAGCTCCTAGCCTATGCTTTCATGTGATCATGGAAAGAGGAGTTTTAGGCTTTGCTTACTAATATTTGTTGGTTTATAAAGAAAAGTGTGTGCGGGGACTAAGCCCTGGGAAAAGTTCCGTGTGTGTAACGGAAAATTAGAGGAAGGAACAAGGAAAAAGGGTTTAAGAGATAAAAGGGAAGTTTTTAAGACTAGGTTAAAAAGGAAGGGACAAAGGAGTTAATAGCAATTAGAAGTAGGATTTTGTTGTTAATGAGGATGGGTAAAAGTCTCATCTCTAATACAGGTAGTGTTTTGAATTTGGAACTCAAATTTTGGAATGAAATTACATAAGTTAAATTAAAAACTTGTGACTAGCACATATAGGATTCGAAGTTAAAACGAGTACGTAGTATAAATACGTTAAGCTTAAACATGAAATACGGATACACATTTAAACAATAGCTACAAAAAGTGTACAACCAGAATGGTAACCGACTAGGATGTATATCAGAATTACTGGCCGTTACATTCTACCCACCTTAAGAACGATTCCGCCCTCGGAATCTCATCGGCTAAAACACCGGGAAACGTTAGGGTAACGCTCGTATCTCCTCTTCTAATGCATACACACCATAAATAAGCATCACGCCATACTCAAATAATAGTTCTAATACTAATACCAATAGTATTACCGCTGATAGTTCTAATCAACGTCCACGCTAATAGCAGTAAGAACACATGTAAATACATTACTAGTTACATATTAACATAACACGTTTAATAAAATATCATCATACAAATACCATCCAACCAAAATTATACTCGAGTGAATAGTAACACTTTACTATACCACCACATCAAATTTACTAGATGTAAGTGTGCCATCACTTGCACCCTCATAATCTATAAAGATATAGTACCACCTGTCACTTAAACATACCACTAACACATAAATACAATCATTCTTAGTATATTAACACTTCAATTGTATAATCACTTTACATACAACATATCACTACATGTATTTACATTCACGTAATACCTTACACCATACAAGGATTTTATAAGCCTTACTCATAACACCAGGGTCGTCGTAATCTACCCACCTTAGGATCAAGTCCGTCCTAAGACTTCCTTAAATAGGCCGACGTAGGGTTGGGCGGACTTAGACACCAAGGTCATTCTACCCCATTCATACATTCATTATAATGAAACTATATACATCCATATGCACACACTTACTTATATATCACACACTTTCAAATACTTGTACATATGTTCATTTTACATACATATACATACTTATACTACTACACTCTTATCTCGTATCGATATAGGTCGCATATACACTCACCGGTATACACAACCATGGTAATACACATGGGCAAGTATACTATTTCGTACATTCACATATACGTAGTCACAAACATACGGCCATGCATACCTCCTGGTATGCACATGCCCACACATCATCCCGTAGGGGTAACATTATAACCCTACGATGCATACAACACACTTATTTATACAATATATATAGACATACGTACCTATAACTAACCACGTATATATATACGCGCGAGTACACGCCATACATACTAACATACAAATCACACAATAAATCCGCACACACAACCATGGTACCTAACATGCACATCACTGTATCAGCGTACAATTACACCCATTAACAAGTACGGCTAAGGTACATACACGTCTAGTAACTAGCCAATACTAAATCTAATACGCACATATATTCTTATAGTGATATAGCTAATCACTCCCCTAAATATAAATATAACACTTACTACTATACACTTGTTTGAATACATACCTATCACAATTTACTGTACGTTCATGCACACATGACATAATAGATCATCACACTATACTAATATATTAAGGGGAAAACACATGTAGACCTAAGTGGTACATAAAGATTCACCCGCACGGGCCCACACCCACTATCTATACACATGCATAACAACAAAACTACAATCACTGCTAATGGTCCCATTATACTTATATTAAAGCTGACATAAGCACTCATAAGCACCAATGCGAAAACTAATCAATAGTGTTGGATCCACAGTTGAAAGATGTAATGAATTAATGCTGTGATGGACGGCTCTGGAGGTGGCATGGATAAGCGAGTAGTTTGGTTGGGTGACACCAAATATCTAAGAATAATTAAATAATTAGGAAGATAAGGATGTGTGGGGGAAAAATAACATCGTTATAATTTATGTAGGATAGCGAGCATACGGCAAAATGTGATCAGTCAAATAATATGTGAAGAGTAATATGGGCATAGTGTCGTAGTGCTCGTTTTGCAAATGAAACATAGGCTTGTAAAAAGAAAACAGAAAATTTTCTTTTCTTAAATATTTGAAAACAATGATTATAAAACTAACACACAGGATTTTGAGGTTCCATTTAACTTAGAACATATTTTAAAAGTATGTATCGATGACCGTTTTGAAATACATTAAAGGAGGTGACATTGGAACTAGCGACTTAGGAATAAGATTTTAAAAGTTCGTTGCCTGAGGAAAATAGGGTAGTTAGGTGAAATAGAAGGGCGAAAATGGATGTGAGGAAATCGTTATAAGATAGTAGTTAAAGATCGCATCAACAGAGTTTCATAATCAAGATTGGGTTTAAGTCGACTGAAGTGTAGAGAATCTAAGTACACCTTTTCGAAGGAATTTTAAACTTAGCGAAGAATTCAATAAATGAAGTATCGAAATACTTTTTAGAGGTTCCCGGATCTGCAAGCGGGCGGACCTGAAGAGTTTATGTGAGTCGAGGACAAGGAATATGTTTGACGATCTAAACGTAAGGACGACTAAGAAGTAACTTTGTGAAAACGCTACAATGGCTTCATACAATCATTAACATGGAAGTGTAATGATTAGAAAATAGTAAAATCAGGGGGAAAATAATCACTGGGTCGACTAAGATTTAGCACTATGGTTCTACAACGAACTAGACTGCGATAGGGAAACCGAGGTGAGGGTTCATAGAGGATCAAGATCGAGATTTTATGGATCTGAGATATCTCACGCTTCGAAGTCTACTCCTTGCAGGCGTCTCGGGTTCGACTTGCACGGTGCCGGTCGCTACGTCCGGTTGGGTCCTAGATTCGATGAATCTAAGCAAATGATTAGCGAAACTCAAGAATCTAGTATGGTCAGAATTGGATGATCAATCGCTAGGGTGACTCCTAAGATGATAATACTAAGTCGTGGCGAGGGCGTCTAACTATCGAGCACGAGCGTCTAATTAACTCTTCCTATTATCCTGATATATTGGGTTTCCTATCGTGCTGAGCCAAGGCATTCAAGTAATTCACGTACGAACTAATTCTGGGAGTTTTGGCTACTGAAAAGTGTTCTCATTGTTCCGAATTTCGCAGTTGCAAGACCTGCATGGGCCACCACTAAAACCTGTAACGCCCCGCTTCCCAAAAGACACCGGAAGCGAGAACGTTACACGGTCCGCTTGAACTGGAGCGGTGAAGCTCGAGTTCAATAAGCGTCTGTGATAAAAACACAGAAAAGGGTCCTTGCATTTGCGTATCAGAACAACCAGAAAACATTTCATTAAACTAAATGGGCACTTCCAGAATTGTTCGTACAGAAAATAAAACAACAGGGCCTCAGCATGGCCAAAGGAAACAACAACCAAACACTAATCCTACTACAAGGAACTAAACTAAAACTCAAGCAATGACGGAAAAAGACTCTAGTCATCTGCAGAAAACGTCTCGACGTCTTCGACAACTCTGGCTCTCCAAGTCAGGTGGAACTCTAGCTCTGAACCTGACATACATCCACAAACATGAATGTATGTCAGCTAGGGGTCTGCAAGAAAGAGTTAGCATCCCAAGGCGAAGTATATAACAAGTATATGAAATTTAGAAGCATCATTAAATTTAAAAGAAACGACTGCAGCAATTAACATTTAACAATTACAGAGCAGAAAGAAACAATCCTAGCATGCAGTTCTAGTCGATGGCAAGTTTAAAATTAGATTCTCAGAGTTTGTTAGCATTTCAATATTCGCGATGACCAAGTTAGCGTTACAATGACCATGTCAAGAATTCACATCTAATCTAGGGTTCTCGCCTTTAGGTCGTGATGAGAAGGTCGTTCCTCTCACGGGGGCTTACCGCGATTGACACTAACCCACCGCGTCGGGTGGTGTTCTTGAGGAGAGTACCTTTCATACGCCCAGTGGCCGCTCAACCCTAACCCCACCCAAAAGTTTTGCCGGAACACGAGCCGGCCTAGTCGACTCACACGACATCACGAATTCACGATTTCGCCTTCGAGGCGCACGATTTCACGATGTCCAAACTATTAAACATGTCAAGACTCACTGAATTTCATTGTTATCAAAATTAGTGTTTTATGATGACAATTCTGCAAAGCGGAAGCGGGTCGAACGACCGGTTCCGTAATTTCCAATAATGACGATTTCGTCCTTTTCGTTCAATTTGCTACAGAAACAATTTCTTTCTCTAGTTGTTTAAATTGGGGATATATCGTATGATATACCGTTGAATCCCAATTTTCTTCCTAATCATTATGGTGTCACTTTCCTACGTTATTTCACGTCACAATTTCAGGTTATTCAGCAATACATGAAGGCGGCGTAAACGTGCCGAAACTTCTAAAAATCATAACAAATTATATACTTGCCTGTTTTTGACGTTCTTGGTGTCGTTGGAATCGTCTCGACGAGTACTACTCCGTGGAAGGTTCGGTTCGTCGTTTGTGGCAGGTGTTGAAGAGGGGAGGGCAGCACGAAGGGAAGAGGACGGGAGGCTCTCAGGGCAGATCGCGGAGGGCGGCTGTGTCCGAGGCTTGCGCGTTGCATGATGGCGAGCGAAGCTGGAGCGGTATCCAAGGCGAGGGGAGGTCGTGTGAAGGAGGCAGGGTGAGGGTGCTGCGTCGCGGGTGGCCGGCGTCGTTGGGCGATGAGGGTCCGAGGCTGCGGTTCTTTGTGATGGCGTGGCGGAGATGAGCGGATGGGGGTGCCGTGCTCACTGACTGGGGAGGAGGCCGCGCCGGCGTTGTTGGGGTGCGGGCGCTTGCTGCAGGCATAAGGAGACCACCGGCGCCGGAGGGCGGTGGAGGGTGGCCGTGCGAGTGGTGCTTAGCGGCTGTGAAGTGCTGCGAGGGGAGAAGATGGCTGGCGCTGGCGTTGCACTGACGTTATAGGGAGGCCGAGCAGGCCGAGGGAGGAAGAGGGTGGAGGAAGCGGCGGATCCTTGGGCGTGCATTGTGTGGAGGAGATGAAAGTAGAAGGCGGCGGTTTTGTCATTTTAGGGTTTTATAAAAATAGGAGATGAAGTCTCTAGGGTTAAGAATATAGGGAGTAGGGGCTCGGGTCCTAGGGTTTAGCTTTAGGTCCTTTTTTTGACATAGAAGTATCATAGGGGGGATGTGAGAAGCATGAAACCCTAGGGTTCATATAGGTTAGCTGCCTACTTGTGTTCTTGGGGTTGGATCATCACGTGAATGGGTTTTTAGAGTTAGGTTTCTTTAGAATAGTTTTTTTTTAATTCATCATTTTTGTGCGGCTGAGGTATTTGCAGCCTTAGGGTTGACAGGCCTAATTTTATAGGAAGTGAGAGGGTATGGTCAGCTGTTGGGGTTGTTAGGTTGGACCTATGTTCATTTTAAAAGAAAGCTCCTAGCCTATGCTTTCATGTGATCATGGAAAGTGGAGTTTTAGGCTTTGCTTACTAATATTTGTTGGTTTATAAAGAAAAGTGTGTGCGGGGACTAAGCCCTGGGAAAAGTTCCATGTGTGTAACAGAAAATTAGAGGAAGGAACAAGGAAAAAGGGTTTAAGAGATAAAAGGGAAGTTTTTAAGACTAGGTTAAAAAGGAAGGGACAAAGGAGTTAATAGCAATTAGAAGTAGGATTTTGTTGTTAATGAGGATGGGTAAAAGTCTCATCTCTAATACAGGTAGTGTTTTGAATTTGGAACTCAAATTTTGGAATGAAATTACATAAGTTAAATTAAAAACTTGTGACTAGCACATATAGGATTCGAAGTTAAAACGAGTACGTAGTATAAATACGTTAAGCTTAAACATGTAATACGGATACACATTTAAACAATAACTACAAAAAGTGTACAACCAGAATGGTAACCGACTAGGATGTATATCAGAATTACTGGCCGTTACACCCTTGCTGGCACGGCTAATCTCAAGTAACTTGTGAATAAGCCAAGCACCAGCATGAATAGGAATGTGAGGGGCCTCGAAGGCGAACCCGTCGTCACCGCGAATAAAATCAAATGTCATGGCCCACAAAATAAAAAGGTCAGGGATATTCATGGTCCCGGACTCATCCCTGGGGAAGAATGTGCGAGATATGATTCGGTGGGCCAGACGAAATACGGGGTGAATGATGGAGGAGGCCTTGGCCTTACCTCGAGGATAGTGATCGTGGAGGGTGATACGAAACCAAAATTGATCGACGTCGAAGTCGGGGTGATATCCGTAGGGACAGATAGCGTCGCCCCCTAGAATGGGGAATCCGAAAATATTATTGATAGTATTCAGGTGGGTGCAGATAGTTTTGTTTCGGACGCGGAAAACGACGATCGATCCCGACTCATATTTTAGAGAAGATAGGAATTCTAGTGTGAGGGCGGGGTAGGACGCCGCGTGGGCGTTCAAGAAAGCTAACCAACCTAAGTTAACGAAGAGAGTCTCGACCTCGGAGAAAACTTCGAGATCGATAAGAGTTTGGGCATATGCAAACTTGGTGGAAATGTGTGAATGTGCGTCGAGTCTATTATAAAAATCTTTATGTTCAGCACTCAGAAAACGGTAACCACGCGGTCCCAACATTGGGTCCTCATGAGGGATAATAGGTTGGGGTAGGGGTTGTGTGGGCAGTGTAGGAGGAGGACGTGAAATAGGTGGACGTGTGGACTTCCGTCTCTTGTGAGACGGCTCCTCCTCATGCAAGATAGCTTTACCCTTATCTTTTTCCCTAGCCATGATAGTGTGTGATGCAAGTGAATGCAAGATATGACGAATGCACACAATCAATGGCAATTGAGCAAAACAGTGCTACTAGGTCAAATGTAAGAAATAGAGCTAGGGAACGAGTTTACCCAAGAGCAAAGACAATCCTTGCTCACAAATCACCCAACGCTGTGCAATTGATGGGAGTGTGAAGCCGCGGCACGCCTTTTCAACAAATTTTCAAAATGGGGGAGAAGGAGCTAGGGTTAGGTCAAAGATTAGGGTTAAATGAAAGAGGGAGAGAGAGAAATTGATGAAGAGAGAGAAGGAGGAGGAGATGAGGTCGGTTGAGAGGGAGTGGAGATCGGTTTGGGGGAAGAGGATGGCCGGTTGAGGGTTGGAGAAATCGAAACGACGGAGGAATTTTGAAATCGGGTGAGAGAAGTGAATCGGGTGAAGGCGGGGGGGGTATTTATAGGGTTTTAGGCGAACCGATCGGGTGAGATCTCACCCGATCGGTTGGGTAAATTTTCGAAAACTTTGTTGAAAAGTAGCTATAGGCGAACCGATCGGTTGCGATTTCAACCGATTGGTTGGCCGCTTCACCATTTTCCCGGGAGCATCCCCGACTTCACCCGGATAGCCACCCAGTCAGAGCTCCAGATCAATTGATCGGTTGAATTAATCCCCAAATTTCCCGAGAGCTTTGCTCTTCTCACACGATCTACCACCAGGTCTCAGTTTGCTTCACCCGAGCGGTTCGTTGAAGAACAGATATATGCCATCTTCGGATACGTCCCACCCGATCGGTTGAGGGGTCAACCGATCGGTTGGGGGCTTGTTTCCTGCACAATTTCAAAAATAGCCTAAGTCTTTTGACGAAAGCTCCCGTCGTTGAATTTATTCACCAAATAAAGAAAAATAAACCTAAAAATAATCCTAAAAACAAAGACGAGGGTTTAAAACATGGGTTGCCTCCCATGAAGTGTTGTTGTTTAACGTCGTTTGCTCGACGCCCGGTAGATGATTTTCAAGGAGGACGGGGGTGATGCCCATGTTTGGCATTCCTTCAAATGTTGGAGCGGTGGCCTTTGGTGTTGTCGGCGGTGATAAGTAGACTTGCTCGACGATCCTCCCTCCGTTGATGTCCGGGGGCTTCTCCCTCATATTGGCATCAACTGCCACTTTTCTCAAGATCCTGATCTCATCAGCGGTGAGCCCCATGGGCTCTTTCCCTTCTCTCCTTGTTGGAGCAACTTTTTAGAATCCTGGAGGGATCGGATGTGAGACAGCCGCTTCCCGAGCAACTTCTTCCTTCTTCATAACGACATGCTCTTCTAGGTCCCCCAAGCTGTCGGGGGGGTTCCTTGAGAGAATTTTCCCGGCCCCAGCTTCTACGGCTCTTTCCTCCTCAATGTCCAGCATATTGCAACCAGGTTCATCTGGGGGTTCTTCATAGATAACCCCAAGTCAAATACGACCTTCTGGTCGCCAACATTAAGGGATAACTTCCATTTCTTCACATCTAGCAGCACACCAGCGGTGGCCATGAAGGGCCGTCCAAGGATGATGGGTGTATGAGTGTCTTCGGGCATGTCCATCACCACGAAGTCTACCGGCACATGCACTCCGCTGACGTTAACTGGCAGGTCTTCTACAATTCCCACCGGATATTTGACCGATCTATCAGCTAGTTGAAGGGTCATACCCGTGGGCTCCAGGTCTCCCATCCTTATCCTCCTATATAGTGACAGGGGCATCAGACGCTCACTCCCAAATCCACGAGCGCCCGATGGATCTTCACTTCCCCAATCGAACAAGGCATAGAGAAGCTTCCCGGGTCCTTTAGCTTGGGCAGATTCGCTCGCTAAATGAGAGCGCTATATTCCACCGTGAGAACGACCTTTTCCTTTCTGGAACCCCTCGTCACCAAATCCTTTAAAAACTTCGCATAGGAGGGAATTGTCTCTATGGCTTCGAGGAAAGGGATCTGCAAGCTCAAATCCTTTACCATAGCGAAGAACTTGCCGTATTTTTCATCAATCTTAGCCTTGGCAAGTCATTGTGGAAAAGGCACAACGGGCTTAAATACTCTCAGGTTCCCCTCCTTGTCCTTCTTCTTCTCTTCTTCAGGGACTCCCTCCAGAGTCATATCCTTTGGTGACGAAGCTCCGTCGTCATTAGATTTTTCAATTGGTTGCCCACCGACCAACGGAGCTTCAGGTTCCTTAGCGTGCACTCTTGTAGGAATTTGTGTCCAGCTTCTCAAGACGACAGCGGACACATTCGCATGATCATGCGTTAGTGCCAATGTCTGATTTGTCCCCCTTGGATTTACTTCCGGTTGACCCGGTAATTGGTTTTTCGCCCTTTGAAGGTTTGCCACCTGCAACCCCAACTGGGTTACTTGGTCGGTGAGGGCCCTCTGTCCCATCTCCAGCTTCAAGTTGATCTTCTTATGGTTTGTAATATACTGGGTCAAAAGGGTCTCGACCGGGGAGATAACTCGCTGCTGGGCATATGGCTGCTCCTGCTGCTGCATGGGCTGCTGGTTCCTGGGGGTACTGCTGATATATTTGATGTGGCTGCAGCGATTGTTGATACTGCTGCTGCTGTTGCCAAGGCGGCTGATATACTTGTTGCTGCTGCTACTGGGGCTGCTGATATGGCGCCCTGTAGCTCAAATTGGGGTGGTTCTGGTTATTGGGAGAATAAACCGGATTCAAGCTAGTCCTGGGTGGATGCGGCGCATTACCCGTCGGGTTGAAGAAAAGTGCGATAGCTTGATCCACCAATGGTGAAATATCACCACCCTCGAAGTCTCCCAGGACTTCCGCTTCCACCACTGCTACTTGTTGGGTGCTGGCACCACCAGTTCCTACCATAAGCGCTGAGATCTGGGTCGATAGCAAATCGAATTTTCTAGACAACTTGTCGATGTCCTCGACTCTATGAATGCCTCCAGATCTGGGTGTTGCACGCTCATCGCACCACCGCTCAGTGTTTGATGCCATGTTTTCTAAAATGTTGCCGGCATCTTCTTCACTTCTAGACATCAAGGACCCCCCAGTCACGGTATTCATCGAAGATTTTAGGTCATCCCTCAACCCATTATAGAACAGATTTATAATCTGCCACTTTGGAAGTTCATGATAAGGGCATCTCTGCTGCATCTCTTTGAATCTCGTCCAAGCTTCGTGCAGGGACTTGTGGCTGGCTTGGGAGAAGGAGGAGATCTCACTCCTCAGCTTCATCGTCTTCCCCGGGAGGGAAGAACTTAGTCAAGAAAGCGTTCAAGAGCTTCTGCCAAGTATTGGAGGTGTTCGGGTCCTTTCCCCTAAGCCATTGCTTGGCTTTATTCCATAGAGAGAAGGGGAATAGCTTCAGTCGGATTGCTTTAGTCGTGACACCATTAATCCTGAATGTGTCACACTTCTCAAGGAGTCCAGATGTTCAATAGGGCTCTCCATGGGTGCCCCAGAGAATTGATCCTGCTGGATCCACGTCACTAGTGACGGCTTTAGCTCGAAGCTCACGGCCGTAATAGTCGGAGGTTGGATGGAGGTGGTGGACCCGATGGATGGCATCGAGTATTCCAGCAGATATTTCTGGGGAGGAGTGCTCTCTCTCATGGCTTCAGCTTCTTCCCTTCTTCTTCTTCTTTATACGTTTAGACGCCTCATGGTGGCGTTAATCTCTGGGTCAAGTGGAATCAAGTCGTCTAGATTCCTTGTATTCCTGCGCATGTAAAACAAGAAATACCCGTGAAGCTAGTATGGGATAGAAATAGATAAAAACAAAAAACAAAGAGTAGAAAAAATAAAAAGTGAAAAAGTAGAATGCGAAAATTTTCGCGAGGCGAGGATATGACTAGACTGAAGGGTTCAAATGGTCCTAAAATTAACAAGCACGTTGCCTCCCCGGCAACGGCGCCATAAAGCTTGACGTCCCCTAGTTTTTGATCATGTAAGTGCAATAGGATTGGGGATACCAGATTTAAATATTTATACCGCAAGTGCACGGTGTTGTAGTGCGGCTTGGGGGTCGAACACAGGGAGGTGTGGTTGTGCTTGTCAAAGAGGAACTGGTTCACCCTATGGGTGAGCTAGCCCGAACGATCGATGGTTGTCACAGAAAGTAGATACGAGGGGTAAACAATATAAAAGAAAACCTAGGACTTCAGTTTCCACCCTACCATATGTTCTCGCTATTACGACCTACGGATAGGAAAACGATTGGATTTAGGGTTTAGTGGTGAGACGTTGCCTCTAAAAGTGATACCAGCATCCCATGGGCCCGATATTCCGGGCGATGCCTAAGATGATACGCCGGACTACCTGGGTGCGGTCGGTGGGCATTCCCACGTCCATTAACATCGACCGACTCCGGGAGCATTAAGCTCGCAACAATAACTCCCAACTTCTACTCATGTCGTTCCCACACGCTAGGATTCAATTTCTACGCTAAAGGTGTGAGCTGTGGCTAGGGAGTCAACCGCCAAGTTTATTCCCCCTTGGCCCGACGGTCAAAGGCGTTCTTTTTCCCGTCGATGACAATGAAACACCCTGCGTAACCATTTAAATTCCTGATCCCTATCTAAATCCTAGTCCTATGGACGCATTAGGGAGAACCCACGAAGTGGTTTCCACCAAAATCCCAGATTTGGGAACTACTCACAAATCATAGCTAAAAAGAAATCTAAATGAAAATCAACCATAGAAATCATGATCAGGCGATTGAAATGAGGTAGTAGCAATGCTATAAAGATAATATCAAAGTTTGAAAGCAATCAAAAGACTTACAGAAAGCAATAAAATTCCAGCCGTCACCGTACAAGGAAAAGACAGAAAAAATAACCACACTCGTTTTCTAAAACTTTTGGCAACTATATAAACAAATCGACGTCACCCGATCGATTGAAGCATCAATCGATCGGGTGATCTGCTTGATGTTTCGGCCGTCGGCATCGGGGGCTTCAACCGGGCGCTGAGGAGGGCGGGTGAAGCAAGCGGGTCGTCGTTTGAAGAGATGCAGCATCAGGTCACCCGATCGGTTGAGTATTCAACCGATCGGTTGGAAATATCCCCAAAAATGACCGAGAGTACTGTCGACTTGGCACGGTCAGCGAACCGTCGGTTGAGCTCTCCGGATCGTCGTTTGGAAAATCAGCTACAGATAAACCGATCAGGTGAGATATCACCCGATCGGTTGGAATTCAGCTCCAAATGGTCGAGAGCTCTGTTGTGTTCAATCGGTTGGCGAACCGGTCGGTTGAACTGCTCCTCACTCCAGCTTCCATCCAGGTCGGACACGCGTGCATCACCCGATCGGTTGGACATAGTGGCTATGTCCAATCGATCGGTTGAGGGTTGAAAAATAGCGATCTTCGTCGTTTGACCCCCTGGATCGCGCGTGACTCCTCCCGTTGCTCCGGGGACTCATGATATCTTCGTTATATGCCCCCTACGCTGGCAATCTCCTGCAAATACACAAAAACACAAAGAAGTGAAAGAAAAATAAAAATCCCAAGAAAATGGGCCCGGGACGATGGAAAACAACGGAAAAACACAAAGAAGACGTGCTTGAATATATAAAATAAAAACACACGTCACATAGCCAAAGCTTGGAACTGGATGAAGGGAAGCTCATCAAGTGGTGCCAAAGCTTGGAAGATGATATGAAGCATCAAGTTTGAATCTTAGACTCTAGGAGAAGCAACATAATCCATGTAATATCTTTTATTACTTGCATTTCTCTTTTTGAGTCTAGGATTATGTAATGCCTTGATACATGGTCTGCTCATTCATGCATATGCATATAACCATCTTAGTTAGCCTTAAAGTTATCATCTAATCCAACACAATAAGTTCATCATGCCAAATGACTCAATTGGAGTCTCTGGCTCACCTACAGGCGACTGTTGAAGGAAGGACAAGCGATTGGGTGATTCCAGGCGCCTGGCTGGCCTTCTACAGCTGACTGTTATGCACATCTCAAGTCATATAATTCTTCACTCTTTCTTAAGCTTTTGGAGCCGGCGACCGAAGTTCATTTGACAGGTGCCTGTCTTCAATCAGGCTCTTGGATATTGTTCTTAAGTCGTCTGTGTACCAAAGTGCGTGACTTGTCATTTCTGGGTGTTGCTCAAGCTTGTGTGTCAGTCGACTGATGTAGAGTATACAGTTGCATGTAATTCTTCTGACTCCTGGACTTTGCCCTTCAGTCTTTTGAATGCACAAGTGCATAACTTGCATTTTCTCGGCATCTCTCCGGCTTGTGTGTCAGTCGACCAATGTAGTGTTTTCAGTTGCATGTATTTTTTCAGGTGTCTGGACTTTGGTCATCAGTCTTCTGAATGCATAAGTGCGTAAGTTGCATTCTCTATGTTTCTGTTCATCCCATGTGACAGTCGTCTGCTGAATAATATTCAGGCACCTGCTCATTTACAGGCGCCTGTGTAGTCTTCTACAGTCGGCTGTCCTGGCTCAAATTATAGCCTTAGGGAATTTTATAGCCGCTCAACTCTCTTAGCCGTAAAATGACATATTATAGCCGTTGCATATTTTCTCTCTTGGCTTTTTCCTTGGGTTTTATGGGTTTCTTTGGGCTTCCTATATATAAGAGAGGGCTTAGTTCTATTAGAACTCATGGTTAATTTTGAATATTATAGAGATTCATAAGCCACACCAAATATTCACTTTAATTCTCACAAAGAGAGTGAATACAATCTCACACAGAGATACATCACACATAGGATTTTGGATTCTCACATAGAGAAATCCTTGCTCTCACACAGAGAGACAAATTCTCTCACAGAGAGAGACTTTAACTCTCATGCAGAGAGTACTCAACCAACCCTACACAAGGGTTAACCTCTCACAAAGAGAGGAACTAGCTCTCACAAAGAAATCTAGGGTTTCAACTTACACAAAGATGAAATAAATACTCTTACATATGCATTGAGATGAACTTACTCAATATGAAGAAAAATGCATGGAAGAGGATCTCCAAGTGATGAGATGAGCTTGACTGCACTTGGATGATTTCCCTTGAGCTTGACTTCAATGCATGAAGAGAAATATGCTCATGAGAGGGAAATGAGAGAGATTAGGAGTGGCTTATGAACTAATAGAACTAAGCCATCTCCTATATATAGGAAGCCCAAAGAAACCCATAAAACCCAAGGAGAAAGCCAAGAGAGAAAATCTACAACAGCTATAATCTGTCATTTTACGGCTAAGACAGTCGACTGTATAAGTATCGACAGTCGACTGATCAATGGCTATAAAATTTCCAATTGCTGTAATCTGAGTCAGGACAAGCGACTATAGAAAACTACACAGTCGCCTGTAAATGAGCAGGCACATGAATATCCATCAGCAGGCAACTGTCACATGGGATGAACAGAAACAGAGAGAATGCAACTTACACACATGTGCATTCAGATGACTGATGACCAAAGTTCAACCGCCTGAAAATATACATGCGACTGAAAACACTACATCAGTCGACTGACACACAAGTTGGAGAAATGCCGAGAAAATGCAAGTTACGCACTTGTGCATTCAGACGACTGAAGAGTAAAGTCCAAACGCCTTAAGAATTACAGGCAATTCTATACACTACATCAGTCGACTGACACACAAGCTAGAGCAAAAACCAGAAATGACAAGTTATGCACTTTGGTACACAGATGACTGAAGAACAATATTCAGGCGCCTGATAAAAGACAGGCGCTTGTCAAATGAACTTTGGTCTCCTAGTCCAAAAGCTCAAGAAAGAGTCAAGAATTATATGACTTAAGCTGTGCACAACAGTCGACTGTAGAAGGCCAGCCAGGCGCCTGGAATCACCCAGTCGCTTGTCCTTCCTTTAGCAATCACAAGTAGGAGAGCTAGAGACTCCAGTTGAGTCATTTGGCATGATGGACCTATTGGGTTGGATTCTATGATAATCCTAAAGCTCATTAAGATGGTTATATCATATGCATGAATGAGTAGACCATCTATCAAGGCATTAAAATAATCATAGACTCAAAAAGATAAATGCAAGTAATAAAAGATATTACAGGGATAACATTGCTTCTCCTAGAGTCTAAACTTCAACCTTGATGCTACTCCTCATCTTCCAAGCTTTGGCACCACTTAATGAGCTTCCCTTCATCAAGTTTCAAACTTTGGCTATGCTTCCCGTGATGTCCATCCTTGCACCAAGCTATTAGTCTCCAAATCATGCAATTCTTTATTTGATAAACATGAGACTAAAACATGAGAGTCATTAGCAACAACATAGTGTTGTGATCGTCATCAAAATAGTATTGGTCAAAAACACCAATATCTAACAATCTCCCCCTTTTTGATGATGACACACTTTATGTAAACATATAAAGAAATAAAGCACATTGCTAATGAGCTCCCCCTACTTATATGCACTAATTGTAAAATGATAGATAAACAATTGTAAATATTCATTATACCAATTGAAGTAAACTGAGATAATGAACAATGTGTTAAGTATTGGACTTCTCCCTACTTGGTTTTGATGATGAGCAAACATAAATACTTGTGACTAATCCCCTACTTGTAGTTAATCCATTTGCCTAAGCCTATCATGAAGATCAATTAGTAATAGATGTCACTCAAGGATCAATCAAAGCTTGTAAAGTCGATTGGATAATCGAAGATGAAGATTGAAGCTTCTAGAAGACTTCAAGATCATTCGATTGAAAGAAGAGAGGCAAAAATCATTGTAATCTTTTTATTCTCTTCTTCTCTCTTATTGGTATGTAACTTAGAAATAAAATTATGTTGGAGCGCACACACATCTTCCATTCTATCCTAGAAAGCATTAGAACTCATTTCTTAGGCCTCCAATTCTTAATTCTCAAGCATGTGCATGTTGGAGTTCTAACAGGTGACTGCTGAACGATTTATAGGCGCATGTCTCCATACGGACGCCTGAAATTTGTTCTCCAGTCGTCTGTTATGCACATACTTTTTCACTTGCTCTTCTTGGCTTTCTGATATTAATCTCATCAGTTGACTGATGTACTTTGAACAGTCGCCTGTCCAGCTACATGCGCATGTAACTCCTTAGTTATTCGACTGTCTCTCCTTGCCCAAATTTCCAAAGTGTTGTCAACTTTTGCACTTGCTTCTGTAGGTGGTGTAAGAAGGATTTACAGGTGCATGTCCATGGCACAGTCGCCTGTATATGCTTCTGCAGTTGCCTTCCCCAGCTTGTCAAACTTCCTAAGTTTTGGCATCTTTTGCACTTACTTCTGTAGGCGATGTAAAAAGGATTTACATGCGCTTGCCCATGGCATAGTCGCCAGTATATTCTTCTACATTCGCATGTCCTGTCTTCCATAATTTCCTGATTTTTCACCACTTACGCGTTTAGGAATTCAGTCGACTGTAGAAGGTTTCTCAGTCACCGGTTGGTTTACAGGCGCCTACCCGACCTTCATCAGTCGACGATCCTACATGGTAAGTTACCGATTGAATTCTCACATATCCTTTGACACAGTGCAGCAGGCAACTGTGAGTTCTTCATCAGTCGATTGTCAAAAGCGTATTTTATATCCGTTGGCTTTTCCCAGACAAATTTCAAAGGGGTTTTTTTGGGTATTTTACTTGAGGGGTTTAGAGAACTTATAAAAGGGTCTCCTATTGTTCCAGTGGAGTTCTCTTGAATCCTTGAAACCCTTTAGAATTCTTTGATCTCATTTCTAAGATCTTAAGCCCTCATTTTCTCTAAGCACTAGAATCTCAATCTCTCTTGCTCTCCAACCTATAATCAAAGCTGATATCCTCTAGGCATTTGGTGGTGACAAGAGAAAGGGCTTCACTCTCTTCTTGGAAGAGATCAACACTCACTTCACTTTGCTCCTTCAAGTTCTACTTAAAGGCATATGTGTTTGTAAGTGTTTTTCATTTCGAATTTTATTATCTATTTCGATTTCACTCTTGGTTTGTGAGAGTGGGTTTGCTTGATCCCAAGTTATGGGAGTCAAGGACATCGATTGTTGTTCGATTACACTTGTAGGTTTGCTACAATTGGGTTTAAAGAATACCTCAAGTTAGGGTTCTAACTTGAGTATCCGGTGGTATCTGGGTGAAAGAAACGTAGGATTACCAGGAACAAGTCGGGATTGGACTTGGGTAATCCGAACCCATGAAACATCTCTTTGTTAGCTTGTCTCATTTTGGGTTAATTTATATTTCCACATTTATTTTGGTAAGTGATTTAAATTGGTATAACTATCGTTTAAATTTTATAAACTCTATTCAATCCTCCCTTCTAGTATTTTCCTCATAGCCATGGTCCTTACAATTGGTATCAAAGCGCAAGGTTTATAGCTATGGCATTTAACAACAACAACATTCCTCCACCTCCTTCATACAACAATCACGATCGTGATGGTGCTTCTACCGTTTTCGAAGGACAATCAATGGTTCGTCCTCCGCGTTTCAATGGCTCGAATTTCAGCTATAGGAAGTGCCAAATGGAGACATTCCTAAGGAGTGTTTCTCTTTGGAGAACCCTCCATAAGGAGTATGTTGAACCCACCGAAGAATATTTCGACAAATGGACTCCCGCCGAGAAGTTCGTCGAGGTGAACAATGCCAAAGCAATGAACGTTATCCATAGCGCATTAGATCCGATGAGTTCAACAATATATGTACATTTAAGAGTGCATATCAAACATGGAACCATCTCATCGTCACCTACGAGGGGACGAACAAGGTAAAATTGTCAAAGTTATATTTGCTATACAAAACCTCGACGTGTTTCTTATGCAGGAAAATGAGAACATTGCATCGATGTACGGTCAGTTCATCGACATCACCAATGAGCTTGAAGCTCTCGGTCAAGTATACACACAACATGAAAAGGTAAGAAAGATAATCATGGGAATGACCTCAAAATGGGAAAGAAGAGATATTGCCATTGAGGAGGTCAATGACATGAAAAAATATACCGTGGTGAATCTCATCGGTACTCTCATGTCTTACGAAGTAAGAAGGGAGAACTGAATAAAGATTAGAGCTATGATGAATCCAACGGAGGAAAAGAAGAAAGCGTTAGCGTTCAAGGCTACCTCTTCATCCTCCGATAGTGATGAATCCGAGAACGAAATGGATTTAGAAGAAATGGCACAAATGGCGAAGAAGTTCCAACACTTTTTTCGCAAAGGTAAATTCCCTTCCAAATCTAAATTTGATTCCACTAACAATTCCTCTTCTCTTTGTTTTATATGTAACAAGACAGGGCTCATCAAGAAGGATTTCTCAATGCTAAGAAACAAAGAAAAGTGGAAAGCACCAAAGTACCACAAGTCCGACAAATTCAAGAAGGATAAGAAGAAGGGACTTGTTGGAACTTTCGATGACTCAAGTGGAGATTCCTCGAGCGAATTCGAGGATGAGAAGGGTGAGAGTGCGCATATGTGCTTCATGGCCGGAGAAGATACATTCTCCGATGGAAACGATAGTGAGAATGATGAACCCGAGGTAACTATGGATGAACTTCGTATAGCTAACGAAGAATTATTTTCTAAGTATCAATCTACTATGCTTAGATATACTAATTTGAATAAATCAAATGTTAGTAAATCATCCATGCCATGCATCACCTACAATGACACCATTGTTGACACACTTACACTTGGCAATGCCAATTTGGTTTCTCAAAATGGCACCTTGCGAAATGAGGTGAATTCCCTCAAATCTCAACTAGATCAAGATTCTTCTAAAGACAGTGGTGATCTAGTTTCTCAAAACACACAATTGTGTATTGAGAATAATTCTCTCAAAACTCAAGTGCACGAGCTCAAAACACGTGTGTCCACCTTGGAAACTAATATTTCTTCTCTTAGGAAGAAATATGAGCTCATGTCCTCCCAAGTTAAGAGATCCAACAAAGGGAAAGGGCAATTGGATGAATTGCTTTTAAACCAATTTCCAGACACACATCGTGTTGGACTTGGTTATGTGGAAGCAAATGCATCCAAACCTCGCACCTCCTATAGTGGTGTAACTATAGATTTTGTAAGGCCATCCTCCAGTGCATCCACTAGTGGTGTCAAAAACACTATTGGTAGTAACCCTACCAAGATGGCCACCACTTCACACTCTCCTTCTTTTGGCAAGAAACCCACTAAGGGTGGAAACAAAAAGAAAGGACATGCTCATATGTACAATAACACTTACACACGTAGGAAATCTCCTACTTCAAATATGGACACTTATGACACATTTTATGCTACATACCCACGGGCACGTGCAAACTCACACTTGAGAAATACTCATGCACGTGCTCCTACACATTCATATGTTCATACACATAATCCTCTCATGTATGCTCATGCACGTCCATCACATCACTTGCATGCTCCATATGCTTCATATAATATGCATGCTCCTCAATTTGCATATAACCCTTTTGTCTCATGCTTATCCACCTCCACCTTCATTTGCTAGATCGCATGCTCCTAGGAAACATGCACCACTTAGACCTCAACCAAATGTGCAGGCAACTAGGAAGAGAACACCCAAAACATACACTATTTGGGGTAATAAGGACACTTGCACAAATGATAGGAATGCATATGTCAATTATTATTTTAGCGATGTGATAAATAGTGATAACTATGTTGAGAAGCCAAAGTCCACTTGGACTTGGTTTCCAAAGGGCTAATCCCCTTGGACCCAATAAGCTTGGGTTCCATAAGCTATGGTATATTATGTAGGTACCCAAGAACATGAAAGAGAGCAATAATATACATATTGTCTTTAAAAATAAAAGGATGGATACTCGATAGCAGTTGCTCCAAACACATGATGGGAGATCCCACATTGCTCTCTGAAGTGGTTTGCATCAAGGATGGTGCAAGGGTCACTTTCAGAAGCGATCAAAAGGAAACCATCATTGGAGTACGCAAAGTCGGTAATCCTTCCAAACCTCTTATTACAAATGTTTATTTAGTTAGTGGTTTATGTCATAACCTTATCTCCATAAGTCAATTTTGTGACAAGGTTTACAAGGTTAACTTTGGAGAGGGTATTTGTAATATTATTGATAATGATTTGTATGTTTTATTTTCCGGTATTAGGAGTAAACATATTTATTAATACATAGAACATTGCTTAGTTGCTAATACAAATGAACAACTATTGTGGCATCACCATTTTGGTCATGTTCATTTAAAGCACTTATATAATTTAGCTTAGCATGATCTAGTTAAAGGTTTTCCGAAGATTTCTTTTAGTAAAAAAACCTTTTGTGATTCATGTCAATGAGGTAAAATAAGTAAATCTTTTTTTAAACTTAAAGATGTCATAACTTCTAAGCGGCCTCTAGAATTACTTCATTTAGATTTATTTGGGCCAACTAGAACCGCATCTTTAGGTAATGCTCATTATGAATTAGTCGTCGTAGATAACTTCTCTAGATTTACTTGGGTTTCATTTTTAACCAATAAAAATGAAGCCTTTGAAGAGTTTACTATATTTGCAAAGAAAATTCAAAATCTCTTAGGAACCACCATTATCACTATTCGTAGTGATCATGAAGGAGAATTTGAGAATGAATTTTTCACTAAGTTTTGAGATGACAACGGGATTACTCACACCTTTTCTTTTCCTCGTGCGTCACCCCAAAATGGTGTTGTAGAGAGAAAGAGTATGACCTTAATTGAGTGTGCACGCACCAAGCTACATGATAGTCATCTTGGACTACAATTTTGGACAGAGGCAGTGCATACGGCATGTTATGTACGTAAGGCCCCAAACGAACAAAATTTGTTTTGAATTATTTTATGATAAAAAGGCATAGGTTAAATATTTTCGTGTTTTTGGTCCAAAATATTTTATAAAGAACACCGATGGAACTTAGATAAATTTGAGCCAAGATCCGATGAAGTAATCTTTGTTGGATATTCCACACGTAGCAAAGCCTACCGGATATACAACAAAACCTCTTCAACGATCGAGGAATCACTACATGTTTCATTTTATGAAGATTTTGATATTCATCATGTTGTCGATGATAGTGTAGATGTTTTATGTGATTCCATTAATAACGTTAAAATTAATGATTCTATTATTGAGAGTAACAATACTAATGAAAATGTTGAGGATGTTTCAAATGATCTAGGTATTCCCAAAGCTTATTCGACCGTTCGTAACCACCCTCATGACCAAATAATTGGAGACATTTGTGTGGGTGTCCGAACAAGGTCAAGGATTGATGAATTCTCTCATTACGCCTTTGTCTCCACCATTGAGCCAAAGAACATCCATGAATCTTGTGAAGATAGCTTGTAAATAGTTGCAATGGAAGAGGAGCTCATGCAATTTGAAAGAAATAAAGTTTGGGAGCTCGTCCCTCTTCCAAATGGTCATCAAGTCATTAGGACCAAATGGATTTTTAAGAACAAGACATCTGAGAACGAGGTCATCACAAGGAACAAAGCAAGGTTAGTAGCTCAAGGCTACCAGCGACAGGAAGGTATTAATTTCGAAAAATCATTTGTCCCCGTATCTAGATAAGAAGCTATTAGGTTGCTTTTATCTTTTGCATCTCATAAAAATTTTAAGTTATTTCAAATGGATGTTAACAGTGCATTTTTAAATGGAATCGTTAATGAAGAAGTTTTTTTGCTCAACCACCCGGTTTCATACATGAAAAATTTCCAAACCATGTTTTCAAACATAAGAAAGTGTTATATATGTTGAGACAAGTTCCTAGAGCTTGGTATGATCGACTCAAAACCTTTCTTCTGGATTTAGGATTTAAAATGGATGAAGTTGATTCAACTCTTTTCATTAAATATTATGAAAATGACATCCTTGTACTTCAAGTTTATGTAGACAATATAATATTTGGTTCTACTAACTTTAATCTTTGCCAAGAATTTTCTAAGTCTATGAAGGATGAAATTCGAGATGAGCCATATGGGTGAGCTCAACTACTTCCTTGGACTACAAGTTCGGCAAATGAAGGATGTAACTTTCATACATCAAACAAAGTACATCGGGGAGCATATCAAGCGATTCGGGCTGGAATCGTCTTCAAGTAAGCAGACTCCCATGAGTACGACAACCCATTTACACAAGGATGAGAACGGGAAAGAAGTAGACATTCGTCTATATAGAGGTATGATTGGTAGCTTACTTTCATTAACTGCTAGTAGGCATGATATTATGTTCTCTGTATTTCTTTGTACTAGATATCAAGCTAAACCTAAGGAGTCAGACTTGATTGCGGTGAAACGAATTTTTCGTTACCTCAATCATACACTAGATTATGGGTTAATTTCACCTAACTCTAGCACATATGAGTTAATCTCTTATAGTGATGCCGATTTTGCCGGATGCAAATCAGATAGGAAGAGTACTAGTGGCACTTGCCATATTTTAGGAAATTCCCTAGTTTCTTGGTTTTCCAAGAAACAGAACTCGGTATCATTGTCCACGACTGAAGCGGAATATATTGTCGCGGGTCTTGCATGTGCACAAGTCATATAGATGAGACACCCACTCAAGGACTATGGTGTCAATTGTGATACTTGTCATAACAAGGTTGATAACAATTGAGTTATTGGGCCGGTATTTGAGATAACTCGACCGACAGATGACTGAAGCCTACGCGGCCCACAAGTGTAACGGTCTGTTTTCGTTGAACGTTTTACGTGCACGTAGTTTTGATCGTGCACGTATTTATTTTAGACTCTGTTTGTTTGTGAACCCTTTAATGTGATATGTCATTGTGATCGTCTCTGAGAGTAGTACATTATGGCACTAATTTGGAACGACATTTCTCGGGTCGTTCTCCCATGATTTGATCTTATTCGAAGAGACGTTGTGATTTTCACTTTTGACGTGAGACGTTTCTATTTTTAGTTTCGTTACTCGACGTCAAAATAGAGATCCGTCTTCTTAGTTTTCTTTCTCCTGTCGTCCCGATCACCTCAATATTTATTTCACAATTTTTGGGTTGTTTGTGACTTGTGGACTTTTGGACGGTGTTTTTCAGACGTCAGATTTGCAGGCAAGTGAAACTTGCCGTCTTCTTGTTTAGGCCATGTTTTAGGCCGCTTTTTGTATCGTAGCGTCAAAGAGACTAGGCATTGAAATGATAGCTGCCTAGACGCCCATTTGATCTAGCTTGACAACGAAGCTAGATCCGACCACTTTTACTTGTTCATGTCAATCATGCATCCTTATCTGTCATATTTAATTTCCTTATCTGTACGCTTTGTTACTTGCCATGCCATGTCATCCATGCATTGAATGTTGCATTCGTAGCACACGCTACATACTTGTACTTCCTTGTTCAGGCTAGGCATCTGCTTTTGCGGGCACAACCCTTTACCAAATACACTTCCTGGTTCGTGATCCAGAAGCGAGCATTCCGTGTTCGGGGGTAAGGCACTGGCTCGATACACATGGAGGGGTAGAGATAAGCGATCACTTGAGCTTAGGAGTTGGCCCGTACAGCCACTCTAGCCAAAAGGCGTAATCTTTGTTCACGACGTGCTTACTTGACTTGTCCTTGTCCTTGTGATTGTTCTTGCAAACTTGATATCCATGTCATGATTTAAATACCAGTTTTTCATAACATGCTCGTACTTTACTTCACTTGTTGCACCCATGATATATCTGACATGTCATTGCATCATATTAGAACTGCTAAGTTGCTTTACTTTTACTTTCAGTTTCCTTGCACAAGTCTCTTGTAGACTTGCTGACATGTGCCCCTTGCTCTTTTGGGTGTCACATGTTAGACCCTGAGCCAGAGACCGTTGCAGAGGACGTGGTGTTTGCTGACGCTGAGCCGGAGCCCACGTTTGACGAGGAGTTTGTGGACACCGGTGACCAGTCTCAGAGACTGCTCTGAGTTACTTCTGTTTTAGGTTGTTGTTAGTTGTCGGTGCGTAGCACCTTTGTTTTCTGTACGTTGTACTTTTGTTGGCCATGCTTGGGCCTGTAGACTCTTTTTCTTTCCAGCCTGGTGGCTTTTCTGTGATGTTGAAACTTATTTTATGGATATTTTGAGATTGCTTTTTGTCTCATTTCCATTATTATTATCTTGTTTCGTATCACATTTGTAAGGACCTGCCATTGGAAGTTTATTGACGCTTATCAGACTTGCAGCTTCACAGCTTCAAGTCTGAGTGGACCTACTCACGCCTCGCCTCCATATTTTTGGGAAGCGGGGCGTGACAGGTTTTGTTGGTGGCCTATGCAGGTCCACTGCAACTGCGAATTATCGAAACAACGATAATAACAGAATGTCCAGTAAATAAATTACAACATCCAAGTCATAAGCTTTGAGTCTAATTTTTATTCTTTTTCTATATCATTAGATGGCTTGAAGACGACAAACCCGAGCTGGTGGTGGGCCCGCCCGTAATGCGGAGCCGGATAGAGAGCCCACCAATGCTGAGATCATGAGAATGATGCATCAGATGATGCAGGTGTAGCAGGGTATGCTTCAGAATACCCAGAATGTCCCTCGCTTCGAGCCGGGTGCGAAGTAGTTTCGGGAGCTGGGCCCGACTTACTTTGATGGATCTGAAGGACCGTTAGCTGCTGAGGAGTGGAACAGGAATACTGAGGATAATCTGAAGATGTCGAAGAACAACCCAGCTGGATGGGTTGAGTTGGTGAAGAAGCAGCTCAAGGATAATGCCTGCAACTGATGGGATACAGAAGAGGAGCTGTTGGTGAAGCCGTTACCTTGGGCTACTTTCAAGTCCAGGTTCGATGAGGAGTACTTTCCGAAGGCTGCCAGGAGGGAGATGTTGCAGCGATTCATTGATCTGAAGCAGGGAGATCTCTCGGTGGACCAGTACCATCAAGAGTTTACCAAGCTGAGTCTCTTCGCACCGAAGATGGTGGGCCTACTCTGAAGACTTGCCATTTCTGCGGTAAGACTGGGCATGTCAAGGAGCAGTGTAGGAGGATGTTGGGACAGTGCATGGTTTGTGGAGATCCTACTCATACTATGAAGGAGTGCCCGAAGTCTAAACAGCCTTGGAAGGAACCAGTTGCAGCTCAGCCATTGCAGCAGAGAGCATATGTACCTGCTGGACGTGGAGCGCCTCTCATTCCGCTGAAGCAGGCATTTCAGCAGGCTGTTCAGCCGAGGAGGCAGGCCTTCCTGATGACTGCAGTAGAGAGCGAGGCTGTGGATGAGGTTATCGCAGGTAACTCTCAATTTAGTTGTTTCCTTCCTTAGTTAGTTTTGGCTTGCTAGATTATGTTTGGTTGATTGCATATGATTGTTTGCTAGAATAGGGTTTGATTATTAGTTTGTCTGTTAGGTGTGATTTTGGTTTGCACATTTCCTGCATGAGTCCTCTTTGACTCTGGTGCATCAATGTGCATAATATACCGGAGCTTCGTGGAGAAGCATTCCTTGACGACATCCCCTCTTCCCAAGAGTTGGAATATCATTACATGAAATGGCGTGATCTCGGTGCATCATGGGTGTAATTCTTGCCCTTTGGTGGTCTGTGGACATGAGCTCTACGCAGATTTTATTGTCCACGACATCATCAACTATAATGCAGTGCTTGGGATGGATTGGCTAGCGAGTTTTTATGCTACGATCGATTGTCAGAGGAAGAAGGTGGTGTTCGAGATCCCAGGACATACAGTGTTTGAGTTCAGTCGAGGTAGCAGTTCGCTTGGCCCTGTCAGATTTTGGGCCAGACCGGTGGAGATCGTTGCTATGCAGATGGAGCAGAGTAGACCAGCTGTGGTGCATGAATTCGATGACGTCTTCCCCGAGGAAATGTCTGGACTGCCGCCCGATCGAGCTCTCGAGTTTTCGGTCGATCTTATGCCGGGAGCGTAGCCTATTTCGAAGGCGCCGTATCGTATGGCTCCAGCTGAGTTGGAGGAGTAGCGTAGGCAGCTGGATGATCTTTTCCAGAAGGGTTACATTAATCCCAATGTGTCTCCGTGGGGAGCGCCGGTTCTGCTGGTGAAGAAGAAGGATGGCTCGCGTCGCATGTGCGTGGACTACAAGGAGCTGAATGCTGTGACCATCAAGAATAAATACCCATTGCCTCATATAGATGACATTTTTGATCAGCTTGGAGGTTCGAGGGTGTTCTCTAAGTTGGATCTGAGGAGTGGTTATCATCAGCTCAAGGTGAAGAAGGAAGATATTCAGAAGACAGCGTTCAAGATGAAGTATGGCCACTATGAGTTCGTGATTATGCCTTTCGGTGTAACCAACACACCCGCAGTTTTTATGAACCTGATGAATCTGATCTTTTACGACTTTCTAGACAAGTTTGTCGTTATCTTTATTGACAACATCCTGATCTACTCAAAGTCAGAGGAAGAGCATGCATCGCACTTGAGGACAGTGTTGGAGATTTTGAGGAAGCATCGTTTGTATGCTAAGTATTCCAAGTGCGAGTTTTGGCTGGATAGAGTTGCTTTTCTCGGGCATGTGGTGTCAGGAGATGGAATTTCGGTGGATCCCGAGAAGATTAAGGCTACCAGAGAGTGGCCTGTTCTGCAGTCAGCGTCTGAGATCAGGAGTTTCCTTGGGCTTGCAGGTTATTATCGGCGTTTCATTAAGGACTTCTCCCGTATTGCTGAGACGATGACCAGACTGACACGGAAGGATGTACCATTTGTTTGGTCTGATGATTGTGGGAAGGCTTTTGGTGTTCTGAAGGAGAGGTTGACGACTGCCCCTATTCTTGCTATGCCTGATCGGAGTGAAGGATTCGAGATCTTTTGCGATGCTTCTGGCAAGGGTCACGGTTGTGTGTTGCATCAGCATGGGCACGTGGTTGCGTATGCTTCTCGTCAGCTTAAGGCTCAGGAGAAGAATTACCCGACACACGATTTGGAGTTAGCTGCAGTCGTGTTTGCACTTAAGATTTGGAGGCACTTCCTACTGAGTGAGAAGGTGAAGATCTTCACCGATCACAAAAGCTTGAAGTATATCTTTACGCAGAAGGAGCTCAACATGCGACAGCGTCGATGGTTGGAGATCATGGCAGATTATGAGATTGATTTGCAGTATCACCCTGGCAAGGTGAATGTGGTTCCAGATGCGCTGAGCAGACTTCCAGCGGTGATGATGTTGACTTCGCAGTGGAGATTGCAGCAGGATTTTTGCGAGTCTGGTATTGAGATTATTCTTCCTGGAGAGGCTTCTTCGTTGATGAGTATGCAGATACAGTCGACGATTGTGGATAGGATCAAGGCTGGACAGGCTGGAGATGCTAAGCTGGTGAAGATTCGGGAGCAGGTGGAAGCCGGTTTGCGGACTGACTTCTTGATTCATAAGGATGGTTCGTTGAGATTTGGAGCCAGGTTGTGTGTGCTAGCTGGAGATATCAGAGAGGAATTATTGGTGGATGCACACAGTTCGTCGTATTCTGTACATCCTGGTGGTACCAAGATGTACAAGGATCTTCGTCTGAACTATTGGTGGAAAGGTATGAAAAGGAGTGTGGCTCGGAGTGTGGCCAAGTGTCTGGTTTGCCAGCAGGTAAAGGTGGAGCATCAGCGTACGGCAGGGTTGCTACAACCGCTTCCGATTCCGGAGTGGAAGTGCCAACACATCACTATGGATTTCGTGACTGAACTACCTCAGAGTCCGAAGCAGAATGACGCGATTTGGGTGATCGTAGACCGATTGACCAAATCCGTGCACTTTATTCCCTTCCGAGTAGGACAGTCTACTGAGACGCTAGCGAGGAGATATATGGAGGTAAATTCTTTTACTCTCCGATTTTATTTCCTTTCCCTAGTTTAGATAGTGATGTAACATGAATCGTGCAGTAGATCGTACGGCTTCATGGAGTCCCCGTGAGTATCGTGTCGGACAGAGACACGAGATTCATGTCTTAGTTTTGGCAGAGTCTACAGAAGAGCTTGGGTACGAGTCTGAGTTTCAGCACGGCGTACCACCCGCAGACTGATGGCCAATCCGAGAGGACGATTCAGATTTTAGAGGACATGCTGAGGGCGTGCATATTGGACTTCAAGGGATCTTGGGAGGATCATCTCCATCACGTTGTGTTTGCCTACAATAACAGCTACCAGGCGAGTATTGGAATGGCGCCTTTCACCGCGCTATATGGGAAAAAATGTCGATCGCCACGGAGCTGGGATGACATTGGAGATCGGGAGCTGTTAGGACAGGAGATGATCGTAGAGGCCGTGGATGTTGTGAGAAACATCCGGGAGAAGCTGAGGATCGCGCAGGACCATTTCAAGCATTGGGCAGATGCTAAACGGAGGCTTTTGGAGTTTCAGCCTGGAGATCATGTCTTTCTGAAGATTTCTCCGAACCACGGAGTTATCCGATTTGGGAAGAGAGGCAAGCTGAGTCCGAGGTACATTGTGCCGTTTAACGTTCTGGAGAGAGTTGGAGCTGTGGCTTATCGCTTGGCGTTGCCGCCGTCGCTGGAGGGAGTTCACGACATATATCACGTATCTCAGTTACGTCGATACATCAGTGATCTGTCCCATGCTATGGATTTCTCGAAGATCACGATACGTCCGGATCTTACCTATGATCAGCAGCCAGTTGAGATTCTGGATCGACGGCAGAAGTAGCTAAGGAACAAGACCGTCGACTTGGTTCGAGTGCAGTGACGTCATGGTTCCCCTGGGGAGTCCACCTGGGAGCGTGAAGATGACATGAGAGAGCGCTTTCCGCACCTCTTCCCGAGCAGTGCTTGATGTTGATTCTGAGGACGGAATCATTCCTAAGGTGGGGAGGATGTAACGGTCTGTTTTTGTTGTACGTTTTACGTGCATGTAGTTTTGATCGTGCATGTATTTATTTTAGACTCTGTTTGTTTGTGAACCCTTTAATGTGATATGTCGTTGTGATCGTCTCTGAGAGTATTAAATTGTGGCACTAATTTGGAACAACATTTCTTGGGTCGTTCTCCCACGACTTGATCTTATTCGAAGAGACGTTGTGATTTTCACTTTTGACGTGAGACCTTTCTATTTTTAGTTTCGTCACTCGACGTCGAAATTGAGATCCGTCTTCTTAGTTTTCTTTCTCCTGTCGTCCTGATCACCTCAATATTTATTTCACAATTTTTGGATTTCATTTGACCTATTTTACATTTTTAGCAAAGCTTATAATATTTTTAACTACTAAGTTTTCAAGTATTTTTAGCCAAATATAATTTCTACTATATTATAACACTTCAAATTATTTTTGACCCAAGCCCCTAGCCTTGGCCGCACCCACACATGCTTGGGAGTTAGAGAGGGTGACTATTTGGGTTTACAATTGATTTTTAAATCAATTTTAATTCAAATAAAACCCTAGACCAAGTCAACCCCATCTACACTATATATATAAGGCTTAGGATACCCATTTCCCTCAAGCAATCAACCCTAGGCGTCACAAAAAACCCCAAACTTTTGCATCCACACTTGTGACGTTCGTCGCAACCGCAGCTCGCAGCCGCCTGCGCCCGACCGACGGAATTCCTTGTTTTCCCTTGGTCTGACCGAGGCCCCGCCCTGCATCGCCGCTCCACTCCGCACGTTGCAACTGCAACGTTGCAACCCTGCAGTGACCGATGCCTCTGCTCGGTCTAACCGAAGCGCTCCCCCGCTCCGCACCGCTCCCCCGCTCTGTTGCAACCCCTGCAACGCTGCGGCCCTCATCCGCTCGCCCCGACCAACAACTTCCCTCACAGGCCGCTGCGACCGAGAGCCCGCATCTCCGCAGCGACCAACCGACCCCGCTGCTGTGCTCTCTCGGTCTGACCGAGAGACATCCTCGTAGCGGCTCGGTCTGACCGAGCGACATTCGTCGCAACCCCGCATCCGTCGCACTGCTTGCCTCCGTGGGCCGCCCAAGTTCTCCAAAGGTGTTGTGGGTCCCCCATTGACCCCTAGAACTGCTGTGGGTCCCACCCCAAAGGTTTCCTCTCCGTTGTTTTGCCGACTACGACGTTGCGACACGTCATAGCCCTTCGTCACACGTGCTAGCATTGGAATCTTGGTTCGTTGTTCTGGTTGCTGCCCAGACTATTCGAACGAGGAATCTGATCTGGAAACTGGACTAGGAGCGCGTTCTTATATTCCAACCCCTGGCGTCACTACCCGATGCCAGTGTATCTTTCGCATCGTATTGAGGTAACGTTCTGCACCCCTAGGACCCCCAACCACAGCCTGTTAAACAAGATTAAAATTGATGTTTTTAAATTGTTTTAAATTCACTAATCAAGATTAATAATATGGGACTGTAGGCTGGTGGACTTGTGCACATAGGTTGTTTGTGACTTGTGGACTTTTGGACGGTGTTTTTCAGACGCCAAATTTGCAGGCAAGTGAAACTTGCCGTCTTCTTGTTTAGGCCATGTTTTAGGCCGCTTTTTTTACCGTAGCGTAAAAGAGACTAGGCAGTGAAATGATAGCTGCCTAGACGCCCATTTGATCTAGCTTGACAACGAAGCTAGATCTGACCCTTTTTACTCGTTCATGTCATTCATGCATCCTTATCTGTCATGTTTAATTTCCTTATATGTACGCTTTGTTACTTGCCATGCCATGTCATCCATGCATTGAATGTTGCATTCGTAGCACACGCTACAAACTTGTACTTCCTGGTTCAGGCTAAGCACCTACTTTTGCGGGCACAACCCAATGCCAAATACACTTCCTGGCTCGTGATCCAGAAGAGAGCATTTTGTGTTCGGGGGTAAGGCCCTGGCTCGATACACGTGAAGGGGTGGGGATAAGCCATCCCTTGAGCTTAGGAGTTGGCCCGTACAACCACTCTAGCCAAAAGGCGTAATCTCTGTGCACGATGTGCTTACTAGACTTGTCCTTGTCCTTGTGATTGTTCTTGCAAACTTGATATCCATGTCATGATTTAAATGCCAGTTTTTCATGCCATGCTCGTACTTTACTTCACTTGTTGCACCCATGCTATATCTGCCATGTCATTGCATCATGCTAGAACTGCTAGGTTGCTTTACTTTTACTTTCAGTTTCCTTGCACAAGTCTCTTGTAGACTTGCTGACATGTGCCCCTTGCTCTATTGGGTGCCACATGTTAGACCCTGAGCCAGAGACCGTTGCAGAGGACGTGGTGTTTGCTGACGCTGAGCCGGAGCCCACGTTTGACGAGGAGTTTGTGGACACTGGTGACCAGTCTTAGAGACTGCTCTGAGTTACTTCTGTTTTAGGTTGTTGTTAGTTGTCGGTGCGTAGCACCTTTGCTTTCCGTATGTTGTACTTTTGTTGGCCATGCTTGGGCCTTTAAACTCTATTTCTTTCCAGCCTGGTGGCTTTTCTGTGATGTTGAAACTTATTTTATGGATATTCTGAGATTATTTTTTGTCTCATTTCCATTATTATTATCTTGTTTCGTATCGCATTCGTAAGGACCTGCCATTGGAAGTTTATTGACGCTTATCAGACTTGCAGATTCACAGCTTCAAGTCTGAGCGGACCTACTCACGCCTCGCCTCCATATTTTTGGGAAGCAGGGCGTGACAACAAGAGAAGCCCGATATCGACTCAGTCAAAGCCCCATGGCCAGTCAACCGTTGAGTCCACCTCACCCGAATGTGCGATTAAAGGCGGGCTCGTAAATCACAGGAATGTGCACACCATTTACTTCTATTAAAGTGGAATGATCGTGGCCCCATTATAGGTGGCCGTTATTCGTCCAACGTCTCCAAAGAGACCCTGAATGCCTATCTATACAATGACATGTCCCATCTCCAAGGTACATGGTCTAAGACATAGAACTCTACTTTCTCAGCTGATATTTCTCACACTATAAAGCTTGCGCCACCAGTCCTGAGACGAACCTCCATGAGTCAATCTCAGCTGCACCAAGCTCCCTCTCTTCCTTAAGTTCTCATACTTGCTTAAGTATCAGAGGGGATTTGGGTCGAAACCCAGATCCGACCCCCCTAACGTATCCATATGGTGCAGATCGACGGTCATCATCCAGCGTCAAGGGTCGTTATCGAGCTTCCTAGCCTCGGACGATCGGTGCATCAGCTGTTCGAAGGTCGTTCGAGCATCGTACTATCATCAACTACCATCACTCGACCCCAGTCCTTCTAACCGAGGGTCCCACTCCTTTAGTTGACAAGGCTTCGAATCAGCTCCAAGAGTCTATATCAGCCTGAAAACAGTCTCGGTTAATTTTAGCTTTAACAGTTTGGCACCGTCTGTGGAAAACTGTTAACCAACTTGACATCCCAAAGCAATCAAAATCTATGACAACTGGACCCAGCAAAGTCGGACCGACCGAAGGTTCGAAGGAGAAACAGAAAGCGAATAGCATCCTGTTGGAGGATGCTGTGGACTCCACATTGCCATCACAGCGACTGGTAGAGACCACAAAGGAACCTGGGGTGACCCGGAAGGAATTCACCCAGTTCACTGAACAGGTCGACAGGAGTCTTGGCACATTGGCGACCTTAATACGCCAAAACATGGGGAGTTCATCGCCCTTAAATGAGCTGTTGCTGCCTCCAAACATGAACCTGACGCCAACCAGGGGCACAGCCTTCCTCCGAGATTTGGGGGACCCAAGGGCAGATCAAGCGAGATTAACCCCCACAACACGACCCGCCTAACTCACCAATACGGCAGAATGGGGGGGCGACAATCGAGCCTTCGTTCTCCAGGTGGAAGACACCCCCTCCAATTACCAGGAACTCGCAACATCCTAGATCAGGTAATGTACAGGGCTCCCCCAGGTTATAACCCTCTAAACCCTGCAAGTGGATTCGAAAGGAGAGAGGAAATCCCAAATCGGTCCTCGGGAGCCAACTACGTGAAACCCGGTGAAGGGGGATCTCTACTCGTCTGATCCGCGATTCGGAGGACTCCACTGAGAGAGAATATCATCTCTGCTCATCCTCTTCCCAAGTTCAAGCTCACAGCCCTACCAGCTTATGATGGCAGAGGTGACCCATGGTCGCACATTCATATGTATCTAAATGTCATGCTGCTTCACGGGGCCGACGAGTCATACCTTTGTAGAGCCTTCCATGCTACCCTATTCAAGAGGGCAGAGAGTTGGTACGAAGGTCTACCCTACGGTTGTATATGCTCGCTTGATGAATTGGCAGAAATATTCTGCAAACAATTCGTCACGGGACGATGTCCTAAGAAAAAGTCCTCCCACCTCTTCTCACTCAAACAGAACGAGAATGAGTCGATCTGACCCATCGTCCAGAGATTCAACGACGAGAAGCTCGACTAGAAGAGACACTGGACGTGATCGTTATAGCAGCGCTCATCCAGGCGGTGCAGAATAAGCACATGGAAGGGCCCTCCACCAGTGCCCCCTAACACCGTCGCAGAAATGCTCAACATAACGGATCGGTTCACTTCCTCCGAGGAGGAGGAAGAACTAGTCGGAGCTAATGCAAAGGGCACTCCCTCCCACCGCAGAGACAAAAGGCGAGAGAAACCAACCTAGGGAACCCCCGCCAGGAGTCTCGATACAAGAGACCCCGGGAGAAGAGCCCTCAAAGCAAGGAGCACCCTACCTATGCTAAGTCAGTCACTCCTAAGGCAGAAGTCCTCATTTATGCCCCCACGAGAGGAGATGAACCAAGAGGCAACAAAGAAGGGCAAGTATGAGAAGAGGGATGACCTCAAATTTTACAAGTACCACAACGACTATAGGCACGATACCAACAACTGTTGGACTCTCAAAAAAGATATTGATGTGCTAGTCAAGCGAGGACACCCCAAGAACTCAGCTAATGATCAATCTAGCAAGGAGGGATCCTCAAAGCAGATGGGCAAGATGACGGGGTCACCTGTCACCATGGTGATCGACTAGCAAGCCGTCTAAGCTTGACGCAAATAAAAAGGCGGACAGCCACAGCTCCGACGAAGTTAGGAAACACATGTATGCCTTTTGTATTTCTGTCACTTTTTCAATAACGCACGTCTCTTTTATCAAATAAAGTTTCGCTTCCTTACGCCTTCATGAAACCTACAAAAACTATCCCACCAAAATTCCCTCTTAAAGAACCCGATCCCGGGAAAGCTTGGGTAAACTGAATTTGTGTTGGTGGAATCCATGCAAGTAACTCCTAACCGAGCGTCACCCGTAAGCCAAAGGCGCCACACTTCGCAACTGAATGACTATCCTTAATGAGCGTCAGCCGTAAGTCGAAAGGGTCACCCCTTCGCTACTGAACGACTCTCCTAAACGAGCGTTAGCGGTAAGCCAAAGAGGCCACCCCTTCGCAACTGAACGACTCTCCTAAACGAATGTCAGCTGTAAACCGAAGGGGCCACCCCTTCGCTACTGAATGACTCTCTTAAATGAGCGCCAGTCGTAAGCCGAAAGGGTTACCCCTTCACTACTGAGCAACTCTGCTAAACGAGCGCCAGCTGTAAGCTGAATGGGCCACCCCTTTGCAACTGAACGAATCTCCTAAACGAGCGTCGGCCGTAAGTCAAAGGGGCCACCTCTTCGCTACTGAACGACTCTCTTAAACGAGCATCAACCGTAAGCTGAAGGGGCCACCCCTTCGCTACTGAACGACTCTCATAAACAAGCATCAGTCGTAAGTCGAAGGGGCCACCCCTTCGCTACTGGACGACTCCCTTAAACGAGCATCAGTCGTAAGCCGAAGGGGCACCCCTTCACAACTGAACGACTCTCCTAAACGAGCACAGGCCGTAAGCCGAAGGAGCCACCCCTTCGCTACTAAATGACTCTCCTCAGCAAGCATCAGCCGTAAGTCAAAGGGACCACCTCTTTGCAACTGAACGATTCTCCTAAACGAGTGTCAGCCGTAAGTCAAAGGGGCCACCCCTTTGCTATTGAACGACCAAACGAGCATCAGCCGTAAGCTGAAGGGGCCACCTCTTCTCTATTGAACGACTCTCCTCAACAAACGTCAGTTGTAAGTCGAAGGGGCCACCCTTTTGCAACTGAACAACTCTCCTAAACGAGCGTTAGCCGTAAGTCGAAGGGGCCACCCCCTTGCTACTGAACGACTCTCCTAAACAAACGTCAGCCGTAAGTCGAAGGGGACACCCCTTTGCAACTGGACGAATCTCCTAAACGAGTCTCGACCGTAAGTCGAAGTGGCCGCCCCTTTGCTACTGAACGACTCTCCTAAATAAGCATCAGCCGTAAGTTGAAGGGGGCACCCCTTCGTCACTGAACGACTCCCGTGTCATCAGTCATAGGTCGAGGAAACCGCTCCCTCATCATGGAACGTGGCGATCAGCTTCTAACATGGTTTGATGGTTTATCCTCAATCATCCTGAAGCAACGCCTAACCCATCGAGGGGCCATCAGACGCTATGACCACCACATAACATGCACAATAGCAAAGAAAGAGATGCAACGACAAACATGGACATGCAGGCCAACTTTTCTTGCACTCCAAAAAATTGTTCGTTCACATCTACATCACCCTTATACATTCAAAAATTTCTAAAACAGGCGTAAATAGAACGTCGAGACCCTACAATGACTGGCTAGGCCCTTGGTCTCCATCCGACACAGCAGTGGACTCTGGGTCCCTCACAGCATCTGCTCATGTATCATCGTCAGCCACGGTTGCAGCATCATCGGAGAGAGCAGCTTCCTCCGTGCCTTGGCTCGATTCATCATCACCAAGGTCCGAAAGAATCACCGGGATCTTGTCGATCTCTTTGGAGAGGTCAGGAAACCGGTTCTTCATCTCCAATCGACATCACTCGTAGCCTTCCTTGTACAGCTCGTCGAAGTCGGAAAATGAATCCTTAAACTCCTGAATCGCCCTCCCTGCTATAACCTCGACTCCCACTCTCTCCTCCAACAGAGCATCCTCCGCTCGCTTTCTCAAGGTGGTTTGTTCAGCCTCCCTCCTGCAAGACTCGCTTAACTCATGCTCGAGTTTTCGATTGCGATCCAATCTCTTCTCGTAGATAAGGCTGGGTCTAGTCAGCTCAACTTGAGATCTCTCCACACCCGACCTAACGGCCTCCAGGGTGACCCCATGGTTAGCCACCTCCGGAGCACGACGACGTAAAGCTGCGGTGGCCACGAGAGCTTCACAAAACACTCGATGGTCAACATACGTGCTGATATCAACATCGAGATAGGTTGGAGCAATAATTAACTAGACATTAGCATGAACAGCTATCGATGCAAGCCACGCATAATCGATCCTCTCCACGACAGCCATGTCCTGTAGAAGGTTCGTATTCTCAGATATGCAGGAGGCGGTCCTGCAATCAAGAAGAGCGGAATCTCCATGCCTCAACGAAAATCCCGTCCAGACGAGCTCCTCCTCGAAGCAGTTGAATGGGGCCTGAGAAGATCGGCTCTCTAGTAAAATCGGCCTATATTCGTCAGGGGTGTCTTCAGACAGCCCTACAGGAGGGAACAGACAACCCCAAGGCCAAGAGTCCTTATGCACAAGAAGCTCCGGTGGAACCTGAGTCTTTCCCGAGTCTTCATCATGAAGAGTATCACTCCCAGGCCAGGAGACCTGCTCCGCGGCTACATTCGACCCAGACGGCTCCGAATCACTGAGAATGGGTTGCCTCCTCCGCTTAGCCCCCTCCAGTGCAACTACTTCAAATTCATAGGTGGGCTTTTTCTTCTTCTTCTGAGGGCGGGCCCCCTCCAGTCGCCTATATATTTATAGTCGCCTGTGAAATGGACATCAGTCATCTGAAAGGCTTAAGTACGAAAGTTGCATCTCTCTGTTTTATATCAATCCCTGCAGCAGTCGCCTGCTGAAGGATTTTTAGGTGCCTGTCCTGAATACAGTGGACTGTGTAGTCTTCATCAGTCGAATGTCCTGGCTCAGATTATAGCCGTTGGGAATTATTTAGCCGTTGGATAGTCGACTGTCAGTTGTTCATCAGTCGACTGTCGATGACATTGTTTGCCCAGATTCTAACTGTTACTGCTTTTTCTTTTTGGCTATTTCCTTGGGTTTTGAGAGTTCATATAGGGTTCCTATATATATGAGAGGGCTGAGTTCATTAGAACTTCTTGGAACTATTGCAAATCATTAGAGATTGATTAAGCCACACTTAAAATCTCTCATTTCCCTCTTAGATCTCATTCTCTCCTTCATGCATTGAAGTCAAGCTCAAGTAAAATCATCCAAGTGCTTTCAAGCTAATCTCATCACTTGAAAATCCTCTTCCATGCATTGCATTCATTAATGAGTAAGTTCATCTCAAGGAATTGGTAAGAGTATTTGTTTTACTTTGTTATTTCATTGAAACATTAGCTTTCTGTATGAGAGCTAGTTACTCTCTATGTGAGAGTATAACCTTTTGTGTGAGGGTAGGTTGAGATCTCTCTGTGTGAGAGTTTGAGTCTCTCTGTGTGAGATTATAAGTCTTTCTGTGTGAAAGCAAGGATTTCTCTGTGTGAGAATCCAAATCCTCTATGTGAGGTATCTATGTTTGAGATTGTATTCACTTCTTTGTGTGAGAATTATAATGGATATTGGTGTGATTGGACGTACCCAAGTTTGGGGAACCAGGGTAATATCTTGTGTTTACGTTTGAATTTTTGTGGTGTTTAAATTCCTCTTGCATTTATAATTCCTCATTTGCAAGTTCAATTTTTAAATACGCAATTTGTGCCATTACACTATTCACCGCCCCCTCTAGTGTGTTGTTGTTAGTATTGCAAGCGAGACGTTCATCACAATTGGTATCAAAGCTAGGTTATAGCATACAACAACGATGGCATTCAACGATATATCCGCGTCTCATGAAGAAGGTCTATCAACCGTTCGACCCACTCTTCAACGGAACCAACTACCCAAGTTGGAAGATCGGGATGATGATCTACTTGGAGGGTCAAGACCTTTAGGACATCACAAGTCACCCTTTGAGAAGCCTACTACAATCCGTGGCCTCAAGGACAAAGGCGAAGAAGGACTCTATTAAATTCAATGCGAGGGCTATGAATGTATTCCATTGCACCCTCACTCCTAATGAGTTCAACTGTATCTCCATATGCAAATCGGCCAACGAAATTTGGCATATCTTGGAGATTACTTTTGAAGGTACATCCAAGGTAAAGAAATCTGAACAAAGCATATTTAGATCTAAATATAAAATGTTTAAGATGCAAGAAGGAGAAATCATCTCAGAAATGTTCACAAGGTTCACAGACATCGTGAATGCTTTGGAATGACTTGGGAGGGTGATTTCCCTAGAGGATCGAGTGGAGAAGATCCTTGACTCTTACACCCAAATGGGAGTCAAAGGCCAACGGGATTTAGGAGTCTAACGACATGTCCAAATATACCGTTGAGGAGTGCGTTGGGAACCTCATGGCATACGAAGTGAAGCTTCAACACAAGAATGAGATTCAACCAACCAATCCCAAAAAGCAAAAGGGGGTTACATTCCATGCCAAGGAGGATCCAATCAAATGGAGGAAGAAATTCCACCGAGAAACTCCTAGTGAAGAAGATGTAGAAGATGAGGCTAGTGGAGATGAAATCGTGGAGCTTTCCAAGCAATTAAGAGCATTCCTCAAAAGCAAGCAAGGTAAATCTTCTTTAAAGTTTGCCTCTAATTCTAACAACCTGATTTGTTTCATTTGTAGAGGAAAAGGTCATCTCTCCACCGAATGCCCTTCCAAACCCACCAAAGAGACTTATAAGGGTAAAGGAAAGAAGCATTGGAAAGGAAAGTCCAAGTTCAAGAACCAAAAGAAGGGACTTGTCGGTACATTTGATGACCTCGATGAGGACACATCAAGTGATGAAGAAGAGGATGATAAGGAGCAAGCTCACACATGCTTCGCGGCTTTTGATGATTCTTCATCAATCTCCTCGAGTTCAAGCGATGAAGAGGTGGAGGCGTGGCTCAACCCCAACGAGGAAATATGATTCATGGCAAAGGGGGAAGAGTCTTCGTCAAGATCTAGCGAGGAGGAAAGCGATGAGGAAGTTGAGGAGGAAAAGCTATCCTACGAGGAGCTCGAATACCGCTTCAACGTGGTCTCCAATGGGGCAAGTAAGTGCATCGACTCAAATGCTAAATTGAAAGCTAAATTTAAAAATGCTATGAGTAGGTTGCATGCCTTAGAATCTACTAGTGCAAATAATAATCATGTGTTGGATGTGTGTGACACTAGTGAGAGAGACACACTTCTCTCTCAACTTAAGGATTTGAGCATAACCAATGAAAAATTAGTAGCTCAAAACCTTAGCTTAGAAACTCACATTCAACAACTTACGTTGAAATGCAAAGAGGAATCCCAAAATCTCATAAACTTTGTTCATGCTAGGGATTCACTCCACGGTTTGCTTGAAAAACAATATCCGGTAAACCATAGAGGAGGTTTGGGGTATATTCAAAATGTGGTACCCAAACCTACCTCTAATTTCTCTTATGGTGCATATATAAGAAATATTGCAAAAGCACCTCAGAAAAATCACCATGCTTTCTTGTATAACAATAACACTAACAAGAAGCATGAAAATCACAAGGTGGTGAGGAAAAATGAAAATCCTTCATTTTTTGCTAAGAAGCAAAATCCTCATTCTATGCATTCCAAGAAATTATTTTCTACACCTAAGCATGCCACATCCATCCCTCTTGCAAAGGCAAAACCCTTGCCTAGAAAATCATTGAGTTTATGGATTCCCACTAGGTGCAGTGTATAAGAGAAGGATGGTTACATCAACTCTCTAGTTAGGGATGTGATTACATCATGTGATTACATTAGGAAATCAAACTCCTCATGGGTTTCGTTCCCTAATGTTTAGATTCCTCACACATATGCATATTGCATGGGTATTGTGCTTAAATGTTTATTTTTAGCATATCAACTGTTTATCTGTGTTTCATGATTTTGAAAATGTTTTCAGATTTATTTTTCATGAAAATGGGAACCTTGGGGAATACATTGGCATACATGCATTTGTTGATCCATATATATGTCAATGGAGGAGTTAATATGTTGTAAGTTTAAAATATTTTAAAAACATATTTTGACTCTCAGTTCGGGTTGTTTCTGATTGGGATCATTGTTTCACAATTGGTGTCATTTTACAATTGGTTATGATGGTTTCAAACTCAACCCATTGGTATTTCCAACATGTTTCATGTTATATTTCCTTTTGGCAATATCATGTGTATCAATGTGATTGATTTTTTCATATATATGCTTTGATACATTTAGGACCATGGCTCCAATTATGATTAACAATTGGTAAAAGGATTATCTTTCTATATTCTTTTTCTACAATTGGTATTATCTCAATTGTAAGAGATTGTTTATCTCTTTCTTTACAATTGGCATTAGATCTTAGAAGTCAAAAATTTGACCATTTCTTTGATCTAGGGAAAGCAGGGGATAGTGATTGATACCTACTAAATTTAACAATTTGGTATCATACATCTCTTTAACTCTTGCATATTGTCACATCCTTAATTAAGATGACAAAGGGGATATTATTGATGTCCATCTTTTTGATAATGACAAGGGGGAGAGATATATGCATTATGTAAATCTTGTATTTCATACATATACATTTGGGGAGAGAAATATATATCTATATGGGAGAGATATGTGGGATTATGTAAACCATTCATGTGTGCATGTCAAATACTTATTGCAATTGGTTTATGTAATACATACCTATTATATGTCACCTTTGTTTCTCATTATTCCTATTGGTATAATGAGTATTTACAATTGTGTATCTTATTTACAATTGGTGCATATAAGTAGGGGGAGCTCATTAGCATTGTGCTTTATTTTCTTTATGTTTACATAATGTGTATAATCATCAAAAGGGGGAAATTGTTGAGTATTGGTGTTTCATACAAATGTTATTTCGATGATGATCACAACATTATGTTGTCGCTAATGACTCTCTTGTTTTAGTCTCATAGTTAACATTTCAAGACTATCATTTTTGGAGACTAAACACTTGGTGCAAGGATGGAAATCAAGATGAGCAATGCCAAAGCTTAGACTCAAGGGGTGACAAAGCTTGGAAATGATGGAGAGCATCAAGGCATCAAGATTGAAGTCATAGACTCTAAGAAAAGCAATGTAATCCATGTATTATTTCATTTATTGCTTTTCTCTTTTTGAGTCTAGGTTTAATGACATGCCTTGATAGATGGTTTACTCATTCATGCATATGCATTTAACCATCTTAGTGAGCCTTAGGATTATCATAGAATCCAACCAAATACGTTCATCTTGCCCAAAGACTCAATTGGAGTCTCTGGCTCTCCAACAGTCGCCTGATGAAGGTATTACAGTCGACTGGATGATTTCAGGAGCATATCGAGCCTTCTATAGTCGACTGTAGTGCACTGATCAAGTCAACCTTCTATTGACTCATACTTGAGCTTATGAAACAGTCGACTGATGATCAATTTACAGTTGCCTGTCTTCCAACAGTCGCCTGTGAATTGTTCTACAGTCGACTGTGTGCAATTTGGATTTTCTGGGCTTCATCCATTTTGCAAGTCAGTCGACTGTTGCAGTTTTTATAGTCGCCTGTATATTTACAGTCGCCTGTGAAATGGACATCAGTCGTCTGAAAGGCGTAAGTGCAAAATTTGTATCTCTCTGTTTTATTTCCATCCCTGCAGCAGTTGCCTGTTGAAGGATTTTCAGGCGCCTGTTCTGAATACAGTCGACTGTATAGTCTTCATCAGTCGAATGTCCTGGCTCAGATTATAGCTGTAGGGAATTATTTAACCGTTGGACAGTCGCCTGTCAGTTGTTCATCAGTCGACTGTCGATGACGTTTTTTCCCAGATTCTAGCCATTACTGCTTTTTGATTTTGGCTATTTCCTTGGGTTTTGAGAGTTCATCTAGGGTTCCTATATATATGAGAGGGCTGAGTTCATTAGAACTTCTTGGAACTATTGCAAATCATTAGAGATTGATTAAGCCACTCTCAAACTCTCTCATTTCCCTCTTAGAGCTCATTCTCTCCTTCGTACATTGAAATCAGGCTCAAGGGAAATCATCCAAGTGCTTTCAAGCTAATCTCATCACTTGGAGATCATCTTCCCTGTATTGCATTCATAAATGAGTAAGTTCATCTCAAGGCATAGGTAAGAGTATTTGTTTTACTTTGTAATCATTGAAACCCTAGCTCTCTGTATGAGAGCTAGTTACTCTCTGTGTGAGAGTATAACCTTCTGTGCGAGGGTTGGTTGAGATCTCCCTGTCTGAGAGTTTGAGTCTTTCTGTGTGAGAGCATAAGTCTTTTTGTGTAAAAGCAAGGATTTCTCTGTGTGAGAATCCAAATCCTTTATGTGTGGTATCTCTGTGTGAGATTGTATTCACTTCTCTGTGTGAGAATTATAGTGAATATTGGTGTGGCTGGACGTACCCAAGTTTGGGAAACCAGTGTATATCTTATGTTTGCGTTTGAATTTTTGTGGTGTTTAAATTCCTCTTGTATTTATAATTCCGCATTTGCAAGTTCAAATTTTAAATATGCAATTTGTCACATTACACTATTCACACCCTCTCTAGTGTGTTGTTAGTATTGCAAGGTAGATGATCCTCACATTACCCATTGTCTCAAATTCTTTGAGCAGCTTGGAAATTGTTTGGCTTAAATTTGTGTGGAGGCCGTAAGTATCAATTATTTGGTGGAGGCCGCAAGTTTCAATTTTTTGGTGAAGGCCGCAAGTTTCAACTTTTGGTGGAGGGAACAAGTTTCATCGATAAGGAGGTCAAACTATTGAGGGGCCTTTAGAGTTTACTACTTGGCAGAGCTGATCTGACCACACGATGAATAACAGAGACATCGACGCCAATACAACTGAGATATTCTGAACTCTTACTTAATTATATTTGTGGTATTGGCGTTGTAATCTTTGTAGAACTATTTTATTATCTTTTTGGGGACTTGGCTTGTTGGGACTAGCCAAGAGAGAGCTTTACTAGAATCGTTATCGTTTGGCACTTTGGTGAGTGCAGTACTGAGAGCCAGGTGAGTGTAGAGTTGGTGCTTTAGCTACATGTTGTACCAGTTAACTTTAATAATCTAGTATTGCTTTTGGAGATGGACATAGGTCATTGAGACGACTGAACCAGGGTATATTGCATGTGCATACTTAGACTGCTTTATTATACTCTGCGTCTGATTGATTGTGCCTTGAGATTTCGTGTGGGTTGCACGTATATTTTTATAAGCCTATTCACCCCCCTCCTCTAGGCTTAGATCCAAATCCAACAAATGGTATCAGAGCCAGTTTAGAGGATTTAGCCTAGATGTCAATAAATATGTCTGATTCTGCTTTCGCTGAGGGTCAGTCCATCTCCCGTCCCCATAAGTTCAATGGTGTTGATTTTGCTTACTGGAAAACTAGGATGAGGATTTACTTAGCTATTGCTGATTATGATGTATGGAGAAATGTAGAAAAAAGTTATAAACCTCCCACCAAGAAAGTTGTTGATAATGAAATGCTAAAACCAGAAGAAGAGTGGGATGATTTTGATAAGAAGCATTTTTCTTTGAATAATAAATCTATGAATGCTCTGATTTGTTCTTTGGATAAATCTGAGTTTAACCGTATATCTCAATGTCAAACTGTGCAGGAAATTTGGCATACTCTGGTGGTGACTCATGAGGGTACATCGCAGGTTAAGGAGTCCAGACTTGCGCTGCTCATCACTAAATATGAAAGCGTCCGCATGCTTCCATCAGAGTCCATAAATGTGATGTTTACGAGGTTCACAGACATTTCTACATATCTAGTGCTCTTTGAAAGCCGTACTCAAGTCTGGAGCAAATCAGAAAGATCTTGAGAGCATTGCCTCCTTCCTAAAATCACATCCATCTAGGAAGCAAAGGACCTATCGCAGATGAGAGTGGAGGACCTGATAGGGAACATGATGTCTCATGAGCTCGAGCTGCAGAGCATTGAAATTAGATAGAAAGATGAGATCAAGACTTCAAAGGCACTAGCCCTTCAGGCTAAGAAAGATGAAACTGATGAGGAGGAGGAAGCATTTTTGGTAAGAATTTTCAAGAAATATATCAGGACATGCAATGACAGATCAAAGATGCTAAAAAGGTTTAATCGTTCTAACAAGTTTAATTCTGCTAATAAATCTTCTGAGCAGACTACTACTGATCCTGTTATATGTTTTAAATGTAAAAAAGCAGGGACACTTCATGAAGCAATGCCCTCAACCTAAGAACCACGATGTGGATCAAAAAGGAAAATCTCTAGTGCTAACATGGGATATGGACATCGAGGATGAATCTAAAGAGGAAGTTGTGCACTCCTCCGTTTGCCTGATAGGAGAACTTGATGAGGTACAAACTTGCACCAAAGCTGAATTTATGACTATTCTTAAAGAAATGCAAAATGAAATTCAAAGCTTGAATCAAATGTAAAGTTACTTGAATCCCATGTAGAAAAGTTTAAATGTGCTAATTTTAGATTGCAACAAGATAATTATAATATGCCTTTAGAAGTGGATGAAATAAAAGAAAAGCTTGTTGCATGTAATTCTACTATTAGCTCTTTAAAAAGGGAAAATCTAGCATGCTTGCCGAAACTGAATGTCTTAATTGCTCTACTTTGCTTAAAGATATTAGCATGTTTAAACAAAATATGATTAAGCTAGAAATTGAAAATGAATTGCTAAATGAGAAGAATTGCATGCTAATCAATGAAAACAAAGAGCTAGAAAAGAAGATGGTTAATATGAAAAAGAGTGAGGAAGAGAACAAAAGGGCCTTAATTAGTAAATGTACCATGCTTGTTAATGAGAACATGTTCTTAAAATCTAAAATATCTGATCTTGAATTATCTATTAAGAAATTTTTGTGTTGGAAAGCATTCATTAGACATTATTCTTAGAAATCAGATACATGGAAATAATAGGTGTGGTTTGGGCTATGGAAATAAAATTGATGAAAGGCCTAGAACTAATAAAAAGTATCAAAAAGAAACTGGTGTAGGAAGAAGTATGTTTGTTAAATGTTATACATATGGTGGTGTTGGTCATGCTTATTATAATTGCAAGTATAGGAACACCAACATCAAATTTAAGCAAATTTGGGTTCCAAAGAGTAAAGTGACTAACACTAGCGGACCTATTTGGATTCCTAGGTCACATGTATTATGCTCTTCTTATATGTAGGTACATGGCACGGCTAAGAAACAAAAGTGTGAGTGGTACTTAGACTATGGCTGCTCAAGACACAAGACAGGTGATAGCAAAAAGTTCCTTAGCCTTGTAAAGCATGAAGGAGGAAGTGTTACTTTAGGGGATAATGAACAATGCACGGTAATTGGTAAAGGTGTTGTAGGTAACGACAACTTTCAGCTTACAGATGTCCTATTCGTTGAAACGATTAAACATAACCATTTCTATCAGTCAACTGTGCGACAAAGGTTTGAAAGTTGAATTTGATGCAAAACTTTGTAGAATCATTGATAGCTCTACATGTGACACTATTATTACTGCAAATGGAAAGAATAATTTTTATACTCTTATGGTTGAAAACTAACTGTTTCTAAATGCTTGCTTGTATGTGAAGAAGAGGCCACACTATGGCATAGACGATTAGCACATGCAAGCATGGGATTCATAAAGAAGCTAGAAAATAAAAATCTAGTAAGAGAACGACTGCATCAGACATATGAGAATGGAAATTTGTGCATGGCATGCACAAAAGATAAGCAAACTAGATCTACTTTCTCTAGCATTAATGAAGTTTCCACCACACGCATATTGGAATTAGTTCATATGGATTTATTTGGTCCCACAGACATTACTAGCCCAGGAGGTAAAAATTATTGTTTAGTATTGGTTGATGATTTCTCTAGATATATGTTTTTATTTCCTAGCCAAAAAATCAGACTCATTTGACAATTTTCAAAACTGTTGCATACAAGTTTCTAATGAGAAAAATTCTTCCATTGTAAAATTAGAAGCGATCATGAAGATAAGTTTGAAAATGCTATTTTTGAAAAAATTTGTCTTGAAAAAGAATTTTTACATGAATTCTCTTCTCCTAGAACACCTCAACAAAATGGGGTGGTCGAAAGACAGAATCGCACATTAAAAGATATGGCTAGGAGTATGTTAAATGAATATAGTTTGCATATGTCTTTTTGGGTTGAGACCGTTAATACTGCATGCCATGTATGCAATAGAGTTATGCTTAGACCTATACTAAAACTTCTTATGAACTATGGCATGGCAATACTCCGAAAGTTTCTTACTTTAGAGTTTTTGGATGCATGTGCTATGTACTAAATACTGCAGATCAGCTTGGCACATTTGAATCCAAATCAGATGACGGAGTGTTAGTAGGATATTCAGCAAGGAGCAGATCATACAAGATTTATAATAAACGCACCCTTGCTATTATTGAATCTACAAATGTTAAATTTGATGAATCTGATATAAATTCTTTGGATTGCAAGCAGAGCGATGAAGAGAAAAATGTAGAACAACAAAGCATTCCAAGGAATAATGAGGAGCAACCTGAAAGAGAAGAGGAAACTGAAACTGGTACGGCAGAAATACAAGATGAAGCAATTACAAGTGAAGAGCTGAGATTCAATCCAAACCACCCATCAGACTTGATCCTAGGTGAGCCTACGGCAGGTATACGTACTCGCTCCTCTTTTATAGATCTTTGTGCTATATGTATTTATGGTGATTTTATTTCTGGAATAGAGCCTAAGAATATAGAAATTGCTTTAGAAGAGGACATTTGGGTTTTGGCTATGCAATATGAATTGAATCAATTTGTTAGAAATAATGTTTGGAAACTTGTGCCAAGACCCACTGATTATCCTGTAATTGGTACTAAATGGGTGTTTAAAAATAAGCATGATGAATCTGGTAATGTTATTGAAACAAGGCTAGGTTGGTAGCTAAAGGTTATAATCAAATTGAAGGAATTGAAGTGGATGAGACTTTTGCACCAGTTGCTAGGTTTGAGTCCATTAGAATCCTGCTAGCTTTTGCAACTTATAAAGGGCTCAAACTGAAACAAATGGATGTAAAAAGTGCTTTTCTTAATGGCTACCTAAAAGAAGAGGTATTTGTTGAGCAACCCCCAGATTTTGAAAGCCATAATTTTCCAAACCATGTTTATAAATTAGAAAAAGCTTTGTATGGCCTTAAGCAAGCTCCACGAGCTTGGTATGACCGTCTAAGCACATATTTGTTGGAAAATGATTTTAAAAAGGGGAGTGCTGACAATACATTATTCTTGATGCATAAATCTGATAATTTTCTCATTGTGCGAATATATGTTGATGATATTATTTATAGTGTTACTAACGATCTTCTATATCAAAAGTTTGAGAAAGTCATGCAGGATCAGCTTGAGATGAGCCTTGTGGGAGAGCAGAAATATTTTCTGGGGTTCCAAGTAAAGCAAGGAAAAGAAGACATCTTTTTATCTCAAACCAAATCCATCAAGGGACTCCTGAAAAAGTTTGGGAGGGAGAAGTCTAAAGGAATTGGAATGCCGATGTGCCCCAATACAAAAATAGACAAGGATGAACAAGGAGTTGCAGTGGACCAAAAGCTATATCGAGTTATGATTGGTTCCTTGTAGTACTTGACTACTTCTAGGCCTGATATAATGTTTGTTGTATGCTTGTGTGCACGCTTTCAATCTCATTTAAAAGCCATTAAAAGGATCTTTAGGTACCTAATTAGTACACCTACTTTGGGCCTTTGGATCCTTCTCGTGGTAATTTTGATTTGTTGGGTTATTCTGATGCTGATTATGCGGGAAGTTTAACTGATAGAACGAGAAGTAGTGGCACTTGTTTTATGCTAGGACACTCGTTAGTTTAATGGTCTAGCTGTAAGCAAAATAGTGTTGCATTATACACTACTGAAGCAGAGTACATGCCTTAGGCAGTTGCTGTGCTCAAGTATTGCAGATGATACAAACATTATCTGACTACAGACTAGCTCTTAAAAGAGTCCATGTTAAATGTGATAGCAAGAGTGCCATAGATCTCTTTAATAATTCCGTACACCACTCTCGTACTAAACATATTGACGTAAGACACCAATTTCTTAGAGATCACCTCACAAAAGAGGATGTGTCTGTTGTGTTCATTCCCACAGAATCATAACTTGCAGACATATTCACAAAACCTTTAGTTGAGACTCGCATTTGTTGTCTTCGTCTTGAGCTTGGTATTATTGATAAAAATTAATATGAGATTTCATGCTTTCTTGTGTGCTTGAACTTTTTCTTTTTTGTGTGCTAGTAGTTGCAGTGTTATGTGTGCATGATTTTCTTTGTTTTGTGTGATAGCATCTAATGTTTGCTTTAGTACTTCATGTATAAAAATAAAAAAAATAAAAAAACTGAAAAATAAAAAAATATGGTGCTTAAATGCGTATCTTACTCTTTGATTCATTAAAGAAGTCTTCATGAATGATTTTCATATCTTTATAGTTGGTATATTATTGCTTTGCTACATGCGCATGTTCATCTTTCTAAATATTCATGGCATGTTCAATGCCTGAAAATAATTTGATTTCTACACCTATTATTTTCAATGCCACATGTATTATTATTACTGCACTTTTGGAGATATCATTTATGAAGTATGGAATGTGAATGTGGGAGGAAAACTTAACTGAAAATCTAAGGGCCAATGATAAAAATTGAGCATAAAGAAAAAAAATGATACTAAAAGTATAAAAATGAAAAAAAATAACTGCTCCGTATGAAAAATGTATACAATCCTTGGCAACGGTATTACCCACAAGTATCCAACATAAGCTTTATGGGTAAACTTTAGCGTTGGTATATTTACTCGTCAAGCAATGCCACCCTGTCACACCCCGCTTCCCAAAACGACGGAAGTGAAACGTGACTAAGGTCTGCTTGAGCCAGAGCCGTGAGGCTCGGACCCAATAAGCGTCTGTAAGGGGGTACCATTTAAAAATTACAGGTTCTTGCATATATATAATTCGGAACAACAAAAGTACTGAGAGAAAGTTGCATTCATTAATATAAAGAGATAATATCCAGCGAGTACAAAAGTCTAAAAAGAGAGAAGCCTGAGCATGGCAACAAACTGTAGAAAAAGGAAACTAATGGTGCGAAGCACCCAACCTAGGCAAAAAGGTAAAGTGGTGGTAGACACCCAACTAAAAGTAGTAACCTCCATAAAACAGCGACGTAAGAGACCTCTAAGTCTGGTCCTCGTCGGGTACGTACTCTGGGTCGACGCCCTCTGGCTCCAAGTACTCAGGTATGTCCGGCTCGTCCACGCACTCTTGCTCAACATCTGACGTACAGCACCCAATAGAAAAGGAACTGCACGTCAGGTAAAGTCTACAAGGAGGGGTTAGACTTTACTGCAAGTGTAAGGTAATTTAAGAGCAACATTTTCACTGGTTGATTAACATACTGGTGTTATGACATGTCAGTTGTACTATACAGAAAGTAAAACAGTACAAGAAAGTAAACACGACAGACAGTAGTTGTAGCGTGTGCTACCGGCTACAGGACTAAGCTAAACGTGATAGGACAAGACACGTGTGATTCAAAGGGTTCACGCTTTACGGTTTGAGGGCGGCCAGACCCTCTCCCCGTGCGACCGATCAACCCTAAACCAACCCAAGTGCTCAAGACAAGACATAACAAGGGATCACCCACTCACTCGGTGAGTGCCCTATTCACCCGTAGGCTTATCCATTACTAATCGTGACAAGGGATCACTCTCTAGCTTGAGAGTGCCCTATTCACCTGTAGGCTTATCCATTTCCAATCATGACAAGGGATCACTCTCTCTAGCTTAGAGAGTGTCCTATTTGCCTGCAGGCGTATCCATTTCCAATCATGACAAGAGATCACTCTCCCTTGCTTGGAGAGTGCCCTATTCGCCCGCAGGCTTATCCATTACCAATCATGACAAGGGATCACTCTCTCTAGCTTGGAGAGTGCGCTATTCACCTGCAGGCTAATGCAATACATGACATGACATGACATGACAAGAATAGATGAGAGTTACATGACATGACAAAACTGGATAAGAGTTGTTCATTCTAGGGTGTCCACACACACGCACACACAGATAAAACCTATGGTAGCAGTTGTTGTCGTTGTTGATTCTAGGGGGTCCACACGCACGCACACACAAGAAAACCCTAAGGTGTCAGTTGTTGTTGTGCTTAGACTTCGTCGTCAAGTCAAAGCTGTCAAGGGGGGTCTCGGACGCAATCATTTCACGTCCAGTTCTCTTTAAATGTTCTTTAACTTACTAAGAATGGGAAGGCCTAAACATGGCTGTAAGAACACAAGTGTAAACACTTGCCTGTGATGCCGAGTGCGTCGTCTGTCCGGAGCATCCCGTCGAAGCGATGCGTCAGCGAGGGTCAGTCTGAAATGGGTCAACGGCGGTGTCAGGACACGTTTTCCATCATTCCTATTAGAGTTCATTTCTAGGTTCAACGGGGCTATCCTAGTAGTCAAAGTCACGTTTTTGTTTCGGTTCCGCCTAATCGACGATCTATCCTATGTGCACAGAAATTCAGTCCTTCATCGATGTCTAATAGTTGTAACGTTTTAAAGGTGCGAAAATGAAATTTAGTTATTGTTGACGATTTTTAGATTAGGTTTTCGTTTTGCTATAGTGGGGGTTCTTACTACGCGTTATAGGACTAACCTTTTGACGTCGATCAAAAAGCGGATGTCGGGTCTGAACGGCGATGGATCGATGTCATCTGCAACGTCTCAGTCATGGGTAGCATAGAGAGACACCTCTGGACAGTGAGGCAGTGGCACAGACAGCGAGCAAACGGCGATCTCTCTCCCTCTGCAGGTAGCGCAACGGATCCTCACGACGGCGGCAACGTCAGGTAAAAACACGTGAGTTCGGCGACGTGCGGGAACTTCTATGATCCAAGGGGAATGCCGTGGGTTGAAGGGGATCAGTGGGGGTTGCTTGGCTCAGTGGGTGGCCGACAGCATCAGTGGCAGGGGGCGGCCGTGAGAAGCCGGAGAGGACAGATTCGCGCAACGGTCGTTGTCGCACGTCTCAGCAGAAAAACAACGATCCGAGGAGTCAACGAGAACTTGAAATAGTTAAAGGGGTTCAATAGGGATCTAACGGTGATGGAGTGGTCATCGAAAGCGGTCGAAGATGGCCGGTCGGCGGCGTTGAACAGCAGGGTGCAAATTTGCCAAAACTGTCGTTAGGGCTTGGTTTCAACGGGTTTTCGAGGAGTTAGAGATGAGGGAAGAGGGAAAGGGAAGTTTCAGCTGATAGAGGAGTTCTATAGGTGTCCAACAGTGATAGGGTGGTCGCAGGTGGTAGCCAGAGGTAGTCGAGCACGGAGTTTTTCCGTTGATGGACAGATCTGTCCAAACTGCCGTTTGTATTGTGTTTGAGATTGTTTTGAGGGAGATGGAGAGCAGGTGAATGGGTAAGGAGACTTACAAGTGATAGGGGAGTTAAAGGGGAGTCAAGCAACAACGATAGTGGGCAGAGGGGGTGGCCAGAGCGACGGCACCGGCCGTTTTTTTGGCGGCTGGCAAATGTGCAAAACTGGGCGAAAATCTGGGCTTGGGTGCGGTTTTGAGGGATTTGGAGAGGGGGAGAGGGAGGAGATGAAGGTGGAGGAGATGGTGGTCGGAGAGGGGAGGTTCGACGGCCAGTCACCGGTGGCGGGGAGGAGCAAGGAAGAGGAAGAAGTCGGCCAGAAATTGTGTTCTTGCGTGCTCCTCTAGGGCTTAGGTTTGTTTTAGAAGATGATATTTGCTAAATGTATTTTGAAAGGGGGTATAAGTTGTGGGGTGGTGGGACCGAAAAGGTGCTCTCTCTCAAGTGCAAGAGTCCGTACAAGTAGTAAAATCTGGGAGTCCAGATGTCGAATCCACGGGAAGAAATCTGTTGCAACCGCAATTCAAATCAAATAGAAATCCTACGAAAAGAAACTAACCACTTCACAAATGATGACGGTGATGGTGATGTGAACACGTGAACAATATAAACATAGAAATACGTGAGAACAAATATCTATAAAAAGTGTGCACATGGTATGGGTTCGTTAGGATCAATGATTCGTATTAATTTGGTTGATGAATATATCACAATGAATTCTCTTTTTGAGAGCAATTCACCGGGAACAATATCCAATATAACTCAATGAATTCTCCTTTTGGGAGCAATTCATCGGAAGATGCCCTTTTGGGGGTTCAAACACAATATTCAAAAAGATCGTCGCTAAAGCTATAATACGATATGAAACTCTCTTTTGGAGAGATCAAAACTACGGTATGAAACTCCCTTTTGGGGAGGTCAAAACTCACCCTTTTGGGGTGATCATCAACTTAATTAATTCTTTTGGAATCTAAAAAAATCGATTTACGAACAACGATTACAATTTTAGCGACGTTTAACAATTTAGCACAAGGAATTTCAACCAAATAAACACGAATAATATCCCCTAACTACTCCATACCATGCACAACAGAGATTTAGCTACACATCATGCGAAAATAAACAAGTTTCATAGCAAAATACGTTGAGATTATATCGAAATACGGAAGAAAAAGCATCAAATAAGGAGTTTAAGTTAAGAATTCATCACCAAATATCCTTGAAAATATATCAAAACTCTCTGGAAATAAGAAAATAGCCTCTGGAATTTTACAGAATTTTTCAGAGGGGAAATACGACTTCTAGAGCCTCCAATACGCTCAAAATACGCCCCAAACTGCTTGAATACGCCCAAAAACCCTAAATACGCTTATATAATAAGATTGCGGGTTTTAAAAGCTTATTGGGTTTAAAACCTGAAACCCGAATCCATCCCAGCCGCAGATCTAAAGCGGATCAAAACTGGGCCGTCCGATCAAGCGGGATCGCTCCTCGTGGCGACACGTGGCCTTCAAATTCCGCGCTCAGCGGATTCTTTCGTTCACGTTCGCTGCGGATCGAATTCGATCTGATGTCCGCCGTTAGATCAGCTCGGGATTAAATGAGGAGGCGATGCGTGGCCTTGATAATTCGCGCTCCGCCCGCTTTATTCGTTGAATCAGAATCTGCATCCATCGAGATCGCAACCGTCGGATGAGAAATCGACGGACGGAGGTTTGCCACGTCGCCACTGAATGGTTCCTTTCGAATACGAGGCGGAGTCGCTGTGGACCGTCTGATCTTGATCTAACGGACGAACTGACCGCGTGTGCTGATCGACTTCGCATCAATTCAGATCGTTGGATAGCCATCGTATGGACCGCAATCGGCCACGTCTCCGTAGTCTGCTTCATCTGTCGGGGTGAACGTGCGCCGTTGGATTGCGAATGTACGTGCCCGATTGAGCCACGTTGTCACGTATTTCTAATTCGTTCGCCCGCTCTTTCGTAGCCGTCCGATCGAGCGGTGGCGTCTTGGATTGATGCCACGTGGACGTGGTATGAGCGGGGCGACCGTATGCGACCGTATTCTTGCTGTATTTGCATATTTTCCTTCGTATTTCTGCATTTTAAATATTGTTCTGCATTCAACAATTCATAGAAATTAGCACAGATCTCAGAAAAATACAAATAAATAGTCGTTGGAATCGTGAGATCGAGACCAAGCTAGGAAAAATATAAAATGTGCAGAAATGCATCGTTAAATGCTGTTTTGTGCTCAAATAGTGTGTTTTCTCTAATAAATAAATGTGTAGAAAATACGTATGTATTAGAGGTAAATTTAGCATCATGTAAGCACAAAATAGGGCTAAATGGGGGGTTAAATATGTAATATTGAACCCGAAACATGGGGTGACTAGGAGAGAGGGTAAGTGTGGGGGTGTGTATGTGGGGGAAAAGTTGGGTGAGGGTAGAGGCAGAAATAACCATATATGATACGTATGAATCCTCTAAGATTTGATTAAGCAATTTGAATTTGAAATTGATTAGGCTAAACGGGCTTCGAAATTGATTAGTGGTTTGGGTGGGCTAGCGGTGTCAGAAAATTAAAAAATATCGGAACGACCGTGACGAAGAGAAGCTCGGGGATATTGTGTTCGATCGTGTGTTTGGTCCACGAAAAATGAACAAAAAATAGAAGGTCTGGTGACTAAGTCTAAAGCTACGACGACCTGCAATCAAACCTGATTTGTGGGAGAACGACCTGTGAAATGACGTTCACTAAAAATCCCACAAATAACTACTCTTCCTTACGGTCACAATGACGTATCAGATCGTATAGTCCGGATCCAAGAAGAGGCCAAAAAATATGCACACGAAAAGAGTTGTACACTCAGAAAATACGAACGGTCGGAAAGCGGCCGTTACACACCCCCACATCTAAGAGTCCTTATAGGCTATGCTTTGGGGGTGTGGTATCTTGAACTCATCCTTAATGAGATGGGAAAAATCAATCCCCCCACATCTAAGAGTCCTTATAGGCTATGCTTTGGGGGTGTGGTCTCTTGAACTCATCCTTAATGAGATGGGGAAAATCAATCCTAGGTGATAGCACGTTATATGGAAAATGTGGATTGGTTTTGGTTGACCTTCTTAAATAATTTCCTTATGTGCTTCAATTTTAATCATCACACTTACATGATGGTGATGAAGTCTTAGTTTGCTTAAAATTATTGGATTTGCCCTGATTATTCTATGGTAGTATACATGCATTTTTTGGTAATGGTTAATAATGCTCTCTTTTTGCTTGTTATATGTTTGGATTTCATGTTTCAACTTTTGATGATAACAGAGGGGAGAAAGATTTGGGAAAGATTTGGTATTGTGGCTCTTGGTATCATGTGAACTGGTATATTAATGCTCATGATAATATGAATGTTTGATTAAGGGAGAGCATGAATATAGGGGGAGCATGCATATTGTTAACTTTGCACATCATTGTTTGCACATCATTATTTATCATTGCATGTCACCCTCTACTGTCACACTTTCACACACACTATTTGGAAATTTATTGTTCAAATCTTATACTCAGTTTGTCATCATCATAAGGGGATATTGTTGGTGGCAACGATCTATGAACTTCGTGTTTGATGATAACAAACGTGTGTGGACGTTTTTAACGTGTGTGTTAAGTGTTTCAGGAGTGGCGAGGACGTAATTCTTCAAAGTGATGGCTAAGTCAAAAGATTGAGATATTGCTATGCACATAACATATTGGACTTGTTCAGATGGCTAAGAGATGAGAGAATCTCTATTCATATCAAAGGGGATTGAGTCATATCAATTAGAGATCTAATCCTATTACAATACAAACTCATATCAAATCTATTCAAATCCCAATTTGCTTGCTCATTCCTATCTCTAATAGGATCCCTCCTTAGCCGCACAAAATCCTAGCCATCAATCTCATCCTTGACGCACCTATTGAAACCCTAGCACGCAAAAGAGAAGTAAAAACAACTTGCAGCATACAAAGAAATTTTAGGTTGCGGCCAAAAGACTCACTCCAAAAGAAAAGCCCTCATGCTCTTTCCTTTGCAAAGAATAATCCCCAAGAGCAGCTCATGTTTTTGTCTTAGCAATTCCTCAAGAGAGCAGCCGCAACTTCCCTTTTTGCAAATTCCAAAAAGCTGCCGCAAGCTTCAAATGACCTACTCCTAAAGCCACAAAAAATTCATGTGTCGAATTTTTTGCCACACAAAAGTTCCCTCAGGTGCCGCAACTCTCAAAAGCTAAAAAAATTTTCAAGTAACCGCAAATTTTGACCCTAGGAATCTCGATGCCGAACCTCTTTACAAAGCTCAAACCAAGACAATCCCGTTGTAGCTGCAATCTTTGACCTTGCCCATTGTCTCAAATTCTTTGAGCATCTTGGAAATTGTTTGGCTCAAATTTGTGTGAAGGCTGCAAGTTTCAATTATTTGGTGGAGGCCGCAAGTTTCAACTTTTGGTGGATGGAGGAACTTTCATCGAGAGGGAGGTCAAACTATTAAGGGGCCTTCAGAGTTTACTACTTGGCAGAGCTGATCTGACCACACGATGAACGACAGAGACATCGACGCCAACACAACTAAGATATTCTGAAGTCTTACTTAATTATATTTGTGTTATTGGTGTTGTGATCTTTGTAGAACTATTTTATTATCTTTTTGGGGACTTGGCTAGTTGGAACTAGCCAAGAGAGAGCTTTAGTAAAATCGTTATCGTTTGGCACTTTGGTGAGTGCAGGTACTGAAAGCCAGGTGAGTGTAGAGTTGGTGTTCTAGCTACAGATTGTACCAATTAATTTTAATAATCTAGTATTGCTTTTGGGGCTAGACATAGATCGTTGGAACAACCGAACCAGGGTATATCGCCTGTGTATGCTGTGACTGCTTTACTATACTCTGCATCTGATTGATTATGTTATAACTGCCTGAGATTTCGTGTGGGTTGCAAGAATATTTTTATAAGCATATTCACCCCCCTAGACTTAGATCCAGATCCAATATTCATGTGGAGAATATTATTGATTTTATTTCAATTGGTTTATTTAATCCATGCCTATTACATGTCATCATTGTTCATTATCTCAGTTTAGTTCAATTGGTAAAATGAGTATTTACAATTGTTTATCTATCATTTTACAATTGGTGCATATAAGTAAGGGGAGCTCATTAGCATTGTGTTTTATTTCTTTATATGTTTACATAATGTGTGTCATCATCAAAAGGGAGTTTGTTAGGTATTGGTGTTTTAGATCAATATTATTTTGATGATGATTACAACATTATGTTGTTGCTAATGACTCTCATGTTTTAGTCTCATGTTTATCAAATGAAAAAAAATGATTTGGAGACTAATAGCTTGGTGCAAGGATGTACATCAAGGGGAGCATAGTGACGTCCCCTAGTTTTTGATCATGCAAGCGCAATAGGATTGGGGATACCAGATTTAAATATTTATACCGCAAGCGCACGGTGTTGTAGTGTGGCTTGGGGATCGAAAACAGGGAGGCGTGGTTGTGCTTGTGTCAAAGAGGAACCAGTTCACCCTATGGGTGAGCTAGCCCGAACGATCGATGGTTGTCACGGAAAATAGATACGAGGGGTAAACAATATAAAAGGAAACCTAGGACTTCGTTTTCCACCATTTTATGTGTTCTCGCTATTACGACCTACGGATAAGAAAACGATTGGATTTAGGGTTTAGTGGTGAGACGTTGCCTCTAAAAGTGATACCAGTGTCCCATGGGCCCGATATTCCGGTCGATGCCCAGGATGATACGCCGGACTACCCGGGTTCAGTCGGAGGGCATTCCCATGTCCATTAACACCGACTGACTCCGGGAGCACTAACTCGCAATGATAACTCCCAACATCTCATCCTGTCGTTCCCACGCGCTAGGATTCAATGTCTACGCTAAGGGTGTGAGCTGTGGCTAAGAAGTCAACAGCCAAGTTTATTCCCACTTGGCCCGACGGTCAAAGGCTATCTTTTTCCCCGATGACAATGAAACATCCCGCGTAACCATTTAAATTCCTGATCCCTATCGAAATCCTAGTCCTATGGACGCATTAAGGAGAACCCACGAAGGGGTTTCCACCAAAATCCCAGATTTGGGAACTACTCACAAATCATAGCTAAAAAAGTAATCTAAATGAAAATCAACCGTAGAAATCATGATCAGGAGATTGAAATGAGGTAGTAGCATTGCTATAAAGATAATATCAAAGTTTGAAAGCAATCAGAAGACTTACAGAAAGCAATAAAATTCCAGCCGTCACCGTACAAGAAAAAGACAGAAAAAATAACCACACTCGTTTTCTGAAACCTAGGGCAACTATATATATAAATCGACGTCACCCGATCAGTTGAAGCATCAACCGATCGGGTGAGCTGCTTGATGTTTCGGTCGTCGGCATCGGGGGCTTCAACCGGGCGCTGAGGAGGACGGGTGAAGCAAGCGGGTCGTCGTTTAAAGAGATGCATCATCAAGTCACCCGGTCGGTTGAGTATTCAATCGATTTGTTAGAAATATCCCCCAAAATGGCTGAGAGTTCTATCGACTTGGCACGGTCAGCGAACCATCGGTTGAGCTCTCCGGGTCGTCATTTGGAAAATAAGCTGCAGATGAACCGATCGGGTGAGATATCACCCGATCGGTTGGAATTTAGCTCCAAATGGCCGAGAGCTCTACTGTGTTCAACCGGTCGGCAAACCAGTCGGTTGAACTACTCCTCACTCCAGCTTCCGTCCGGGTCGAACACGCGTGTAATGCCCTACAAAGCTACTGCACAAGTACTAGAGGGGGGGTGAATAATACTTTAAAATAATTAAGAATATAATTCCTAATTATCTTGCAAACTCTACCAATCAATGCGGAAATGCGAAAATGTAAATATTAGACAACAAAGAGAACAATCGCAAACAAGCAATTTAACGGGTTCGGATCCACCCAAGTCTCCCCGACTTGTTCCCGGTGATCCTACGTCCCAACCACCCGGATCCCCTCCGGATACTTGAGTTAGAAACCCTAACTCAAGATTTGCACTATGAAATACTTGTAGAAAACCTCTACAAAGTCAAATCATACACAAATAAAATTGTGACTCCCACAACCCGGGATCACAAACAAACTCTCACAACCGAGAGTAAAACACTTACAATAATGAAGTAAATGAAATACGAAATTGCTTACCGACAAAATCCTATGCCTTGAGTATAACTTACGATTTAGGGCAAAACGGATTTTGGGGAAGAAGAAGGCACCAAACCCTAGCTCCAAGATGTAGATCAGCAATAGAGAGCTATGAGGTTGTTGTGACCTAGAATCAAGCTCTTGGCTTGGAAGGCTCACAATCAATGAATCTCTCTTTTGAAATAAGAGTGAGGGAGAGATTCAAGATGAGAAATGAATGAGCTTTGAATGAGATTGAATGCTTCTCTTTTGATCTCTAAAATTCTCTTAATATCAGCCTTGAGTGTAATGAATGCAGCACTCCAAGTATATATAGGATAGAGGAAAGAGAGAGCAAAAATCGTGGTATTTAATGCTCCAACGGCTCTATTCTGATGCAAACTAGTCGGTCAAAGAAGAACCACTGACCGACTAGTTCATCAACTAGTCGGTCGGTGAATCAACATGAACCGACTAAGAGGTGAACAGTGAATAGATGAAAGTTCAGACTTAAGGAACTAGTCGGTCCAAGAAGACTTGCCAACCGACTAGTTTCACAACTAGTCGGTCGGTGAGTGAACTTAGACCGACTAAGAGATAAAACAAATAGTCTGAGCACAAATTGAATTAGTCGGTCCAAGAACAAATGTTGACCGATTAGTTCATCAACTAGTCGATCGCCAAATGTACATAGACCGACTAACGATAAACAGTAACTTGGCATGTACAGTGAAAGCTCAACTAGTCGGTCTAAGAAGGATCACTGACCGACTAGTTCATCAACTAGTCGATCGGTGAGTTAACATAGACCGACTAACTGTAAACAGTAAAGAGCTTAGAATTGAAGAAGGCAAACTAGTCGGTTCAAGAAGCTTTGTTGACCGACTAGATCACCATCTAGTCGGTTGGTTCTTCTTCTTGAACCAACTAACATGCACAAGAAGTCGCGAATCGAAGCGCGAAGCTTCGAAAAAGTTCGTATGGACTTCTACTAAGATCCTAGCTCTAAGATATGAGCGTTATGAAGATTAAAACGTAAGACCTACTCAAGGCTTAACATTCTACGAAACGAAGCTAGAAGACTATAAATTAAACTTGACGAACCATCTTCGAAAGCTTCGATCGAATCTTCATGACTTCAATAATGGTCCAAAAGCTTCAACGAAGCTTTAGGCTCACGATCACGCGCTTTGAGAAGTCTTGAGACGTCGCTTTGGATGTTCACATGAATTTGGCGACGATCTCCATAGCTGTGCTTACAAAGAGTTAGTTCACGATATATTTATGTTTGTTCATCATCTAAAACCAAATCCGGGGAGTCCAATACTCAACATTCTCCCCCTTTTTGGTGATGACAACCCAACATAAATAATAATCGAAAATAATGATTCAAATGTAATTTACTTACTCCCCCTGCATTGATGACATGTAAATTCCAAAATAAATATTAATCATACGCATCAAGCAGACGAGTAAAGTAAAAATGAGAATTCAATTATTGAAATATCGGATTCGAAATCCATTTTTATATCTTAACTCCCCCTGAATCTAACTTATCAAATTAGATTCTTGGAAAAATGCTTAAATTATCATTTAGCTCATCATCATTATTATATCTCTCCCCCTTTGGCATTAGCAAAAAGAGTGGGAGGAGATCAACGACAACAACAATGGCTTCAAATAAAAGCACGGTAGTCATAAAATACGACCACGGTCCAAATGACACCAAAGGAAAATACGAATTAAATCAAAGCATGTCAATGAGACCAAAGTCGAAAATCGATAAATAAAATCATCAAAACTCAAATTAATTTTATGAATTGAGTTATGGAATATACTCTCCAATATCAACATTCTTGGTTAAGTTAGTGCATGGAAAACAATTCTATGTTTTCATAGAAATAATTTCTATTTAACCAAGTTATTATCGTCGAGCGACGAAATCAAACATCAGAGACATAAAAAGAATATAATGTGCACAAGAGAATGAAATGTCAACATCGATGTATATATATATATGAAACATGAGTACATCAAAATGATACATCGACAACATACATAAACGAGCGATCCTCAGATCGAGGCACAAAATACATCATGTATCACACATACAAAAATATGTCACACCGGACATCAAAACGAACATACATCACAAAACATACAAAAATCTCAAAACATCATATGAGATACATCAAAATACATCCAAAAATATCAAAAATCATAACCACCCACACTATCCTAACCAACTCTCTCACACTACATAAATCATCCAATGTGCACTAAGAGAGTCCTCAGAGAAGCTCAGGAGTCAGCTGGAGGATCTGCAGCAGCAGCATGCTCTGCAGCAGGAGTGGTGGTCACTGGATCAGCAGGAGTGTCCAAGGTGTCAACGGGAGTGGCCTCGGGAGCACCAGTCGAAGTATCCACCGCAGGAACGGTGGCAACAGGTGTGCGCTCGGGGTCACCGGCAGAAGCAGCAGCAGCACCAGATGACGTACCCTCAGGGGCACGAGCAGCAGCAGAACGAGCAAGCTCCTCGATCTCATCCTCATCCAACTCATCCTCGTCAGAAACTGACAGTGGGATATTAATCCCCAAGTGAGCTGTGATGCGAGCGAGAATCTCCTCAGATCAAGCACAACGAGACTCTACACGTTTCAACGAACGTGCAAGCTCAGCAAGAGTAGGAGAGGGAGCAGCTGAAGCAGAGGCAGACACTGAAGCAGACGGGGTCGTCCTCTGAACATGACGAAGCACCGCAAGAGACTTCTTGACGGCCGTCGCATTCAGAGGGGGACCGAGGGGACGCTCATCATCAGGTGGCAGGGGGACACGAAAGTGACGAAATACGAGTGTCAGAAGGCAGGGATATGGGATGTGAGCAGATTTCGTGGACTTTCGGATACACTCGAAAGAATCCATCTTATCGAGAATGATCCTAGCCCAGTTAATCTCGCTCCCCATGAAAAGAGCGTATATGAGTTTAAGGAAGGGCTGTGAAGGCAAGGAAGATGAGCCGTACTTCGGAAGGAGGCACGACTTCAAGATCAGATTCAAGACCCAAGCGTTGGGCTTGAAGGATTTGGATGGGACGCCAATCATGGTGGGAGGGATCACGTGGAAAATCTCAGAAAGCATGACCCGGTCAAGGGAAGAGATGTCATCGACGGAGATATCGGAAGGGAGGAGGCCAGACGAGGAGACACCAATCAACTCCCTTAAGATTTTTGCCATGAGGACAATCGGTGTCCCCAAGACAGTCGTCTCAATGGAGTGGGTCTCGTCGTACTGACCCCGGACACGGTTCGCATAAAACAGCTTGACAAGGCGAGGGTATGGATGTGGATTCGCCTCCGGGTCAAAGCAGAGATAATCGAGAAGTCCACTATAGGAAAGGAGATCGGCTAGGCCTGCGAAATCGGAGAACTGTACGAAGTGCTCCAACAGCTGCGGACAGTGCTCGATACGGTTGTAAGCCACGAGACACAACGGGTCGTCGTGACACAACGAAATATCGACACCACCAGCTGGCATCGGAGCCTTTCCCTTAGGCTGACATGTACTAGGAGTCGGACGAGAGCTAGACATCGGACGAGTGCTAGACCTAGGAGGAGGAGTAGGAGCCCTATCGGTAGGCTCGGACTCGAGAATATATTCCGTGTCGGAATCACCGGGAGGAGTGGGAGCACAGAATGAAGCTGGGGAAATGAGTTCCTTCCTAGGCTTGGGCTGAGATTGGGCTCGGGGTTTCGCTATCGCCGTCCTCTTTCGCTTAAGAGAAGGAAAAGACGACGAAGGGGGATGGGTCGTTTTGGAACGGCGTTTGGGCTGCGAGGGGTCCGTAGGTGGCGAATCGACGGTCATAGGAGACGGACGAGAGGGTTCGATCGGGATGCGGGTCTTTGCCATTAGTTAGACAAGACACACGCGAAATCGAGAACTAGGAACCCTAAAACAACTCTAGGCCGAAATCGTAGCAAAAAAATCGATAGGAAATAGATTGAAACCCTAACCCTAGGAGCTGAGAATGAACCCTAAACATCTAGGAGGGGAGATCGACGGCAGGAGTAGATCAAGTTGGCCGAAAAACGGCGAACTCGACGGAGGAGGGAGGAGGAAGACGAAGGGGCTCGGGGGTTTTGAGCGAAAGAGAAGATTTCGATCGACTAGAAAGAAAAAGAGTCGGTTAAGTGAGTGTATAAATCGATTGGAAGTCGAAAAGACAAAACAGTCCCTGAGCACTTAGTCAGTCAGAGTTCAAGCGCTGACCGACTAGATGACCATCTAGTCGGTCGGCCAATGAGCTTGAACCGACTAAGTGCAAACAGTAACTGAAGCCAAATTTAGGGCTTGAGTTAGTCGGTCTGAGTTCATTCACTGATCGACTAGATCGCAATCTAGTCGATCGGTCAATGAACATGAACCGACTAACCGAGTTCAAAATTTTAGAATTTGAAATTTTGAGTCCTCTCCAAATCGCACTTGGACGAAACATCGTTATACTCTCATTAATCATTATACTACCCCATTAAACATCGAAAATCTTAAATTTGACGTTCAAGAATAAATCGAGCGAAAATTCCGAAAATTCAACAAAAATCCAGAAAATTCCAATAAATCTAGCATGTGCAAATATAACGAAATTTAATAGCATGCAAGATTATTGAATAAAATGAATCCTAAATCTCGGATTCAACCATAATCCCCAATTCTCGACGCAACCGCACAAAGGAGTCTTCCTTGAGTGGTTTCGTGAAAATATCGTCGATTTGCTTCTGGGTTTTAACGTACACTAATATGATGTCCTTTTTAGCAATATGATCATCTAAGAAATGGTGACGGACATATATGTGTTTCGAACGGCAATGGTGTACCGAATTCTTAGAGAGACATATTGCACTTTGGTTGTCCACCATGATAGGGCAAGTATCACAGTTTATACCAAAGTCTTTAAGAGTGTGTCTCATCCAAAGAACCTGAGCATACGCGGCACCGGCGGCAATATATTCCGCCTCGGTGGTTGAAAGTGATACAGAATTTTGCTTCTTGAAAAACCAAGAGACAAGATAATTTCCTATAAAATGGCAAGTGCCACTAGTACTTTTCCTGTCGGATTTGCATCCCGCATAATCTGCGTCACTATATGAGATTAACTCATATGTGCTAGATTTTGGAAAAAGTAATCCAAAATCAAGTGTGTAACTTAAATAACGGAAAATACGTTTTACCGCTACTAAGTGAGATTCCTTAGGTTGAGATTGATAACGAGCACATACACATACGGTAAACATAATATCGGGCCTACTTGCAGTAAGATAAAGTAAACTACCTATCATACCTTGATATAGACGAATGTCCACATCTTTACCGCCCGTATCCTTATCAAGATGCGTAGTAGTGCTCATTGGAGTCTTCTTCCCGGAGGCATTCTCCATTCCAAATCACTTTAGCAACTCCACCGTGTACTTCGTTTGGTGGATGAAGATTGCATCGTTCATTTGGCGAATTTGGAGACCTAAGAAATATTTGAGCTCACCCATGTGGCTCATCTCAAATTGATCCTTCATCACATTAGAAAACTCTTCGCAAAGAGCAAAGTTAGTAGCACCGAAAATGATATCATCAACATAAATTTGAACTAAAATTATATCATTATTCGAATACTTAACAAATAATGTGGAATCAACTTCTCCCATTTTAAAACCTAAATCCAAAAGAAAATTCTTTAACCGGTCATACCAAGCTCGAGGAGCTTGTCTCAAACCGTAAAGTGCTTTCTTAAGTTTGAAAACATGATTTGGAAATTTTTCATTTATAAAACCCGGAGGTTGAGAAACATAAAATTCCTCAACAACATCTCCGTTTAAAAACGCACTTTTAACATCCATTTGAAAGAGTTTAAAATCTTTATGGCATGCAAAAGATAACAATAATCTAATTGATTCTAATCTAGCTACCGGAGCAAAGGATTCTTCGAAATCAATACCTTCCTCTTGCCGATAGCCTTGAGCTACTAACTGAGCTTTGTTCCGGACGAAGATTTGGTTTTCATCGGTCTTGTTCTTGAAAATCCACTTCGTTCCTATAACGGTATGGTTCTTTGATCGCAATGGAACAAGCTCCCAAACTTCATTCCTCTCGAATTGAATGATTTCTTCCTCTATGGCTAGGATCCAAGCACTATCTTCGCACGCTTCATTAATATTCTTTGGCTCTATCGAAGAGGCAAAGGCACAATGAGCGAAGTAGTTGACTTGAGATCTCGTCTTGACACTATCAAGGATATTGCCAATGACTTGCTTATGAGGATGGTCACGAACGGTATGAAGCCGTTTGGGAATTCTCTGATCACTAAGAACATTCTCAAAAACTTCATTAGTCGGGTTAGTATCAATAGAATCAATAGAGTTAGAATTACCAATTGAATCACATAAGACATCCATGGAGTCATCATCATTAGTAATTCTAGTAGGGACAAAACCTTCATTAAATGAGACATGAAGTGATTCCTCGATCGTTGAGGTTCATTTGTTGTATATCCGGTAGGATTTGCTACGCGAAGAATATTCAACAAAAATCCCCTCATCGGATCTTGGATCGAATTTGTCCAAACTACCATACGTGTTTTTAATAAAACATTTTGAACCAAAAACTCGAAAATGTTTAACTTGAGGCAATCTACCAAACAACAATTCATAACAAGTTTGTTTGGTGCCGGGCCTCAAAAGTATCCTATTAAACACATAGCAAGCGGTATGTACCGCTTCCGCCCAAAATTGATGGCCAAGTTGGCTATCATCAAGCATAGTGCAAGCACATTCCACTAGCATCCTATTCTTTCTCTCAACAACACCATTTTGAGGAGGTGCGCGAGGGAGTGAAAAGGTGTGTGTAATATCAACTTCATCACAAAAAGTTGAGAAAGACTCATTCTCAAATTCCCCTCCATGATCACTACGAATAGTGACAATGGTGGTTCCAATGAGATTTTGTACTTAACAAATATTGTGAAGTTTTCAAAAGCATCATTTTTATTACTTAAGGAAAATTCCCAAGTAAATCTAGAAAAGTCATCAACGATAACAAGTCCATATCGTGCATTTCCTAATGAAGCAACTCTAGTTGGCCCAAATAAATCTAGATGTAATAGCTCTAGTGGCCGCTTAGAAGAAATGCTTTTCTTAGGTTTAAAAGACGATTTTGGAAGCTTGCCTCGTTGACACGAGTCACAAAAGCTTTTCCTTTGAAAGACTAGCTTAGGGAAGCCTCTAATAGAATTTAACTTGGAAAGCTTAAAAAGTGTTCCAAAGTTCACATGACCAAAACGTTGATGCTATAAGTGTTGTTCACTTGTGCTGGCAATGAGACATTGTTCATGTGATCTTGGAAGATATAGGATGTATATATCCTTATGGCGTGTGCCGAAAAATAATAATTCATCATTATCTTTTCTTAAAATATGGCACATTCCTTTCGCAAAGCTAACTTTGTAACCTTTGTCACAAAGTTGGCTTATTGAAATAAAATTGTGGTTTAATCCTTTAACAAGGTTAACATCACATATAAGTGGTTTAGAAGGATTACCCACTTTTTCAACACCTATGATGGTTCCGCTCTCGTTGCCTCCAAAGACTACCCGATTTCCATTTGCAATGGGTACCACTCCGGAGAGCACTTGAGCGTCACCCGTCATGTGTTTTGAACACCCGCTATCGAGTATCCAATTATTCTTGGAGCCAAATTTTAATTTGTTGCTCCGTACCTTTTTCTTTCTCTTGAGTACCTAAAGATAGAAAATATCGTATCATGGTACCCAAGGTCATTGGGTCCTATAGATTAGACCTTTGGAAGCCAAGTCCAATTGGACTTAGACTTTCCCACATAATTATCACTATGCACAACATTCATGAAATAAGAATTCATGTAAACTTGTTTTTCATCCATGCTTATGTCCTTTGGGCTCCAAATTGTGAATATTTTGGAAGCCCTAATCCTATTGGGTGCATGAATGCGTTGTTTGTCATGCCCCGCTTCCCAAAACTGGAGGCGAGACATGAGAAGGTCCGCACGGGCGTGGAGCCATGTAGCCACACGCCCGATAAGCGGCAATAAACAAATGCAGGTCCATGTAACCACGAACAGAACAAGATAATAACACAAGGAGATACAAAAATAAAATTCCAAATCTCAGCATTGTCCAAACATTAACATTAAGTTCAACATCCAGAAAAGCCACCAGGCTAAAAGAAAGAGTCTAGGCCCAAAACATAGCCAACAAAAGCCAACACGGCACAAAGTATTGGTGCTACGCACCGATAACTAAAGCAGTCTAAACAAAAACACAAACAGTCTCTACGACTGATCACCCGTGTCCTCACACTCCTTGATGAACGCGGGCTCTGACTCAGCGTCAGTGAACACCACGTCCTCAGCAGCAACCTCCGGCTCAGGATCTAACATGTGTCACCCAAAAGAGAAAAGGGGCACATGTCAGCAAGTCTAAAAGACTTGGTTAAGGAAACTGAAAGGAAGGTAAACTAACAACCTAGCAGTTATAGTATGATGCATAGCATGGCAAGTTTAGTATGGAAGCAACAAGTGAGATAAAGTACAAGTAACAAGTAGCAAGTATGACATGGGTGAAAAGTTTTACAAGTATAAACACGGACAAGTACAAGTCAAGTAAATCACGTCAAGTAAACACGTCGTGCATAGAGATTACATCTTCTGGCTAGAGTGGCGGATCAAGCCAACTCGTAAACTCAGGTGATCGCTTATCCCTACCCCTCCACATGTATCGAGCCAGGGCATTACCCCCGAACGCGTATGCTCGCTTCTGGATCACTAGCCAGGAAGTGTTTTTAACACGTATGGCGTAGGGTTATGCCCGCATAACAGGTGCCTAGCCGGATCAAGTAGTACAAGTAATGTAACGTGTGCTACAAATGCAACATTCAACATAGGTAGCATGTCATGTACAGATAATTCGCATACCGTTAATTGAATTTAAACATGGCAGATAAGATGCATGGATGACAAGTGCAAATAATTAAAAGTAGTCGGATCAAGCTTCGTTGTCAAGCTAGATCCTGAAATTTGCGCCTAGGCGAGTATCATTTCGTCGCCTAGTCTCTTTTACGCCTACAACAAGCAAATGGCCTAAAACATGGCCTAAAACCCTAAGTGGCAAGTTTCACTTGCCTAGCACCGAGGATGACGATTAACGAGGCACGCCACAAAATGTTAAACTACGGGGGATGGGATTGCTACCAAGGCAAAACAATATTTGAACAACATCCAACCTAGTTTTATTAGGGTTTAACAAAAATCATAATGCGGGTTATGAGAATATTAAAGGATCGATTCACTACCGTATCGGAGCGGAAGAACGATGCCGAGCAAGCACGGCAACGGAAGAACGATCCGGAGAACTATGGCTCAGATCTGGAAATGGGGAGAAAATCTGGAGAAATGGGATTTTGTGGGGTTTTGGGGGTTGGCCGGCGGCCTAGAGCATGAAGGCCGGCCTAATGGAGGGGGAGAGGGGCTCTTGAGGAAGGAGGAAGGGCTAGAGGAAGGTTGGGGGAGATCAGAGGTCTAGGGGGAAAGAAAATGGCCAAAGAAGAGAAAGAAAGAAAAGAAAAGAAGGGGGTTTAAATAGAAATTTGTGCGGCAGCTGGGCAAACCCTGTTGGATATGGAAGACGTTTGTACACCCTTGTGGGGGATGTACGAGGGAATACGGACCTCGAACGTCGCGCACACGAAGTCGTGTGCAAAGGGAATCTGTTCCCTTGCGGAGAGATCTCTGGATGAGTGGGAAAGTCGCATTATATATGCATAAGTGCATGCGACATATGGCTAATAAAGGGGGAATATCTTAAGCTTATGTTGTACCATGCATATGGTACAACTTAAGCTTATAATGTGCCATGTATCATGGTACACCTTAATTAAGTTGTTCCAAAGGAACAACTTACCCTAAAATAACTACCTTGGGGGCTATAAATAAGACCCAAGGGTAGCCATTTTTTTTACACTTTTTGCATGAAATTCATGCATGCATCTTCATCCTAGCGAAGCTCTGCAGAAATATTTCCTCTCCCTCTATCCAAGTTCTTAATCTAAAGTAGAGATTTAGATTGTGGATTTAGTAGCCTTACTCCGCTCGTGAGTAGACTCGATCCGTCGTGGCGAATCCGAAGGCGAAGTTCGTAGACTACCGTGCCGCGTACACAAGCGTAAGTCTAAACTTCATATTATCGATCCTAACTCTGTTTTGGATAGGATCCTACATTGGTATCCGAGCCATATGGGTTCGCCCCGGTCAAACCGCCACCCCGTCGAAACTATGAACGAGTCGTTGTCTTTTTCACGAATGGGTCTCCTACTATTACGGATATAGTAGGAACGCTTCGTGATGGAGAGAACGCAGCGGTTGTTCTTTTCACGTTAGGGTCTCCTATCATTACGGATATGGTAGGAACTCTCCGTGACGGGAAGAACCGACCGTTCACATAGTAAGTTATTTTTTCATTTTTGGCACACGGCCATTAGGAAATAACTAATTTCTCGACGAACGGGTGCTTCATCGACGAACGGGTGCTTCATCGAGGAAGATGATGGTAGTTATTTCCATCGGGTAAGAGGTAATTTTGGTGCATGTGCACCATGGCCAAATGGGCTATGAAGGCCATGCACCCCCCCTCCCCAAGCGGAAGGGGTTGGCTACGGCCAATAACCACCGGCGACCACCCCATCAAGGGGGAGGAATGAGTGCGGCAACCCCATTTAAAGGGGGTGGCCGGCCATGGCCAAAAAGGGCCATGGCCGGCCAACGCCGAATGGCCTTGGCCATGACCGGCCATGGCAAAGCCATGGCCGGCCATGGCCAGGCCGGCAGTGGCCGGCCAAGGCCAGGCCGGCAGTGGCCGGCCTTGGCCAAGCCCTGCCCGCCAGGCCGGCCCTGGCAGTGGCCAGGGCCGACGCCCTGGCCTCAGGCCAGGGCCTGGCCGAGGCCAGGGCAGGAGCCCTGGCCCCGGCCAGCGGCCAGGCCGCCCTGGCAGAGGCCAGGGCAGCGCCCTGGCCTCAGGCCAGGGCCTGGCCGAGGCCAGGGCAGGAGCCCTGGCCCCGGCCAGTGGCCTGGCCGGCCCTGGCCGAGGGGGCCAGGTCCCCTGGCCGGCCAGGGCAGAGGCCCTGGCCGGCCCTTGGCCAAGCCCCGGCCAGGGCAGAGGCCCTGGCCGGGAGAATTTGCATTTCGAAAATTGGTCGACCAATTTTGTGTTTTTGGTCGACCAATCTGGCAGAAGGTCTGGGTCGACTGCAAACTTGCCTACTGACCCATACGGGGTGACAAAAGGCATTGGCCAAACTCGGATGTGCCGATTAGCCCATACGGGGCTAACCACAGTGCCGACTAGTTCATACGGAACTAACATTTTAATGAAGTTTTTTAACTTGGGCTCTACTCCTTGAAGACTAGCCATAGTGCTCTACTTCATGCGAGATTAGCCAAGTCATTGTGCTCTACTCTACGGAGATTAGCCAATGTACTTATGTAATTGTGCTCTACTCCTTGAAGATTAGCCGTAATGCTCTACTTCATGCGAGATTAGCCATGTCATTGTGCTCTACTCCACGGAGATTAGCCAATGAACTTATGACGTTGTGCTCTACTCTACGGAGATTAGCCAATGTATTTTAAATTCGTTTTGAAAAATACGTTTTCAAAAACGCTTTTCCGCTGCAAAGTACTATAAGAGTACTAACATTTGATAAAGTGAGGGAGAAATATTGAAAGTTACTCTAGATGGTGATTGGAAACATAGTGACCTTTCCGATTCTAGAATAACATCTTCAATATTTTTCGAAAGTAACTTATCAAATACTCGTTTTCCGCTGCCAGTACTATAAGAGTACTATTGTTTGATAAGTGATGGGGGAATATTGAAGGTTGTTCTAGATGGTGATTGGAATCATAGAGACCTTTTCGATTCTAGAACAACATCTTCAATATTTTTCGAAAGTAACTTATCAAATATAATATAATTCCAAGTGGGATTTGAATTGTTAGAACTATCCAAATGGGATACTCTATTATCATTTCAAGTGGGAGTTATATTTTAAGAATTCTTTATGCAATGTTTTGATCGAACCTTCGGTTTTGTGTTTTTTGCAGCATTTTAAAAGTAAAATGTCTTCCGCTTCAAAAAATATCGTCGCTGAGTTAAACAAAGGTGAAAAACTCAACGGCGATAATTACAAACTTTGGTCCATTAAGATACAATACGTTTTAGAGGAGCAAGAAGTGCTCGAAACTCTAAAGAACGTAATGATTGAACCCGAGTTGGGCACTACGGCCCAACACATACGAGACAAGGAAGCTTTTGATGCTTGGTCTCGGAAGAATAAGATAGCGCGCATTACGTTATTAAGCAGTATGGCTGATGACATAATGCGCATCTTCCGAGAATATGACCTAGCCATGGACATATGGTCCAAGCTAGAGGAGAAGTTCGGTGGCACATCGGTGTCCAAACTTCGCGCCTTAACTATAAGGTTCGATACATATAAGAAACGTCCAGATCATTCCATGGGGAAACATCTGCGACATATGGCGAACCTTATCTCGGAGTTAAAGGACGCATGTCATGTGCTCACTGATGAGCAACAAATCCAAGCAGTCATACGTTCCCTACCAAATGGGTGGGATCAAATGAAGATGCATCTCACTCACAATGAGAGCATCAAGACCTTCAACGACGTTTCCAAGCACCTCGAATTAGAGGAAGAGCGGCTTGCGGCTGCCAAGCCAAGTGCAGAAGTGCACATGGTTGCTAGTTCCTCACACGGGGGAAAGAAACGTAAAGATCGTTCGAAGTCTTCTAATGAACGTAATAAGCAACCTGAGTCTACCAAGGAACCCAAACATAAGGGTGGACACAAGAAATGGCACAAGAAGAAAGACTTGAAAAGGATCAAGTGCTTCAAGTGCAACAAACTCGGTCACTATGCTCGTTCGTGTACGAGTGGAAGTGACGAGGTAACTTGTAATACTAGTTACATATGTGTTTCTAGTTCAATATTTCTTGTGGAATCTAATCAATTATGGGATAATTGATTCAGGTGCCACCGACCACATAGCAAAGGACAGACGGTCCTTCGTGGAGTATCACCGGATACACCATGGAATGAAGTGGATCGATGTAGGAAACAACTCACGTGTTGTAGAGAAAGGCGTTGGGAATTGCAAGCTAGACTTGGACAACGGCCACACTCTCCCACTTTATGATGTTCTCTTCATTCCATATATTCAAAGGAATATTAAAATTGTGGTCAATTTATTGGGTCTTGGTTAATAGTTGGTTCCTTCATGTTTGTAATATGGACCTATTTTTGTAATAATTCCTTTATTGGTACTGGGTTTGTATTTCAAAGGATTTATTGTAATAAGTACAATGTATAATTCCTCATGTAATGAGAATTTCCTTGTGACAAATTCTTTGACTAATGAGTCTAATATAATTTGTTGGCACACAAGGCTTGGTCATATTTGACCAACGCGTTTGGATAGACTTGCCAAACATGGCCTTCTATCCAATGTTTCAAAGGTTGAAATGTCGACCTGCAAACATTGCCTTGTGAGGAAATCTTGTCGCAAGCCGTTTGGAACCGGCACAAGGGCCGAGGTTCCATTACAGCTTATCCATTCGGACATATGTGGTCCGATGAATGTCAAGACAAGACGCGGGAAGTCCTATTTCATCATTTTTTTGATGATTTCACCCGATTTGGTCATATCTATTTGATATCCCACAAAAGTGAAAGCACTAAACCTGCTTTAAAAACTATATGAGTTTAGTGGAGAATCAATTAGATCGCAAGATTAAGGTCGTGCGAACCGATAGGGGCGGTGAATATCAATCAACAAGTTTAAAGGAACTTTGTGATGAAAAAGGCATAGTACATCAGGTAACTATGCCTTATACTCCTCAACAAATTGGTGTTGCAGGTATAGGACTTTAATGAAAAATGGTCCTTTCAATGATGGCGCAAGCTAACTTGCCAATCACCTTTTGGGGTGATGCATTATTGACAACCATTTTCATTTTAAACCGCGTACCCTCGAAATCAGTTAGCTCCACTCCTTATGAGTTGTGGAACCAAAGGTCTCCTGACTTAAACATTTTTACCTTGAGTTTGTGCATTCAACGCACATATTTCCTCCCATAAGTATGACAAACTTGGGCCAAGGAGAAGGAAATGTATCTTTAAACGATACACATAAAACTCCAAAGGTTATGTTTTTTTGTTAGTCAGGAAGACAATGGTGTGCTAATTGAGTTTGAGTCGAGGGATGTCACTTTCTTGGAAAACGAGTTTCCAAGACAGGGCGAGATAAGTCAGGGCTTATCTCTATTTTGAGATTTATGATCAAAAAGGATTACCTCATTCGAGTGGGAGAAATTCTTGGTGAAAAAGAAAATTCTTTTTAAAACCTTCACCAATGGATTATACGAATGACGATTATCCTATTCCATACGGGAATAATGATCCAAGTGGGAGCAATTCTAACAACATTTCAAGTGGGAGTGATATTAGAATTGATCTAAATTCGAGTCAACAAAGGACTTGAAGAATCTCAAATATGCCGAATCATGCCCTGCAAAAGACAAATGGATGGAAGCGATGAAGGAGGAATTGAAATCCATGAAAGTTAACCAAGTCTGGGACTTAGTTAACTCACCCAGAGGACATAGAGCAATTGGGAACAAATGGGTTCTCGAGATCAAGCATAAGGCTGATGGCTCTATAGATAGATATAAAGCTCGCCTTGTCGCGAAAGGTTTTACGCAACAGGAAGGGATAGACTACGAAGAAAACTTCTCACCTGTTGTGCGTTTTACCTTGATTCGCATGATTCTGGCAATGGTAGCTTGCTTATACCTCAAATTACATCAGATGGATGTAAAGACTGGCTTTCTCAATGGAGAATTGGACGAGGAGATCTATATGGAACAACCAACAGGGTTTGTAAAAGAAGGAAACGAACATAAGGTTTGTAAACTTCGTAAATCCATATATGGTCTTAAACAATCCTCGAGGCAATGGTATATACGATTTCAAGAGGTTGTCTTATCAAATGGATTTTTCATACTTGATAAAGATAACTACGTATATATCAAGAGGATTAAAAGCAAGCATGTTATTATGTCTCTATATGTAGATGACATTTTAATAGCCGGAAATGACAAGGGCTTTGTGATGAGTATCAAGGCTTGGCTTTCATCAGTATTTTAGATGAAAGGCATAGGAAAAGCCGCATATATCCTTGGAGTTAAGATTTCAAGGAATCGTTCGAAGAAACTTCTTTCTCTTTCACAGGAGACTTATATAAAGAAGGTTCTAGAACGATTTAATATGCAGGACTTCAAGTCCATTGATATTCATATAAGCATATGCGATAATTTATATCTGGAATCGTGTCCAAAGAACCAAAAGGAAAAGGAAATTATGGAAAAAGTTACATATTCCAGTGCAGTTGATAGTCTTATGTACACTATGGTGTGTACGAGACCGGACAGCTGTTTTGCTGTTGGAAATGGTAAGCTGTTACCAATCCAACCCAGGGCAAGAACACTGGAAAGCGGTTAAGAGGATAATGCAGTATCTTAAAGGAACTGCAGATTTGCAAAAGACTATGATAAAACCAAGAAGGTAGACATAAGGTACATATCTACGCATGAGATGATAGAGGATCAGCTTACGAAAGCGATCCCCAGAAATGTGTTTTATAAACACTCAAGGATTGCGTATGGGCTGAGTTGTACCAAATATATATTCCCATGTCTAAGAAATGATCAAAACTAATAAAAGAATAAGTTCTTTTTTCCAACATTGCATATGAATTTCTTAAGAAATGTTTGTGTACATTTTTGAAATCTCAGCTGAATTGTGTGTATGTCGGACAGATTAAGGTTGGCTCTCTCACATGAGCAACCGCCTTATCTTATCAGATGGATAAGATAGAGATGAGACTAGTTTAAAGTCAAAATCATTAGACGAATGATTTAGAGTCATGACTTTAACAAGATAGTCAAATGAAAGATCTGCATCATATGGATGCTTACAAAAGATCTGAGATCTGTATCACAAGGATATAAAGATCTCATTGGATTTTTTAATCCTATCTGTCTTATGCAGGATGAGAGTCCGGGAATATTTCCTGAGTAGTAAGGGGACTCAAAAGATAGGCACTGTGGTGTCTGATCTTTCATCCGTACAACATCATTAATACATACTCTCCCTGGGAAAGGAGTGATGTTGTAATACGTGTTCATACCACGTATGCATTTCGACCACTGAGTTAGTAGCAATAGTGTTTGCTATTATGTGAGACTCAAAGGCCATACGGGTCTTAACTCTTACCCTCAAGGACTCCAATTGGTTCCTTTAGATTTGACGAGATGATCGCTATCTTAGCGTGTTGCTAATGGGCTATGGTAATTCGGCTCGGCGGGGCACGTTAGAAAAGCGAATCAAGTCAAGATCAGAAGGTTCGCAAGAAGAGGAAGATTGATTTCATATTCGCATTTGGACTTTAATGATTCAAAGCTGGCCAGCCAATTGTAATCCAGATGGGATTCAATTGTTGAATATAAAGTACAAGAAATGTGAAGAAATAATCTAGGGTAAAGCATGCGTTGAACTACTCAACTTTGCACCTTCGAGGTCGTTGTGTATCTCTAACAAGTGCACAACAACAGACTCTACGCGCATGACGGTCGCACGGTCTATTTCTCGGTATGATAGATGAAAGAACTAAGGGAAAGACGTTCTCTTACAATCCCCTCAAGTGTGAGTGGGAGATGTTGGATATGGAAGACGTTTGTACACCCTTGTGGGGGATGTACGAGGGAATACGGACCTCGAACGTCGCGCACACGAAGTCGTGTGCAAAGGGAATCTGTTCCCTTGCGGAGAGATCTCTGGATGAGTGGGAAAGTCGCATTATATATGCATAAGTGCATGCGACATATGGCTAATAAAGGGGGAATATCTTAAGCTTATGTTGTACCATGCATATGGTACAACTTAAGCTTATAATGTGCCATGTATCATGGTACACCTTAATTAAGTTGTTCCAAAGGAACAACTTACCCTAAAATAACTACCTTGGGGGCTATAAATAAGACCCAAGGGTAGCCATTTTTTTTACACTTTTTGCATGAAATTCATGCATGCATCTTCATCCTAGCGAAGCTCTGCAGAAATATTTCCTCTCCCTCTATCCAAGTTCTTAATCTAAAGTAGAGATTTAGATTGTGGATTTAGTAGCCTTACTCCGTTCGTGAGTAGACTCGATCCATCGTGGCGAATCCGAAGGCGAAGTTCGTAGACTACCGTGCCGCGTACGCAAGCGTAAGTCTAAACTTCATATTATCGATCCTAACTCTGTTTTGGACAGGATCCTACAAACCCTAGGTTTACGGGATCAATTAGTCGGTCATAGAAGAGCTGTTGACCGACTAGTTCGAGAACTAGTCGGTCGGTCGACCAATTGTGACCGACTAAAAGCAAACAGTAACTCAAGTCGTCAAAATGGTCGAAGAACTAGTCGGTTAAAGAACAATGGCTGACCGACTAGTTTGCAACCTAGTCGGTCGAGAGATGTTCTTAGACCGACTAACGATAAACAGTAACTTAGGTGAAATTTATCAAGGGAACTAGTCGGTCTGAGAGCAAGTTCTGACCGACTAGTTCACATCTAGTCGGTCGGTGGTTGTTCTTAGACCGACTAAGAGTAAACAGTAACTTCTGAATTTTTGATTTAATGAACTAGTCGGTTCTAGAAGAGTTCCTGACCGACTAGATTGGAATCTAGTCGGTTGGTTCCCCTTCTTGAACCAACTAACGTGCACGGAAAGTCTCGAATCGAAGCGCGAAGTTCTAGGAAGATTCCCACGGCTTCTAGGATCAACCTATCTCTAAGATATGAGCGATATGAGGCTCGTCACAAATGACTTACTCCAAAACTCAACGATCTAAGGAAGAAGCTAGAAAATCACAACGAAACGAACGAAAACGAATGCTACGGAGACGGAAACCACACATAAGGAGAAAATCCACCAAAACACACACACATATATATAGATAATCCAAATACATGAAAACCAGTCGTTACATCCTCCCCAACTTAAGAAAAATTCCGTCCTCGGAATTTCCCAACACACACGTGTCCGGGAACAAAAGTGGGTAGCGCTCTCGCATCTCATCCTCTCTCTCCCAAGTAGACTCTCCTGGTGAGCCGTGTCGCCACATCACCCTCACAAGATTGACAACCTTGTTCTGGAGTGACTTCTGACGCCTGTCCAAAATCTGCACTGGCTGCTGGTCATACGTCATATCAGGGCGAACGGTAATCTCCGAGAAATCCACAGCATGAGATGGATCGCTAATGTATCAACGAAGCTGCGACACATGGAAACCATTGTGAACTCCTTCCAAAGATGGCGACAAGGCTAAGCGATAGGCTACCTCGTCAACTCTCTTCAGAATGTCAAACGGTCCAATGTATCACGGGCTCAACTTCCCTCGCTTCCCAAAGCGAATCACTCCACGATTCGGGGAAATTTTCAGAAACACATGGTCGCCTGGCCGAAACTCCAAAGGACGGCGTTTAGCATCTGCCCAATGCTTAAAACGGTCCTGAGCAATCCTCAACCTCTCCCGAATGTTCATGACAACATCCACGGCCTCCACGATCATCTCAGGCCCCAACAGCTCCCGATCACCAACGTCATCCCAACTCAATGGCGATCTACATTTTCGCCCATACAGCGCGACGAAAGGCGACATGCCAATACTCGCCTGGAAGCTGTTGTTGTAAGAGAATTCCACCAGATGTAGATGGTCCTCCCACGAACCCTTGAAATCCAACATGCACGCCCTCAGCATGTCCTCCAAGATCTGAATCGTCCTCTCGGACTGGCAATCTGTCTGCGAATGGTACGCCGTGCTGAAACTCAGACGCGTACCCAAACTCTTCTGCAAACTCTGCCAGAACTGAGATGTGAACCACGTGTCCCTGTCTGACACGATACTCATGGGGACTCCGTGAAGTCGTACGACCTCCTGCACGATTCATGTTACATCACTATTTAAACTAGGAAAAGGAAATAGAAACGGAGAGTAAAAGAATTTACCTCCATGTATCTCCTCGCTGGCGCCTCAGTGGACTGTCCTACTCGGAATGGAATAAAGTGCGCGTATTTGGTCAATCGATCTATGATCACCCAAATCACGTCATTCTGCTTCGGACTCCGAGGCAGTCCAGTCACAAAGTCCATAGTGATGTGTTGCCACTTCCACTCCAGGATCGGAAGCAGTTATAGCAACCCTGCTGTACGCTGATGCTCCGCCTTTACCTGCTGGCAAACCAGACACTTGGCTACACTCCGAGACACACTCCTCTTTATACCATGCCACCAATAGTTCAGGCGAAGATCCTTGTACATCTTGGTACCACCAGGATGCACAGAATACGGCGAACTGTGTGCCTCAATCAGCAACTCCTATCTGATATCCCCAGCTGGCACACACAACCTGGCTCCAAATCTCAACGAACCATCCTCATGAATCAAGTAGTCGGTCCGCAGACCGGCTTCCACCAACTCCCGAATCTTAACCAACTTCGGATCTCTAGCCTGGCCAGCCTTGATCCGATCCACGATTGTTGACTGTATCTGCATACACATCAATGAAGAAGCTTCTCCAGGAAGAACGATCTCGACACCAGACCCGCAAAAATCCTGCTGCAATCTCCACTGCGAGGTCAAAATCATCACCGCTGGAAGCCTACTCAGCGCATCAGGAACCACATTCACCTCGCCAGGGTGATACTGTAAATCGATCTCATAATCCACCATGAGCTCCAACCATCGATGCTGTCGCATGTTGAGATCCTTCTGAGTAAAAATATACATCAAGCTTTTGTGATCGGTGAAGATCTTCACTTTCTCACTCAGCAGGAAGTGCCTCCAAATCTTGAGCGCAAACACGACAGCAGCCAACTCCAAGTCATGCGTTGGGTAATTCTTCTCATGAGTCTTGAGCTAACGCGAAGCATACGCCACAACATGTCCGTGCTGATGCAACACACAACCGAGACCCTTGCCAGAAGCATCACAAAAGATCTCAAATCCCCCACTGCGATCAGGCACAAGAAGAACAGGGGCAGTCGTCAATCTCTCCCTCAAAACTCCAAAGGCATCCTCACAATCACCCGACCAAACAAAAGGCACATCTTTCCACGTCAATCTGGTCATCGGTTCAGCAATATGGGAAAAGTCCTTAATGAAGCGTCGATAGTAACCAGCAAGCCCAAGAAAACTCCGGATCTCAGATGCTGACTGTGGAACAGGCCACTCTCTGATGGCCTTAATCTTCTCGGGATCCACTAAAATTCCATCTCCAGTCACCACATGCCCGAGAAAAGCAACTCTGTCCAACCAAAACTCGCACTTCGAAAACTTAGCATACAAACGATGCTTCCTCAAAATTTCCAACAATGTCCTCAAGTGTGAGGCATGCTCCTCTTCCGACTTAGAATAGATCAGAATGTCGTCAATGAAGATAACGACAAATTTATCTAAAAAGTCATAGAAGATCAGATTCATCAGATTCATGAAAACTGCAGGTGTATTTGTTACACCGAAAGGCATAACCACGAACTCGTAGTGTCCATACTTCGTCCTGAACACTGTCTTCGGAACATCTTCCTTCTTCACCTTCAGCTGATGAGAACCACTCCTCAGATCCAACTTAGAAAACACCCTCGAACCTCCAAGCTGATCAAAAATATCATCAATGCGAGGTAACGGGTACTTATTCTTGATGGTCACCGCATTCAGCTCCTGATAGTCCACGCACATGCGACGTGAACCATCCTTCTTCTTCACTAGCAGCACCGGTGCTCCCCACGGAGACACACTAGGATTGATATAACCCTTCTGCAAAAGCTCATCCAGCTGCTTCCGTAATTCCTCCAACTCAGCGGGTGCCATACGATAGGGCGCCTTCGAAATCGGCTGCGCTCCCGGAATAAGATCAATCGAAAATTCGAGAGCTCGATCGGGTGGCAATCCAGACATCTCCTCGGGGAATACGTCATCGAAGTCCCGCACCACAGCTGGCCTCTCCAGCTCCATCTGCATAGCCACAATCTCCACCGGCCTGGCCCAAAATCTGACAGGGCCAAGCAAACTGCTACCCCGGCTGAACTCAAATACTGGATGTCCGGGAATCTCGAACACCACCTTCTTCCTCCGACAGTCGATTGTAGCATAGAAGCTCGCAAGCCAATCCATCCCAAGGACCGCATCATAGTTGATGATGTCGTGGACAATGAAATCAGTGTAAAGCTCATGTCCACAGACCACCAACGAGCAAGAATTGCAACCACGATGCACCGAGATCACGCCATTCCCTGTAACAATATTCCAACTCTTGGAAAGAGGGGACGTCGACAAGGAATGCTTCTCCACGAAGCGCTGCGCCAAAATGCACATCGATGCACCTGAGTCAAAGAGGACTCGTGCAGGAAATGTGCACACCAAAATCACACCTACAAACAGTCTAACAATCAAGCCCTAGTCTAGCAAACAATCATATGCAAACAACCAAACATATTCTAACAATTAAAACTAACTAAGGAACGAAACGACTAGATTGAGGGTTACCTGCGATAACCTTATCCACAGCCTCGCTCTCCACAGCGGTCATCAGAAAAGACTGCTGCCTCGGCGGAAAAACCTGCTGAAAGGCCTGCCTCTGTGGAACAAGAGCTGCCCCACGTCCAGCAGGAACAGTCGCTCTCTGCTGCAACGGATGTGCTGCAACAGGTGCTCTCCAAGGCTGCTTCGACTTCGGGCAGTCCTTCATGGTATGGGTAGGATCTCCACAGACAATACACTGGCCCAGGAATCTCCTAAACTGCTCCTTGATATGCTCGGTCCTGCCACAGAAATGGCAAGTCTTCTGAATAGGCCCTCCTGTCCTCTTGAACTGCACCGGCTGATTAGGCTTGAAACCAGGCCTAACCACCACTCTGGCCTGCTCCATTGGCCTCTTCCCAGCTCCAGCAACATGTCCTCTCCTCTGGTTCAGGTTCAGCTCCTGCCACCTCGCAGCTACCAGAACCTTCTGATAAGATTCCAGATCAGAGGAAGACACAAAACTCTAAAGCTCCAAAGCAAGCCCCTGTATGAACCTCTAAGCCCTCTCTTCAGCATCCTACACCATCTTCGGTGCGAACCGACTCAGCCTAGTGAACTCTTGGTGGTACTGGTCCACCGTCAAGCTCCCTTGCTTCAGATCAATAAAACGCTGCAGCATCTCCTTCCTGGCAGCCTTCAGAAAGAACTCCTCATCAAACCTGGACTTAAAGGTAGCCCAAGCTATCGGCTCCACCAGCATCTTCTCTTCTGCATCCCACCAGTTCTGAGCATTATCCTTGAGCTGCCTCTTCGCCAAATCAACCCATCCAGCCGGGGTGATCTTCGCCATCTTCAAATTATCCTCTATATTCCGAATCCACTCATCGGTAGCTAGAGGACCCTCAGACCCATCAAAATAAGCGGGACCCAGCTCCCGAAACTGCTTCGCTCCTGGCTCGGAATGAGGGGCCTCCGAAAGTGCCCGAGCAGCTCAAACAACTGGAGCATTCTGGACTTGCAGGAGCACATCCTGCTGCACATGCATCATCTGAAGCATCATCCGCATCATCTCCCCATTGGTGGGCTCCCGCTTAGGCTCCTCGTCATGAGGGGGCACACCACCACCACCACGGGTATTTCGCCTTCCTGCCATCTAATGACGCAGAAAACGAAACAGATTAGACTCACAGCTTATGACTCGGATGTCGAACTTAGTTTATTGGACATTCTAATATTATTACCGTTATTCCGATAATCGCAGTTACAGAAGAAAGGACCTGCATGGGCCACCAACAAAACCTGTCACGCCCCACTTCCCAAAACTGGAGGCGAGACATGAGAAGGTCCGCATGGGCGTGGAGCCGTATAGCCACACGCCCGATAAGCGTCAATAAACAAATGCAGGTCCCTGTAACCACGAACAGAACAAGATAATAACACAAGGAGATACAGAATTAAAATTCCAAATCTCAGCATTGTCCAATCATTAACATTAAGTTCAACATCCAGAAAAGCCACCAGGCCCCAAAACATAGCCAACAAAAGCCAACACGGCACAAAGTATTAGTGCTACGCATCGACAACTAAAGCAGTCTAAACAAAAACACAAATAGTCTCTACGACTGATCGCCCGTGTCCTCAAACTCCTCGATGAACGCGGGCTCTGACTCAGCGTCAGCGAACACCACGTCCTCAGCAGCAACCTCTGGCTCAGGATCTAACATGTGTCACCCAAAAGAGTAAAGGGGCACATGTCAGCAAGTCTAAAAGACTTGGGCAAGGAAACTGAAAGGAAGGTAAACTAACAACCTAGCAGTTATAGTATAATGCATAGCATGGCAAGTTTAGTATGGAAGCAACAAGTGAGATAAAGTACAAGTAACAAGTAGCAAGTATGACATGGGTGACAAGTTTTACAAGTATAAACATGGACAAGTACAAGTCAAGTAAATCACGTCAAGTAAACACGTCGTGCACAGAGATTACGTCTTCTGGCTAGAGTGGCGGATCAAGCCAACTCGTAAACTCAGGTGATCGCTTATCCCTATCCCTCCACATGTATCGAGCCAGGGCATTACCCCCGAATGCGTATGCTCGCTTCTAGATCACGAGCCAGGAAGTGTTTTTAACACGTATGGCGTAGGGTTATGCCCGCATAACGGGTGCCTAGCCGGATCAAGTAGTACAAGTAATGTAGCGTGTGCTACAAATGCAACATTCAACATGGGTAGCATGGCATATACAGATAATTCGCATACCGTTAATTGAATTTAAACATGGCAGATAAGATGCATGGATGACAAGTGCAAATAATTAAAATTAGTCAGATCAAGCTTCGTTGTCAAGCTAAATCCTGAAATTTGCGCCTAGGCGAGTATCATTTCGTCGCCTAGTCTCTTTTACGCCTACAACAAGCAAATGGCCTAAAACATGGCCTAAAACCCTAAGTGGCAAGTTTCACTTGCCTAGCACCGAGGATGACGATTAACGAGGCACGCCACAAAATGTTAAACTACGGGGGATGGGATCGCTGCCCAGGCAAAACAATATTAGAACAACATCCAACCTAGTTTTATTAGGGTTTAACAAAAATCACAATGCGGGTTATGAGAATATTAAAGGATCGATTCACTATCGTATCGGAGCGGAAGAACGATACCGAGCAAGCACGACAACGGAAGAATGATCCGGAGAACTATGGCTCAGATCTGGAAATGGGGAGAAAATATGGAGAAATGGGATTTTGTGGGGTTTTGGGGGTTGGCCGGCGGCCTAGAGCATGAAGGCCGGCCTAATGGAGGGGGAGAGGGGCTCTTGAGGAAGGACGAAGGGCTAGAGGAAGGTTGGGGGAGATCAGAGGTCTAGGGGGAAAGAAAATGGCCAAGAGAAGAGAAAGAAAGAAAAGAAATGAAGGGGGGTTTAAATAGAAAATCGTGCGGCGACTGGGCAAACCCTAGGTTTACAGGATCAATTAGTCGGTCAGAGAAGAGCTGTTGACCGACTAGTTCGAGAAATAGTCGGTCGGTCGACCAACTGTGACCGACTAAAAGCAAACAGTAACTCAGGTCGTCAAAATGGTCGAAGAACTAGTCGGTTAAAGAACAATGGCTGACCGACTAGTTTGCAACCTAGTCGGTCGAGAGATGTTCTTAGACCGACTAACGATAAATAGTAACTTAGGTGAAATTTATCAAAGAAACTAGTCGGTCTGAGAGCAAGTTCTGACCGACTAGTTTCACATCTAGTCGGTCGGTGGTTGTTCTTAGACCGACTAAGAGTAAACAGTAATTTTTGAATTTTTGATTTAATGAACTAGTCGGTTCTAGAAGAGTTCCTGACCGACTAGATTGGAATCTAGTCGGTTGCTTCCCCTTCTTGAACCAACTAACGTGCACGGAAAGTCTCGAATCGAAGCGCGAAGTTCTAGGAAGATTCCCACGGCTTCTAGGATCAACCTATCTCTAAGATATGAGCGATATGAGGCTCGTCACGAATGACTTACTCCAAAACTCAATGATCTAAGGAAGAAGCTAGAAAATCAAAACGAAACGAACGAATACGAAAGCTACGGAGACGGAAACCACACATAAGGAGAAAATCCACCAACACACACACACACACACACACACACATATAATCCAAATACATGAAAACCAGTCGTTACATTGTTGATTTCTACGTGATGCATGTCGTGGATAGGCATAAGGGACATGATGGAATGGTGCATGATGATATTTATTCATATGATGATGTGGGTGTACATATGCATGTAGAGGAACACGTGCATGAGGGTGTCTCACATGGTGTGCACGTGCCCGTGGACATGTAGTATAAAAATCATCATATGTGTGAGCCTGTGGAGTAGGAAGTGTGTTCCTACGTGGCATGGTATTTGTGTACATGTAAGCATGACCCTTCTTTGGAGGTCCACCCAAAGTGGGTTTCTTTCCAAACGAGGGTGTGTACGAGATGGAAGCACCATTGGTAGATGAACTACCAATAGAGTGTTTGCTACCACTCGTTGAGTCACCGGATGTTGGCCTAACAAAGGTAGTGGCCGATTTGGATGAACTTCTCATCTTATACCCCAAGCCAATGTGGTGATTGGCCAGAAGTAAGTCATTTAGGATGTTATCCAAATGGTCCTTACCCTTATTGAATTTATTAATTCGGCCTAATGTGCACTCATATTTCTCGGTGAGAGAATGCATCGAAGCATCCAAAGTGGATACTTGCAATGTGAGTGCATAAACACGAGATTTGAGATTCTCATTCTCGATACTCAAAGTTGAGTTCCAAGAAGTCAAATCCGCTATCTCATGCTCATCTGAATCCTCAATATGAACATGTTCAAGTTGAGATTTGAGATTAACAATCTCATTTCTCAACTCTTCAACAACGGTGTCGTTGTTGGTGATGATAGGTTTAGGCGAGGTTTGGATGCTAGCTAAATCATCTTTTACTTTAGTATATCTATTTACTAATTTAGTGTATTTAGACCATAATTGCTCATTAGCATTTCTAAGGTCATCCATTGTTACCTCATCGTCGCCTTCATTGTCGCTATCATCGGAGGAGGAATCTTTATCTTGCTCCTCTCTAGCCATGAAGCACGTGTGTGCTTGCTCCACTTGCCATCGTCCGACTCTCCGCTTGAGGAATCCTCGGAGTCGGTGAATGTCCCGACAAGCCCCTTTTTGTACCCTTTCTTGTACTTCTTGGACTTGTCGAACTTTGGCGCCTTCCACTTCTCCTTGTGTTTGTTTTGAGGACATTCCGCTTTCATGTGTCCTGGCTTATTGCATTTAAAGCACAAAGGAGAGGAGGCGTTAGTAGAACTAAACCTCGATTTGTTTTTGAAGTTACCTTTCCGAAAGAACCAGTTGAACTTCTTTGCCATGAGGGCAATAGATTCCAAGTCCAACTCTTCTTCCGATTCTTCATCATCGGTAGATGTTGATGTTGATGGAGCGGCCTTGAAAGCAATAGCCATTTTCTTTGGCTCGTCTTGCTTCAAGTAGGACTTCATCTTGTCCTGCAACTTTAACTTGCTATCCTTGCGTACCTCATAAGACATTAAGGTACCCACTAGTTGAACAATAGTATAATTTTTCATGGCATTACCTTCCTCGATGGCGAAGGTACGTTTATCCCAACAAGAAGGAAGTCCATCGATGATCTTCGAGACTTTCTCCTTTTGGGTGTAGGTCTTACCAAGAGCCTCCAACTCGTTTGTGATGTCGAAGAAGCGAGCATAGTACTCCTTCATCTTCTCACCCTGTAGCATATGAAATAATTTGTAATCTTCATTAACAACTACGAGTTTGGAGTCTCTTACCCTACTCGTTCCTTCATGCAAGATGAGGAGAAAGTTCCATATTTGATATGCACTCTTACATGTGCATATCTTATTGAAATCCTCGGGCTCCAAAGCACATTGCAAGACGTTCATTGCCTTGGCATTGCTTACCTCCGCGGCGACCTCCGCGGTAGTCCACTTCTCGAAATCTTCTTCGGCGGGCTCGACATACTCCTTCATCGTGGCTCTCCATAATGAAGCACACCGGAGGAATGTTTCCATCCGGCATTTCCAGTACCCGTAGTTGGTACCGTTGAAGAAGGGAGGCCTCGTTGAGGAGTGTCCTTCCATCACTGAAGACGCTCCTTCACGGTTCCTGAAGGTGCTGTAATCTGAAGGTGGACGAGCGGTCTTGTTGTCGTTGGCAGACATAGCTGTAGACTTGGCTCTGATACCAAATGTAATGCCCTACGAAGCTACTGCACAAGTACTAGAGGGGGTAAATAGTACTTTATAATTATTAAGAAGATAATTCCTAATTATCTTGCAAACTCTACCAATCAATGCGGAAATGCGGAAATGTAAATATTAGACAACAAAGAGAACAATCACAAACAAGCAATTTAACGGGTTCGGATCCACCCAAGTCTCCCCGACTTGTTCCCGGTGATCCTACGTCCCAACCACCCGGATCCCCTCCGGATACTTGAGTTAGAAACCCTAACTCAAGATTTGCACTATGAAATACTTGTAGAAAACCTCTACAAAGTCAAATCATACACAAATAAAATTATGACTCCCACAACCCGGGATCACAAACAAACTCTCACAACCGAGAGTAAAACACTTACAATAATGAAGTAAATGAAATACGAAATTGCTTACCGACAAAATCCTATGCCTTGAGTATAACTTACGATTTAGGGCAAAACGGATTTTGGGGAAGAAGAAGGCACCAAACCCTAGCTCCAAGATGTAGATCAGCGATGGAGAGCTATGAGGTTGTTGGTGACCTAGAATCAAGCTCTTGGCTTGGAAGGCTCACAATCAATGAATCTCTCTTTTGAAATAAGAGTGAGGGAGAGATTCAAGATGAGAAATGAATGAGCTTTGAATGAGATTGAATGCTTCTCTTTTGATCTGTAAAGTTCTTTTAATATCAGCCTTGAGTGCAATGAATGCAGCACCCCAAGTATATATAGGATAGAGGAAAGAGAGAGCAAAAAATCGTGGCATTTAATGCTCCAACGACTCTATTCTGAAGCAAACTAGTCGGTCAAAGAAGAACCAATGATCGACTAGTTCATCAACTAGTCGTTCGGTGAATCAACATGAACCGACTAAGAGGTGAACAGTGAATAGATGCAAGTTCAGACTTAAGGAACTAGTCGGTCCAAGAAGACTTGCCAACCGACTAGTTTCACAACTAGTCGGTCGGTGAGTGAACTTAGACCGACTAAGAGTAAAACAAATAGTCTGAGCACAAATTGAATTAGTCGGTCCAAGAACAAATGTTGACCGACTAGTTCATCAACTAGTCGATCGCCAAATGTACATAGACCGACTAACGATAAACAGTAACTTGGCATGTACAAGGAAAGCTCAACTAGTCGGTCTAAGAAGGATCACTGACCGACTAGTTCATCAACTAGTCGATCGGTGAGTCAACATAGACCGACTAACTGTAAACAGTAAAGAGCTTAGAATTGAAGAAGGCAAACTAGTCGGTTCAAGAAGCTTTGCTGACCGACTAGATCACCATCTAGTTGGTTGGTTCTTCTTCTTGAACCAACTAACATGCACAAGAAGTCACGAATCGAAGCGTGAAGCTTCGAAAAAGTTCGTATGGATTTCTACTAAGATCCTAGCTCTAAGATATGAGCGTTATGAAGATTAAAACGTAAGACCTACTCAAGGCTTAACATTCTACGAAACGAAGCTAGAAGACTATAAATTAAACTTGACGAACCGTCTTCGAAAGCTTCGATCGAATCTTCATGACTTCAATAATGGTCCAAAAGCTTCAACGAAGCTTTAGGCTCACGATCACGCGCTTTGAGAATTCTTGAGACGTCGCTTTGGATGTTCACATGAATTTGGCGACGATCTCCATAGCTGCGCTCACAAAGAGTTAGTTCACGATATATTTATGTTTGTTCATCATCCAAAACCAAATCCGGGGAGTCCAATACTCAACAACGCGTGCATCACCTGATCGGTTGGCTGTGTCCAACCGATCGGTTGAGGGTTGAAAAATAGCGATCTTCGTTGTTGACCCCCTGGATCGCGCGTGACTCCTCCCGTTGCTCTGGGGACTCATAATATCTTCGCTATATGTCCCCTATGCTGGCAATCTCCTGCAAATACACAAAAACACAAAAAAGTGAAAGAAAACTAAAAATCCCAAGAAAATGGGCCCGGGACGATGGAAAACAACAGAAAAACACAAAGAAGACGTGCGTGAATATGTAAAATATAAACACACGTCAAAATCCCCCAAGTTGAACCCTTCCTCGTCCTCGAGGAAGACGAGTGAGAGTAGGAGCTCGAAGGGAGAAAATAGAGGGAGAAAGAGAAAGAGAAGTCAAAATCCTAAATCGCCCGTTAGGGCCAACAAAATCAGACACGGCACATTAAACAAGCATACGACAAAACACATCACTAAACCGAGGAAATATGGGTCCAAACAAGTGTCGTGGGCCCATGCGGTGAAGCGCGAGTGAGCGTGGTCGTGTGATAGCAGACAGTGTCGCTATCTACATTGTGCAGTAAAGTCCCATATACACATTTCCAAGGGAAGACCCAAATATCGATTCGATTTGAAATAAGCGGTGAATAAATAGTTCAAGCATGCATGAGATCAGAGTAAGAATCGAAGCGTATCATGCGTCAGGGACTCCACAGCAAGGGACTAGGAAATCACCACACTATCGCCTAGATAATAGCTAGAAAGTTCCTATTCCAAAGTGTTTTCGAAAACGGTGGAGGTTGAGAAGATGTGGAGTAGAACACTCGGTGCAAATTCTCGACTTCCCTTTATTCTCGGTAGGTGGGAAAATATTCACACAGGAAATTTTTTGGGTTTTGGATATATGTATTTTTTTTGGATTTTTGGCTATACATATACATATATATATATATATATATATATATATATATATATATATATATATATATATATATATATATATATATATATATATTCCTTTTCTTTTCTTTTCTCTTTTCTTTTCTTTTTGGGTTTTTCTATTCTCTCTTTTTTGGATTTTTGGGATTTTGGGGTATATACATGTGTACTCTACCAAGTGGGAGAACATGGCGAGGGGATTTGCACCAAGTAAAATAAAAAAGAAATCGGATTCTAAACACTTGGGCATGGGAGATTTTCTTCGCTAATCAGAGCATAGGATAAATGGGTTATCCTAGTCCTAATTGTGGAATCCCGACACATGGAAATTGAAGTATAAGATATAAATATATTCATGCATATAGAAGCAGACAGGAGAAGCAAATACCGCATATTCAAATCGAAACATGATAATCTAGTGGTCATCCCAGGATAGGTATATAAATCAAAATCACAAAGTAGAAGCACACTGTAAGCTAGTCACGACACACGACTCACACAAAAGCAAAATGGACCCACGATGCATGAAATGCAAGAGGACTCAGCTTCCTAGGGTTAGTGAATGTGATTATCGAAGCCATGCTAGGTGTGTGTGTGTGTGTGTGATTCTGTGGCAATTCATCATATGGGGTCATCTCTAGGAGAGAGAGAACAAAAGATGAGAAGAAAAAAGAAAAACACGATGAAAACGACTCAAAACGAAGAAAAAGACACAAAAGACGCATGAAGTGCGACTCCCCCAAGCTGAAACTTGCATTGCCCTCAATGCAATAAAAGTAAATACGGGAGGGAAATGAAAATTGGGGGGGGATACGCACCAACACAAAGAGAATGAAAAATAAGAAAAACACACAAACGAAACTGAAAAATAAAGGAGGAAAAAGAAATACAGAAAATAAAAGATAGAGAATCACACGACATGACATATATAAACAAGCACACCACGACAAAAGAACACGACAAACCACACAAAATTCGGATTCCCCCAAGCTGGACATGACAGTGCTAGCAATATGATATGATAATGATGATGCAGAAATATGCTAGGGGAAGATCGAAGAGGAAAAGAAATCAAAATGCAGGAGAGGGACTGTCCTCGTCCTCCTCGGTAGAAGATGGAGGGGAGTGGACGGGAGAGGTGGGGGTGTGCGGAGAAGTGGGGAGAGGGGTGGAGGATGTGAGTGGATGGGTGCGGAGGTGTGAACAATAGGTAGTGAGGTGGTGATAATGGTGAGTGGTAGGGATATGGCGACCAATGCGGTGGTAGATGGGGTAGATACGGTGGTAGTAGTAGATGGTATGGGAAGTGATCTCGAGCGCACCTGCAATTTCTTGCGGCGCATGTATGGGGTGACGGAAGTGGAGGGTGGTGGATCTCTGGGATCGACGGCAGTGGTCGTGAGTGGAGGTGAAGTGGCAGGAATGGAAACAGTGGTGGCGGGAGGGGAAGGTCGCCTAGGGGGTGATGGGTGTGGTGATGAATGTGATGGTGGAGGAGAAGAATGTGATGGTGGAGGTGAAGGGGGTGGTGAGGTGGGAGGAGTGGGTGGAGGAGGACCGAAAATGTGAGTGAGGTGGTGGAGTATGGTGGACATGTTCCTCTCTAGTGCGAGGAAACGTGGGTGGGAGAAGATAGAAGAGGATGGGTCTGAGGGGGCAGAGGACAAAGCGCCAGCACACAGTGAAGCTAGCTCAGCCTCGAGAGTGAGGCGAGCAGAGACGGCTCGGCAAACGGAAGAAGTAGTGGCTGGACGGGAAGTGGAAGTGGTGCCAGCGGCAGTGGTCATGCCTACACCGGAAGCTAGGCCTAAGAAGGCCTCAGTCAGAGCCTCAGAAGTGATAGGGCCAGAAGCCGGGGTGATACGACTAGGGCCATCCCTGGGGTCTCCTCAGGACGTAGGGATATCCTGCTCGCCTAAGTGGGCGACAGGGGGAGGTGATCTGGGTGCGCCCGGGATAAGGAACGGAAGACGTAACCCCCCTAGAAACTCAGGGTCAGGAGGGAATGTCCAATCTGTCACAAGAATGATAGACATACGAGCAGGGTTAGGCAGAATGGTGTAAGGAGCAGGGGGTGATCGTAGTAGAAGGTGAAACAACCGTCGGGGCGGGGCTTGATCATGTGTATGTGCCATAGGACGTCAAGATATATATGTGTAGGTCCTGCGGTAGAAGGCAAATATCGGGGGATGACGATATTGTACTGAGGATATGAAGCTATGATGGTAAGGAGGCCCCGCAACAGTACTTGCCCTTGTCGGCACGGCTAATCTCAAGTAACTTGTGAATAAGCCAAGCACCAGCATGAATAGGAATGCGAGGGGCCTCGAAGGCGAACCCGTCGTCACCGCGAATAAAATCAAATGTCATGGCCCACAAAATAAAAAGGTCAGGGATAGTCATGGTCCCGGACTCATCCCTGGGGAAGAATGTGCAAGATATGATTCGGTGGGCCAGACGAAATACGGGGTGAATGATGGAGGAGGCCTTGGCCTTACCTCGAGGATAGTGATCGTGGAGGGTGATGCTAAACCAAAATTGATCGACGTCGAAGTCAGGGTGATATCCGTAGGGACGGATAGCGTCTCCCCCTAGAATGGAGAATCCGAAAATGTTATTGATAGTATTCAGGTGGGTGCGGATAGTTTTGTTTCGGACACGGAAAACGACGATCGATACCGACTCATATTTTAGAGAAGATAGGAATTCTAGTGTGAGGGGGGGGTAGGACGCCGCGTGGGCGTTCAAGAAAGCTAACCAACCTAAGTTAACGAAGAGAGTCTCGACCTCGGAGAAAACTCCGAGATCGATAAGAGTTTGGGCATATGCAAACTTAGTGGAAAGGTGTGAACGTGCGTCGAGTCTATTATAAAAATATTTCTGTTCAACACTCAGAAAACGGTAACCACGCGGTCCCAACATTGGGTCCTCAGGAGGGATAATAGGTTGGGGTGGGGGTTGTGTGGGCAGTTTAGGAGGAGGACGTGAAATAGGTGGACGTGTGGACTTCCGTCTCTTGCGAGACGGCTCCTCCTCATGCATGATAACTTTACCCTTATCTTTTTCCCTAGCCATGATAGTGTGTGATGCAAGTGAATGCAAGATATGACGAATGCACACAATCAATGGCAATTGAGCAAAACAGTGCTACTAGGTCAAATGTAAGAAATAGAGCTAGGGAACGAGTTTACCCAATAGCAAAGACAATCCTTGCTCGCAAATCACCCAATGCTGTGCAATTGATGGGAGTGTGAAGCCGAGGCACGCCTTTTCAACAAATTTTCGAAATGGGGGAGAAGGAGCTAGGGTTAGGTCAAAGATTAGGGTTGAATGAAAGAGGGAGAGAGAGAGAAATTGATGGAGAGAGAGAAGGAGGAGGAGATGAGGTCGGTTGAGAGGGAGTGGAGAACGGTTTGGGGGAAGAGGATGGCTGGTTGAGGGTTGGAGAAATCGAAACGCCGGAGGAATTTTGAAATCGGGTGAGAGAAGTGAATCGGGTGAAGGCGGGGGGGGGGGGGGTATTTATAGGGTTTTAGGCGAACCGATCGGGTGAGATCTCACCCGATCGGTTGGGTAAATTTTCGAAAACTTTGTTGAAAAGTAGCTACAGGCGAACCGATCAGTTGCGATTTCAACCGATTGGTTGGCCGCTTCACCATTTTCCCGAGAGCATCCCCGACTTCACCCGGATAGCCACCTGGTCAGAGCTCCAGATCAATTGATCGGTTGAATTAATCCCCAAATTTCCCGAGAGCTTTGTTCTTCTCACACGATCTGCCACCCGGTCTCAGTTTGCTTCACCCGAGCGGTTCGCTAAAGAACAGATATAGGCCATCTTCGGATACGTCCCACCCGATCGGTTGAGGGGTCAACCGATCGGTTGGGGGCTTGTTTCTTGCACAATTTCAAAAATAGCCTAAGTCTTTTGACGAAAGCTCCCGTCGCTGAATTTATTCACCAAATTAAGAAACATAAACCTAAAAATAATCCTAAAAACAAAGACGAGGGTTTAAAACATGGGTTGCCTCCCATGAAGTGTTGTTGTTTAACGTCGTTTGCTCGACGCCCGGTAGATGATTTTCAAGGAGGACGGGGGTGATGCCCATGTTTGGCATTCCTTCAAATGTTGGAGCGGTGGCCTTTGGTGTCGTCGGCAGTGATAAGTAGACTTGCTCGATGATCCTCCCTCCGTTGATGTCCGGGGGCTTCTCCCTCATATTGCCGTCGACCGCCACTTTTCTCAAAATCCTGATCTCATCAGGGGTGAGCCCCATGGGCTCTTTCCCTTCTCTCCTCATTGGAGCAACGTTTTAGAATCCTGGAGGGATCGGATGTGAGACACCCGCTTCCCGAGCCACTTCTTCCTTCTTCATACAGACAAGCTCTTCTAGGTCCCCTAAGCTGTCGGGGGGTTCCTTGAGAGAATTTTCCCGGCCCCAGCTTCTACGGCTCTTTCCTCCTCAATGTCCAGCATATTGCAACCAGGTTCATCTAGGGGTGCTTCATAGATAACCCCAAGTCAAATACGACCTTCTGGTCGCCAACATTAAGGGATAACTTCCATTTCTTCACATCTAGCAGCACACCAGCGGTGGCCATGAAGGGCCGTCCAAGGATGATGGGTGTATGAGTGTCTTCGGGCATGTCCATCACCACGAAGTCTACCGGCACATGCACTCCACTGACGTTAACTGGCAGGTCGTCTACAATTCCCATCGGATATTTGACCGATCTATCAGCTAGTTGAAGGGTCATACCCGTGGGCTCCAGGTCTCACATCCCTATCCTCCTGTAAAGTGACAGTGGCATCAGACTGACGCTCGCTCCCAAATCCATGAGCGCCCGATGGATCTTCACTTCCCCAATCGAACAAGGAATAGAGAAGCTTCTCGGGTCCTTTAGCTTGGGCAGATTCGCTCGCTAAATGAGAGCGCTATATTCCACCGTGAGAACGACCTTTTCCTTTCTGGAACCCCTCGTCACCAAATCCTTTAAAAATTTCGCATAGGAGGGAATTGTCTCTATGGCTTCGAGGAAAGGGATCTGCAAGCTCAAATCCTTGACCATAGCGAAGAACTTGCCGTATTTTTCATCAATCTTAGCCTTGGCAAGTCGTTGTGGAAAAGGCACAACGGGCTTAAATACTCTCAGGTTCCCCTCCTTTTCCTTCTTCTTCTCTTCTTCAGGGACTCCCTCCGGAGTCGTATCCTTTGGTGACGAAGCTCCGTCGTCATTAGATTTTTCAATTGGTTGCCCACCAACCAACGGAGCTTCAGGTTCCTTAGCGTGCACTCTTGTAGGAATTTGTGTCCCGCTTCTCAAGACGATAGCGGACACATTCGCATGATCAAGCGTTAGTGCCAATGTCTGATTTGTCCCCCTTGGATTTACTTCCGATTGACCCGGTAATTGGTTTTTCGCCCTTTGAAGGTTCGCCACCTGCAACCCCAACTGGGTTACTTGGTCGGTGAGGGCCCTCTGTCCCATCTCCAGCTTCAAGTTGATCTTCTCCTGGTTTGTAATATACTGGGTCAAAAGGGTCTCGACCGGGGGTACTGCTGATATATTTGATGTGGCTGCTGCGATTGCTGATACTGATGCTGTTGTTGCCAAGGCGGCTGATATACTTGTTGCTGCTGCTACTGGGGCTGCTGATATGGCGCCCTGTAGCTCAAATTGGGGTGGTTCTGGTTATTGGGAGAATAAACCAGATTCGAGCTAGTCCTGGGTGGATGCGGCGCATTACCCGTCAGGTTGAAGAAAAGTGCGATAGCTTGATCCACCAATGGTGAAATATCACCACCCTCGAAGTCTCCCAGGACTTCTGCTTCCACCACTGCTACTTGTTGGGTGTTGGCACCACCAGCTCCTACCATAAGCGCTAAGATCTGGGTCGATAGCAAATCGAATTTGCTAGACAACTTGTCGATGTCCTCGACTCTATGAAAGCCTCCAGATCTGGGTGTTGCACGCTCATCGCACCACCGCTCAGTGTTTGATGCCATGTTTTCTAAAATGTTGCCGGCATCTTCTTCACTTCTAGACATAAAGGACCCCCCAGCCGCGGCATCCATCGAAGATTTTACGTCATCCCTCAACCCATTATAGAACAGATTTATAATCTGCCACTTTGGAAGTTCATGATGAGGGCATCTCTGCTGTATCTCTTTGTATCTCGTCCAAGCTTCGTGTAGGGACTTGTGGTTGGCTTGGGAGAAGGAGGAGATCTCACTCCTCAGCTTCATCGTCTTCCCCGGGGGGAAGAACTTAGTCAAGAAAGCATTCAAGAGCTTCTCCCAAGTATTGAAGGTGTTCGGGTCCTTTCCCCTAAGCCATTGCTTGGCTTTATCTCGCAGAGAGAAGGGGAATAGCTTCAGTCGGATTGCTTCAGTCGTGACACCATTAATCCTGAATGTGTCACACTTCTCAAGGAGTCCAGATGTTCAATAGGGCTCTCCATGGGTGCCCCAGAGAATTGATCCTGCTGCATCCACGTCACTAATGACGGCTTTAGCTCGAAGCTCGCGGCCGTAATAGTCGGAGGTTGGATGGAGGAGGTGGACCCGATGGATGGCATCGAGTATTCCAGCAGATATTTCTGGGGAGGAGTGTTCTCTCTCATGGCTTCAGCTTCTTCCCTTCTTCTTCTTCTTTCTACGTTTAGACGCCTCACGGTGGCGTTAATCTCTGGGTTAAGTGGAATCAAGTCGTCTAGATTCCTTGTATTCCTGCGCATGTAAAACAAGAAATACCCATGAAGCAAGTATGGGATAGAAACAGATAAAAACAAAAAACAAAGAGTAGAAAAAATAAAAAGTGAAAAAGTAGAATGCGAAAATTTTCACGAGGCGAGGATATGACTAGACTCAATGGTTCAAATGGTCCTAAAATTAACAAGCACATTGCCTCCCCGGCAACGGCACCATAAAGCTTGACGTCCCTTAGTTTTTGATCATGTAAGTGCAATAGGATTGTGGATACCAGATTTAAATATTTATACCGCAAGCGCACGGTGTTGTAGTGCGGCTTGGGGGTCGAACACAGGGAGGTGTGGTTGTTCTTGTGTCAAAGAGGAACCGGTTCACCCTATGGGTGAGCTAGCCCGAACGATCGATGGTTGTCACGGAAAGTAGATACGATGGGTAAACAATATAAAAGAAAACCTAGGACTTCGGTTTCCACCCTATCATATGTTCTCGCTATTACGACCTACGGATAGGAAAATGATTGGATTTAGGGTTTAGTGGTGAGACGTTGCCTCTAAAAGTGATACCAGCGTCCCATGGGTCCGATATTCCGGTCGATGCCCAGGATGATACGCCGGACTACCCGGGTTCGGTCGGTGGGCATTCCCACGTCCATTAACACCGACCGACTCTGGGAGCATTAAGCTCGCAACAATAACTCCCAACATCTCATCCTGCTGTTCCCACGCGCTAGGATTCAATGTCTACGCTAAAGGTGTGAGCTGTGGCTAGGGAGTCAACCGCCAAGTTTATTCCCCCTTGGCCCGACGGTCAAAGGCGGTCTTTTTCCCGCCGATGACAATAAAACACCCTGCGTAACCATTTAAATTCCTGATCCCTATCGAAATCCTAGTCCTATGGACGCATTAGGGAGAGCCCACGAAGGGGTTTCCACCAAAATCCCAGATTTGGGAACTACTCACAAATCATAGCTAAAAAGAAATCTAAATGAAAATCAACCATAGAAATCATGATCAGGCGATTGAAATGAGGTAGTAGCAATGCTATAAAGATAATATCAAAGTTTGAAAGCAATCAGAAGACTTACAGAAAGCAATAAAATTCCAGCCGTCACCGTACAAGGAAAAGACAGAAAAAATAACCACACTCGTTTTCTAAAACTTATGGCAACTATATATACAAATCGACATCACCCGATCGATTGAAGCATCAACCGATCGGGTGAGCTGCTTGATGTTTCGGCCGTCGGCATCGGGGGCTTCAACCGGGCGCTAAGGAGGGCGGGTGAAGCAAGCGGGTCGTCGTTTGAAGAGATGCAGCATCAGGTCACCCGATCGGTTGAGTATTCAACCGATCGGTTGGAAATATCCCCAAAAATGACCGAGAGTACTGTCGACTTGGCACGGTCAGCGAACCGTCGGTTGAGCTTTCCGGATCGTCGTTTGGAAAATTAGCTACAGATGAACCGAACGGGTGAGATATCACCCGATCGGTTGGAATTCAGCTCCAAATGGTCGAGAGCTCTGCTGTGTTTAACCGGTCGACGAACCGGTCAGTTGAACTGCTCCTCACTCCAGCTTTCGTCCGGGTCCGACACGCGTGCATCACCCGATCGGTTGGACATAGTGGCTATGTCCAACCGATCGGTTGAGGGTTGAAAAATAGCGATCTTCGTCGTTTGACCCCTGGATCGCGCATGACTCCTCCCGTTGCTCTGGGGACTCATGATATCTTCGTTATATGCCCCCCTACGCTGGCAATCTCATGCAAATACACAAAAACACAAAGAAGTGAAAGAAAAATAAAAATCCCAAGAAAATGGGCTCGGGACGACGAAAAACAATGGAAAAACACAATGAAGACGTGCTTGAATATATAAAATATAAACACACGTCACATAGCCAAAGCTTGGAACTGGATGAAGGGAAGCTCATCAAGTGGTGCCAAAGCTTGGAAGATGATATGGAGCATCAAGGTTGAATCTTAGACTCTAGGAGAAGCAACGTAATCCATGTAATATCTTTTATTACTTGCATTTCTCTTTTTAAGTCTAGGATTATGTAATGCCTTGATACATGGTCTGCTCATTCATGCATATGCATATAACCATCTTAGTTAGCCTTAAAGTTATCATCTAATCCAACACAATAAGTTCATCATGCCAAATGACTCAATTGGAGTCTCTGGCTCACCTACAGGCGACTATTGAAGGAAGGACAAGCGATTGGGTGATTCCAGGCGCCTGGCTGGCCTTCTACAGCTGACTGTTATGCACAGCTCAAGTCATATAATTCTTCACTCTTTCTTGAGCTTTTGGAGCCGGCGACCGAAGTTCATTTGACAGGTGCATGTCTTCAATCAGGCTCTTGGATATTGTTCTTAAGTCGTCTGCGTACCAAAGTGCGTGACTTGTCATTTCTGGGTGTTGCTCAAGCTTGTGTGTCAGTCGACTGATGTAGAGTATACAGTTGCATGTAATTCTTCTGACTCCTGGACTTTGCCCTTCAGTCTTTTGAATGCACAAGTGCATAAAGTGCATTTTCTCGGCATCTCTCCGGCTTGTGTGTCAGTCGACCGATGTAGTGTTTTCAGTTGCATGTATTTTTTTTTTCAGGTGTCTGGACTTTGGTCATCGGTCGTCTGAATGCACAAGTGCGTAAGTGATCTCTCCAGGATGTGACCCAAAGAACGGTTGTAGTTTTACCGCAAGCGCACGGTATAGCAGCGAGCGGGTTATCGAACACAGGGAGGACGAATGACCGTGCTTGTTCCAATCAACCTGGATATTTAAGAAGAGAGAAATTTTCCTTTGGCGATCCTGTCACAATCGTCAGACAAAGTACGGAAATATCAAATCAAATAAAGAACGTCTAGGGAATGGGGAATTCCCGCTACTCACCGTATTTTGTAAATGTGGTTCATCGGTATCAAAATTGCTAGAATAAGATTTTGGATGAACTAGTTGCAACTGAATGTAGAACCTAGCTCACGCTCTCGCGCTGTTGCCGGTCTATAGCTATCCTAGGTTTGGGTCCAATCTCTTGCAAACCCTAGCCTAGGGAAGCTAGCATTAGGATCAACATCATCGTTCAATCGCGCACCGAGCCCAATCTCTTGCAAACTCGGCCCGCGACCTAGGTTGGGATAGTTCCTACCCGTCCAATCTCTTGCAAACGGGTATCGGCACGGAATTGCAACCGGGAACCCTAGTATCGGTCCAATCTCTTGCAAACCGATACTACGGAAATTCGATTCCAACCCAATTCGGATTTCTAGGGTTTCCTATCGAATTGGGATCCAATCTCTTGCAAATCCCAATCGGTATGAACTCCTAGCTATCCGTAGTAAATCGCTCCCAAACTAATCCCCAATAGCAATTCTAGCAAAATTTCTACCAATTCATCACAAATATGAAATTGGGCTTGTAGGGTTCTTCCCCACGCCCCAAGACGTGGAGACTACTCACAATTCATAGCACAAACACAAGAATAATCAATGAAATAAGCAAGAGAATTCATGACAATATTGAGATATGCAATAAAAATAGAATTTTTAGGAGAGAGAGAGACACAAACCAATGGAGTTCTTCAAATAATCCAACAAAAATCAACTTTTGTCTCCTCTCCAATCACAAGAATAAAGCTAAAAATTTAATCTTAAAAGCTGCAAAAATCTAAGATAAAAGCTCTCCCAAACTAGGGTAAAAAAGGGGGTTAAATACCCCCCAAAATCGTCCAAAAACTGTGACCAAAATACCCCTGCACAGCCTGAAATCCGCAATTTTCGCTACAGGCAACGTGTCGCACTCGGCCGAGTGACAAAAGTCGCTCGGCCGAGTGAGAAACCCTGTAAATTTCCAGTAAGTCTTGATCTTCAGGTGTCTTCACTTCGGGGGCGGCTCGGCCGAGTGAGTTGTCGTCACTCGGCCGATGGCTTCTTGGTACTCGGGCGGTCGGGATTATCCACTCGGCCGAGTGGGTCTTCTGAAGCTCAGGCAGCCGAAAAACAGTAAGTTGGCGATTTTTGAATGGCTTCGTCTGGGCGCCACTCGGGCGGACTGGATCTCGTCACTCGGCCGATGTGGTCTCCGTCGCTCGGTCGAGTGCACGTATGAAACGTATCCGATCTGGTCGGCCGAGCGGTGTCTCGTTGGTCGGCCGAGTGACTCATTCACTCGGCCGAGTGGGACACTAAAAATGCCCAAACAGCTTGTTTTGGCCTCCTCGTCGCTCCTGCGACGTCCGCTCTTCTTCCGCTCCTCTCCAACAGCAAAATACCCCTTGGGGAGGTCGTCGGTGACCCTCCGGAGTAAGCGCATCTCGATATCACTCCAAATCGCTCCAAATCACCTGAAATGCCACAAAAACAACAAATCGTGAAAAGCATCGCAATATCGTCGATATATCGTGAAAAACATGATTTGGGCGATCTAAATGGCATGCAAACATGCGGGAAAAAAGTGTAAAATAAGGAGTGATCAAAATCCCCCAAACTTACCTCTTACTCGTCCTCGAGGAAGATAAGTAAAAGGCGAACCCGGTGGATTCGGAAAACGAAAACGGCGAAAAATGAAAAAAAAATGAAAAACGGAGAAGAATGGAAAACGAAATAAAAATAAAGAAGAAAGAAAGAAGCGAAGAGGTAAGCTGCTAGATCATTTTCTCAGGACGTGGGTTCCGCTTAGTCATATAGCATGCACTGAATGAAAAATACATGTCAAAGAGTTCTATTTTGATATCATCGTATAATAGTGCAAATAGAAATAGAAAACCCACGAACAATGATATAATCATGAAAAACGGAATAATCCTAGAATTAACATCGTCTGAATCATTTAAAGCGGTATACAAATCGCAGATCACACACTTTTCAATTGAATGCTTTTTATGAGGAGTATAAGAGTATCACACAATAGAGTAGAGAGAATAGAAAAGTGTGGATTTCATGATATGAATGCTATGCTTAGATTTCTGGATTTCGTAAAGCTAGAAACAATCTCACCGAGTATAGAATATTACTTAGCCTAGGTTGTCGTGCAACGTCAAGTAGTCACTCTCTCACACATCAATGGATTCCCTCCCCCAAGCTTATCTATAAGCATGGTGACATAAAAAATATTCACATCCCCATTTTTATAAAGCTCCAAAAGCAATGAAAATGAACACGAAAAGAGAGAAGAAAGAAAGAAAGTGAGATGGGATCTTTTATTGAGGATTTTTCCTCTTTTTTTTTCTTTTGTTGTTTTTTTTGATATAGCATATATACACAACGATCCCAACTCAAAGAGAGATAATGATATACAAGAATATTTTCTCTCTCTTTTTTTGAATAAGAAATTTGGAGCTAGGAATTAATAGCGGGGGAAATGCCATATAATAGAATCGCTAAGGGGAGATTCACCAATGATTTTAAAAGTAGAGAAATGATGTTCAAGATTTGTGGAGAAAGAAATAAATATATCTCTCGGTTCACTCTATAAGACATGCACGACAACTTCAGCACGGAATTAATAATTTGTTTGGTCCCCGGTTGGAGACCGTTGTAGAAGCTATGAACTAGCTCCCAATCTTCAATGCTATGGTGCGGGCATTGATGCTGCAGATCTTTAAAACGCTCCCAAGCCTCATAGAGCGTCTCTTGGTGTCCTTGCTTGAAGGACATGAGAGCGCTCCGGATCTTCACCGTCTTGGAGGGCGGATAGAACTTGTCAATGAATGCACTCGCCAACTCGTCCCAAGTGGTGAAGACTCCCTCAGCTTGCGTCCTCAACCAATAAAGTGCCTTGTCTTTTAGCATGAAGGGGAAGAGACGCAGTCTGATGGCATCGATGGAGACCCCCGGCATCTGAAATGTGGCGCACTTCGACAAGAATAATTGGATGTGGTAGTGTGGATTTTCATGGGCATTCCCATGAAATGGATCCTGCTGCATCAGAACCACTAGTCCAGTCTTTAGCTCGAAGTTCTTGTCAGCCACCAACTCCGGCATGGCAATGGATGAGGTCGTAGAAGAGGTCTTAGGCCGAAGCCTATCTCGAATAGAAATTATCCTCGCCATCCTTGCCGCTAATTGGTCCGCAGTTTCCGGGTTGGTCATAAACCTCCCTTCCCGATCTTGTCTCCTTTCCGCTCTAAGTCTCCGTGCGGTACGTTCGATCTCGGGATCAAATAATATAGCTTCAGGGTCCGCCGTAGATCTCGTGTACATGCACAGGAGAACAAAGTTTCAAAGAAGCGATTAGCACAATGGAAGGGTTAGGTAAAAGTAAAATAAAGAAATAGAATAATAATAAAAAGATAGCTAGGGTGGTAAGATCAAACGCAATCGCCTCCCCGGTAACGGCGCCAAAAAATTGATCGCTCCGGGATGTGACCCAAAGAATGGTTGTAGTTTTACCGCAAGCGCACGGTATAGCAGCGAGCGGGTTATCGAACACAGGGAGGACGAATGACCGTGCTTGTTCCAATCAACCTGGCTATTTAAGAAGAGAGAAATTTGCCTTTGGTGATCCTGTCACAATCGTCAGACAAAGTACGGAAATATCAAATCAAATAAAGAACGTCTAGGGAATGGGGAATTCCCGCTACTCACCGTATTTCGTAAATGTGGTTCATCGATATCAAAATTGCTAGAATAAGATTTTGGATGAACTAGTTGCAACTGAATGTAGAACCTAGCTCACGCTCTGGCGCTGTTGCCGGTCTATAAATATCCTAGGTTTGGGTCCAATCTCTTGCAAACCCTAGCCTAGGGAAGCTAGCATTAGGATCAACATCATCGTTCAATCACGCACCGAGCCCAATCTCTTGCAAACTCGGCCCGCGACCTAGGTTGGGATAGTTCCTACCCGTCCAATCTCTTGCAAACGGGTATCGGCACGGAATTGCAACCGGGAACCCTAGTATCGGTCCAATCTCTTGCAAACCGATACTACGGAAATTCGATTCCAACCCAATTCGGATTTCTAGGGTTTCATATCGAATTGGGATCCAATCTCTTGCAAATCCCAATCGGTATGAACTCCTAGCTATCCGTAGTAAATCGCTCCCAAACTAATCCCCAATAGCAATTCTAGCAAAATTTCTACCAATTCATCACAAATATGAAATTAGGCTTGTAGGGTTCTTCCCCACGCCCCAAGACGTGGAGACTACTCACAATTCATAGCACAAACACAAGAATAATCAATGAAATAAGCAAGAGAATTCATCACAATATTGAGATATGCAATAAAAATAGAATTTTTAGGAGAGAGAGAGACACAAACCAATGGAGTTCTTCAAATAATCCAACAAAAATCAACTTTTGTCTCCTCTCCAATCACAAGAATAAAGCTAAAAAGTTAATCTAAAAAGCTGCAAAAATCTAAGAGAAAAGCTCTCCCAAACTAGGGTAAAAACAGGGGTTAAATACCCCCCAAAATCGTCCAAAAACTGTGACCAAAATACCCCTGCGCAGCCTGAAATCCGCAATTTTCGCTACAGGCAGCGCGTCGCACTCGGCCGAGTGACAAAAGTCGCTCGGCCGAGTGAGAAACCCTGTAAATTTCCAGTAAGTCTTGATCTTCAGGGGTCTTCACTTCGGGGGCGGCTTGGCCGAGTGAGTTGTCGACACTCGGCCGATGGCTTCTTGGTACTCGGGCGGTTGGGATTATCCACTCGGCCGAGCCGCCCCCGAAGTGAAGACCCCTGAAGATCAAGACTTACTGGAAATTTACAGGGTTTCTCACTCGGCCGAGCGACTTTTGTCACTCGGCCGAGTGCGACGCGCTGCCTAGAGCGAAAATTGCGGATTTCAGGCTGCGCAGGGGTATTTTGGTCACAGTTTTTGGACGATTTTGGGGGGTATTTAACCCCTGTTTTTACCCTAGTTTGAGAGAGCTTTTCTCTTAGATTTTTGCAGCTTTTTAGATTAACTTTTTAGCTTTATTCTTGTGATTGGAGAGGAGACAAAAGTTGATTTTTGTTGGATTATTTGAAGAACTCCATTGGTTTGTGTCTCTCTCTCTCCTAAAAATTCTATTTTTATTGCATATCTCAATATTGTGATGAATTCTCTTGCTTATTTCATTGATTATTCTTGTGTTTGTGCTATGAATTGTGAGTAGTCTCCACGTCTTGGGGCGTGGGAAAGAACCCTACAAGCCCAACTTCATATTTGTGATGAATTGGTAGAAATTTTGCTAGAATTGCTATTGGGGATTAGTTTGGGAGCGATTTACTACGGATAGCTAGGAGTTCATACCGATTGGGATTTGCAAGAGATTGGATCCCAATTCGATATGAAACCCTAGAAATCCGAATTGGGTTGGAATCGAATTTCCGTAGTATCGGTTTGCAAGAGATTGGACCGATACTAGGGTTCCCGGTTGCAATTCCGTGCTGATACCCGTTTGCAAGAGATTGGACGGGTAGGAACTATCCCAACCTAGGTCGCGGGCCGAGTTTGCAAGAGATTGGGCTCGGTGCGTGATTGAACGATGATGTTGATCCTAATGCTAGCTTCCCTAGGCTAGGGTTTGCAAGAGATTGGACCCAAACCTAGGATAGCTATAGACCGGCAACAGCGCGAGAGCGTGAGCTAGGTTCTACATTCAGTTGCAACTAGTTCATCCAAAATCTTATTCTAGCAATTTTGATACCGATGAACCACATTTACGAAATACGGTGAGTAGCGGGAATTCCCCATTCCCTAGACGTTCTTTATTTGATTTGATATTTCCGTACTTTGTCTGACGATTGTGACAGGATCGCCAAAGGCAAATTTCTCTCTTCTTAAATAGCCAGGTTGATTGGAACAAGCACGGTCATTCGTCCTCCCTGTGTTCGATAACCCGCTCGCTGCTATACCGTGCGCTTGCGGTAAAACTACAACCGTTCTTTGGGTCACATCCCGGAGCGATCAAGTTTTTGGCGCCGTTGCCGGGGATGTGACCCAAAGAACGGTTGTAGTTTTACCGCAAGCGCACGGTATAGCAGTGAGCGGGTTATCGAACACAGGGAGGACGAATGACCGTGCTTGTTCCAATCAACCTGGCTATTTAAGAAAAGCGAAATTTGCCTTTGGCGATCCTTTCACAATCGTCAGACAAAGTACGGAAATATCAAATCAAATAAAGAACGTCTAGGGAATGGGGAATTCCCGCTACTCACCGTATTTCGTAAATGTGGTTCATCGGTATCAAAATTGCTAGAATAAGATTTTGGATGAACTAGTTGCAACTGAATGTAGAACCTAGCTCACTCTCGCGCTGTTGCCGGTCTATAGCTATCCTAGGTTTGGGTCCAATCTCTTGCAAACCCTAGCCTAGGGAAGCTAGCATTAGGATCAACATCATCGTTCAATCGCGCACCGAGCCCAATCTCTTGCAAACTCGGCCAGCGACCTAGGTTGGGATAGTTCCTACCCGTCCAATCTCTTGCAAACGGGTATCGGCACGGAATTGCAACCGGGAACCCTAGTATCGGTCCAATCTCTTGCAAACCGATACTACGGAAATTCGATTCCAACCCAATTCGGATTTCTAGGGTTTTCTATCGAATTGGGATCCAATCTCTTGCAAATCCCAATCGGTATGAACTCCTAGCTATCCGTAGTAAATCGCTCCTAAACTAATCCCCAATAGCAATTCTAGCAAAATTTCTACCAATTCATCACAAATATGAAATTGGGCTTGTATGGTTCTTCCCCACGCCCCAAGACGTGGAGACTACTCACAATTCATAGCACAAACACAAGAATAATCAATGAAATAAGCAAGAGAATTCATCACAATATTGAGATATGCAATAAAAATAGAATTTTTAGGAGAGAGAGAGACACAAACCAATGGAGTTCTTCAAATAATCCAACAAAAATCAACTTTTGTCTCCTCTCTAATCACAAGAATAAAGCTAAAAAGTTAATCTAAAAAGCTGCAAAATCTAAGAGAAAAGCTCTCCCAAACTAGGGTAAAAACAGGGGTTAAATACCCCCCAAAATCGTCCAAAAACTGTGACCAAAATACCCCTGCGCAGCCTGAAATCCGCAATTTTCGCTACAGGCAGCGCGTCGCACTCGGCCGAGGGACAAAAGTCGCTCGGCCGAGTGAGAAACCCTGTAAATTTCCAGTAAGTCTTGATCTTCAGGGGTCTTCACTTCGGGGGCGGCTCGGCCGAGTGAGTTGTCGTCACTCGGCCGATGGCTTCTTGGTACTCTGGCGGTCTGGATTATCCACTCGGCCGAGTGGGTCTTCTGAAGCTCAGGCAGCCGAAAAACAGTAAGTTGGTGATTTTTGAATGGCTTCGTCTGGGCGCCACTCGGGCGGACGGGATCTCGTCACTCGGTCGATGTGGTCTCCGTCGCTCGGCCGAGTGCACGTATGAAACGTATCCGATCTGGTCGGCCGAGCGGTGTCTCGCTGGTCGGCCGAGTGACTCATTCACTCGGCCGAGTGGGACACTAAAAATGCCCAAACAGCTTGTTTTGGCCTCCTCGTCGCTCCTGCGACGTCCGTTCTTCTTCCGCTCCTCTCCAACAGCAAAATACCCCTTGGGGAGGTCGTCGGTGACCCTCCGGAGTAAGCGCATCTCGAGATCACTCCAAATCGCTCCAAATCACCTGAAATGCGACAAAAACAACAAATCGTGAAAAGCATCGCAATATCGTCGATATATCGTGAAAAACATGATTTGGGCGATCTAAATGGCATGCAAACATGCGGGAAAAAGTGTAAAATAAGGAGTGATCAGTAAGTTGCATTCTCTATGTTTCTGTTCATCCCATGTGACAGTCGTCTGCTGAATAATATTCAGGCACCTGCTCATTTACAGGCGCATGTGTAGTCTTCTACAGTCGGCTGTCCTGGCTCAAATTATAGCCTTAGGGAATTTTATAGCCGCTCAACTCTCTTAGCCGTAAAATGACATATTATAGCCGTTGCAGATTTTCTCTCTTGGCTTTTTCCTTGGGTTTTATGGGTTTCTTTGGGCTTCCTATATATAAGAGAGGACTTAGTTCTATTAGAACTCATGGTTAATTTTGAATATTATATAGATTCATAAGCCACACCAAATATTCACTTTAATTCTCACAAAGAGAGTGAATACAATCTCACACAGAGATACATCACACAGAGGATTTTGGATTCTCACATAGAGAAATCCTTGCTCTCACACAGAGAGACAATTGCTCTAACAGAGAGAGACTTTAACTCTCATGCAGAGAGTACTCAACCAACCCTACACAAGGGTTAACCTCTCACAAAGAGAGGAACTAGCTCTCACAAAGAAAGCTAGGGTTTCTACTTACACAAAGATGAAATAAATACTCTTACATATGCCTTGAGATGAACTTACTCAATATTAAGAACAATGCATGGAAGAGGATCTCCAAGTGATGAGATGAGCTTGAATGCACTTGGATGATTTCCCTTGAGCTTGACTTCAATGCATGAAGAGAAATATGCTCATGAGAGGGAAATGAGAGAGATTAGGAGTGGCTTATGAACTAATAGAACTAATCCATCTCCTATATATAGGAAGCCCAAAGAAACCCATAAAACCCAAGGAGAAAGCCAAGAGAGAAAATATGCAACAGCTATAATCTGTCATTGTACGGCTAAGACAGTCGACTGTATAAGGATCGACAGTCGACTGATCAATGGCTATAAAATTTCCAATGGCTGTAATCTGAGTCAGGACAGGCGACTATAGAAAACTAAACAGTCGCCTGTAAATGAGCAGGCACATGAATATCCATCAGCAGGCAACTGTCACATGGGATGAACAGAAATAGAGAGAATGCAACTTACACACATGTGCATTCAGATGACTGATGACCAAAGTTCAAGCGCCTGAAATATACATGCGACTGAAAACACTACATCAGTCGACTGACACACAAGTTGGAGAATGCCAAGAAAATGCAAGTTACATACGTGTGCATTCAGACGACTGAAGAGTAAAGTCCAAACGCCTTAAGAATTACAGGCAATTCTATAAACTACATCAGTCGACTGACACACAAGCTAGAGCAAAAACCAGAAATAACAAGTTATGCACTTTGGTACACAGATGACTGAAGAACAATATTCAGGCGCCTGATAAAAGACATGTGCTTGTCAAATGAACTTCGGTCTCCTAGTCCAAAAGCTCAAGAAAGAGTCAAGAATTATTTGACTTGAGCTGTGCACAACAGTCGACTGTAGAAGGCCAGCCAGGCGCCTGGAATCACCCAGTCGCTTGTTATTCCTTTAGCAATCACAAGTAGGAGAGCTAGAGACTCCAGTTGAGTCATTTGGCATGATGGACATATTGGGTTGGATTCTATGATAATCCTAAAGCTCATTAAGATGGTTATATCATATGCATGAATGAGTATACCATCTATCAAGGCATTAAAATAATCATAGACTCAATAAGAGAAATGCAAGTAATAAAAGATATTACAGGGATAACATTGCTTCTCCTAGAGTCTAAACTTCAACCTTGATGCTCCTCCTCATCTTCCAAGCTTTGGCACCACTTAATGAGCTTCCCTTCATCAAGTTTCAAACTTTGGATATGCTTCCCGTGATGTCCATCCTTGCACCAAGCTATTAGTCTCCAAATCATGCAATTCTTTATTTGATAAACATGAGACTAAAACATGAGAGCCATTAGCAACAACATAGTGTTTTGATCGTCATCAAAATAGTATTGGTCAAAAACACCAATATCTAACAATCTCCCCCTTTTTGATGAAGACACACTTTATGTAAACATATAAATAAATAAAGCACATTGCTAATGAGCTCCCCCTACTTATATGCACTAATTGTAAAATGATAGATAAACAATTGTAAATACTCATTATAGCAATTGAAGTAAACTGAGATAATGAATAATGTGTTAAGTATTGGACTTCTCCCTACTTGGTTTTGATGATGAGCAAACATAAATACTTGTGACTAATCCCCTACTTGCAGTTAATCCATTTGCCTAAGCCTATCATGAAGATCAATTAGTAATAGATGTCACTCAAGGATCAATCAAAGCTTGTAAAGTCGATTAGATAATCGAAGATGAAGATTGAAGCTTCTAGAAGACTTCAAGATCATTCGATTGAAAGAAGAGAGGCAAAAATCATTGTAATCTTTTTATTCTCTTCTTCTTTCTTATTGGTATGTAACTTAGAAGTAGAATTATGTTGGAGCGCACACACATCTTCCATTCTATCCTAGAAAGCATTAGAACTCATTTCTTAGGCCTCCAATTCTTAATTCTCAAGCATGTGCATGTTGGAGTTCTAACAGGCGACTGATGAACGATTTATAGGCGCATGTCTCCATACGAACGCCTGAGATTTGTTCTCTAGTCATATGTTATGCACATACTTTTTCACTTGATCTTCTTGGCTTTCTGATATTAATCTCATCAGTTGACTAATGTACTTTGAACAGTCGCCTGTCCAGCTACATGCGCATGTAACTCCTTAGTTATTCGACTGTCTCTCTTTGCCCAAATTTCCAAAGTGTTGTTAACTTTTACACTTGCTTCTGTAGGTTGTGTAAGAAGGATTTACAGGTGCATGTCCATGGCACAGTCGCCTGTATATGCTTCTGCAGTTGCCTGCCCCAGCTTGTCAAACTTCCTAAGTTTTGGCAGCTTTTGCACTTACTTCTGTAGGCGATGTAAAAAGGATTTAAATGCGCTTGCCCATGGCATAGTCGCCTGTATTCTTCTACATTCGCATGTCCTGTCTTCCATAATTTCCTGAGTTTTCACCACTTGCGCGTTTAGGAATTCAGTCGACTGTAGAAGGTTTCTCAGTCACCGGTTGGTTTACAGGCGCCTATCCGACCTTCATCAGTCGACGATCCTACATGGTAAGTTACCGATTGAATTCTCACATATCCTTTGACACAGTGCAGCAGGCAACTGTGAGTTCTTCATCAGTCGATTGTCTAAAGCGTATTTTATATCCGTTGGCTTTTCCCAGACAAATTTCAAAGGGGTTTTTTTGGGTATTTTACTTGAGGGGTTTAGAGAACTTATAGAAGGGTCTCCTATTGTTCCAGTGGAGTTCTCTTGAACCCTTGAAACCCTTTAGAATTCTTTGATCTCATTTCTAAGATCTTAAGCCCTCATTTTCTCTAAGCACTAGAATCTCATTCTCTCTTGCTCTCCAACCTAGAATCAAAGCTGATATCCTCTAGGCATTTGGGGGTGACAAGAGAAAGGGCTTCACTCTCTTCTTGGAAGAGATCAACACTCACTTCACTTTGCTCCTTCCAGTTCTACTTAAAGGCATATGTGTTTGTAAGTGTTTTTCATTTCGAATTTTATTATCTATTTCGATTTCACTCTTTGTTTGTGAGAGTGGGTTTGCTTGATCCCAAGTTGTGGGAGTCAAGGACATCGATTGTTGTTCGATTACACTTGTCGGTTTGCTACAAGTGGGTTTAAAGAATACCTCTAGTTAGGGTTCTAACTTGAGTATCCGGTGGTATCTGGGTGAAAGAAACGTAGGATTACTAGGAACAAGTCGGGATTGGACTTGGGTAATCCGAACCCTTGAAGCATCTCTTTGTTAGCTTGTCTCATTTTGGGTTAATTTATTGTCACGACCCACTTCCCTAAAATGGAGGCGAGACGTGAAAAGGTCCGCACGAGAGTGGAGCTGTGAAGCCCCAAACCCAATAAGCGTCAATAAAACATAAGCAGGTCCCTGTAACCACCAACGGAACAACAATAATAACACAAAGAGAGACAGAAATAAAATCTCATATCTCATAACTTGTCCAATATGAAAATTAAGTTCAACATCCAGAAAAGCCACCAGGCTAAAGGAAAGAGTCTAAAGGCCCAGAACAAGGCCAACAAATTAACAACATAACAAAGTATAGGTGCTACGCACCGACAGCAAAACAACAGTCTAAACAAAAGGGAAAGCAAAACGAAGGCACTAGGACTGGTCCCCAGTGTCCACGTACTCCTTGCCAAACATAGGCTCGGGCTCGGCGTCAGCTAACACCTCGTCCTCTACAATGTACTCAGGCTCAGGATCTAACATGTGTCACCCAAAAGAGTAAAGGGGCACATGTCAGCAAGTCTAAAAGACTTGGGCAAGGAAACTGAAAGTAAGGCAAACTAACAACCTAGCAGTTATAATATGCATGACATGGCAGTTATAACATGAGTGCTCAAGCAAGACATGGTGAAACAATAAGTACAAGAGAGCAATTATCGGGACAAGTCAAGAGTAGCCAAGCTACTAACAATCTCAATCATTTCACTAGTCACGTTTCAAGTTGTTTGTAGATGTTTACGCCTTACAGCTGAATGGTTTGGCATTCACGCTGATTGGCCGCTTAACACTACCCCAGAACCCAGAGTTTACGCCTTACCACTGCAGTTGCTGATCGGGCAGACTCCCAGTTGATTGGCCGCTTAACTCTTACCCCCAATACCCACATGTAAACAAGCCAGGGTCCCTGCATACGAGCTCAGTAAATGAGCCAGGGTTGCCCCGCACAGGAGCTTGCATTCTAGTTCACGACTCATAAGCATTTGGCGTAGGGGTGCACCTAGCCGAAAACAAGTAGTTCGGGCATTGGCTATCAACCAACACATGGCCCGCTTCTGGAACACGAGCCAGGAAACACAAGTATTGTAGCGAAGCTACGCAATCATGGAAACACTTAAAGAATGCAATGACATGACAATTAATTTACGTACCGTTAATGGAAATTAAACATGACATGGTAATTGTGCAACATGATAAATGTCGGATCTAGCTTCGTTGTCAAGCTAGTTCCTAAATTTGCGCCTAGGCGAGTATCATTTCGTCGCCTAGTCTCTTTTACGCCTACAACAAGCAAATGGCCTAAAACATAGCCCAAAGCTTAAGTGGCAAGTTTCACTTGCCTAGCACCGAGGATGACGATCAACGAGGGTTCGTCCCACGGACGCTAATCTACAGGGAAGTCGTTGATATGGAGGAACAATCATCAAAACAACATTCATTTCATTAGGGTTTCACATAAACACAACGGGTCATGAAAACATTAAGAGATCGATTATTACCGTATAGGAAACGGAAGAATGATGCCGAGCAACCACGGCGACGGAAGAAACGCTCCGGGGAACCTAGGGTTCAGATCTGGAAATGGATGGAGAAGTTTGGAGAAATGGGGTTTTGGGGGATTTGATGAAGGTTTGAGGAAGATGAGAGGTAGAATGTGTTAATGGAGGGTTTGGATGATGGAGGATGAGCTTGGGATGAAGGAATAAGGGTTTGAGGTAGTAGGGGGCTCAATGGGGGAGAAACTAGGGTTTTAGGTCATGAGGAAGAAGAAGAAAACGTTTGGAGGGGTATTTATAGAGTTTGGTGGCGGCTAGGGCAAAACTAGGGTTTCCTGTACTGTTTAGTCGGTCAAAGAACAACCACTGACCGACTAGTTTGGGAACTAGTCGGTCGGTTGACCAACGCAGACCGACTAAGCGTAAAAAGTAACCCAGATGAAAATTAGGATTTAGATTTATTCGGTCAAAGAACAATTACTGACTGACTAGTTTGACATCTAGTCGGTCGATGAACGTTCTTAGACCGACTAAGAGTAAACAGTACTCGACTGTACAGAAGAACTAAGAATTAGTCGGTCTGAGTACAAAACTTAACCGAGTAGTTTAACAACTAGTCGGTCGAAAGATGAACTTAGACCGACTAAGAAGGAACAGTAACTTGGTACCAAAAATAGTTAATGAGTTAGTCGGTTAAAGAAGCATTGCCGACCGAATAGTTTGCAACCTAGTCGGTCAACCAACGTTCTTAGACCGACTAACGATAAATAGTAACTCCAGAGAAATTTAGAAAGCCAACTAGTCGGTTCAAGAAGGTTTTCTGACCGACTGGATCGTCATCTAGTCGGTCGGTGCCCCCTTCTTACACCGGCTAATGAGCACCAAAAGTTCTGAAATGGAGCGCGAAGCTCCGGGATCGATTCCTAAGACTCCTAGGCTTGATCTAACAATAAGATATGACCGATACGAAGCCCGTCACGAATGACTTACTCCAAAATCGACGATCAACAGAAGAAGCTAAGAAAATACGACGAAACGATTGAAAATGAAAGCTACGGAGACGAAAACCACACATGAGGAGAAAATCCACCAAAACATATAATACAATATAATAAATCCAGATACAAGAAAACCAGTCGTTACATTTATATTTCCACATTTATTTTGGTTAGTGATTTAAATTGGTATAACTATCGTTTAAATTTTATAAACTCTATTCAATCCTCCCTTCTAGTATTTTCCTCATAGCCATGGTCCTTACAATTGGTATCAAAGCGCAAGGTTTATAGCTATGGCATTTAACAACAACAACATTCCTCCACCTCCTTCATACAACAATCACGATCGTGATGGTACTTCTACCGTTTTCGAAGGACAATCAATGGTTCGTCCTCCGCGTTTCAATGGCTCGAATTTCGGCTATAGGAAGTGCCAAATGGAGACATTCCTAAGGAGTGTTTCTCTTTGGAGAACCCTCCATAAGGAGTATGTTGAACCCACCGAAGAATATTTCGACAAATGGACTCCCGCCGAGAAGTTCGTCGAGGTGAACAATGCCAAAGCAATGAACGTTATTCATAGCGCATTGGATCCGATGAGTTCAACAATATATGTACATGTAAGAGTGCATATCAAATATGGAACCATCTCATCGTCACCTACGAGGGGACGAACAAGGTAAAATTGTCAAAGTTATATTTTCTATACAAAACCTCGACGTGTTTCTTATGCAGGAAAATGAGAACATTGCATCGATGTACGGTCGGTTCACCGACATCACCAATGAGCTTGAAGCTCTCGGTCAAGTATACACACAACATGAAAAGGTAAGAAAGATAATCATGGGAATGACCTCAAAATGGGAAAGAAGAGATATTGCCATTGAGGAGGTCAATGACATAAAAAATTATACCGTGGTGAATCTCATCGGTACTCTCATGTCTTACGAAGTAAGAAGGGAGAACTGAATAAAGATTAGAGCTATGATGAATCCAACGGAGGAAAATAAGAAAGCATTAGTGTTCAAGGCTACCTCTTCATCCTCCGAGAACGAAATGGATTTAGAAGAAATGGCGCAAATGGCGAAGAAGTTCCAACACTTTTTTCGCAAAGGTAAATTCCCTTCCAAATCTAAATTTGATTCCACTAACAATTCATCTTCTCTTTGTTTTAAATGTAACAAGACAGGGCACATCAAGAAGGATTTCTCAATGCTAAGAAACAAAGAAAAGTGGAAAGCACCAAAGTACCACAAGTCCGACAAATTCAAGAAGAATAAGAAGAAAGGACTTGTTGGAACTTTTGATGACTCAAGTGGAGATTCCTCGAGCGAATTCGAGGATGAGAAGGGTGAGAGTGCACATATGTGCTTCATGACCGGAGAAGATACATTCTCCAATGGAAACGATAGTGAAAATGATGAACCCGAGGTAACTATGGATGAACTTCGTATTGCTAACGAAGAATTATTTTCTAAGTATCAATCTACTATGCTTAGATATACTAATTTGAATAAATCAAATGTTAGTAAATCATCCATGCCATGCATCACCTACAATGACACCATTGTTGACACACTTACACTTGGCAATGCCAATTTGGTTTCTCAAAATGGCACCTTGCGAAATGAGGTGAATTCTCTCAAATCTCAACTAGATCAAGATTCTTCTAAAGATAGTGGTGATCTAGTTTCTCAAAACACACAATTGGGTATTGAGAATAATTCTCTCAAAACTCAAGTGCACGAGCTCAAAACACGTGTGTCCACCTTGGAAACTAATATTTCTTTCCTTAGGAAGAAATATGAGCTCATGTCCTCCCAAGTTAAGAGATCCAACAAAGGGAAAGTGCAATTAGATGAATTGCTTTCAAACCAATTTCCAGACACACATCGTGTTGGACTTGGTTATGTGGAAGCAAATGCATCCAAACCTCGCACCTCCTATAGTGGTATAAGTATAGATTTTGTAAGGCCATCCTTCAGTGCATCCACTAGTGGTGTCAAAAACACTATTGGTAGTAACCCTACCAAGATGGCCACCACTTCACACTCTCCTTCTTTTGGCAAGAAACCCACTAAGGGTGGAAACAAAAAGAAAGGACATACTTATATGTACAATAACACTTACACGCGTAGGAAATCTCCTACTTCAAATATGGACACTTATGACACATTTTATGCTACACACCCACGGGCACGTGCAAACTCACACTTGAGAAATACTCATGCACGTGCTCCTACACATTCATATGTTCATACACATAATCCTCTCATGTATGCTCATGCACATCCACCACATCACTTGCATGCTCCATATGCTTCATATAATATGCATGCTCCTCAATTTGCATATAACCCTTTTGTCTCATGCTTATCCACCTCCACCTTCATATGCTAGATCGCATGCTTCTAGGAAACATGCACCACTTAGACCTCAACCAAATGTGCAGGCAACTAGGAAGAGAACACCCAAAACATACTCTATTTGGGGTAATAAGGACACTTGCACAAATGATAGGAATGCTTATGTCAATTATTATTTTAGCGATGTGATAAATAGTGGTAACTATGTTGAGAAGCCAAAGTCCACTTGGACTTGGTTTCCAAAGGGCTAATCCTCTTGGACCCAATAAGCTTGGGTTCCATAAGCTATGGAATATTATGTAGGTACCCAAGAACACGAAAGAGAGAAATAATAGACATATTGTCTTTAAAATAAAAGGATGGATACTCGATAGCGGTTGCTCCAAACACATGATGGGAGATCCCACATTGCTCTCTGAAGTGGTTCGCATCAAGGATGGTGCAAGGGTCACTTTTGGAGGCGATCAAAAGGAAACCATCATTGGAGTATGCAAAGTCGGTAATCCTTCCAAACCTCTTATTACAAATGTTTATTTAGTTAGTGGTTTATGTCATAACCTTATCTCCATTAGTCAACTTTGTGACAAGGTTTACAAGGTTAACTTTGGAGAGGGTATTTGTAATATTATTGATAATGATTCGTATGTTTTTGTTGAGTATTGGTGTTTCATACCAATCTTATTTTGATGATGATCACAACATTATGTTGTTGCTAATGAATCTCATATTTTAGTCTCTCAGTTTATCTCAAGGATATCTTTATTGGAGACTAATCACTTGGTGTAAGGATGGACATCATGTGAAGAAGAGCCAAAGTTTGGACTGAAGGAGTGCCAAAGCTTGGAGATGATGGAGAGCAATCAAGGCATCAAGATTGAAGACTTAGACTCTTTTGAAAGCAATTGTAATCCATGTAATTTACTTTATTGCTTTCTCTCTCTTTTTGTGTCTAGGGTTGATGTAATGCCTTGCTAGATGGTTTACTCATTCATGCACATGCATTTAACCATCTTAGTGAACCTTAGGATTATCATAGAATCCAACCCAATAGGTTCACTTCTTCTGTCAGTACCCTGTTGAGGGAAACACAGTCGACTGGGTGATTTCCAGTCGCCTGTAGATCCTTCTACAGTCGCCTGATATGCACTGCTCAAGTCAACATTTCTATCGACTCAAACTTGAGCTTTACGCACAGTCGCCTGTCAATCAGTTCCCAGTCGCCTGTATATTTACAGTCGCCTGAGATTTGGCCAACAGTCGCCTGTCTAGCGTAAGTGCAATCTCTGCATCTCTCTCTCTTCTCTCCATACTTTACAGTAGTCGACTGATGAAGAATATACAGTCGCCTGACTATCCGACAGTCGACTGTAGTATTAACATCATTCGCATGTGCGAAGAATTGGAGAAAGAGTGCAGCTCTCTGTTTCGATCCATCCCCTGCAGCAGTCGTCTGCTGAAGGATTAACAGGCGCCTGTCCTGTTTATCAGTCGACTGTATTGTCTTCTTCAGTCGACTGTCTTGGCTCAGATTATAGCCGTTGGATATTTTCTAGCCGTTGATCAGTCGACTGTCTTATGATCATCAGTCGACTGTTCCTGTCGTTTTCACCCAGTTTCTAGCCGTTGCTGATTTGATTTTCTGGCTGTTTCTTTGGGTTTCTGGGCTTGATATAGGTTTCCTATATGTATGGGTGTGCTGCCTTTCTTGAGAACTCTTGACAACATTTGATAAACTCTTGATTCTATAGAAAATCTCAAGAGATCAATAAGCCACTCTCAAGCTCCCTCATTTCCCTCTAATTGAGCATTCATCTTTCTTCATGCATTGAAGTCCAGCTCAAGGGAAATCATCCAAGTGCTCTCAAGCATATTCCAACACTTGGAGATCCTCTTCCATGCCTTGCATTCATTCATGAGTAAGCATCTCAAGGCATAGGTAAGAGTATTTACTTTACAAGGTGTAAACTGTTTTCCTATTTCTCTTTGTGTGATTAGGATTTTCTCCTTGTGGGAGATTGTCTCTTTGTGGGACTAGAGTGTCTCTTTGTGGGACTAGGAACTCTCTCTGTGGGAGTAACTCTCTTTGTGGGAGTTTGAGTGTCCTAGTGTAGGGCTAACCCTAATTCTCTGAGTGGGAGTTAGTGATTCTCTTTGTGGGAGTCGTGATCCTCGTGTAGGATTGGTTGGGTCCTTGTGTAGGGCATAAATCCTCTTTGTGGGGTATCTCCTTGTGAGATTTGTATTCACTTCTCTTTGTGGGAATATAGTGGATATTGGTGTGGCTGGATGTACCCAAGTTTGGGGAACCAGTGTATTTCTTTGTGTTTGCGTTTGGATTGATTGTGCCATTTAATTCCTCTTGCATTTATAATTCCGCATTTGCAAGTTAAATTTTATTTGGACAATTTTATTGTCATTACACTATTCACCCCCCCCCCCCCTCTAGTGTGTGTTGTCAGTATTGCAAGGGTTAGACGATCCCTACAATTGGTATCAGAGCGAGGTTAAAGCATACTGCAACAATGGCATTCAACCCTACTTCCGCGCCTCATGAAGAATGTCACTCAACCGTTCGACCCCCTCTCTTCAACGGAACCAACTATCCTAGTTGGAAGATCAGGATGATGGTCTACTTAAAGAGTCACGACCTTTGGGACATAACGGAGTCACCCTTCGAGGAGCCTTCTACTCCCGCGGCTTTGAGAACTAAAGTGGAGAAGGACTTGATCAAAGTCAATGATAGGGCTATGTGTGTTCTCCACTGTGCCCTCACTCCGGAAGAGTTTGATCGCATCTCCATGTGCAAATCGGCGAATAGTATTTGGCATACTTTGGAGATCTCTCATGAAGTACTACTTCGTCATAAGGAAGAGATCCAGTCAAACAAGCCCGAGAAGAAAAAGGGTGTTGCTCTGCATGGTGAGAAGGAGTATTTCAAGTGGAAAAAGAAGGTCCAACGAGAAGCTCCAAGTGGTGAAGAAGAAGTTCTTAGTGACGATGACTACATCAAGCTTGCCAAGCAATTCAAGAATTTCAAGGCATTCCTCAAGGATAGTCAAGGTATGTCTTCATCAAAGTTTGTCTCAAAATCTAACAAGTTGACATATTTCAATTGCAGAGGAAAAGGCCATCTTGCCATCGATTGTCCTTCCAAACCCACCATAGACACCTATAAGGGTAAAAGGAAGTCCGAGGCCGAGAATCTAAAGAAGGGACTTGTCGGCACATTTGATGATTCCAATGAGGACACTTCTAATGATGAAGGAGAAGATGAAGAGGAGCACGATCAAAGGTGTCTTGTTGCCTTTGATGATTCTTCATCAACTTCATCTAACTCTAGCGATGAAGAGATATAGACATGGCTCAACTCCAAAGAGGAAAGTTGTTTCATGGCTAATAGGGAAGAGTCTTCGTCAAGCTCAAGCGAGGAGGAAAGTGATGAAGAAACCGAGGAGGAAAAGCCATCCTATGAGGAGCTTGAATACCGCCTAAGTGTGGCCTCCAATTTGGCAAGTAAGTGCATTGATTCATATGATAAAATGAAAGCTAAACTTGATAATGCTATGAGTAGGGTGCATGAGTTAGAATCATCTAGTGTAAATATTCATGATGAAAAGCTTGTTTATGACACTTGTGAGAGAGACACACTTCTCTCTCAAGTTAAGGAATTGAGCATTTCTAATGAAAATCTCATTGCTCAAAACCTTAGCTTAGATGCTCACATTCAACAACTTACGTTGAAATGTGAAGAGGAATCCCGGAAGCTCATAAGCTTTGTGTATTCTAGGGATTCACTCCACGATTTGTTGGAAAAACAACATCTGGCAAATCATAGAGGAGGTTTGAGTTATGTTCAAAATGTGGTTCCCAAACCCACCTCTAATTCTTCCTTTGGTGCAAATTCAAGAAATATTGCTAAAGCACCTAAGAAGAATCACCATGCTTTCTTGTACAACAATAACACTCACAAGAAGCATGTAGATCACAAGGTGATGAGGAAGAATGAAGAATCTTCATTTTTTGCTAAGAAGCAAAATCCTCATTCTTTGCATGCTAAGAAACTTGTTTCTACACCTAAGCATGCCACATCCTTCCCTCTTGCTAAGGCAAAACCTTTGCCTAGGAAATCCTTGAGATTATGGATTCCCACTAAGGCTAGTGAGTAAGAGAGAGATAGTTACATCAGCTCTCTAGTTAGGGATGTGATCACCTCGTGTGACTATGTTAGGAAATCAAACTCCTCTTGGGTTTGGTTACCTAATGTTTAGGTTCCTCACACAGTTGCTTATTGCATGGGTTTGTGCTTCCTTGATTTTTTTAAGCATACCCATTGATTGTGTGTGTTTCATTTTTTTTGAAAATATTCTTCAAATTTATTTTCATGAAAAATGGGACCTTGGGGTTATTGACATACATGCATGATCCATGTGTATGTCAATGGGGGAGTTAATATAATATATGTTTAAATTATTTTAAGATATATTTTAACTCTCATTTCGGAGGTTTTTTTCTTTGAGATCATTATTTATATTTGGTTATTTTGGGTCTCAAACCAAACCTCTTGTTTATTGCCAATTTGTTTCATATCTCTTTTGTTTTGGCAATATCCTTGTGTATCTTTGAAGCTTGATTTTTCCATATCTATTGCTTTGATACACTTATGGCCCATGGCTCCTATAATTAATTGGTATTAGATCCTAGAAGTCAAAAGTTGACCATTTCTATGATCTAGGGGGAGCATGGGATAGTGAATTGATACCCACTAAATCTTATATTTGGTATCATACATATCTTTCTTTTCTTGCATATTGTCACATCTTAGTTAAGATGAAAAGGGGGGATATTTTTGATGTCCACCTTTTTGACGATGTCAAGGGGGAGAGATATATGCATTATGTGATCATATCTATAGGGGGAGAGATATTTGCATATGCATATGTGGAGAGATATCTCTATAGGGAAGAGATATATGGGATTAGATAAACCATTCTTGTTTGCATGATTTTTTACTTTGCAATTGGTTTATGTAATCCATGCCTATTATATGTCACCATGTTGTTATTGGTTTTTGAGTATTTACCTTTGTGTAGCTCATTACTTTATTGGTGCATATAAGTAGGGGGAGATCATTAGCTTTGTGCTTTAATTCTTTATGATTTACATAATGTGAGTCATCATCAAAAAGGGGGAGATTGTTGAGTATTGGTGTTTCATACCAATCTTATTTTGATGATGATCACAACATTATGTTGTTGCTAATGAATCTCATATTTTAGTCTCTCAGTTTATCTCAAGGATATCTTTATTGGAGACTAATCACTTGGTGTAAGGATGGACATCATGTGAAGAAGAGCCAAAGTTTGGACTGAAGGAGTGCCAAAGCTTGGAGATGATGGAGAGCAATCAAGGCATCAAGATTGAAGACTTTTGAAAGCAATTGTAATCCATGTAATTTACTTTATTGCTTTCTCTCTCTTTTTGTGTCTAGGGTTGATGTAATGCCTTGCTAGATGGTTTACTCATTCATGCACATGCATTTAACCATCTTAGTGAACCTTAGGATTATCATATAATCCAACCCAATAGGTTCACTTCTTCTGTCAGTCGCCTGTTGAGGGAAACACAGTCGACTGGGTGATTTCCAGTCGCCTATAGATCCTTCTACAGTAGCCTGAAATGCACTGCTCAAGTCAACATTTCTATCGACTCAAACTTGAGCTTTACACACAGTCGCATGTCAATCAGTTCCCAATCGCCTGTATATTTACAGTCGCCTGAGATTTGGCCAACAGTCGCCTGTCTAGCGTAAGTGCAATCTCTGCATCTCTCTCTCTTCTCTCCATACTTTACAGTAGTCGACTGATGAAGAATATACAGTCGCCTGACTATCCGACAGTCGACTGTAGTATTAACATCATTCGCATGTGCGAAGAATTGGAGAAAGAGTGCAGCTCTCTGTTTCGATCCATCCCCTGCAGCAGTCGTCTGCTGAAGGATTAACAGGCGCCTGTCCTGTTTATCAGTCGACTGTATTGTCTTCTTCAGTCGACTGTCCTGGCTCAGATTATAGCCGTTGGATATTTTCTAGCCGTTGATCAGTCGACTGTCTTATGATCATCAGTCGACTGTTCCTGTCGTTTTCACCCAGTTTCTAGCCGTTGCTGATTTGATTTTCTGGCTGTTTCTTTGGGTTTCTGGGCTTGATATAGGTTTCCTATATGTATGGGTGTGCTGCCTTTCTTGAGAACTCTTGACAACATTTGATAAACTCTTGATTCTATAGAAAATCTCAAGAGATCAATAAGCCACTCTCAAGCTCCCTCATTTCCCTCTAATTGAGCATTCATCTTTCTTCATGCATTGAAGTCCAGCTCAAGGGAAATCATCCAAGTGCTCTCAAGCATATTCCAACACTTGGAGATCCTCTTCCATGCCTTGCATTCATTCATGAGTAAGCATCTCAAGGCATAGGTAAGAGTATTTACTTTACAAGGTGTAAACTGTTTTCCTATTTCTCTTTGTGTGATTAGGATTTTCTCCTTGTGGGAGATTGTCTCTTTGTGGGACTAGAGTGTCTCTTTGTGGGACTAGGAACTCTCTCTGTGGGAGTAACTCTCTTTGTGGGAGTTTGAGTGTCCTAGTGTAGGGCTAACCCTAATTCTCTGAGTGGGAGTTAGTGATTCTCTTTGTGGGAGTCGTGATCCTCGTGTAGGATTGGTTGGGTCCTTGTGTAGGGCATAAATCCTCTTTGTGGGGTATCTCCTTGTGAGATTTGTATTCACTTCTCTTTGTGGGAATATAGTGGATATTGGTGTGGCTGGATGTACCCAAGTTTGGGGAACCAGTGTATTTCTTTGTGTTTGTGTTTGGATTGATTGTGCCATTTAATTCCTCTTGCATTTATAATTCCGCATTTGCAAGTTAAATTTTATTTGGACAATTTTATTGCAATTACACTATTCCCCCCCTCTAGTGTGTGTTGTTAGTATTGCAAGGGTTAGATGATCCCTACAGTTTTATTTTCCGGTATTAGGAGTAAACATATTTATTATTTGAGCATGCCTAAAACCATAGAATATTGCTTAGTTGCTAATACAAATGAACAACTATTATGGCATCACCATTTTGGTCATGTTCATTTTAAGCACTTATATAATTTAGCTTAGCATGATCTAGTTTAAGGTTTTCCGAAGATTTCTTTTAGTAAGAAAATCTTTTGTGATTCATGTCAATGAGGTAAAATAAGTAAATCTTTTTTTAAACTTAAAGATGGCATAACTTCTAAGCGGCCTCTAGAATTACTTCATTTAGATTTATTTGGGCCAACTAGAACCGCATCTTTAGGTAATGCTCATTATGAATTAGTCGTCGTAGATGACTTCTCTAGATTTACTTGGGTTTCATTTTTAACCAATAAAAATGAAGCCTTTGAAGAGTTTACTATATTTGCAAAGAAAATTCAAAATCTCTTAGGAACGACCATTATCACTATTCGTAGTGATCATGAAGGAGAATTCGAGAATGAATTTTTCACTAAGTTTTGAGATGACAACGGGATTACTCACAACTTTTCTTTTCCTCGTGTGTCACCCCAAAATGGTGTTGTAGAGAGAAAGAGTAGGACCTTAATTGAGTGTGCACACACCAAGCTCCATGATAGTCATCTTGGACTACAATTTTGGGCAGAGGCAGTGCATACGACATGTTATGTACGTAAGGCCCCAAACGAACAAAATTTGTTTTGAATTATTTTATGATAAAAAGGCATAAGTTAAATATTTTCGTGTTTTTGGTTCAAAATATTTTATAAAGAACACCGACAGAACTTAGATAAATTTGAGCCAAGATCCGATGAAGTAATCTTTGTTGGATATTCCACACGTAGCAAAGCCTATCGGATATACACCAAAACCTCTTCAAGGATCGAGGAATCACTACATGTTTCATTTTATGAAGATTTTGATATTCATCATGTTGTCGATGATAGTGTAGATGTTTCATGTGATTCCATTAATAACGTTAAAATTAATGATTCTATTATTGAGAGTAACAATACTAATGAAAATGTTGAGGATGTTTCAAGTGATCTAGGTATTCCCAAAGCTTATTCGACCGTTCGTAACCACCCTTATGACCAAATAATTGGAGACATTTGTGTTGGTGTCCGAACAAGGTCAAGGATTGATGAATTCTCTCATTGCACCTTTGTCTCCACCATTGAGCCAAAGTACATCCAAGAAGCTTGTGAAGATAGCTTGTGGATAGTTGCAATGGAAGAGGAGCTCATGCAATTTGAAAGAAATAAAGTTTGGGAGCTCGTCCCTCTTCCAAATGGTCATCAAGTCATTAGGACCAAATGGATTTTTAAGAACAAGACATCTGAGAACGAGGTCATCACAAGGAACAAAGCAAGGTTAGTAGCTCAAGGCTACCAGCGACAGGAAGGTATTAATTTCGAAAAATCATTTGTCACCGTAGCTAGATAAGAAGCTATTAGGTTTCTTTTATCTTTTGCATCTCATAAAAATTTTAAGTTATTTCAAATGGATGTTAACAGTGCATTTTTAAATGGTATCGTTAATGAAGAAGTTTTTTTTGCTCAACCACCCGGTTTCATACATGAAAAATTTCCAAACCATGTTTTCAAACTTAAGAAAGTGTTATATATGTTGAGACAAGCTCCTAGAGCTTGGTATGATCGACTCAAAACCTTTCTTCTGGATTTAGGATTTAAAATGGATGAAGTTGATTCAACTCTTTTCATTAAATATTATGAAAATGACATCCTTGTACTTCAAGTTTATGTAGACGATATAATATTTGGTTCTACTAACTTTAATCTTTGCCAAGAATTTTCTAAGTCTATGAAGGATGAAATTCGAGATGAGCCATATGGGTGAGCTCAACTACTTCCTTGGACTACAAGTTCGACAAATGAAGGATGTGACTTTCATACATCAAACAAAGTACATCGGGGAGCATATCAAGCGATTCGGGCTGGAATCGTCTTCAAGTAAGCAGACTCCCATGAGTACGACAACCCATTTACACAAGGATGAGAACGGAAAAGAAGTAGACATTCGTCTATATAGAGGTATGATCGGTAGCTTACTTTACTTAACTGTAACGGCCGGTATTTAATGGTACGTATTTTTGTTCGTATATTCTATCTTCTGTTTCGTGATTTTCCGTATCTTTTACGTATTTGAATTACGAACGTATTTTAATTAACTTCAAATACTTAAATACGTATTTAAGTAGCTATATTTATATGTAAATATGTTATTATTTGATTTCATATAAATAGTTATTCAAAATTTAAATTCAAATGTTTTAATAAGTTCAAATATTCTCAAATCCGAATTCAAATGGTTCCTCTTTTTATCTCCTTATTAAATCATAGCTAATTTACAAGTATTCTCCCATTAAACCCTCTCTTTTAATTCAAATTTTCTAACCTTCCTAATTTTTAAAACCCGTTAACTTAAGTCTTTCATTAATATACATTGATGTATGGATACTAATAATATACTTGTTAGTTAAGTTATTAATAGTGTTATTAATGATTTGAGATTGAAAGTTTAAATGTTTTAAAATTCAAAATGTTTTTTAAAATTCGAATTTATTTAAAACCTTCTTTATAATCATAATTAAATTATAAAATTTTTGGAAACATTGTACTCATTCAAACCCCCTTTAAAATCCTCTAATTATTTTTATTACTCAACTTTCCTTTTTCCTCTTATTCATAATCTTCCCTATTAATGTTGTTATTCAAATATTTTCCAAAAATCCAATTTCAAATTCATTTTAAAAACTTTCCTGTTTAAGAACTTCCTAAATTACCTAGCTTTAAATCCCTAATTATTAATGACGTGCGTTTATATTTCATATATTCACGCACGTTTTCTTTTGTGTTTCTCCGTATTTTCCGCCGTCTTTTATTCGTTTTCTTGTATTTTCTCGTTTTCTTTCACTTTTCTTTGTTTCTCCATGTTTGCAGGAGATTGCCCGCGTAGGGGACATTTAACGACGATATCTCAAGTCCCCAGAGCAACGGGAGGAGTCACACATGATCCAGGGGGTCAAACGACGAAGATTGCCACTTTTCAGCCCCTCACCCGGTCGGTTGGTCATCTCCAACCGATCGGGTGATGCACGCGTGCACCACCCAGTCTCAGCCGGAGCTCAAGTGGAAGTCACCCGACCGGTTCACAGGCCGGTTCAACGGGGGCCAACTCTCTGTCTTCTCAAGCCAAATTCCAACCGATCGGGTGACTCTCACCCGATCGTTTCATCTGTAGCTGATGCTGAGGAGCCGAAGACACGGGCACCCAACCGATCCCTTCACCCGATGGCGCCAAGATCCAACCGGTCACTCCAAGAACTCAACCGACCGGTTCATATGACCGAGTGAAAGTTCGCCGTTTTCTGTTCATTATCTGTAACTGATCACCCGATCGGTTGACTTGTCAACCGATCGGGTGATACGAGAGCCTATAAATAGAACCCCTAGGGTTCCAGAAACGGGGAGCTGCTAGTTTTTACTGTTTTCTCCTATTGTGACGGCTGTAATTACTTTTCTATTGTAAGTTTTTGGATCTTTCTTAAACTTTAGTATTATCTTATTTGCTCTACTACCTTCGCATTTCAATCGCCTGATTATGATTTCAACGGTTCATTTTCGTTTAGATCGCTTTTTAATGAATATTTGTGAGTAGTTCCCAAATCTGGGATTTTGGCGGAAACCCCTTCGGGGGCTCTTCCCGATGCATCCATAGGGTTAGGAAATCGATAGGGATTAGGAATCTAACGGTTACGCAGGGTGTTTCATTGTCATCGACGGGAAAAAGATCGCCTTTGACCGTTGGGCCAAGGGGGAATAAACTTGGCGGTTGACTCCCTAGCCATAGCTCACGCCCTTAGCGTAGACGCCGAATCCTAGCGCGCGGGAGCGGCAGGATGAGACGTTGGGAGTTATCGTTGCGAGCTTAGTGCTCCCGGAATCGATCCGTGTTAATGGTCACGGGAGTGCCCACTGATCGAATCCGGGAAGTCCGGTGTATCATCCTGGGCACCGACCGGAATATCGGGCCCATGGGATGCCGGTACCACTTTCAGAGGCAACGTCTCACCATTAGACCCTAATTCCGATCGCCATCCTACTCGTAGGTCGCATCGGCGAGAGTCGCTCGTTGGAGTGGAAACCAAAGTCCCGGGTTTATTTTCTTATTGTTCATACCTTGCATTCCTTTCCATGACAACCCATTAACCAATTCGGGCTAGCTCGCCCACGGGGTGATTTTGGTCCTCCTTGACACAAGCACATCCTAGCCTCCCTGTGTTCGACCCCCAAGCCACACTACAACACCGTGCGCTTGCGGTTACAACTATCTAAACCCATGCCACGCGGGTCACCGCCAGCGTGGCACACGTCAAGTTTATGGCACCGTTGCCGGGGATTCAACGTGCTTGTTATTTTAGGATCTCTTGAACCCTAGTGTCTAGCTCGTATCCCTACCTCGCGATAATTTTCGCATTCTCCTTTTTCCTTTTTATTTTCTTCTTTTTATTTCTTATCTTATCTGTTTCTTTCCCACTTGTCGCTTCACGGGTGTTTGTTGTTTTTCATGCACAGGAGTTCAAGAAGTCTCGACGACTTGATCCCCGTTGATCCAGAGATTAACGCCACCCTTAGGCGCTTGGCCGCTGAGAAGCGAAGAAGAGAGGATCCCGAATCCATGGAGGAGAACACCCCGCCTCACAAGTCCCTGTTGGAGTACTCGATGCCATATATCGAGTCCACTTCCGCCATCCGTCTTCCAGCTATTGCGGCCCAAAGCTTTGAGCTAAAGCCGTCTTTGGTGACATGGATCCAGCAGGATCATTTTTCGGGTGCACCCATGGAGAGCCCGATCGAGCATCTAGACTCCTTCTTGGAGAAATGTGACACCTTCCGGATTAATGGTGTCACGACTGAGGCGATCCGTCTGAAGCTGTTCCCCTTCTCGTTGCGAGACAAAGCCAAGCAATGGCTTAGGGGGAAGGACCCCAACACTTTCAATACCTGGGAGAAGCTCTCCAACGCTTTTCTGACGAAGTTCTTTCCTCCGGGGAAGACCATGAAGTTGAGGAGTGAGATCTCCTCCTTCTCCCAGGCCAGCCACGAGTCCTTGCATGAAGCTTGGACGAGGTACAAGGAGATGCAAAGAAGATGCCCTCACCATGTGCTTCTGAAGTGGCAGATTATTAATCTGTTCTACAATGGGCTGAGGGATGACCTAAAATCTTCTATGGACGCCGCGGCTGGGGGTTCCTTCATGTCAAGGAGCGAGGAAAATGCCGGACATATTCTGGAAAATATGGCATCCAACAATGAGCGGTGGTGTGACGAGAGAGCCACACCCAGGTCTGGGGTATACACAGAGTCGAGGACGTGACAAACTTTCAAGCAAGTTCGACTTGCTTTCAACCCAGATCTCCGCACTAATGGTAGGAGCCGGTGGGGCCGGTATACAACAGATTTCAGCGGTAGAATCGGAATTCTTTGGGGAATTCGACGGTGGTGACGTCTCACCACCGTTGGATCAGGCGAACGCACTATTTTACAACCCCACGGGAAATGCGTCGTATCCACCAAGAACCAATTCCAACCCGGCCTACTCTCCAAACAACCAGAACCACCCTAACTTTGGTTACCGTCCACCATTCCAGCCATCGCCGCCTCAGCAGCCGCAGCAACAAACATATCAGCCGACTAGGCCACAGCAGAGTCAGATTCAGCAGCAACAATATCAGCAGCAACCTCAGCAACAATTTTACGCCCCAGGAATCAGCAGCCAATCCAGCAGCAGCAGCAGTATGGCCAACAGAGGGCCGTCTCTCCGGTTGAGTCTCTCTTGACTCAATATATAACCAACCAGGAGAAGATCAATCAAAAGCTGGAAATGGGTCAGCGGGCCCTCACGGACCAAGTAACCCAGCTGGGGTTACAAGTGGCGAACCTTTCAAGGTCACAAAACCAATTTTCGCCACAACCGGAGGTGAACCCGAGGGGAGCAACCCAAACGTCGGCACTCGTGCACGCGCACGCAAATGTGTCCGCTATCGTTCTGAGAAGCGGGACACAAATCCCTACTAGAGTGCCCCCTAACAGACCGGAAGCACCGTTGGTCGTTAGCGACCGATCGAAAAATCAAACGACGCCGGTGCTTCGTCATCAAATCCTACGACTCCGGAGGGAGTCTCTGAAGAAGAGAAGAAGAAGAACGAGGAAGGGAGCCCGAAAGTGTTCAAACCCGTTGTGCCTTTACCACAACGGTTAGCTCAAGCCAAAATCGACGAGAAATATGGCAAGTTCTTCGCCATGGTCAAGGATCTGAGCTTGCAAATCCCCTTCCTGGAAGCAATCGAAACAATCCCCTCCTATGCGAAATTCCTGAAGGATTTGGTGACGAGAGGATCTAGAAAGGAGAAAGTAGTGTTGACGGCTGTCACGCCCCGCTTCCCAAAAATGTGGAGGCGAGACGTGAGAAGGTCCGCACAAACTTGAAGCTGTGAAGCTCCAAGTCTGATAAGCGTAAAAAACACTTATTATGGCAAGTCCTTGCAAAGCGAAACGAAACAACAATGATAATAAGGAAATGAGACGACATTTTATTGAATCTCCAAATGTCCATAAACAAATTACAATATCGCAGAAAAGCCACCAGGCTAAAGGAAAAAGAGTCTAAGGCCCAACATGGCCAACAAAGAATAACATACATACAAGGGTGCCACGCACCGACAACTAACATGAATCCTAAAACATAAAGGGAAACTCAACAAGTCACCAGTGTCCACAAGACTCCTCCTCAGCAAACACAACGTCCTCTGCAACAAGCTCTGGCTCGGCAACTAACATGCGACACCCAAAGAGAAAGGGGCACATGTCAGCAAGTCTAAAAGACTTGAGCAAGGAAACTGAAAGTAACTAACAACCTAGCACTTATAATATTAAGCAATGACATGGCAGTTAAGTATGATGCAACAGTTTAAAAGAGAGGCAAGCACGCACTATGTAGAAAAAGCTACCAAATCACTAATCACTTATCATTTATCACTTATCACTTATCACTTATCACTTATCACTTATCACTTATCACTTATCACTTAGTGCATAGAGAGTCCACCTGCTGGCCAGCTCGTGGCTCAGGCCGCTATCTCTATCACTATTAATCACTCATTACTGTTTATCACTTAGTGCATAGAGAGTCCACCTGCTGGCCAGCTCGTGGCTCAGGCCGCTTATCTCTATCACTATTAATCACTTGTGCACTAGAGAGTCCACCTGCTGGCCGGAGTGGCGGATCAGGCCAACTCGGGGCTCAGTCCGCTTATCTCTTACCCCACCCATATGTGTCGAGCGTTGGGGTTTCCAACTCACTGAGCTCGCTTCTGGAACACGAGCCAGGAAGTGTAATTGGCATAGGGGTGCACCTAGCCGGTATCCGAGCGTTGGGGTTTCCAACTACAGGGCCGCTTCTGGAACACGAGCCAGGAATATAATGTTGTAGCGTGTGCTACACAATCACGATAAATAATCAATATGCAATGCCAGTAACAGATATTTGTGTACCGTTAATCGAATTTAAACGTGACAGGCAAAATGCAATAACATGAACATATTCGCGTACCGTTAATTTAAAGTAAACGTGACATACAAGCATGATGAGGGTGACGGACCAAGCTTCGTTGTCAAGCTAGGACAATGGCGTCTAAACGGCTATCCTTTCACCGTTTAGTCTCTTTCACGCTAAAGCAAGGTAAATGGCCTAAGACAGGTCCCAATTCAAGAGATGCAAGTTTCACTTGCCTAGCACCGGGGATGACGATCACGAAGGTTCGTCTCGCGGATGCTAATCTACGGGGGAGATCGCTGTTTTGGGGAAACAATCATCAAATAACATCCATTATTATTAGGGTTTCACAAATCATAATGGGGGTTAAGAGAATATTAAAGGAAGAACACTACCCGAATGGAAGCGGAAGATCAACGCCGAGCAACCACGGCAACGGATGAACGATCCGGGAGAACTACCACTCAGATCTGGAAATGAGGGAAAACCTGGAGAAATGGGTTTGGATGAGGCTTTTGGGGATTTGATGAGGGTTTGAGGTTGAGGAGAGGTAGGATATGTGAAATGAGGGTTTGGATGATGATGGATGAGCTTGGGATGAAGGAGGAAGGGTTTGGGGATGAAGGGGGATGATTTGGGGAAGGAGGAGGTTCAGGAGAAGAGAGGGAAGAGAAGAAACGATTGGGGGTTTATATAGAAAATCGGGTGGCGGCTAGGGCAAACTAGGGTTTCCTGGGCTGATTAGTCGGTCAAGGAAGGATTGGTGACCGACTAGTTGAGGATCTAGTCGGTCGGTCGTTCAACATGGACCGACTAAGAGTAAACAGTAGCTCGCTCAGGAAAACTGGACTATGAGTTAGTCGGTCTGTGAAGGCTTGTCAACCGACTAGTTCGAGAACTAGTCGGTCGGTGAGTGTTCATTGACCGACTAAAGGCTGAATTCTGAGAGAGATCATGGAAATGAGAGTTAGTCGGTCGGAGAAGGATTCCTGACCGACTAGTTTAGCATCTAGTCGGTCGATGGTTGTTCTTAGACCGACTAAGAGTAAACAGTAGCTCCTGAATAATTGATTGAATGAACTAGTCGGTTCCAGTTGATTTCCTGACCGACTAAATTGGAATCTAGTCGGTCGGTCGATCTTCTTGAACCAACTAACATGCACGAAAAGTGCCGATTCGAAGCGCGAAGCTTCGGGAAGATTTCTATGGCTTCTAGGATCGATTTATACTCTAAGATATGATCGATATGAAGCTCGTCATGAGTGACTTACTCCGAGTTCAATGATTCTAAGGAAGAAGCTAGAAGGTTGCATGAAAAGGAATGAAAACGAAAGCTAGGAAATCTCAACGAGATGAATGAAAGCGAGAACTATGGAAATGGAAACCACACAAGGAGAGAACCCACCATCGCAAGCAAAACACACTGATAATCCAATCATACAAAAACCAGTCGTTACATCCTACCCACCTTAGAATAAAGTCCGTCCTCGGACTTTCTAACATACATATAGTCGCTCTGGTAACTACCCTCAACCAATTTCACATCATAAATTCAACCAAGTACTTTCATTTCGAGTGCTTATATATATGCACTAGAAATCCAATATTACTACCACTACACACATATTTTCACGCACATAGTACACTCATACTTATTATAGTCAATCAATTTCATACACGTATTTCAATCACAAATATATAGTCAATATATTTATACAACAATAAACACTTATTTCTTACTATAAGAAAATAACCAAGCCTCTCTTATTTGAAAATAATTTCACATTTGTTTAGTCATTCAAGTACATGCAAATATTTCACCATATTTTCACCTCACATATAGTCCTATAACCATATATTGGTATAGCCACCCACAATCGTGTGCGTAACACAACCAAGCACAAACAACTCAAAGCACCATACATACGTCATCCATCACTATTCACCACCACATACAATTTATACCAAAGTACATAGAGTATACCCACTCAAGCTTGAGTGAGACTCAAATCATAGCAGGACATTTATATGCGTAACACAGTAACCATACACATACCAATACCACTCCAAGGCATACACATCCACGTATCACATATTTTCACACCTTATCCATCCATTTATAATTACCATATCAACACATCAACTACATACAAGTTTAAGAGATGCAATAGTCGGGTATACCTCCTGATATACACGCATACGACATCTCATAAAAACAAGCATTACCAATCAAACATTATAATCCTACTATCATATGTATATCATACTTACACTCACATAAAAATACATAACTACCCACACACGATACACCAATACCAACCACAAACAACTTCATATGCACCATGAAATTAAATACACTACGACGACACATCAAATTACACTAATGGGGCCCACCAAACTATATTAAGGTCGACACGGCGACGACAAGCTCTATTGGCTAGACAAAAGGAACGAAATTTGAAATCAAGAGCGTAACGAATAGAAGGATCGAAAAGCATGAAAACGGTTGTGCAATGATGTAATGATGCTCCATTAGGACACATGGAAAATAGTGTAAATAACATATTCTAAAATACGAAAAGTTTGAAAACTGTCACACTTCAAAGTTGGAGTCCTTTTCCGTATAAAAATATTTAGAGGTCGACAAAACAAATTGTTTGAAATAAGTTTGAGTCGAATATACATAATAGGAGAAAACGGTTCATTGGCTCACGTAAGGTCATTAAAAGAAGGTAAATCATTCACACGAATCTTGAGGTCGTAGTTTAGAAAATATTACACGGTAGTAACTTAATAACGTTCGCAAAGTTTGAAATGAAATTAATTGAAAATTTTAAACTCAGGTTGAATGCTTTCAGTATCCTTAAGCCAGGGAAAATTTAAAGTAATCAATATTGAAACTACCTTATTTAGAGGAATCAGGATTTGCCAAAAAGAGACTGCTTTACACAAAGCTCTTAACATACGAGCACCACGAGCCTGGTGCTGATATAAAAATAATTGAAATTCCATTTAGGTTAGAAATTATTCTAAAGGCATGTATGGTGAACGGAAAGTAACACTAGCTATTAGTAGTATTATCAAAATTTGTAGTGAAACTTTAAAATCAAATTTATGGAGGGTCTAGATCAGAAAAGGTTATGAAATAATGATTTTTACAAAAATCTGAAATAGGGAAAACGAGGAGCATAACGGTCGTAGTACTGATATATAAAAATTAATTGAAGTTCTACTTTTAGAAATCATTTTTAGAAATTTGTATGACGAACCTATAATTGATATATACAAAATTAGTTGAAGTCCATTTAGTTTTGGAAAAATACCCCTAAAGGTATGTAAGATAAGTGGTTAAAATAAATTTTTGTATTTAGGAAAAAGGGACGGTATATCGAACCATCAGGATAGTAATAAAGTTTAAAAATCGAAATACGGAAGATACATTGTTAGAAAAATAGTACAAGATAGTAATTTTGAGATTTCGGCCAAAAGTCTTCAAAATTCAAGAACGACTTTGAACTCCATCGAAATTTAGGGAGTCATATTTAAAGAAGTTTAGAACAAATTTAAATTGAGTGAAACTTCAAATAAGGAAAGCATTCGAAAATAACTTTGGAAGAATCAAGATTTGCAACGGAAAACATTTGAAAGATCAAGGATAATTGTAATGAGGTGGTCATGTGAATTGAGGACAAGGGAAGTGGTTACGGAAACGTAATTTTCCAAAAATTGTAGTCGGGAAAATGTTTGAACACAACTTGATTTATTGAAAACTGAAATCATCTGTGACTTAAAAAGTATATTAAGGGAGCGCGACGAGTCATTTGAATATCATAAATAAGAAGGAAAATTCATAAATCGAACTTGGAAAATAGAATTGCGGCTCAGGATTAAATCGATTTATGAAAAGGGACAAGATATTCAAATAGGTATGAAAGGTATAGGCTGTAAAACATTATAAAACAGTAATCAAAATCTCGTCAAAACTTTCGAATTTCAAAAATTAATTTAAGTCAACGAAAGAGTACGAGATATAAGTATACATATAACAATTGAAATTCCATTTAGCTTGGAAAAGATTTTTAAAGTATGTCATGCGATTAAAATGGATCTCATAGTTAGAAAATGGTACATCGAATTCTTCCAAAATAGTATTGGAGTCTTTAAACCGAAATGTGAAAATATAGACAAGAAAATGGTTACGAGATAGCAATTATAATTACAACTATTAGACTCCGAAATCTACAAGGAACTTTGACTCAATCGAAAAGTGAGAAATTCAAGGATATACGTAGCGGGTTTAAAACAAAATTTAAAGTTAACGAAAACTTTAATAAGGGAAATCGAAAATAACTTTAAAAGAAATTAAGCCTTGCCAAAGGGGACATTCGAAGGATCAACGATTATAGTAAGGAGGGGATCATGTGAATCGAGGGCAATGAATGTAGTTGGGTGAGGCATGCACCTAAATCACAATGCAAGAAAACCATGATGAAGATCTACGGTCAGTAACACCAAAGTGTAGTGACCAGGAAGGATTGAATCAGGGGGGGTTCTAATCATCGGGTTAACTAAAGGCCAAGGGATTTTGGTCGGATGATCAAAACATAAATACGCCTAGGTCATGACTTAGGAAAATCTACGGAAACTCCTACGGTCAACCAACCAAGGATTTTGGAACTAAGCGCTAAGACTCTCTAGGGCTAGACAGCGATGAAATGAGTCCAGCTGGGTCCGAAATCGATGAACCCAAGCGAACAGCTAAAGACATCCTAGGAATCTATCATGGTCAGGGCTAGACAGGAACCACTAAGGTAACTCTTAAGACTATCATAGCGATCACTAGCATGGAGTCTAACTAACAATCAAGGATCCCTAACTAGCAAGCACAAACTTCTAACTAAGTCTCACTATAGTCCTGACCTAATGGATTTCCTATCAAGCTGGGACAGGTGCTCTAACACGCCTACTAGCCACCTAAGACATAGGAACGCTAAAAACCTAGACTCCGGGCTTATAACTTGGATGTTCTAATTTATTTAATGGACATTCTATAATTTTTTTGTTGTTCCGATAGTTCGCATTTGCAAATGGACCTGCATGGGCCACCACTAAAACCTGTCACGCCCCGCTTCCCAAAAATGTGGAGGCGAGACGTGAGAAGGTCCGCACAAACTTGAAGCTGTGAAGCTCCAAGTCTGATAAGCGTAAAAAAACACTTATTATGGCAAGTCCTTGCAAAGCGAAACGAAACAACAATGATAATAAGGAAATGAGACGACATTTTATTTAAACTCCAAATGTCCATAAACAAAGTACAATATCGCAGAAAAGCCACCAGGCTAAAGGAAAAAGAGTCTAAGGCCCAACATGGCCAACAAAGAATAACATACATACAAGGGTGCCACGCACCGACAACTAACATGAATCCTAAAACATAAAGGGAAACTCAACAAGTCACCGGTGTCCACAAGACTCCTCCTCAGCAAACACAACGTCCTCTGCAACAAGCTCTGAATCGGTAACTAACATGCGACACCCAAAGAGAAAGGGGCACATGTCAGTAAGTCTAAATGACTTGAGCAAGGAAACTGAAAGTAACTAACAACCTAGCACTTATAATATTAAGCAATGACATGGCAGTTAAGTATGATGCAACATTTTAAAAGAGAGGCAAGCAAGCACTATGTAGCAAAAGCTACCAAATCACTAATCACTTATCATTTATCACTTATCACTTATCACTTATCACTTATCACTTAGTGCATAGAGAGTCCACATACTGTCCAGCTCGTGGCTCGGGCCGCTTATCTCTATCACTATTAATCACTCATTACTGTTTATCACTTAGTGCATAGAGAGTCCACCTGCTGGCCAGCTCGTGGCTCAGGCCGCTTATCTCTATCACTATTAATCACTTGTGCATTAGAGAGTCCACCTGCTGGCCGGAGTGGCGGATCAGGCCAACTCGGGGCTCAGTCCGCTTATCTCTTACCCCACCCATATGTGTCGAGCGTTGGGGTTTCCAACTCACTGAGCTCGCTTCTGGAACACGAGCCAGGAAGTGTAATTGGCATAGGGGTGCACCTAGCCGGTATCCGAGCGTTGGGGTTTCCAACTACAGGGCTCGCTTCTGGAACACGAGCCAGGAATATAATGTTGTAGCGTGTGCTACGCAATCATGATAAATAATCACTATGCAATGCCAGGAACAGATATTTGCGTATCGTTAATCGAATTTAAACATGACAGGCAAAATGCAATGACATGAACATATTCGCGTACCGTTAATTTAAAGTAAACGTGACATACAAGCATGATGAGGGTGACGGACCAAGCTTCGTTGTCAAGCTAGGACAATGGCGTCTAAACGGCTATCCTTTCACCGTTTAGTCTCTTTCACGCTAAAGCAAGGTAAATGGCCTAAGACATGGCCCAATTCAAGAGATGCAAGTTTCACTTGCCTAGCACCGGGGATGACGATCACGAAGGTTCATCTCGCGGATGCTAATCTACGGGGGAGATCGCTGTTTTGGGGAAACAATCATCAAACAACATCCATTATTATTAGGGTTTCACAAATCATAATGGGGGTTAAGAGAATATTAAAGGAAGAACACTACCCGAATGGAAGCGGAAGATCAACGCCGAGCAACCACGGCAACGGATGAACGATCCGGGAGAACTACCACTCAGATCTGGAAATGAGGGAAAACCTGGAGAAATGGGTTTGGATGAGGCTTTTGGGGATTTGATGAGGGTTTGAGGTTGAGGAGAGGTAGGATATGTGAAATGAGGGTTTGGATGATGATGGATGAGCTTGGGATGAAGGAGGAAGGGTTTGGGGATGAAGGGGGATGATTTGGGGAAGGAGGAGGTTCAGGAGAAGAGAGGGAAGAGAAGAAAACGATTGGGGGTTTATATAGAAAATCGTGTGGTGGCTAGGGCAAACTAGGGTTTCCTGGGCTGATTAGTCGGTCAAGGAAGGATTGGTGACCGACTAGTTGAGGATCTAGTCGGTCGGTCGTTCAACATGGACCGACTAAGAGTAAACAGTAGCTCGCTCAGGAAAACTGGACTATGAGTTAGTCGGTCTGTGAAGGCTTGTCAACCGACTAGTTTGAGAACTAGTTCGGTGAGTGTTCATTGACCGACTAAAGGCTGAATTCTGAGAGAGATCATGGAAATGAGAGTTAGTCGGTCTGAGAAGGATTCCTGACCGACTAGTTTAGCATCTAGTCGGTCGATGGTTGTTCTTAGACCGACTAAGAGTAAACAGTAGCTCCTGAATAATTGATTGAATGAACTAGTCGGTTCCAGTTGATTTCCTGACCGACTAAATTGGAATCTAGTCGGTCGGTCGATCTTCTTGAACCAACTAACATGCACGAAAAGTGCCGATTCGAAGCGCGAAGCTTCGGGAAGATTTCTATGGCTTCTAGGATCGATTTATACTCTAAGATATGATCGATATGAAGCTCGTCACGAGTGACTTACTCCGAGTTCAATGATTCTAAGGAAGAAGCTAGAAGGTCGCATGAAAAGGAATGAAAACGAAAGCTAGGAAATCTCAACGAGATGAATGAAAGCGAGAACTATGGAAATGGAAACCACACAAGGAGAGAACCCACCATCGCAAGCAAAACACACTGATAATCCAATCATACAAAAACCAGTCGTTACAACGGCGGAGTGTAGCGCTCTCATCCAGAGGGCAAATCCGCCGAAACTTAAAGACCTGGGGAGCTTCTCTATTCCTTGCACGATCGGGGCAGTAAAGATTCATCGTGCACTCGTCGATCTCGGAGAGAGTGTAAGTTTGATGCCCTTGTCGATGTATAAAAGGATAGGAATGGATGATTTGGAGCCCACCGGTATGACCCTACAACTAGCTGACCGGTCGGTCAAATATCCGGTGGGGATTGTGGATGACCTCCCCGTTAATGTAAAAGGGGTGCATGTGCCCGTGGACTTCGTTGTCATGGACATGCCTGAAGACGCACACACTCCCATCATCCTGGGACGGCCTTTCATGGCCACTGCTGGCGTTTTGATTGATGTGAAGAATGAAAAACTTTCGCTAAACGTCAGCGGGGAAAAGGTTGAATTTGATCTGGGGTTGTCCATGAAGTACCCCGATCCCCCAGATGACCCTCGGTGTAATTTGCTAGAGGCGAAAGAAGATAAAGCTGCTGAAGAGAGCTCCTGGGAGATTCTCTTAAGAAACCCCCCCCCCCCCCCCCCCCCCCCCCGATGACTTGGGGAATTCAGAAGACCAATACAGCCCCAAGAACAATGATGCTACTGGGAAAGCGAGTGCAGCACGAACGACCCCTCCCGGGTTCCCCAAGGCTCCTCCTGCGAGGAAAACGGGGAAAGAGCCCATGGACCTCACCAAAGACGAGGTCCGGATCTGTAACGACTGCTTTTCATGTATTTGGATTTATTATAATATAATATATGTTTTGGTGGATTTTCTCCTCAAGTGTGGTTTTCGTCTCCGTAGCTTTCATTTTCGATCGATTCGTCGTATTTTCTCGTTTCTTCCTTAGGATTGTCGATTTCGAAGTATGTCATTCGTGACGGACTTCACAACGGTCGTATCTTACTATTATATCAAGCCTAGGAGTCTTAGGAATCGATCCCGGGGCCCCGCGCTCCATATCGGAACTTTTTGTGCTCATTAGCCGGTATAAGAAGGGGCACCGACCGACTAGATGACAATCCAGTCTGTCGGCAATCCTTCTTGGACCGACTAGTTGGCTTTCTAAATTTCTCAGGAGTTACTGTTTATCGTTAGTCGGTCTAAGAACGTTGGTTGACCGACTAGGTTGCAAACTAGTCGGTCGGCAATGCTTCTTTAACCGACTAACTCATCATCTAAATTTTAGTATCAATACTGTTCACTCTTAGTCGGTCTAAGAACGTTCATCGACCGACTAGATGCTAAACTAGTCGGTCAGTATTTGTTCATGGACCGACTAATTCTAAATCCTATTTTCGTTCAGGAGTTACTGTTTGCACTTAGTCGGTCTGCGTTGGTCGACCGACCGACTAGTTGCCAAACTAGTCGGTCAGTGGTTGCTCTTTGACCGACTAACCTGTGTTAAAACCCTAATTTCTTGGCAGCCGCCAGCCCATCCTATTTAAACCCAACCCAAACGTTTTCTTCTTCCTCAACACGACCCAAAACCCTAAAATCTTCCCCTTTGAGCCCCCATCTTCCTCCAAGCTTCATTCCTTCATCCCAAGCCCTAAATCCATCATCCAAACCATCCATCCACTCTATCTACCTCTCATTTTCCCCAAAATCTTACTAAATCCATCAAATTCCCCAAATCCCCCAAAACCCTAGTTTCTCCAAACTTCTCCAATCTTTTCCAGATCTGATCCTAGGGTTCTCCAGAGTGTTTCTTCCGCTTCCTCTCGGTAAGAAATCGATTCCTCTATGTTTTCATAGCCTATTGGTATTTTTATGAAACCCTAATAAAATTTCATGTTGTTTGATGATTGTTCCCCCATAACAGCGATTTCCCCGTAGATTGGCATCCGTGTGACGGAGTGGTCGTCATCCCCGGTGCTAGGCAAGTAAAACTTGCCACTTAGGGTTTAGGCCAGGTTTTAGGCCATTTGCTTGTTGTAGGCGTAAAAGAGGCTAGGCGACGAAATAATACTCGCCTAGGCGCAAATTTGGGGAACTAGCTTGACAACGAAGCTAGTTCCGACATATAGCATGTTGCACAATTACCATGTCATGTTTACTTTCCATTAACGGTACGCGAATTAATTGTCATGTCATTGCATTCTCTAAGTGCTTTTGTGATTGCGTAGCTTTGCTACGAATGCTTGTGTTCCTGGCTCGTGTTCCAGAAGCGGGCCATGTGTTGGTTGATAGCCAATGCCCGAATTGCTTGTTTCCGGCTAGGTGCACCCCTACGCCAAATGTTTAAGAATGCGAGCTATTGTGCGAGGCAACCCCAGGCTCACTAGCTGAGCTCATTGTGCAGGGACCTTGGCTCCGTTACGTGTGGGTATTGGGGGTAAGAGTTAAGCGACCAATCAACTGGGAGTCTGCCCGATCAGCAACTGCAGTGGTAAGGCGTAAACTCTGGGTTTTGGGGTAGTTGTTAAGCGGCCAATCAGCGAATGTGAAACCATTCAGCTGTAAGGCGTAAACATCTACAAACAACGTGAATAGTGAATTGATTGAGATTGATAGTAGCTTGGCTACTCTTGTCTTGTCCCGATAATTGTTCTCTTGTACAAATTGTCTTGACATGTCTTGATTGTGCACTCATGTTATAACTGTCATGTCATGCATACTATAACTGCTAGGTTGCTAGTTGCCTTACTTTCAGTTTCCTTGCCCAAGTCTTTTAGACTTGCTGACATGTGCCCCTTTACTCTTTTGGGTGACACATGTTAGATCCTGAGCCTGAGTACCTTGTTGAGGACGAGGTGTTTGCTGACGCCGAGCCCGAGCTTGTGTTTGACGGGGAGTACGTGGAAACTGGGGACCAGTCCTAGTGTCTTCGTTGTGTTTTACTTTTGTTTAGACAGTTGTTTTGTTATCGGTGCGTAGCACCTATACTTTGTTATGTCGTTGCTTTGGTTGGCCTTGTTCTGGGCCTTTAGACTCTTTTCTTTTAGCCTGGTGGCTTTTCTGGATGTTGGACTTATTCTCATGTTGGACAATATTTGAGATGTGAGATTTTATTTCAGTCTCTCCTTGTATTATTATTGTTGTTCCGTTGTGGTTACAGGGACCTGCTTATGTTTTATTGACACTTATCGGGTTTGGTGCTTCACAGCTCCACTCTCGTGCGGACCTTTTCACGGCTCGCCTCCATTTTAGGGAAGCGGGTCGTGACAGGTTTTAGTGGTGGCCCATGCAGGTCCTTCTGTAACTGCGATTTTTGGAATGACGATAATAATATTAGAATGTCCAATAAACTAAGTTCGACGTCCGATGTCATAAGCTATGAGTCTAATCTGATTCGTTCTCTGTGTCATTAGATGGCAGGAAGGCGTTTCACCCGTGGTGGGGGCAGTGGTGCGCTCCCTCATGATGAGGAGCCCGAGCGGGAACCCACCAGCGGTGAGATGATGCGGATGATGCTCCAGATGATGCAAGTGCAGCAGGGCGTGCTTCTGCAAGTCCAGAATGATCGACTTGCTCGAGCTGCCTGGGCTCTTCCGGATGCCCCTCGCTCTGAGCCAGGAGCGAAGCAATTTCGGGAGCTGGGTCCCGCATATTTTGATGGTTCTGATGGTCCTCTGGCTGCCGATGAGTGGATTCGGAACATCGAGGACAATCTGAAGATGGCCAAGATCGCCCCAGCTGGATGGGTTGATTTGGCGAAGAGGCCTGTGGAACAGGCGAGAGCCGTGGTTAGACCTGGATTCAGGCCAAATCAGTCTGCTCAGTTTAAGAGGCCAGGAGGGCCTATTCTGAAGTTTTGCCATTTCTGCGGCAAGCCTGGTCACGTCAAGGATCAGTGTCGGAAGTTTCTGGGCCAGTGTCTGGTTTGTGGTGATGCTTCCCATGTCGCGAAGGATTGTCGGCATGCGAATCAGCTGCGGAGGGCACCTGTTGCAGCACAGCCGTTGCAGCAGTGAGCATCTGTTCCTACTGGACGTGGAGCAGCTCTTGTTCCACAGGGACAGGCTTTTCGGCAGGCTGTTCCGTCGAGGAGGCAGGCTTTTCTGATGACCGCTGTGGAGAGCGAGGCTGTGGATGAGGTTATCGCAGGTAATCCTCAATCTAGCTGTTACTTTCCTAGCTGGTTTTGATTGTTAGATTGTGTTGTTTGCTTGAACATGGTTGTTTGCTAGACTAGGGTTTGATTGTTGATTGGTTGTTAGGTGTGGTTTTGGTTTGCACATTTCCTGCACGAGTCCTCTTTGACTCTGGTGCATCGATGTGCATTATTTCTCGGAGCTTCGTGGAGAGGCATTCCTTGTCGACGTCCCCTCTTTCCAAGAGTTGGAATATCGTTACAGGGAATGGTGTGGTATCGGTGCATCGTGGTTGCAATTCTTGCTCGTTGGTGGTCTGTGGACATGAGCTTTTTGCTGATTTCATTGTCCACGACATCATCAACTATGATGCAGTTCTTGGGATGGACTGGCTTGCGAGCTTCTATGCTACGATCGACTGTCGGAGGAAGAAGGTGGTGTTCGAGATTCCCGGACATCCAGTATTTGAGTTCAGTCGTGGCAGCAGTTCACTTGGTCCTGTCAGATTTCGGGCCAGGCCGGTGGAGGCTGTGGCTATGCAGATGGAGCTGGAGTGGCCAGCTGTGGTGCGAGATTTTGGCGACGTCTTCCCCGAGGAGATGTCTGGTTTGTCGCCTGATCGGGCTTTGGAATTTTCTATCGATCTTGTTCCAGGTGCGCAGCCGATTTCGAAGGCGCCGTATCGTATGGCACCTGCTGAATTGGAAGAGTTGCGGAAGCAGTTGGATGAGATTTTGCAAAAGGGTTATATTAATCCTAGCGTGTCTCTGTGGGGAGCACCGGTGTTGCTGGTTAAGAAGAAGGATGGTTCGCGTCGCATGTGCGTGGACTATCGGGAGTTGAATGCGGTGACCATTAAGAATAAATACCCGTTGCCTCGTATCGATGATATTTTTGATCAGCTTGGAGGTTCGAGGGTGTTTTCTAAGTTGGATCTGAGAAGTGGTTACCATCAGTTGAAGGTGAAGAAGGATGATGTTCCGAAGACAGCGTTCAGGACGAAGTATGGACACTATGAGTTTGTGGTTATGCCTTTCTGCATAACTAACGCGCCCACAGTTTTCATGAATCTGATGAACCTGATTTTCTACGACTTTTTGGATAAGTTTGTCGTTATCTTTATTGACGACATTCTGATTTATTCGAAGTCGGAGGAAGAGCATGCCTCGCACTTAAGGACGGTGTTGGAGATTTTGAGGAAGCATCGGTTGTATGCTAAGTTTTCGAAGTGCGAGTTTTGGCTGGATAGAGTTGCTTTTCTCGGGCATGTGGTGACTGGAGATGGTATTTCAGTGGATCCCGAGAAGATTCGGTCCATCAGGGAGTGGCCTGTTCCGTCGTCTGCGTCTGAGATTCGGAGTTTCCTTGGACTTGCTGGTTATTATCGGCGATTCATTAAGGACTTTTCTCGTATTGCTGAGCCGATGACCAGGTTGATGCGGAAGGATGTTGCTTTTGTTTGGTCGGGTGATTGTGAGAGTGCTTTTGGTATTCTGAAGGAGAGGTTGACGACTGCCCCTATTCTTGTTGTGCCTGATCGCAGCAGTGGATTTGAGATCTTTTGCGATGCTTCTGGCAAGGGTCTCGGTTGTGTGTTACATCAGCACGGACATGTTGTGGCGTATGCGTCTCGTCAGCTTAAGGTCCATGAGAAGAATTACCCGACGCATGATTTGGAGTTGGCTGCCGTTGTGTTTGCTCTTAAGATTTGGAGGCACTTATTGCTGAGTGAGAAAGTGAAGATTTTCACCGATCACAAAAGCTTGAAGTATATTTTCACTCAGAAGGAGCTCAACATGCGAAAGCGTCGATGTTTGGAGCTTATGGCGGATTATGAGATTGATTTGCAGTATCATCCTGGCAAGGTGAATGTGGTTCCAGATGCTTTGAGTAGGCTTCCAGCGGTGATGATTTTGACCTCGCAGTGGAGATTGCGGCAGGATTTTTGCGAGTCTGGCGTGGAGGTTGTTCTTCTTGGGGAGGCTTCGTCGTTGATGTACATGAAGGTACAGTCGACGATCGTGGATCGGATTAAGGCTGGCCAGACTGAGGATTCGAAGCTGGTGAAGATTCGGGAGCAGGTGGAAGCCGGTCTGCGGACTGACTTTTTGATTCATGAGGATGGCTCGCTGAGGTTCGGAGCCAGGTTGTGTGTGCCAGCTGGGGATATCAGAGAGGAGTTGATGGTGGAGGCACACAGTTCGCCGTATTCTGTGCATCCTGGTGGCACCAAGATGTACCAGGATCTCTGTCTGAATTATTGGTGGCATGGTATGAAGAGAAGCGTGGCTCGGAGTGTAGCCAGGTGCTTGGTTTTCCAGCAAGTGAAGGCGGAGCATCAGCGTTCGGCCGGGTTGCTACAACTGCTTCCGATTCCGGAGTGGAAATGGCAACACATCACTATGGATTTCGTGACTGGACTACCTCGGAGTCCGAAGCAGAATGACGCGATTTGGGTGATCGTAGATCGATTGACCAAATCTGTGCACTTTATTCCGTTCCGAGTGGGACAGTCCACTGAGGCGCTAGCGAGGAGATATATGGAGGTAAAATTCTTTTACTCTCCGTTTTTATTTCCTTTTCCTAGTTTGGATAGTGATGTAACGTGAATCGTGCAGGAGGTTGTGCGGCTTCATGGAGTCCCCGTGAGTATCGTGTCTGACAAAGACACGATGTTCACATCTCAGTTCTGGCAGAGTTTGCAGAAGAGCTTGGGTACGCGTCTGAGTTTCAGCACGGCGTACCATCCGCAGACGGATGGCCAGTCCGAGAGGACGATTCAGATTTTGGAAGACATGCTGAGGGCGTGCATGTTGGATTTCAAGGGTTCGTGGGAGGACCATCTGCATTTGGTGGAGTTCTCTTACAAAAACAGCTTCCAGGCGAGTATTGGCATGGCGCCTTTCGCCGCTCTTTATGGGAGGAAATGTCGATCTCCATTGAGTTGGGATGACGTTGGTGATCGGGAGTTGTTGGGACCTGAGATGATCGTGGAGGCCGTGGATATCGTCAGGAATATTCGGGAGAGGTTGAGGATTGCTCAGGACCGTTTTAAGCATTGGGCGGATGCTAAACGTCGTCCTTTGGAGTTTCAACCGGGCGACCATGTGTTCTTGAAGATTTCCCCGAATCGTGGTGTGATTCATTTCGGGAAGCGAGGGAAGTTGACCCCGCGATACAATGGACCGTTTGACATTTTGGAGAGGGTTGGCGAGGTAGCTTATCGCTTGGCCTTGCCGCCATCTTTGGAAGGAGTTCACAATGTTTTCCATGTGTCGCAGCTTCGTCGATACATTAGCGATCCGTCTCATGCGGTGGATTTTTCGGAGATTACCGTTCGCCCCGATATGACGTATGACCAGCATCCAGTGCAGATTCTGGACAGGCGTCAGAAATCGCTTCGGAACAAGATTGTCAATCTTGTGAGGGTGATGTGGCGACACGGCTCACCTGGAGAGTCTACTTGGGAGAATGAGGATGAGATGCGAGAGCGTTTCCCACTTTTGTTTTCGGACTCGTGAGTTTTTGGAAATTCCGAGGACGGAATTTTTCTTAAGTTGGGGAGGATGTAACGACTGCTTTTCATGTATTTGGATTTATTATAATATAATATATGTTTTGGTGGATTTTCTCCTCAAGTGTGGTTTTCGTCTCCGTAGCTTTCATTTTCGATCGATTCGTCGTATTTTCTCGTTTCTTCCTTAGGATTGTCGATTTCGAAGTATGTCATTCGTGACGGACTTCACAACGGTCGTATCTTACTATTAGATCAAGCCTAGGAGTCTTAGGAATCGATCACGGGGCCCCGCGCTCCATATCGGAACTTTTTGTGCTCATTAACCGGTATAAGAAGGGGCACCGACCGACTAGATGACGATCCAGTCGGTCGGTAATCCTTCTTGGACCGACTAGTTGGCTTTCTAAATTTCTCAGGAGTTACTGTTTATCGTTAGTCGGTCTAAGAACGTTGGTTGACCGACTAGGTTGCAAACTAGTCGGTCGGCAATGCTTCTTTAACCGACTAACTCATCATCTAAATTTTAGTATCAATACTGTTCACTCTTAGTCGGTCTAAGAACATTCATCGACCGACTAGATGCTAAACTAGTCGGTCAGTATTTGTTCATGGACCGACTAATTCTAAATCCTATTTTCGTTCAGGAGTTACTGTTTGCACTTAGTCGGTCTGCGTTGGTCGACCGACCGACTAGTTGCCAAACTAGTCGGTCAGTGGTTGCTCTTTGACCGACTAACCTGTGTTAAAACCCTAATTTCTTGGCAGCCGCCAGCCCATCCTATTTAAACCCAACCCAAACGTTTTCTTCTTCCTCAACACGACCCAAAACCCTAAAATCTTCCCCTTTGAGCCCACATCTTCCTCCAAGCTTCATTCCTTCATCCCAAGCCCTAAATCCATCATCCAAACCATCCATCCACTCTATCTACCTCTCATTTTCCCCCAAAATCTCACTAAATCCATCAAAATCCCCAAATCCCCCAAAACCCTAGTTTCTCCAAACTTCTCCAATCTTTTCCAGATCTGATACTAGGGTTCTCCGGAGTGTTTCTTCCGCTTCCTCTCGGTAAGAAATCGATTCCTCTATGTTTTCATAGCCTATTGGTATTTTTATGAAACCCTAATAAAATTTCATGTTGTTTGATGATTGTTCCCCCATAACAGCGATTTCCCCGTAGATTGGCATCCGTGTGACGGAGTGGTCGTCATCCCCGGTGCTAGGCAAGTGAAACTTGCCACTTAGGGTTTAGGCCATGTTTAAGGCCATTTGCTTGTTGTAGGCGTAAAAGAGGCTAGGCGACGAAATGATACTCGCCTAGGCGCAAATTTGGGGAACTAGCTTGACAACGAAGCTAGTTCCGTCATATAGCATGTTGCACAATTACCATGTCATGTTTACTTTCCATTAACGGTACGCGAATTAATTGTCATGTCATTGCATTCTCTAAGTGCTTTTGTGATTGCGTAGCTTTGCTACGAATGCTTGTGTTCCTGGCTCGTGTTCCAGAAGCGGGCCATGTGTTGGTTGATAGCCAATGCCCGAATTGCTTGTTTCCGGCTAGGTGCACCCCTACGCCAAATGTTTAAGAATGCGAGCTATTGTGCGAGGCAACCCCAGGCTCACTAGCTGAGCTCATTGTGCGGGTACCTTGGCTCCGTTACGTGTGGGTATTGGGGGTAAGAGTTAAGCGACCAATCAACTGGGAGTCTGCCCGATCAGCAACTGCAGTGGTAAGGCGTAAACTCTGGGTTTTGGGGTAGTTGTTAAGCGGCCAATCAGCGAATGTGAAACCATTCAGCTGTAAGGCGTAAACATCTACAAACAACATGAATAGTGAATTGATTGAGATTGATAGTAGCTTGGCTACTCTTGTCTTGTCCCGATAATTGTTCTCTTGTACAAATTGTCTTGACATGTCTTGATTGTGCACTCATGTTATAACTGTCATGTCATGCATACTATAACTGCTAGGTTGCTAGTTGCCTTACTTTCAGTTTCCTTGCCCAAGTCTTTTAGACTTGCTGACATGTGCCCCTTTACTCTTTTGGGTGACACATGTTAGATCCTGAGCCTGAGTACCTTGTTGAGGACGAGGTGTTTGCTGACGCCGAGCCCGAGCTTGTGTTTGACGGGGAGTACGTGGAAACTGGGGACCAGTCCTAGTGTCTTCGTTGTGTTTTACTTTTGTTTAGACAGTTGTTTTGTTATCGGTGCGTAGCACCTATACTTTGTTATGTCGTTGCTTTGGTTGGCCTTGTTCTGGGCCTTTAGACTCTTTTCTTTTAGCCTGGTGGCTTTTCTGGATGTTGGACTTATTCTCATGTTGGACAATATTTGAGATGTGAGATTTTATTTCAGTCTCTTCTTGTATTATTATTGTTGTTCCGTTGTGGTTACAAGGACCTGCTTATGTTTTATTGACGCTTATCGGGTTTGGGGCTTCACAGCTCCACTCTCGTGCGGACCTTTTCACGTCTCGCCTCCATTTTAGGGAAGCGGGTCGTGACAGGATCCTTAAGAAGATGGCGGTAAGCGCCAATACGAAAGAGAAGCCCCCGGATCCCAAAAAAAGGAGAGGGTAGTCGAGCAAATCTTTCTCCAGTCGCTGACTACTCCAAAGGCCTTAAGCTCCGATGAAGAAGAGATGCCAAACTTAGGGCATCACCCGTATCAACCACCGTGAACATCACTTGCGGGCGTCGAGCCAACGACGTTAAACAAGTGCGCTTCATGGGAGGCAACCCATGCTCTAAACTTTTGCCCCGCTTTTTAGTGTTATTTTTTTTACTTTATTTTATCTATTTTTATAAATAAAATCAGCCGCAAGAACATCCGTTCAGGGACTTAGACAATCTGTTGGTTTTTGCAGGAAACAAAGCCCCAACCGATCGGTTGATAACTCAACCGATCGGTTGGGATGTATCGGATACAAGCCGCAACTGTCCCCAAAGGAACCGGTCGGTTGAAGAATGGAGAGACCGTGTGACAGACCGGGTGATCTGGGGAGAATTCTCGGGAAATTTTTGGGGAATGTCAACCGATCGGTTGAGTTAGAGCACGATCGGTTGAGGCGACCGGGTGAGCAACCCTCAATTCTCGGGAAAATGAGTGGAGCGGCCAACCGATCGGTTGACAAGTCAACCGACCGGTTCACATGTAGCACTTCTCCGGCAAGAATTTTTGACCTAACCGTCAACCGATCGGGTAACAAGTCACCCGATCGGTTCGACTTAAAACCCTATAAATACCCCCGACCACCCGTTCGTTCCGCCCTCGCCAGTTTCGAATCCCTACCCGACGTTTCGCCTCCTCCTCTTGCGCCGGACCCCGATCTTCCCCAAAATCAACCCTAATCGACCTCCCCCCATCTCCATATCCATCCCACCATCGATTTATCTCCATTCTCCTCGATTCCACCCACACACAAAACCCTAACCTTCACCCGTTTTCCCCAATTTTGAAACCTGCTGAAGAAATCGCCGCGGCTTCACGGCGTGCTCATGTCGAGTAGCATCGGGGCGTCAACGAGCAACGATCTTTATCCCATTTGGGTAAACTCGCTCCTTAACTCAATTTTAATTTTGCCCTAAAATATTCCATTTGCTCGTTGGTCGTGTTTGTGTTTATTCATTGTATTTTTACATACTCACGCACACACACGACACTCGCACAATGCCTCCCCGCCGTGTTAAGCCCACCGACACCAGCTCTTCGAACCCTAGGCCCACCCGTCGTACTCGTCGCACACAGCCCCCCGCTCAACCCACCACCTCCAACCCATCTACCCCCGCTCAATTTCAAGCCGACGACCAAGCTGACCGATTCACGGCCATGATCCTCCTAGCTGGACAGGGTGGTCGGATAACCGAGGAGTCCGTCGACCGAGACCTACCCTTTCTTCAAAGCTTCATTCGCAACCTCCCTCCCCTGTTTCCGTCTCTAAACAGGGCCACCCAACATTTACGCCTCCGCCACCTCCTCCGTGCTTTCACCGCAGCAGCACCGCCCAGTTTTACCCTCGGCGCTTCAGCCCTCCACCGGCTCCGACTTCCGTCGCCGGCGAGCCGCCGCCTTCTTCCCTCCATCGCCGAGCGTCACCTCCCCCTCGCTCTGGTCCTCCGCCTTGCGGCCTCCATGTTTCCAAGCGCCAACCTCCTCCCCTAATCACCGGACACCCAGGCCATCACGTCGCCTCCTTCCTCGCCCAGCACGTCGACCCTCACCGCGGCCTCCTCCCTCCTCCTGACCGGCACACAACCCCGCCTCCTACAGTCCAGGATCCGCCACCTCCCCTCCTTCGCCGCGCCTTCCTCCGGTCCTCGCCATCGAAACCGTCGTCTGCCCCTCCATCGCCCAGGCAGCCTCCCTCACGACACATCCAACCTCCCTCCGCCATCATACACCAGCGACGCCGTCAACCCCAGTCTTGCCTCCCACGCCACCGTGTGATCATCGGACCGCCACCAGCACGTCGCTACCCCAGCTCGATATCCGACGCCATAGTTCTGCATCCTTGTCGAGCGTCACGCAACCCAAACAACACGAAACAGAGTAAGTGCCTCTGTGCCTGCATATGGGGCTTTACAAAACATCAGCTTAATATTATCAATAGGTAATAAATACACTATGGTTTATTATATGCATGCTAGCAGATTTTGGGTATACTATAATACATCATTTTATACACCTACCAAGATATGTAAATAACTTAGTGGTCTAGTATATATTAGTGGTATATGACCGTAACGTATATATGTGTAAGATGCAGTATATTAGTGTTTACGTGACTTAATATTAGATTCATCATCGCAGATTAAACCATGTCTTTTCTGTGATCGGCTGCACATTCAAAAATTCACATCGCTTCAGGCAAGTATATACAACCTGCAAGTATATGGTTTTTCCTACAACTTTTGATGGCGCAAGTATATTATTTTAAACTTCCTAAAATAACGTACGTCGCGAAATTGTCAAGTAAACAACTTTTATATTTGATATGGTTTTTAATGAATCCTGTTAATGTGTTGTTTGCTTTAGCCACTTAAATGATACGCATGAAATGCTTTTCTTTCTTGTTATTCGATTTATTACGTGATGTGCATCCTTTTGAATGGTGAAAAACTTAGCCCTTGGGGCAATCACAGATATTTGGGTCTTCGGACAATTTACGGACCATTGTGCCTTAGGGCAATTTACGGACTATTGTGCCTTTGGGCAAATCACATATTATTGGGCCTTCGGGCAATTACGGATATTGGGCGGCAATTACGGATATTGGGCCTTCGGGCAATTACGGATATTGGGCCGCGGGCCGCTTACGGAATGTTTGCCACTCGGCAGACATTGAACTATGGATTGACTTTATGGACACTTTGGGTGGGGTAGTCTAGTGTAGTAGAGGCTGGAAAGCTGGATTGCACTCTATTGGTGAACTTGACCGACACCTGGCCGGGTCGGTGAGTATAGAGTCACGGGTAGCTCCCGTTGACTTGGGTGTGATGCTGGTCACCTCCCCCTCAGACACTGGGCTTGTCACTAGATTAAGTACATGTTGGCACTCTTGTTTACTTCAGCTACTATTGTGAACTATCGACTAAGTTTATGTCATGTTTTACTTTGTACATCGCTAATGTCGTACCTTTACTTTGTGCATTACGAAAGCCATGTATGTCACCTGTTACTTTATGCACTACATTTGTCATACTCATTGTTGTACGTACTACACCTGTTACACTTATTGTTGTACACACCGCATTTCCATGCTTAATGCTGTACACACCACATTTCCATGCTTATTGCTGTACACACCACATTTCCATGCTTATTGCTGTACACACCACATTGCCATGTTTATTACCTTGCACACTACAATTGATATACTTGTCATTCTGTACATCTCATCTGCCATGCCATATGATTCCTATGCTGACATGCTTTACTTATTTGTAATCTTATTATGTCACTCCTTTTGCCATATGAATGATTTTGAAAACCTTGCCGAGGGTCTTTTTCCCACTAATGTTTTAAATCTTGCCGAGCGACCCTCGCTGACGTATATTTCTTGTCTTGTGAAATATACGTCAGGTATTAGACAGATTTGCAGAGGAGCGATCCTAGAGACTGAGCAGCTTGACCAGGGTGCCCAGACGCAGAGATCCGCTGCTGGAGAACAACGAGTTTTCGCAATGCCGCTAAAATTTAATAATTGTTGTAATCTTATTCAGGTGTATTTTTGGTTGTAGTTCTATTTCTAATGGTCAAGTTGGCCTTATTTGTGTACTTGTAAATCTGGACATCAATGTAATAATAATGAAATTTCCTTTTGTTCTGAGTTTGAAATTCAAGAACCTGTTTACGGTTTACCCACAGACGCTTATTGGGTTGGAGTTTCACCGCTCCAGCCCAAGCGGGCCCGCTCGCGTCCTCGCTCCCAAGTATAATGGGAAGTGGGCGTGACATTAACTGCTAGTAGGCCTGATATTATGTTCTATGTATGTCTTTGTACTAGATATCAAGTTAAACCTAAGGAGTCACACTTGATTGCGGTGAAACGAATTTTTCGTTACCTCAATCATACATTAGATTATGGGTTACTTTAACCTAAGTCTAGCACATATGAGTTAATCTCTTATAGTGATGCCGATTTTGCCGGATGCAAACCAGATAGGAAGAGTACTAGTGGCACTTGCCATATTTTAGGAAATTCCCTAGTTTCTTGGTTTTCCAAGAAACAGAACTTGGTATCATTGTCCACGACTGAAGCGGAATATATTGTCGCGGTTCTTGCATGTGCACAAGTCATATAGATGAGACACCCACTCAAGGACTATGGTGTCAATTGTGATACTTGCCATAACAAGGTTGATAACAATTGAGTTATTGGGCCGATATTTGAGATAACTCGACCGACAGATGACTGAAGCCTACGCGGCCCACAAGTGTAACGGTCTGTTTTCGTTGTATGTTTTATGTGCACGTAGTTTTGATCGTGCACGTATTTATTTTAGACTCTATTTGTTTGTAAACCCTTTAATGTGATATGTCGTTGTGATCGTCTCTGAGAGTATTAAATTGTGGCACTAATTTGGAACGACATTTCTCGGGTCGTTCTCCCACGATTTGATCTTATTCGAAGAGACGTTGTGATTTTCACTTTTGACGTGAGATGTTTCTATTTTTAGTTTCGTCACTCGACGTCGAAATTAAGATCCGTCTTCTTAGTTTTCTTTCTCCTGTCTTCCCGATCACCCCAATATTTATTTCACAATTTTTGGATTTCATTTGACCTATTTTACATTTTTAGCAAAGCTTATAATATTTTTAACTACTAAGTTTTCAAGTATTTTTAGCCAAATATAATTTCTACAATATTATAACACTTCAAATTATTTTTGACCCAAGCCCCTAGCCTTGGCCGCACCCACACATGCTTGGGAGTTAGAGAGGGTGACTATTTGGGTTTACAATTGATTTTTAAATCAATTTTAATTCAAATAAAACCCTAGACCAAGTCAAACCCATCTACACTATATATAGGAGGCTTAGGATACCCATTTCCCTCAAGCAATCAACCGTAGCCGTCACAAAAACCCCCCAAACTTTTGCATCCACACTTGCGACGTTCGTCGCAACCGCAGCTCACAGCCACCCGCGCCCGACCGACGGAATTCCTTGTTTTCCCTCGATCTGACCGAGGCCCCGCCCCGCATCACCGCTCCGCTCCACACATTGCAACCGCAACGTTGCAACGTGCCCCGCTCCCCGCTACGACCGAGAGCTTCTTTCGGTCTGACCGAGAGAAGGCCCCGCATCCCGCTCCGCCCCGCAACGTTGCAACTGCAACGTTGCAACCCCGCAGCAACCGACGCCTCTGCTCAGTCTGACCGAAGCGCTCCCCCGCTCCGCACCGCTCCCCCGCTCTGTTGCAACCCCCACAACGCTGCAGCCCGCATCTGCTCGCCCCGACCGACAACTTCCCTCGCAGCGGCCCGCTGCGACTGAGAGCCCGTATCTCCGCAGCGACCGACCGACCCCGCTGTTGTGCTCTCTCGGTCTGACCGAGAGAAATCCTCGCATCGGCTCGGTCTGACCGAGCGACATTCATCGAAACCCCGCATCCATCGCATCGCTTGCCTCTGTGGGCCCCCCAAGTTCTCCAGAGGTGTTGTGGGTCCCCCATTGACCCCTAGAACTGATGTGGGTCCCACCCAAGGGTTTTCTCTCCGTTGTTTTGCTAACTACAATGTGGGAACACGTCGTAGCCCTTCGTCGTACGTGCTAGCATTGGAATCTTGGTTCGTTGTTCTGGTTGCTGCCCAGACTATTCGAACGAGGAATCTGATCTGGAAATTGGACTAGGAACGCGTTCTTATATTACAACCCCTAGCGTCGCTACCCGACGCCATTGTAGCTTTCACGTCGTGTTGAGGTAACGTTCTGCACCCCTAGGACCCCCAACCACAGCCTGTTAAACAAGATTAAAATTGATGTTTTTAAATTGTTTTAAATTCACTAATCAAGATTAATAATATGGGACTATAGGCTGGTGGACTTGTGCACATAGGTTGTTTGTGACTTGTGGACTTTTGGATGGTGTTTTTCAGACGTCAGATTTGCAGGCAAGTGAAACTTGCCGTCTTCTTGTTTAGGCCATGTTTTAGGCCTCTTTTTGTACCGTAGCGTAAAAGAGACTAGGCAGTGAAATGATAGATGCCTAGACGTCCATTTGATCTAACTTGACAACGAAGCTAGATCCGACCCCTTTTACTTGTTCATGTCATTCATGCATCCTTATCTGTCATGTTTAATTTCCTTATCTGTACGCTTTGTTACTTACCATGCCATGTCATCCATGCATTGAATGTTGCATTCGTAGCACACGCTACATACTTGTACTTCCTTGTTCAGGCTAGGCACCTGCTTTTGCGGGCACAACCCTATGCCAAATACACTTCCTGGCTCGTGATCCAGAAGCGAGCATTCCGTGTTCGGGGGTAAGGCCCTGGCTCGATACACGTGGAGGGGTAGGGATAAGCGATCACTTGAGCTTAGTAGTTGGCCCGTACAGCCACTCTAGCCAAAAGGCGTAATCTTTGTGCATGACGTGCTTACTAGACGTGTCCTTGTCCTTGTGATTGTTCTTGCAAACTTGATATCCATGTCATGATTTAAATGCCAGTTTTTCATGACATGCTCGTACTTTAATTCACTTGTTGCACCCATGCTATATCTTCCATATCATTGCATCATGCTAGAACTGCTAGGTTGCTTTACTTTTACTTTCAGTTTCCTTGCACAAGTCTCTTGTAGACTTGCTGACATGTGCCCCTTGCTCTTTTGGGTGTCACATGTTAGACCTTGAGCCAGAGACCGTTGCAGAGGATGTGGTGTTTGCTGACGCTGAGCCGGAGCCCACGTTTGACGAGGAGTTTGTGGACACCGGTGACCAGTCTTAGAGACTGCTCTGAGTTACTTCTGTTTTAGGTTGTTGTTAGTTGTCGGTGCGTTGCACCTTTGCTTTCCGTACGTTGTACTTTTGTTGGCCATGCTTGGGCCTTTAGACTCTTTTTCTTTCCAGCCTGGTGGCTTTTCTGTGATGTTGAAACTTATTTTATGGATATTCTGAGATTGCTTTTTGTCTCATTTCCATTATTATTATCTTGTTTCGTATCGCATTTGTAAGGACCTGCCATTGGAAGTTTATTGACGCTTATCAGACTTGCAGCTTCACAGCTTCAAGTCTGAGCGGACCTACTCACGCCGCGCCTCCATATTTTTGGGCAGCAGGACGTGACAGGTTTTCTTGGTGGTCCATGCAGGTCCACTACAACTGCGAATTATCGGAACAACGATAATAACAGAATGTCCAGTGAATAAATTACAACATCCAAGTCATAAGCTTTGAGTCTAATTTTTATTCGTTTTCTATGTCATTAGATGGCTGGAAGACGACAGACCCGAGCTGGTGGTGGGCCCGCCCGTAATGCGGAGCCGGATAGAGAGCCCACCAATGCTAAGATCATGAGGATGATGCATCAGATGATGCGGGTGCAGCAGGGTATGCTTCAGAATACCCAGAATGCCCCTCGCTTCGAGCCAGGCACGAAGCAGTTTCGGGAGCTGGGCCCGACTTACTTTGATGGATCTGAAGGACCGTTAGCTGCTGAGGAGTGTATCAGGAATACTGAGGATAATCTGAAGATGTCGAAGAATAACCTGGATGGATGGGTTGAGTTAGTGAAGAAGCGGCTCAAGGATAATGCCCGCAACTGGTGGGATGCAGAAGAGGAGCTGTTGGTGAAGCCGATACCTCGGGCTACTTTCAAGTCCAGGTTCGATGAGGAGTACTTTCCGAAGGCTGCCAGGAGGAAGATGTTGCAGCGATTCATTGATCTGAAGCATGGAGATCTCTCAGTGGACCAGTACCATCAGGAGTTTACCAGGCTGAGTCTCTTTGCACCGAAGATGGTGGAGGATGCTGAGGAGAAAGCTCAGAGGTTTCTGCGGGGTCTTTCCTTAGACTTGCAGAATCTGATGTCTTCGTCAGATCTGGAGTCGTATCAGAAGTTGCTGGTAGCTGCTAGGAGGCAGGAGCTGATTGCGAGGCAGAAGAGAGGACAGATTTCTGGAGCTGGGAAGAGGCCTATGGAGCAGGCTAGAGCAGTGGTTAGGCCTGGGTTCAAGCCTAACCAGTCGGTGTAATTCAAGAGGCCAGGTGGGCCTACTCTGAAGACTTGCCATTTCTGTGGTAAGACTGGGCATGTCAAGGAGCAGTGTAGGAGGATGTTGGGACAGTGCCTGGTTTGTGGAGATCCTACTCATACTATGAAGGAGTGCCCGAAGTCTAAATAGCCTTGGAAGGAACCAGTTGCAGCCCAGCCGTTGCAGCAGAGAGCACATGTACCTGCTGGACGTGGAGCGCCTCTCATTCCACCGAAGCAGGCATTTCAGCAGGCTGTTCAGCCGAGGAGGCAGGCCTTCCTGATGACTGCAGTGGAGAGCGAGGCTGTGGATGAGGTTATCGTAGGTAACTCTCAGTCTAGTTGTTTCCTTCCTTAGTTAGTTTTGGCTTGCTAGATTATGTTTGGTTGATTGCATATGATTGTTTGCATGAATAGGGTTTGATTGTTAGTTTGTCTGTTAGGTGTGATTTTGGTTTGCACATTTCATGCATGAGTCCTCTTTGACTCTGGTGCATCAATGTGCATAATATACCGGAGCTTCGTGGAGAAGCATTCCTTGACGACATCCCCTCTTCCCAAGAGTTGGAATATCGTTACAGGAAATGGCGTGATCTCGGTGCATCGTGGGTGTAATTCTTGCCCTTTGGTGGTCTGTGGACATGAACTCTACGCAGATTTTATTGTCCATGACATCATCAACTATGATGCAGTGCTTGGGATGGATTGGCTAGCGAGTTTTTATGCTACGATCGATTGTCGGAGGAAGAAGGTGGTGTTCGAGATCCCAGGACATCCAGTGTTTGAGTTCAGTCGAGGTAGCAGTTCTCTTGGCCCTGTCAGATTTCAGGCCAGACCGGTGGAGATTGTAGCTATGCAGATGGAGCAGAGTAGACCAGCTGTGGTGCGTGAATTCGACGTCTTCCCCGAGGAAATGTCCGGACTGCCGCCCGATCGAGCTCTTGAGTTTTCGATCGATCTTATGCCGGGAGCACAGCCTATTTCGAAGGCGCCATATCGTATGGCTCCAGCAGAGTTGGAGGAGTAGCATAGGTAGCTGGATGAGCTTTTGTAGAAGGGTTACATTAATCCCAGTGTGTCTCCGTGGGGAGCGCCGGTTCTGCTGGTGAAGAAGAAGGATGGCTCGCGTCGCATGTGCGTGGACTATAGGGAGCTGAATGTTGTGACCATCAAGAATAAATACCCATTGCCTCGTATAGATGACATTTTTGATCAGCTTGGAGGTTCGAGGGTGTTCTCTAAGTTGGATCTGAGGAGTGGTTATCATCAGCTCAAGGTGAAGAAGGAAGATATTCAGAAGACAGCGTTCAGGACGAAGTATGGCCACTACGAGTTCGTGGTTATGCCTTTCGGTGTAACCAACATACCCGCAGTTTTTATGAACCTGATGAATCTGATCTTCTATGACTTTTGAGACAAGTTTGTCGTTATCTTTATTGACGACATCCTGATCTACTCAAAGTCGGAGGAAGAGCATGCATCGCACTTGAGGACAGTGTTGGAGATTTTGAGGAAGCATCGTTTGTATGCTAAGTATTCCAAGTGTGAGTTTTGGCTGGATAGAGTTGCTTTTCTCGGGCATGTGGTGTCAGGAGATGGAATTTCGATGGATGCCGAGAAGATTAAGGCTATCAGAGAGTGGCTTGTTCCGCAGTCAGTGTCTGAGATCAGGAGTTTCCTTGGGCTTGCAGGTTATTATCGGCGTTTCATTAAGGACTTCTCCCGTATTGCTGAGCCGATGACCAGGCTGACACGGAAGGATGTACCATTTGTTTGGTCTGATGATTGTGGGAAGGCTTTTGGTGTTCTGAAGGAGAGGTTGACGATTGCCTCTGTTCTTGCTGTGCCTGATCGGAGTGGAGGATTCGAGATCTTTTGCGATGCTTCTGGCAAGGGTCACGGTTGTGTGTTGCATCAGCATGGGCACGTGGTTGCGTATGCTTCTTGTCAGCTTAAGGCTCATGAGAAGAATTACCCGACACACGATTTGGAGTTGGCTGCAGTCGTGTTTGCACTGAAGATTTGGAGGCACTTCCTACTGAGTGAGAAGGTGAAGATCTTCACCGATCACAAAAGCTTGAAGTATATCTTTACGCAGAAGGAGCTCAACATGCGACAGCGTCGATGGTTGGAGCTCATGGCAGATTATGAGATTGATTTGCAGTATCACCCTGACAAGGTGAATGTGGTTCCAGATGCGCTGAGCAGACTTCCAGCGGTGATGATGTTGACTTCGCAGTGGAGATTGCAGCAGGATTTTTACGAGTCTGGTATTGAGATTATTCTTCCTGGAGAAGCTTCTTCGTTGATGAGTATGCAGATACAGTCGACGATTGTGGATAGGATCAAGGCTGGACAGGCTGGAGATGCTAAGCTGGTGAAGATTCGGGAGCATGTGGAAGCCGGTCTGCGGACTAACTTCTTGATTCATGATGATGGTTTGTTAAGATTTGGAGCCAGGTTGTGTGTGCCAGCTGGAGATATCAGAGAGGAATTATTGGTGGAGGCACACAGTTCGTCGTATTCTGTACATCCTGGTGGTACCAAGATGTACAAGGATCTCCGTCTGAACTATTGGTGGCAAGGTATGAAGAGGAGTGTGGCTTGGAGTGTGGCCAAGTGTCTGGTTTGCCAGCAGGTAAAGGCGGAGCATCAGCGTACGGCAGGGTTGCTGCAACCGCTTCCGATTCCGGAGTGGAAGTGGCAACACATCACTATGGATTTCGTGACTGGACTACCTTGGAGTCCGAAGCAGAATGACGTGATTTGGGTGATCGTAGACCGATTGACCAAATCCACGCACTTTATTCCCTTCCAAGTAGGACAGTCTACTGAGACGCTAGCGAGGAGATATATGGAGGTAAATTCTTTTACTCTCCGATTTTATTTCCTTTCCCTAGTTTAGATAGTGATGTAACGTGAATCGTGCAGGAGATCGTATGGCTTCACGGAGTCCCCGTGAGTATCATGTCAGACAGAGACACGAGATTCACGTCTCAGTTTTGGCAGAGTCTGCAGAAGAGCTTGGGTACGAGTCTGAGTTTCAGCACGGCGTACCACCCGCAGACTGATGGCCAATCCGAGAGGACGATTCAGATATTGGAGGACATACTGAGGGCGCGCATGTTGGACTTTAAGGGATCTTGGGAGGATCATCTCCATCACGTTGAGTTTGCCTACAATAATAGCTACCAGGCGAGTATTGTCATGGCGCCTTTCGCCGCGCTATATGGGAAGAAATGTCGATCGCCACTGAGCTGGGATGACATTGGAGATCGGGAGATGTTAGGACTAGAGATGATCGTGGATGTCGTGGATGTTGTGAGAAACATCCGGGAGAATCTGAGGATCGCGCAGGACCGTTTCAAGCATTGGGCAGATGCTAAACGGAAGCCTTTGGAGTTTCAGCCTGGAGATCATGTCTTTCTGAAGATTTCTCCGAACCGCGGAGTTGTCCGATTTGGGAAGAGAGGCAAGCTGAGTCCGAGGTACATTGGGCTGTTTGACGTTCTGGAGAGAGTTGGAGTTGTGGCTTATCGCTTGGCGTTGCCGCCGTCGCTGGAGGGAGTTCACGACGTATTTCACGTATCTCAGTTACGTCGATACGTCAGTGATCCATCCCATGCTATGGATTTCTCGGAGATCACGGTACGTCCGGATCTTACCTATGATCCGTAGCCAGTTGAGATTCTGGATCGACGGCAGAAGCAGCTAAGGAACAAGACCGTCGACTTGGTTCGAGTGCAGTGGCGTCATGGTTCCCCTGGGGAGTCCACCTGGGAGCGTGAAGATGACATGAGAGAGCGCTTCCCGCACCTCTTCCCGAGTAGTGTTTGATGTTGATTCCGAGGACGGAATCATTCCTAAGGTGGGGAGGATGTAACGGTCTGTTTTCGTTGTACGTTTTACGTGCACGTAGTTTTGATCATGCACGTATTTATTTTAGACTCTGTTTGTTTGTGAACCCTTTAATGTGATATGTCGTTGTGATCGTCTCTGAGAGTATTAAATTGTGGCACTAATTTGGAACAACATTTCTCGGGTCGTTCTCCCACGACTTGATCTTATTCGAAGAGACATTGTGATTTTCACTTTTGACGTGAGACGTTTCTATTTTTAGTTTCGTCACTCGACGTCGAAATTGAGATCCGTCTTCTTAGTTTTCATTCTCCTGTCGTCCGGATCACCTCAATATTTATTTCACAATTTTTGGATTTCATTTGACCTATTTTACATTTTTAGCAAAGCTTATAATATTTTTAACTACTAAGTTTTCAAGTATTTTTAGCCAAATATAATTTCTACTATATTATAACACTTCAAATTATTTTTGACCCAAGCCCCTAGCCTTGGCCGCACCCACACATGCTTGGGAGTTAGAGAGGGTGACTATTTGGGTTTACAATTGATTTTTAAATCAATTTTAATTCAAATAAAACCCTAGACCAAGTCAAACCCATCTACACTATATATAGGAGGCTTAGGATACCCATTTCCCTTAAGCAATCAACCCTAGCCGTCACAAAAACCCCCCAAACTTTCGCATCCACACTTGTGACGTTCGTCGCAACCGCAGCTCGCAGCCGCCCGTGCCCGACCGACGGAATTCCTTGTTTTCCCCGGTCTGACCAAGGCCCCGCCCCGCATCGTCGCTCCGCTCATCACGTTGCAACCGCAACGTTGCAACGTGCCCTGCTCCCCGCTACGACCGAGAGCTTCTCTCGGTCTGACCGAGAGAAGGCCCCGCATCCCGCTCCGCTCCGCACATTGCAACTGCAATGTTGCAACCCCGGAGTGACCGATGCCTCCGCTCAGTCTGACCGAAGCGCTCCCCCGCTCCGCACCGCAACCCCCGCAACGCTGCAGCCCCCGCAACGCTGTAGCCCGCAACCGCTCGCCCCGACCGACAGCTTCCCTCATAGCGGCCCACTGCAACCGAGAGCCCGCATCTCCGCAGCGACCGACCGACCCCGCTGCTGTGCTCTCTCGATCTGACTGAGAGAAATCCTCGCAGCTGCTCGGTCTGAACGAGCGACATTCGTCGCAACCCCGCATCCGTCGCACCGCTTACCTCCGTGGGACCCCCAAGTTCTCCAGAGGTGTTGTGGGTCCCCCATTGACCCCTAGAACTGCTGTGGGTCCCACCCAAGGGTTTCCTCTCCGTTGTTTTGCCGACTACGACGTTGCGACACGTCATAGCCCTTCGTCGCATGTGCTAGCATTGGAATCTTGGTTCATTGTTCTGGTTGCTGCCCAGACTATTCGAACGAGGAATCTGATCTGGAAATTGGACTAGGAGCGCGTTCTTATATTCCAACCCCTGTCGTCACTACCCGACGCCAGTGTAGCTTTCGCGTCGTGTTGAGTTAACGTTCTGCACCCCTAGGACCCCCAACCACAGCTTGTTAAACAAGATTAAAATTGATGTTTTTAAATTGTTTTAAATTCACTAATCAAGATTAATAATATGGGACTGTAGGCTGGTGGACTTGTGCACATAGGTTGTTTGTGACTTGTGGACTTTTGGACGGTGTTTTTCAGACGTCAGATTTGCATGCAAGTGAAACTTGTCGTCTTCTTGTTTAGGCCATGTTTTAGGCCGCTTTTTGTACAGTAGCGTAAAAGAGACTAGGCAGTGAAATGATAGCTGTCTAGACGCCCATTTGATCTAGCTTGATAACGAAGCTAGATCTGACCCCTTTTACTTGTTCATGTCATTCATGCATCCTTATCTGTCATGTTTAATTTCCTTATCTGTATGCTTTGTTACTTGCCATGTCATGTCATCCATTCATTGAATGTTGCATTCGTAGCACACGCTACATACTTGTACTTCCTTGTTCAGGCTAGGCACCTGCTTTTGCAGGCACAACCCTATGCCAAATACACTTCCTGGCTCGTGATCCAGAAGCGAGCATTCCGTGTTCGGGGGTAAGGCCCTGGCTTGATACACGTGGAGGGGTAGGGATAAGCGATCACTTGAGCTTAGGAGTTGGCACGTACAGCCACTCTAGTCAAAAGGCGTAATCTTTGTGCACGACGTGCTTACTAGACTTGTCCTTGTCCTTGTGATTGTTCTTGCAAACTTGATATCCATGTCATGATTTAAATGCCAGTTTTTCATGACATGCTCGTACTTTACTTCACTTGTTGCACCCATGCTATATCTGCCATGTCATTGCATCATGCTAGAACTGCTAGGTTACTTTACTTTTACTTTCAGTTTCCTTGCACAAGTCTCTTGTAGACTTGCTGACATGTGCCCCTTGCTCTTTTAGGTGTCACATGTTAGACCCTGAGCCAGAGACCTTTGCAGAGGACATGGTGTTTGCTGACGCTGAGCCGGAGCCCACGTTTGACGAGGAGTTTGTGGACACCGGTACCAGTCTTAGAGATTGCTCTGAGTTACTTCTGTTTTAGGTTGTTTTTAGTTGTCGGTGCGTAGCACCTTTGCTTTCCGTACGTTGTACTTTTGTTGGCCATGCTTGGGCCTTTAGACTCTTTTTCTTTCCAGCCTGGTGGCTTTTCTGTGATGTTGAAACTTATTTTATGGATATTCTGAGATTGTTTTTTGTCTCATTTCCATTATTATTATCTTGTTTCGTATCGCATTTGTAAGGACCTGCCATTGGAAGTTTATTGACGCTTGTCAGACTTGTAGCTTCACAGCTTCAAGTCTGAGCGGACCTGCTCACGCCTCGCCTCCATATTTTTGGGAAGCGGGGCATGACAACAAGAGAAGCCCGATATCGACTCAGTCAAAGCCCCATGGCCAGTCAACCGTTGAGTCCACCTCACTCGAATGTGGGATTAAAGGCGGGCTCGTAAATCACAGGAATGTGCACAACATTTACTTCTATTAAAGTGGAATGATCGTGGCCCCATTATAGGTGGCCGTTATCCGTCCAACGTCTCCACAGAGACCCTGAATGCCTATAAATACAATGACAGCTCCCATCTCCAAGGTACGTGGTCTAATATATAGAACTCTACTTTCTCAGCTGATATTTCTCACACTATAAAGCTTGTGCCGCCAGTCCTGAGACGAACCTCCATGAGTCAATCTCAGCTGCACCAAGCTCCCTCTTTTCCTTATGTTCTCATACTTGCTTAAGTATCAGAGGGGATTTGGGTCGAAACCCAGATCCGACCCCCCTAACGTATCCATATGGTGCAGATCGACGGTCATCATCCAGTGTCAAGGGTCGTTATCGAGCTTCCTAGCCTCGGACGATCGGTGCATCAGCTGTTCGAAGGTCGTTCGAGCATCGTACTATCATCAACTACCATTACTCGACCCCAGTCCTTCTAACCGAGGGTCCCACTCCATTAGCTGACAAGGCTTCGACTCAGCACCAAGAGTCTACGTCAGCCTGAAAACAGTCTCGGTTAATTTTAGCTTTAACAGTTTGGCACCGTCTGTGGAAAACTATTAACCAACTCTACATCCCAAAGCAATCAAAATCTATGACAACTGGACCCAGCAAAGTCGGACCAACCGAAGGTTCGAAGGAGAAATAGAAAGCGAATAGCATCCTGTTGGAGGATGCTCTGGACTCCACATTGCCGTCACAACGACTAATAGAGACCACAAAGGAACCTGGGGTAACCCAGAAGGAATTCACCCAGTTCACCGAACAGTTCGACAGGAGTCTTGGCACATTGGCGACATTAATACGCCAAAACATGGGGAGTTCATCGCCCTTAAATGAGCCGTTGCTGCCTCCAAACATGAACCTGATGCCAACCAGGGGCACGGCCTTCCTCCGAGATTTGGGGGACCCAAGGGCATATCAATCGAATATTAACCCCCACAACACGACCCCCCTAACTCACCAATACGGCAGAATGGGGGGTGACAATCGAGCCTTCGTTCTCCAGGTGGAAGACACCCCCTCCAATTACCGGGAACTCGCAACATCCTAGATCAGGTAATGTACGGGGCTCCCCAGGTTATAACCCTCTGAACCCTGCAGGTGGATTCGAAAGGAGGGATGAAATCCCAAATCGGTCCTCGGGAGCCAACTACGTGCAACCCGGTGAAGGGGGATATCTACTCGTCTGATCCGCGATTTGGAGGACTCCACTGAGAGAGAATATCATCGCTGCTCATCCTCTTCCCAAGTTCAAGCTCCTGGCCCTACCAGCTTATGATGGCAGAGGTGACCCGTGGTCGCACATTCATAAGTATCTAAATGTCATGCTGCTTCACAGGGCCGACGAGCCATACCTTTGTAGAGCCTTCCATGCTACCCTATTCAAGAGGGCAGAGATTTGGTACGAAGGGCTACCCTACGGCTGTATATGCTCACTTGATGAATTGGCAGAAATATTCTGCAAATAATTCGTCGTGGAACGATGTCCTAAGAAAAAGTCCTCCCACCTCTTCTCGCTCAAACAGAACGAGAATGAGTCGATCTGACCCTTCGTCCAGAGATTCAACGACGAGAAGCTCGACGTAGAAGAGACACCGGACGTGACCGTTATAGCAACGCTCATCCAGGCGATGCAGAATAAGCACATGGAAGGGCCCTCCACCAGTTCCCCCTAACACCGTCGTAGAAATGCTCAACATAACGGATTGGTCCACTTCCTCCGATGAGGAGGAAGAACTAGTCGGAGCTAATGCAAAGGGCACCCCCTCCCACCGCAGAGACACAAGGCGAGAGAAACCAACCTAGGGAACCCCCGCCAGGAGTCTCGATACAAGAGACCCCGGGAGAAGAGCCCTCGAAGCAAGGAGCGCCCTACATATGCTAAGTCGGTCACTCCTAAGGCGAAAGTCCTCGTTTACGCCCCACGAGAGGAGATGAACCAAGAGGCAACAAAGAAGGGAAAGTATGAGAAGAGGGACGACCTCAAATTTTACAAGTACCACAACGACTATAGGCACGATACCAACAATTGTTGGACTCTCAAAAAAGATATTGATGTGCTAGTCAAGAGAGGACACCCCAAGAACTCGGCTAATGATCAATCTAGCAAGGAGGGATCCTCAAAGCAGAAGGGCAAGATGACGAGGTCACCTGTCACCATGGTGATCGATTAGCAAGCCGTCTAAGCTTGACGCAAATAAAAAGGCGGACATCCACAGCTCCGACGAAGTTAGGAAACACATGTATGCCTTTTGTATATCTGTCACTTTTTCAATAACGCACGTCTCTTTTATCAAATAAAGTTTCGCTTCCTTACGCCTTCATGAAACCTACAAAAACTATCCCACCAAAATTCCCTCTTAAAGGACCCGATCCCGGGAAAGCTTGGGTAAACTGAATTCGTGTTAGTGGAATCCATGCAAGTAACTCCTAATCGAGCATCACCCGTAAGCCAAAGGGGCCACGCTTCATAACTGAATGACTCTCCTTAATGAGCGTCAGCCGTAAGTCGAAAGGGTCACCCCTTCGCTACTGAACGACTCTCCTAAACGAGCATTAGCCATAAGCCAAAGAGGCCACCCCTTCACAACTGAACGACTCTCCTAAACGAGTGTCAGCTGTAAACCGAAGGGGCCACCCCTTCGCTACTGAATGACTCTCTTAAACGAGCGCCAGCCGTAAGCCGAAAGGTTCACCCCTTCACTACTGAGCGACTCTGCTAAACGAGCGCCAGCCGTAAGCTGAAGGGGCCACCCCTTTGCAACTGAACGAATCTCCTAAACGAGCGTCAGCCGTAATTCAAAGGGGCCACCTCTTTGCTACTGAACGACTCTCTTAAACGAGCATCAGCCGTAAGCTGAAGGGGCCACCCCTTCGCTACTGAACGACTCTCATAAACAAGCATCAGTCGTAAGTCGAAGGGGCCACCCCTTCGCTACTGGACGACCCCTTAAACGAGCATCAGTCGTAAGCCGAAGGGGGCACCCCTTCGCAACTGAACTACTCTCCTAAACGAGCGATGGCCGTAAGCCGAAAGAGCCACCCCTTCGCTACTAAATGACTCTCCTCAACAAGCATCAGCCGTAAGTCGAAGGGACCACCTCTTTGCAACTGAACGATTCTCCTAAACGAGTGTCAGCCGTAAGTCAAAGGGGCCACCCCTTTGCTACTGAACGACCAAACGAGCATCAGCCGTAAGCTAAAGGGGTTGCCTCTTCGCTATTGAACGACTCTCCTCAACAAACGTCAGTCGTAAGTCGAAGGGGCCACCCCTTTGCAACTGAACAACTCTCCTAAACAAGCATTAGCCGTAAGTCAAAGGGGCCACCCCCTTGCTACTGAACGACTCTCCTAAACAAACGTCAGCCGTAAATTGAAGGGGCCACCCCTTTGCAACTGGATGAATCTCCTAAACGAGGGTCGGCCGTAAGTCGAAGTGGCCGCCCCTTTGCTACTGAACGACTCTCCTAAACAAGCATCAGCCGTAAGGCGAAGAGGGCACCCCTTCGTCACTGAACGACTCCCGTGTCGTCAGTCATAGGTCGAGGAAATTGCTCCCTCATCATGGAACGTGGTGATCAGCTTCTAACATGGTTTGATGGTTTATCCTCAATCATCCTGAAGCAATGCCTAACCCATCGAGGGGCCATCAGACGCTATGACCACCACATAAGATGCACAATAGCAAACAAAGAGATGCAACGACAAACATGGACATGCAGGCCAACTCTTCTGGCACTCCAAAAAATTGTTCGTTCACATCTACATCACCCTTATACATTCAAAAATTTCTAAAACAGTCGTAAATAGAACGCCGAGACCCTACAACGACTGGCTAGGCCCTTGGTCTCCATCCGACACAACAGTGGACTCTGGGTCCCTCATAGCATCCGCTCATGTATCATCGTCAGCCATGATTGCAGCATCATCGGAGAGAGCAGCTTCCTCCGTGCCTTGGCTCGATTCATCATCACCAAGGTCCGGAAGAATCACCGGGATCTTGTCGATCTCTTTGGAGAGGTCAGGAAATCGGTTCTTCATCTCCAATCGACATCACTCGTAGCCTTCCTTGTACAGCTCGTTGAAGTCAGAAAATGAATCCTTAAACTCCTGAATCGCCCTCCCTGCTATGACCTCGACTCCCACTCTCTCCTCCAACAGAGCATCCTCCGCTCGCTTTCTCAAGGTGGTTTGTTCAGCCTCCCTCCTACAAGACTCGCTTAACTCATGCTCGAGTTTTCGATTGCGATCCAATCTCTTCTTGCAGAGAAGGCTGGGTCTAGTCATCTCAACTTGAGATCTCTCCACACCCGACCTAACGGCCTCCAGGGTGACCCCATGGTTTGACACCTCCGGAGCACGACGACGTAAAGCTGTGGTGGCCACGAGAGCTTCACAAAACATTCGATGGTCAACAGACGTGCTGATATCAACGTCGAGATAGGTTGGAGCAATAATTACCTGGACATTAGCATGAATAGCTATCGACACAAGCCATGCATAATCGATCCTCTCCACGACAGCCATGTCCCGTAGAAGGGTCGTATTCTCAGCTATGCAGGAGGTGGTCCTGCAATCAAGAAGAGCGGAATCTCCATGCCTCAACGAAAATCCCGTCCAGACGAGCTCCTCCTCGGAGCAGTTGAATGGGGCCTGAGAAGATCGGCTCTCTAGTAAAATCGGCATATATTCGTCAGGGATGTCTTCAGACAGCCCTACAGGAGGGAACAGACACCCCCAAGGCCAAGAGTCCTTATGCACAAGAAGCTCCATTGGAACCTGAGTCTTCCCCGAGTCTTCCTCATGATGAGTATCACTCCTAGGCCAGGAGACCTGCTCCGCGGCTACATTCGACCCAGACGGCTCCGAATCACTGAAAATGAGTTGCCTCCTCCGCTTAGCCCCCTCCAGTGCAACTACTTCAAATTCAGAGGTGGGCTTTTTCTTCTTCTTCTGAGGGCGGGCCACCTGAGCAACCTGCTTGACAACTACGATTCGATACCCAAACAGTTGAGCTGTCAGTTTCCCCATGGTTGGCACCCGGGGAGACAACATGCTAACCTCCACCTTTTGGATGGAAGCCTCGACTGCTTCCCTCAATGCGGGATCCACCTGATAGTCCATACTAGCCATGCATGCAAAAGCAATAAACTAGTTAGGCTGAGGAACGAAGATTGAACGGTTGGCGGGCTCGATCGAACCTGTTGAGTATTGGACTTCTCCCTACTTGGTGTTAATGATGATCAAACATAAATACTTGTGACTAATCCCCTGTTTGCAGTTAATCCATTCCCTAAGCTTATTATGAAGATCTACTAGTAATGGATGATACTCAAAGATCATTGAAAGCAAATGAAATGGATTGGATGATCGTAGATGGTGATTGAAGCTCCTAGTAGACTTCAAGCTCATGCGTTGGATAAAAGAGAGAGTTCGTCAAATGTAACTTTCTTGTTTCTCTTCTAGTATGTAGCTTAGAAGTAGAACATTGTTGGAGCACACACTCATCTTCATTTCAGTCTTAGGATATCATTAGATCAACCTTCGTTAGATTTCAATTCATTTCTATCTAGATTGTGCATGTCATGTTTATAACAGTCGACTGCTAAACGATTTATAGTCGCCTATCTCAAACAGTCGACAGCATTTTGTTCTACAGTCGCCTGTTATGCACAATCTTTTTCAGTCTAGTTTTTAGGCTTCTTAGCTTTAACTCTCACAAGCGACTTATGAACGATTCACAGGCGCCTGTCCAAGTGACAGTCGACTGTGTTTTGTTAATCAGTCGCATGTCTATCTATAGCCCAAAATCTATTTCTCTATTTAATCTGGCCAGTTGATTTTTGTTAGATTTACAGTCGACTGTCCAATGGAACAATCGACTGTCAATGCGTCAACAGTCGTCTGTCTTTGAGCCTATTTGATGACTCTACTCTCTGGAAAATCTCAGGGTTTTGACAGTCGTCTATATAAGAAATTACAATCGCATGTTCAGATTAACAGTCGACTGTCTTCTCTTCATCAATCGTCTGTCCTGTTCTCCCAGACGTTTTTCAGATTTCATCAACTTACCCAGTTTACAGCCAGTCACCTGTAATAGGATTTACAGTCGCCTGTTGGTTCAACAGTCGACTGTCTATGCCTCATCAGTCGACTGTCCACGTGGTAAGTTGTCGTTATGAATTCTCACCTACCCTCTGTCACTGTGCATCAGTCGACTGTGATTTCCTCAACAGTTGACTGTCGCGGGCGCAGATTCTATCCATTGAGCTTTTCCTCACGGATTGCAAAGGGGTTTTTGTTGAGTTCGTTTGAAGGGTTTGAGAAACCTATAAAAGGAGCCTCTACTATTCCATTGAGAGGTTACCAAGTCACTTGCTAAAACATTCAAGCTTTCATACTCTCAAGATCAAAGCTCTCAAATCCTAAAGCCCTAGAATTCCAATCTTCAATCTCTTGCTCTCCAACCTAAAACCAAAGAGAAATCTTCTAGGCATTTGGTGAAGTCAAGAGAAATGGTTTTCTCTCTTCCAAGAGAGTCTTTCAACACACAACACACTTCTCCTTCAAGTTCTACTTCAAGGCATAGGTGATTGTAAGTGTTGCTTAATTTCATATTTCATAACTTTAGTTATTTGATTTACTCTTGGGTTGAAAGTTGTGGGAGATCAAGTTCTATCGATTGTATTTCGATTTCACTTGTAGGGTTGCTACAAGTGGGTTTTACGAAAACCTCAAGTTAGGGTTCTAACTTGAGTATCTGGTTGTTAACCGGGTGGAAGGGACGTAGGATTACCAGGAACAAATCGGGAAGTGACTTGGGTAATCCGAACCCTTGAAACATCCTTGCGTTTGCATTTGTTTCATTTTGGGTTTATTTCTATTCCGCACTATTTGTTGGTTAGGAATTTAAATTGGTGTAACTATCTTTTTAAATTGCATAAACACTATTCAACCCCTTCTAATGTTTTCTTCATAGCCAGGGACCTTACAATTGGTATCGGAGCGCTGGTTTATAGCTATGGCATCCAACAACAACAACGTTCCTCCACCGACTTTGTACAACAATCACGATCGTAATGGAGCGTCCACAGTTTTCGAAGGTCAATCAACGGTGCGTCCATCCGTGTTTCAATGGCACGAACTTCGGCTATTGGAAACGCCGGATGGAGACGTTCCTAAGGAGTGCTTCCCTTTGGAGAACCCTCCATAAGGAATACTTCGAGCTCACTAAAGAGGATTTCGAAAAATAGACGACTACCGAGAAATCCACCGAAGTCAACAACGCAATGGCAATGAATGCTCTTCATTGTACGTTGGACCCAGATGAGTTCAACAAGATATGCACATGTAAGAGTGCATATTAAATTTGGAACCATCTCATCGTTACCCATGAGGGAACGAACAAGGAAAAACTTTCTAAACTCTACGTTGCCGTGCAAAATTTCGATATGTTTCATATATAGGAAAATAAAAGCATAGCATCGATGTACGGACGTTTTACCGATATCACTAATGAATTGGAATCTCTCGGATAAGTCTATTCCAACAAGATAAGGTAAGGAAGATCATAATGGGAATGACCTCCAAGTGGGAAAGAAGAGCTATCGCCATCGAGGAGGTCAACGACTTGAAGACTTACACAGTTGTGAACCTTATCGGCACTCTCATGTCTTACGAAGTAAGACGGGAGAACCGATTAAAGATTCGAGATATGATGAACCCTTCGGAGGCCAAGAAGAAATCTTTGGCATTCAAAGCGAATTCATCATCCTCCGATAGTAAAGAACCAGAAAATGAGATGACTTGGATGAAATGGCTTAAATGGTGAAGAAGTTCCAACGCTTCTTTCGCAAAGGTAAATTTTCATCTAAGAATAGATTTGATTCTACTAATAACACTACCTCTCTTTGTTTTAAGTGTAATAAGCCAGGGCACATCAAGAAGGATTGCCCAATGCTATGAAACAAAGAGAAGTGGAAGGCTCCGAAGTACCACAAGTCCGACAAGAATAAGAAAGATAAGAAGAAAGGACTAGTAGGTACATTCGATGATTCAAGTGGAGACTCATCAAGCGAATCCGATGATGAGAAGGGTGAAAGTGCCCACATGTGTTTCATGGCCCGAGAAGATTCACTCTCCGATGAAAGTGATTTCGACATGGATGATACCGAGGTAACTATGGATGAATTGCGTATTGCTAATGAAGAATTATTTGCTAAGTATCAATCTTTAATTCTTAGATATACTAGTTTAAAGAAATTGAATGTTAGCAATCCATCCATTCCATGCATTATCAACAATGACACCATTGTTGATATTTTAACCCTTGAGAAAGCAAATTTAGCTTCTCAAAATGTCACTTTGAGAAATGAGGTGAATACCCTCAAATCTCAACTAGATTAAACTCATCCTAAGGATAATAGTGATTTAGTTTCACGACACACACAATTGGGTTTAGAGAATGATTCTCGTAAAACCCAAGTGCACGAGCTCAAAGCACGGATGTCCACTTGGATACCAACATTTCTTCTCTTAAGGAGAAATATGTGCTCATGTCCTCCCGTATTGTGAGATTCAATAAGGGAAAAGGACAATTGGACGATTTGCTAGCAAACCAATTTCCGGCCACACATCGTGTTGGTCTTGGTTTTGTGAACGCAAATGCCTCCAATGCTCGCACCTCCTATAGTGGTGTCACTATAGACTTTGTGAGGCCATTCTCCGGTGCATCCACAAGTGGTGTCAAAGACACTATAGGTAGAAAACCTACTAAGAAAGTCACCACTTCACCGTCTCTTCTTTTTGCAAGAAACCCACTAAGTGTGGAAACCAAAGAAGAAGCCATGCTTACATGTACACCAACCTTCATCCATGTAGGAAAACTCTTACTTCACAAGTGGATAATCATGACACTTTCTATGCTCCACGCCTACAGACACATACAAATACACATATGAGAAATACTCATGTACGTGCTCCTATACACCCATATGCTCATGTGCATCATTCTTACATGTATGCATACCCTCCACATGTCATGCATGACCCGTATGTTTCATACAACATGCATGTTCCCAAGCATGCATACAACCCTCGTATATCCAATGCATATCCACCACCTCATTTTTATGCTAGAACCTATGTTCCAAAGAAGCATGCACCACATAGAAATCTAACAACTATGCATGCAACTAGGAAAAGGACTCCCAAAACATACACCATTTGGGGTCATAAGTACGCTCGCTTAAATGATAGGAATGCAAATGTTGATTCCTATTTTCATGATGTTATTAATAATGGTAATTATGTTGGGAAGCGAAAGTCCACTTGGACTTGGCTTCCAAAGGGCTAATGCCCTTGGACCCAACAAAAATTGGGGTACCATGAGCTTATGGTATACTATGTAGGTACCCAAGAGAAGTAAAGAGAGCTATAAAGGTCAAACTAGCTCTAAAAGGAAAGGATGTATTATCGACAGTGGTTGCTCCAAACATATGACGAGAGATCCTTCATTACTCTCCGAAGTGATTAGCATCAAGAATGGTGCAACGGTCACTTTTGTAGGTAACCAAAGGGAACCATCATTGGATTAGGTATAGTCGAAAACTCCTCCAAATCTTTAATTACTAATGTATTTCTAGTTAGTGATTTGTGTCGCAATCTCATTTCCATTAGTCAACTTTGTGACAAAGGTTACAAGGTTAACTTTGGAGAAGGATTGTGTAAAATTGTTGATTCTAATTCACATGTTTTATTTACCGGTATTAGGCGTAAAAATATTTATTATTTGAGCTTGCCTAAAACCGTAGAACATTGCTTAGTTGCTAATACAAATGAACAACTATTATGGCATCGTCGTTTTGGTTATGCTCATTTCAAGCACTTATATAAGTTAGCTAAGCATGATCTAGTCAAAGGTTTTCCAAAAATTGCTTTTAGTGAGAAAAACTTTTGTGATTCATGTCAAAGAGGTAAACTTAGTAAATCATATTTTAAGCTTAAAGAAGGCATTACTTCTAAGACGCCCCTAGAACTACTTCATCTAGATCTATTTGGGCCAACTAGAACCGCTTCTTTAGGCAATGCTCATTATGGATTAGTTGTCATTGACGACTTTTCTAGATTACTTGGGTTTCATTCTTAACTAATAAGAATGAAGCTTTTGAAGAGTTTACCATATTTGCAAAGAAGATTCAGAATCTCTTAGGATCCACCATTATCACTATCCGTAGTGATCATGGAGGAGAATTTGAGAATGAGTCTTTTACTAAGTTTTGTCATGACACCGAGATAACTCAGAATTTTTCTTTTCCTCGGGCAACACCACAAAATGGTGTTGTAAAGAGAAAGAATCGGACTCTTATTGAGTGTACTCGTATTATGCTCCATGATAGTCATCTTGGACTACAATTTTGGGCAATAGCGGTGCAAACGGCATGTTATGTGCTCAATAGGATCCTAGTGAGACCCCGAACGAATAAAACTTGTTTTGAGTTATTTTATGACAAAAAGCCTCAAGTTAAATATTTTCGAGTTTTTGGTTCATAATGTTTTATCAAGAACAGCTTTGGTAATTTATATAAATTCGAGCCAAGATCCGATGAAGGAATTTTTGTTGGATATTCCACACGTAGCAAAGCCTACCAGATATACAACAAAACCTATTCAACGATCGAGGAATCACTTCATGTATCATTTTATGAAGATTTTGATTTTCATCATGTTATTGATGATAGTGTAGATGCTATATGTGATTCTTTTAGTAACATTAAGATTAATGATTCTTTTATTGAGACTAACACTACTAATGAGATTATTGAAGATATTCCAAGTGATGCAGGAATACCCAAAGCTTACCCAACCGTTCGCAACCATCCACATGACCAAATTATTGGAGATATTGGAGTGGGTGTTCGAACAAGGTATAGAATTGAAAAATTCCCTCATTGCGCATTTGTCTCTACCATTGAGCCAAAGAATATCCAAGAAGCATGTGAGGATAGCTCTTGGATAGTGGAAATGGAAGAAGAGCTCATGCAATTCGAGAGAAATGAAGTTTGGGAGCTCGTTCCTCTTCCAAGTGGTCATCAAGTTACTGGGACCAAATGGATCTTCAATAACAAGACCGATGAGAACGAGGTCATCACAAGGAACAAAGCAAGGTTAGCAGCTCAAGGCTACCAGCAAGAAGAATGTATCGAATTCAAATAATCCTTTGCCCTCGTAGCTAGATTAGAAGCTATTAGATTGCTTTTATATTTTACATCTCATAAGAATTTCAAATTATTTCAAATGGATGTTAAAAGTGCATTTTTAAATGGTATTGTTAATGAAGAAGTGTATGTTTCTCAACCTCCCGGTTTCATTCATGAAAAATTTCCAAACCATGTTTTCAAACTTAAGAAAGCGTTGAATGGGTTGAGACAAGCTCCTAGAGCTTGGTATGATCGACTCAAGACCTTTCTTTTGGATTTAGGTTTTAAAATAGGTGAAGTTGATTCAACACTTTTCATTAAGGATTATGAAAATGACATTCTATTGATTCAAGTTTATGTAGACGATATAATATTTGGTTCTACTAACTTTAATCTTTGTCAAGAATTTTCTAAGTCCATGAAGGATGAATTTGAGATGAGCCACATGGGTGAGCTCAACTATTTCCTTGGATTACAAATTCGACAAATGAAGGATGGGACTTTCATACATCAAACTAAGTACACATGGAGCTTATCAAGCGATTCGGGATGGAATCGTCTTCAAGCAAAAGGACTCCCATGAGTATGACAACCCATCTACACAAGGATGAGAACAAAAAAGATGTAGACGTTCGTTTATATCGAGGTATGATCGGTAGCTTACTCTATTTAACTGCTAGTAGGCCTGATATCATGTTTTCTGTATGCTTGTGTGCTAGATATCAAGCTAGACCTAAGGAGTCACACTTGATTGCGGTTAAACGAATTTTTTGTTATCTCAATCATTCACTAGATTATGGGTTACTATACCCTAAATCTAACACATATGAGTTAATCTCATATAGTGATGCCGACTTTGCCGGATGCAAATCTGATAGGAAAAGTACTAGTGGCACTTGCCATTTTCTAGGAAATTCCCTAGTCTCTTGGTTCTCCAAGAAACAGAACTCGGTATCATTGTCCACGACTGAAGCAGAATATATTGTCGCGGGTCTGCTTGTGCACAAGTTCTTTGGATGAGACACACGCTTAAGGACTATGGTGTCAATTGTGATACTTGCCCTATCATGGTTGATAATAAAAGTGTTATATGTCTTTCCAAGAATCTGGTACGTTGATCGATGCCCCGGATACACACCCGGGGCGGGACTCGCTAGTCTTATCGCAAGCGCACGGTGTAGCGGCGAGCGGGTATCGAACACGAGGAGGGCAAATAACGGTGTCTTCTTCAATTCACCTGGTTATAAGAACAGTCGAGAAATATTCGCAATAAAGCGGTCACAGTCGTTCAATCGTATAAAGAAAATATCAAATTAATAAAAACTCCTAGGGATAGGGAATCCCCGCTACAAACCGTATCTCGTCATCGTGATTCGTAGGCTTCATAATTGCTAGACTTGAAATTCAGGTGAACTAGTTGCAACTAAATGTAGAACCAAGCTCACGCTCTCGCGCTATTGCCGGTCTATAGCAAACCTAGGGTAGGGTCCAATCTCTTGCAAACCCTAACCTAGGCAAGCTAGCGTGAAGATCAACATCATCGTCCAATCGTATCTCGAGCCCACTCTCGTGCAAACTCGAGCTACGACCTAGGTTGGGATAGTTCCTACCCGTCCAATCTCTTGCAAATGGGTATTGGTATAGAATTGCAATCAAAAACCCTAGTTTCGGTCCAATCTCTTGCAAACTGATTCCAGAGAAACCCAATTGTAACCCAATTCGAATTTCTAGGGCTTCCTATCGAGTTGGGATCCAATCTCTTGCAAATCCCAATCGGTATGAATCCCTAGCTATTCGTATTAAATCAATCCCAAACTAACCCTAATCAATTCTAGCAAGAGTTTCACCAATTCATCACAAATTAGAAATAGGGTTCGTAGGGTTCATCCCTACGCCCTAAGACAATAGAACTACTCACAATTCATAATGCAAATCATTAGAAATTCAATAATAAAAACAATAGAACTCATTGCAATAGACAATATATCAATAAAAATGAGATTTTTGATAGAAAGAGAGACAAACCAATGAAGCTTCAATAGCATCCAACAAATTAACACTTTTTATCTCTCTCAAAAGAACTAAATCTAATCTCCTAAAAAGTATTCTAAAAAGGCTGCAAAAAGTATGAGAAAAGCTCTCCAAACTAGGTTAAAAACTGGGGTTAAATACCCCCCAAAATCGCCCAAAAACTGTGACAAAATTGCCCCTGCGCAGCTTGAAAATCGCAATTTACGCTACAGGCAGTGCGGCTCACTCGGCTGAGTGACAAATGTCACTCGGTCGAGTGACAGACCCTGACGGATTCCAGTAACTTCGGACTTTTGGGGGTCGTCTCCTCGGGAGTCACTCGGCCGAGTGACTGTAGGATCCTGCCAAAACAGAGTTAGGATCGATAAATGAAGTTGAGACTTACGCTTGCGTATGCGGCACGGTAGTCACAGAACTTCGCCTTCGGATTCGCCACGACGGATCGAGTCTTCTCACGAACGGAGTAAGGCTACTAAATCCACAATCTAAATCTCTACTTTTAGATTAAGAACTTGGATAAAGGGAGAGGAAGGATTTCGGCAGAGCTTCGCTAGAATGAAAATGCATGCAAGAATGCCATGCAAAAGTGTAAGGAAATGGCTAACCCTTGGGTCTTATTTATAGCCCCCAAGGTAGTTATTTTAGGAGTAATTGTTCCCTTGGAACAATTTAACTAAGGTGTACCATCGTACATGGCACATTATACGCTTAAGTTGTACCATATGCATGGTACAATATTTGCTTAAGATATTACCCCTTTATTAGCCATATGTCGCATGCACTTATGCACATATAATGCGACTTTCCCATTAATCTAGAGATCCTCTCCGCAAGGGAACAGATTCCCTTCGCACACGACTTCGTGTACGCGACGTTCGAGGTCCGTATTCCCTCGTACATTCCCCACAAGGGTGTACAAACATCTTCCATATCCAACATCTCCCACTCACACTTGAGGGGATTGTAAGAGAACGTCTTTCTCTTAGTTCTTTCATCTATCATACCGAGAAATAGACCGTGCGACCGTCATGCGCGTAGAGTCTGTTGTTGTGCACTTGTTAGAGATACACAACGACCTCGAAGGTGCAAAGTTGAGTAGTTCAACGCATGCTTTACCCTAGATTATTTCTTCACATTTCTTATACTTTATATTCAATAATTGAATCCCATCTGGATTACAATTGGCTGGCCAGCTTTGAATCATTAAAGTCCAAATGCGAATATGAAATCAATCTTCCTCTTCTTGCGAACCTTCTGATCTTGACTTGATTCGCTTTTCTAACGTGCCCCGCCGAGCCGAATTATCATAGCCCATTAGCAACACGCTAAGATAGCGATCATCTCGTCAAATCTAAAGGAACCAATTGGAGTCCTTGAGGGTAAGAGTTAAGACCCATATGGCCTTTGAGTCTCACATAATAGCAAACACTATTGTTACTAACTCAGTGGTCGAAATGCATACGTGGTATGAACACGTATTACAACATCATTCCTTTCCCAGGGAGAGTATGTCTTAATGATGTTGTACGGATGAAAGATCAGACACCACAGTGCCTATCTTTTGAGTCCCCTTACTACCCATGAAATATTCCCGGACTCTCATCCTGCATAAGACAGATAGGATTAAAAAATCCTATGAGATCTCTTTTAAATATCCTTGTGATACAGATCTCAGATCTTTTGTAAGCATCCATATGATGCAGATCTTTCATTCGACTATCTTGTTTAAGTCACGACTCTAAATCATTTGTCTAATGATTTTGACTTTAAACTAGTCTCATCTCTATCTTATCCATCTGATAAGATAAGGCGGTTGCTCATGTGAGAGAGCCAACCTTAATCTGTCCGACATACACACAATAAAATAGCTGAGACTTAAACACAAATGTACAAAATCATTTGTAAGAAACTTGTATGCAATATATAAAAGAACTTCTTCCTTTTATTAAACTTTGATCTTCTATAGACATGTGAAATATTACATGATACAGCTCAGCACCTACGCATTCCCATAGATGATAAGTGTTTGTAGAACACATCTCTGGGGATCGCCTTAGTAAGGGGATCCGCTATCATCTCATGCGTGGATATGTATCCTATGTCTACTTCCTTCCGTTTGTCATAGTCCTTCGCAAACTTGAATCGAATATCAATGTGTTTGGTCTTACAATGAAATTTAGGATCTTTGACATAGGCAATCGAGGCTTGACTATCACTGTATATAGGAACAATGCTCAAGTCAGTGGCATTCGTCAGCCTGTCTAAGAATTTCCTAAGCCAAACAGCTTCTTGGACCGCCATGCTGAATGCTACGAATTCGGCTTCCATGGTTGATAGGTCGATGCAGGTTTGCTTCTTGCTGCTCCAGGATATTGCACCATTCCCGAGCAAGAAAACAAAGCCTGAGGTAGATCTTCGCTCGTCGAGATCACCTGCCCAATCAGCATCGGTATAGCCTTCGAGTCTCAAGGTATTGCCTTGATAGCACAACACATAGTCCGCAGTCCCTTTGAGGTACCTTAATATCCTCTTCACCGCTTTCCAGTGTGCCTGTCCTGGGTTGGATTGGTAACGGCTTACCATACCAATAGCATAGCAAATGTCTGGTCTGGTACACATTATGGCATACATCAGACTCCCGACAGCACTGGAGTATGGAACCTTTTCCATAGCTTTCCTTTCTTTTGGATCTTTGGGACACATCTCCAAACATAGACCCTCGCCTTTGCTTATTGGATTATCAATTGGCTTGCAGTCCTGTATATTAAACCGTTCTAAAACTTTCTTTATATATGTCTCTTGAGAGAGAGAAAGAAGTTTCTTGGAACGATTCCTTGAGATCTTAACCCCAAGGATATATGCAGCTTCACCCATGTCTTTCATTTCAAAGACGGATGAAAGCCAAGCTTTGATATCCATGATAAGACGCTTATCATTTCCGGCTATAAGTATGTCATCTACATAAAGAGACATAATTACATACTTGTTCTTAATCCTCTTAATGTATACGCAGTTGTCTTCGTCGAGCATGGAGAAACCATACGACAAAACGACTTCTTGAAAGCGCATATACCACTACCTTGAGGATTGTTTAAGACCATATATGGATTTACGAAGTTTACAAACCTTATGTTTGTTTTCTTCTTGTACGAACCCGTTTGGTTGTTCCATGTAGATCTCCTCATCTAGTTCTCCGTTAAGAAAAGCAGTCTTTACATCCATCTGATGTAACTCGAGGTCCAAACAAGCAACCATTGCCAGAATTAAGCGAATGGAGGTAAAACGCATGACAGGAGAGAAAGTCTCTTCGTAGTCTATTCCTTCTTGTTGCGTGAAAACTTTCGCAACAAGGCGAGCTTTATATTTCTCGATGGAGCCATCAGCCTTATGCTTGATTTTGAGAACCCACTTGTTCCCAATGGCTCTACGTCCCTTAGGTAAATCAACCAAGTCCCAGACTTGGTTTGTTTTCATGGATTGAAGTTCTTCTTCCATCGCCGCTATCCATTTATCTTTAGCAGGGCATGTGACGGCCTGTTTGAAATTTGCAGGTTCGTCATCATCTTGTAGTAATGTCATGAATGTTTGAGGAAATTCATCCTCAAATCTTAGAGGTGTTAGCCTCGTTCGATTACTACGTCTTGCTTGAGTTTGATCACTCCCACTTGGAATGACATCACTCCCACTTGGAATAACATCACTCCCACTCGGAATAGGATTAGTATCGTTCGTATCATCCATTGGTGAAGTTTGAAACGTATTTTCTTCTTCACCAAGGATTCTCCCACTCGAACGTTCCGATCCTTCTTGATCCCAAGTCTCAAACAAGGATAAGTCTTGACTTATCTCACCCTGTCTTGGAAACTCGTTTTCCAAGAAGACAACATTCCTCGATTCGAATTCTATTAGACCCCCATTGTCCTCTTGACCGACGAAAACATATCCTTTGGAGTTTTCAGCGTATCGGATGAAGATACACTTCCTCCCACGTGGCCCAAGTTTGCCATATTTGTGAGAGGATAAATGTGCGTAAGAGGCACATCCCCAAGGTTTTAGAATGCTTAAGTCTGGAGTTCTATTGTTCCACAACTCATAAGGAGTAGAACTTATCGACTTCGAGGGTACACGGTTTAAGATGAATGCTGCCGTCAATAATGCATCACCCCAAAAGGTGATGGGCAAATTTTCCTGAGATATCATTGATCGGACCATTTCCATCAATGTCCTATTTCTTCTTTCCGCAACACCGTTTTTTTGCGGAGTATAAAGCATAGTTATTTGATGAAATATGCCTTTTTCATCACAGAGTTCCTTAAAACTCGTTGATTGATATTCTCCACCCAGATCGGTTAGCAAGACCTTTATCTTGCGATCTAGTTGATTTTCCACTAAACTCATATAGTTTTTGAAGCAAGATAAAGCTTCATGTTTGTGAGAAATCAAATAAATGTGACCGAAACGGGTGAAGTCATCAATGAATGTGATGAAATAGGACTTCCCGCGTCTTGTCTTAACATTCATTGGACCGTAAATGTCCGAATGGATAAGCTGTAATGGAACTTCGGCCCTTGTGCCAGTTCCAAACGGCTTGCGACAAGTTTTCCCTACAAGATAATGTTCGCAAGTTGACATTTCAACTTTTGAAACATTAGATAGCAAGCCACTTTTGGCAAGTCTATCCATTCTAGTTGGTCCAATATGACCAAGTCTTGCATGCCAACAAATGATCTCAGATTCAGAGTTAGAAGCATTTGTCAAATGGAAACTTTCATTAATAGAAGAAGAATCATCATACATTGTGTATAAAACAATTAATCCATTACAAACATTACCCGACCCAATTAAAGAACTATTACAAACAAGGTCAACCTTTTGTTTATAGAACATCCATTCATAATCTAAAGACATTAACATGATCACGGATATGATATTCCTTCTAATATCTGGAGCAAAGAGGACGTCGTGCAATAATAAAGTTCGGCCGTTGTCGAGAACTAGCTTGCATGTTCCGACGCCTTTGACTTCAACACGAGTGTTGTTGCCGACGTATATCCACTTTGTTCCTTGAGTTATCTTTCGATACTCTACGAAGAACCTTCTGTCCTTCGCTACGTGGTCTGTGGCCCCTGAATCAATCAACCAAAAATAGTTAGATTCAGCAAGAAACACGGAACTAGAAACACATATGTAACTAGCCCTACAAGTTACCTTATCACTTCCATCTGTACACGTACGGACGAAGTGACCGTACTTGTTGCACTTAAAGCACTTGATCTTCTTCAAGTTTTTCTTCTTTGAGTGCACATTCTTTTGCCACTTTTTGTTATTAGTCTTCTTTGAGGTTTCCGGTTCTTGCTTTCGTTCGTTCACAAACCTTAAGCGTTTATTTTTCCGCTTATTTCCTCCATGTGAGGAACTAGCGGCCATGTGCACTTCTGCACTTGGTTTTGCGGCTTGAATCCGCTCTTCCTCGAGTTCGAGGTGTTTCGATACATCGCTTAAAGTTTTAATGCACTCATTATGAGTGAGGTGCATTTTCATGTTATCCCAGCTATCTGGGAGTGAACGAATGACTGCTTGGATCTGTTGTTCGTCAGACAGCGTAACACCCGCATCCTTTAATTCAGATATGAGATTCGCCATGTGGCAGAGATGCTTTTTCATAGAGTGATCTCGCCGCATTTTGTACGAATCAAATTGAATATTTAAGGAGCGGAGTTTGGTAACCGAAGTTCCACCAAACTTTATTTCTAGCTCAGACCATATGTCTTTGGCTAGATCGAATTCCCGAAATAGACGCATTATGTCATTGTCCATTGCGGACAGTAACGTAATACATGCTATTTTGTTCTTTCGAGTCCAAGTATCGTAAGCTTCCCGGTCCCTCTTGTGTTGGGCCGTATTGCCCAACTCAGGTTCTTCCATTATGTTTTGGAGTGTTTCAAGCACATCTTGCTCCTCCAAAACATATTGGATTTTTATTGACCAAAGTTTATAATTGTCGCCGTTGAGCTTTTCACATTTGTTAAGCTCTGCGACAATGTTCTTAGAAGCGGTAGACATATTCGAATCAAAAAACTGCAAAGAGAATGAAAAACACGATCAAAATTCTATGCATAAAGTTTCGATTCTTTAAACACTAGATAAGTTCCTTGGATGCGTTGAAATGTTACTCTAGAATCGAGAAGTTCACTACGTTCCCAACTACCATCTAGAAGTAACTTTCAAAGTATCCCTCTTACTTATCTCAAGTAAAAAGAAATCAGAAATGATACCCGTATGGTACCAGCAGCGGAAAAATAATTTTTGAAAAACATATCTTTCAAAATGGAATAGGTGAGAGTTTGCGCAAAGAATTTTAGCGCAACAATTGCCAAGCCACGAGACCTGTTCTACACACCCATGGGTTAGATAACCATGGCCGGATCGTGGTAGGACTTGGAATTCTAAATTGCGCTATCCCGATTTAAGGACGGGACATAACCTATTTGAAAACATCTTTTTTTCAAAATTTTGAAATACATTGGCTAATCTCCGTAGAGTAGAGCACAATGATATGGCTAATCTCGCATGAAGTAGAGCACTATGGCTAATCTTCAAGGAGTAGAGCCCCAAAAAAAATTTTATAAAACAAGAGTAGGCGACTGTCGTTAGCCCCGTATGGTCTAATCGGCACATTCGAGTTTGACCAAGGCCTTTTGTCACCCCGTATGGGTCAGTCGGCAAGTTCGCGATCGACCAAGACCTTCTGCCGGATTGGTCGATCAAAACAACCAAATTGGTCGACCAATTATTTGGTCTGTAACTTCTCCCGGCCAGGGCCTCTGCCCTGGCTGAGGCTTGGCCAAGGGCCGGCCAGGGCCTCTGCCCTGGCCGAGGCCGGCCAGGGTCGGCCAGGCAGGCCCTGGCCTCTGCCAGGGCCGGTCAGGCCCTGGCCGAGGCCAGGGCGTCGGCCCTGGCCTCTGCCAGGGCCGGCCAGGCCCTGGCCGAGGCCAGGGCGCCGGCCCTGGCCTCTGCCAGGGCCGGCCAGGCCCTGGCAGTGGCCAGGGCGCCGGCCCTGGCCTCTTCCAGGGCCGGCCAGGCCGGCCCCTGGCCTTGGCCGGGGCCGGCCACTGCAGGCCCCTGGCCTTGGCCGGCCACTGCCGGCCTGGCCATGGCCGGCCATGGCTTGGCCATGGCCGGTCATGGCCAAGGCCATTTTTGCCTTGGCCGGCCATGGCCCTTTGGCCATGGCCGGCCTCCCCTTGTGTGGGGTGGCCGCATACCCCCGCCGGTGGAGGTTCCCGCGGTGGTTATTGGCCGTAGCCAACCCCCTCCGCATGGGGAGGGGGGTGCATGGCCTTCATAGCCCATTTGGCCATGGTGCACATGCACTAAAATTCATCTTCCCCGATGGGAATAACCACCACCCTCTTCCTCGATGAAGCACCCGTTCGTCGATGAAGCACCCGTTCGTCGAGAAAGTGGTTATTTTCTAATGGCCGTGTGCCAAAAATGAAAAATAACATACTACGTGAACGGTCGGTTATTCCCGTCACGGAGAGTTCCTACCATATCCGTAATGATAGGAGACCCTAACGTGAAAATAACAACCGCTGCGTTCTCTCCGTCATGAAGCGTTCCTACCATATCCGTAATGGTAGGATACCCATTCGTGAAAAAGACAACGACTCGTTCATAGTTTCGACGGGACGGCGGTTTGACCGGGGCGAACCCGTATGGCTTTGATACCAATGTAGGATCCTGCCAAAACAGAGTTAGGATCGATAAATGAAGTTGAGACTTACGCTTGCGTATGCGGCATGGTAGTCACAGAACTTCGCCTTCGGATTCGCCACGACGGATCGAGTCTTCTCACGAACGGAGTAAGGCTACTAAATCCACAATATAAATCTCTACTTTTAGATTAAGAACTTGGATAAAGGGAGAGGAAGGATTTCGGCAGAGCTTCGCTAGAATGAAAATGCATGCAAGAATGCCATGCAAAAGTGTAAGGAAATGGCTAACCCTTGGGTCTTATTTATAGCCCCCAAGGTAGTTATTTTAGGAGTAATTGTTCCCTTGGAACAATTTAACTAAGGTGGTACATGGCACATTATAAGCTTAAGTTGTACCATATGCATGGTACAATATAAGCTTAAGATATTACCCCTTTATTAGCCATATGTCGCATGCACTTATGCACATATAATGCGACTTTCCCATTAATCTAGAGATCCTCTCCGTAAGGGAACAGATTCCCTTCGCACATGACTTCGTGTACGCGACGTTCGAGGTCCGTATTCCCTCGTACATTCCCCACAAGGGTGTACAAACATCTTCCATATCCAACAGTGACTTTCTTCACTCGGCCGATGTGATTTCTTCATTCGGCCGTGTCGGAACTCGGGAGCTGACTGACGGATTACAGTAACTTCGGGATTTTTGCTTGTCGTCGTCTTGATGCCACTCGGGCGAGTGGTGTCTCCGTGTTCGGCCGAGTGGTCTGGCGATGCTCGGCCGAGTGCACGCTGATATTCAATCTGCTGTGTGTCCGATCTGGTCGGCCGAGCGGGCTGTCGATGGTCGGTCGAGTGACTCCTTCACTCGGCCGAGTGGCATGCTGAAAATGCTCAATCTTCGTATTTTTGCTTTCTCGTTGCTCCTACGACGTTCTCTCTTCTTCCACTCCTCTCCAATCGCAGAATTCCCCTCGAAAGAGTCACGGGTGACACTCCGAAGTGGGTGCATCTCAGAATCACTACAAATCGCTCCAAATCTCCTGAAATTCGACAAAAACAAAAAATCGTGAAAAGCATCGCAATATTGTCGAATAATCATGAAAAACGCGATATGAGCAATCTAAATGGCATGAAAACATGCAGAAAAAAGGTGTAAAATATGGAGTGATCAAAATCCCCCAAGCTTACCTCTTACTCGTCCTCGAGGAAGATGAGTAAAAAGCGAACCCGGTGGATAAAGATAATGGAAGCGATGGAAAAGATGGAAAATGAAAAATGAAAAACAAAATAGAAAACGAAGAAGGAAGTTGCTGGATCATTTTTCTCAGGACGTGGGTTTTGCTTACTCATATAGCACGCATCGAATATAAAACATATGTCAAAGACTTTTATCTCGATATCATAGTATAATGGTGCATTTGAAATAGAAAACCCAAGAATATCAATATAGCATGAAAAATGGAATAATTCTAGAATTAACATCGTCTGAAGCATCTAAAGCGGTATACAAAATCGTAGATCACACACTTTTAAATTGAATGCTTTCTATAAGGAGTATAAAAGATATCACACAATAGAGTAGTAAGAATAGAAAAGCGTGGTTTTCATGAAATGAATGCTAAGCGTAGATTTCTGGATTTCGTGAAACTTTAGCAATCTCACCGAGTATCAAATATTACTTAGCCTAGGTTGTCATGCACCGTCAAGTAGTCACTCTCTCACACATCATTGGATCCTCTCCCCCAAGCTTATCCATAAGCGTGGTGGCATAAACAAAATAATATTTACATTCCTCGTTTCTTTTGAAGCTCCAAAAGTAAAAGAAATAAAAATAAAAGCAAAAGAGGGAAGAAAGAGAGAAAGGGTATGAGATGGGATCGTTTTCGAACTTCTTTTCTCTTTTCTTTTCCTTTTCTCAAATCTTTTTCTTATTCTTTTCTTCTTTTTTATCTTTTTTTTCAAATAACATATATACACAAATGATCCCAAATCAAAAGAGAAGGATATACAAGTATTTTTTTTCTTTTTGGTTTTGGGGAATTTGGAGCATGGGATATAATAACGGGGGAGATGCCAATAATAGAATTGCTAAGGGGAGATTCATCAATGAATTTAAAATAGAGAAATAATGTTCAAGATATGTGGAGAAAGAAATAAATGTATCTCTCGGTTCACTCTATAGGACGTGCATGACAACTTCAGCAGGGTAATTTAATCTACTCAGTTTAATCTCAAAAAGCAAACTAGTCCAGAATATCAATGCTAGCAAACATTCAATCAACCTGAAGTGAAGCGTACAAATCATGCAATAAGAAGTGATATGAGAAAAGAAAGCAGTACTCCAGATATAAGCAATCAATGCGTGAATCTTGGTGTGTTTTCTACGATAGCATACATATGAATTATCAGACATCAGCTAATAGTAGAATTTCATCCATTTTCATACGGAAAAAGAAGTGGGTTACTATTTCTAAATGCAAAGCAGAACATAGCATATGATATCAAAAACAAAAGCTATGACATGACAAAATTAGCATGCATATAGAGAAAAGCCAACACCATGTCATCGTCATCACAGAAAAATCATCTCTAGCAAAAGATGAAAGAAATAAAGATAAAAGAAAACAGAACTATTTACAATGCAGCACACAAAGAAAATAAGAAAAACGTGATGCATGGTAAAAAAATGAAATAGTGATGAAAAATGGGTGCAAAAGCGGAAAAAAAACGTGAAAAAAACTAAAAATAAAGGTGATAAAAGCAAAAAAGTTGAGAACTCACACCCCCAAGCTAAAATGCATAGTGTCCTCAATGTGCAAAGTGTGGCACACCGAGAGACGTGAGATGTGTGGGGTGGGTGAGGATGCATGCATGATACAAAAAAAGGAAAAATAAACAGAAAATATGATGCGGATGTGAGGCATGCAAAGATCAGAGTGATGCGGATATGTGTCACCAAAAATAATCTCCCTCTCTCCCAAAAAAAGATATAGAGTGATATGATCAAGGCAGAGACCAGAACATTAAGGAGGAGGGGGGTAGGAAAAAATATATCGACAGGACCAGCAGAGAATGGGCAGCATAACGACAAAAATATCAATGGCATCAAGAGTGTGCCTAAGCTGGTGGTGCTGCACCATCTCCGTCCTGTGGTAGAGGTGGAGGTGGTGGTCGGGGTGTCTGCTGGGTGGGTGGGTGTAGTGGAGGTAGTCGCGCCAGGATCTGATTCAGGCAAGCCTGAATATCGGGAAGCATGGCGACGCTGGACTGCATGGAACTGACCGTGGCAGAGAGAGCCCTAAAGTCGCCTCTGAGTCCACTCACAGCCCCCTCTAGAGCACGAATGCTCTGAAGTAGAGTGTCAGGGGGTGGTGGAGTGGAGGGACGAACAGGTCTAGGATGTGAAGGACGGGGCTATCTGACACGGGCAGTGTAAATAATCGGGCCAGTAGGTATGTGCGGAAAAGGTGATGTGCTCACTAGTGGATGCCCAGCCTCAGTGTGAGGCTGGGACGAGGAGGCAGCAGCAGCAGTGGTGGAAGACAAAATCGGTGACGAGGCAGCAAGAGAGGTCAATGACACAGAAGCGGGGACAGACGTCACGACACTCTCGGAAAGGACAGCTGCGGTGGAGACAGAAGGGTCGACCACTGGGGAGGAAGTGTATGTCCCAAAAGGTGACACCCCAGCGGAGATCATACTGGATAGGGTCTCCACGACGGCAGCAAAGGAAGACTCGCCGCTCTCAAGGATAGTGGGTGGACGCTTGGGAAGAAGTGAAGAAATAGGCTCAACCGAGATAGGCACAGCAGTGGTGGGGGTGGTGGTAGACGTGGTGGAAGACTCAGCAAGGGTACTCCTGACACCGACAGAAGTGTGGATAGAAGTGTCGGGAGGTGCAGACAGTGCAGGCTCGGGCTGAGGGATCACGGGGTCAGCAAGAGGTGCAGGGGGTGCCTGCTCAGCACCCTCAGCCTCAAGTACGTAGGCAGCTGGGATGAGGAGATCCATCACTGGGATCCAATCCTCGTGGGCCGGTCCAATATGTGTCCGAGCGGGGCTCGGGAGGATCATGTAATCGGCACTAAAGGGACCGTGCAACTACACCCAGTGTCGCTGGCTGTGGGGACAAAGCATCTACATCTGGGCCATAACGTCTATCGATAGTGCAGTGGGGCCCGGGGCTCGTCGATGGTCGTCAGGTAGGTCCACGCCGGTCATCAGGGCTAGCAGAGTAATCAGACCGTCACAGCAAATAGGTGAGCGAGCGCCCTCTGAAATGATGATGCGGTCTAAAAACCAGCTAGCAATATCGATCTCAACGGCGGGGACCAGGTCGTCGCTACCCCTATCTAGAGCTCTAGGGCGAGTCATCACGTAGAGCATGTAGAGCTCAGGCGTAGACATCGTCCCAGGCTCGTACCTCGCTAGGAAGGTGGTCGCCATGAGGCGCTGGGCAATGAGGAGGCAGGGGTGCAGGATGGCTGAGGCCTTGGCCCTACTAGGGTCAAAGCCAAGATGGGATCCCGTGATCCGTGTCCAGAATGTGGAAGTGTCGAACGACGGCGGTGGGATGTGCGTGGGCGCGTAGGCACGGTCAGGGACAGGGACAGCGGGCCACTGGAAGAATGCACGAAGCATGTCGAGAGTGACCTCGCACTCTCGATCCATCAGCTGGAATGTGCATCCCCCAGCGGTCCGGTCAATCGAGCTCAGGCCTCTAGTGTCGGACGGATATATGTATCCACTGACACAGCAAGAAAATCACGACATCCCACATTGTCGTACAACGTGAGCAGCCCCTCTAGTACCCCTATACGATCAAGGTCTGCTAAATGTGCGAACCTAGAGGGCACGATCGAGCGCTGGGCGATACGCTCAAATCGGACGCGCTGTGTGTCGTTTCTGAACGTGATCCCCAGCGGCCCGACGGCGGGAGCGGGTGGAGGAACAGGATCGGCTGGGATAGGCTGTGTGGGTGGTGGTGGCAGTGGCGGGATAGGTGGAGGGGAGTCCTCCCTAGCATGAGAGGGACCGGGGTCATCGGTCCGCCTCTGCTTGGGGGCGGATCCCCACGTGTGTGGCCTAGTACGGGGCGGCATGTGTGCCGCGAGTGCTCACCCAACAAAAATAATATACGGCGTGCTAAATAATGGAACGAATGTACCTGAACACGTCGCGAGAGCAAATCAGCCAATGAGTGAGAAGAACACCGCCTCCGTGGAGCTAAAAGCGCGTCCAAGATCTCCCCAAAGCTCCCCCAAGATAGCCTGCAAATCAAACAATGATATCAGCGGATAATATTCGAAATACATGAGGGAGATGGTGTATAATAGATAGATAAAAGAATTAATTTGATTTTTGGGCTCAACGGGTCTACGGATCGAGAGAAATAAGGAGAAAATGGGATTTCGAGGCAAACCGAGGCGATAGGGGGCGAGGGTCGACGGCGCCGGCGAGGTGGACGATGGCCGGCGGTCGGCGCGACTCGGGGAGGTCGGTCGACGGTCGATCGGGGTTATTCGGGCACGGGGGATGTTGGTTCGGGTGAGGCAGACGAAGCAGCGGGGAGCTCGGCGAAATCAGGGTAAATTTGGAGTTTTAGAAAATCGCGCCCGCCTCCGCGCTTATATATAAATTGTTACGACTCGGCCGAGTGACATTGTCACTCGGCCGAGTGTGTAAATGAAAAAAAATTTCGAAAAAATCTCGTTCCCACTTACGACTCAATCGAGTGGCATTTGGTCACTCGGCCGAAGGGAGAAAACTTCGGTCGGCTGAGTGGCAGTGCCACTCGGTAATTTTTGCCCTAAGAGGGTATCTGTTTCACTCGGCCGAAGGGAGAAAACGTACTCGGTCGAGTGGCAGTTAATACTGAAATGCACAAAAAAGACAGAGAGTTGGTTCCGCAGTGTAACGACTGGTTTTCATGTATCTGGATTATCTATATTATATGTGTGTTTTGGTGGATTTTCTCCTTATGTGTGGTTTCCGTCTCCGTAGCTTTCGTTTTCGTTCGTTTCGTTGTGATTTTCTATCTTCTTCCTTAAATCATTGAGTTTTGGAGTAAGTCATTCGTGACGAGCTTCATATCGCTCATATCTTAGAGATGGGTTGATCCGAGAAGCCATAGGAATCTTCCTGGAGCTTCCCGCTTCAATTCGAGACTTTCTGTGCACGTTAGTTGGTCCAAGAAGGGGGACCAACCGACTAGATTCCAATCTAGTCGGTCAGGAACTCTTCTAGAACCGACTAGTTCATTAAATCAAAAATTCAGAAGTTACTGTTTACTCTTAGTCGGTCTAAGAACAACCACTGACCGACTAGATGTGAAACTAGTCGATCAGAACTTGCTCTCAGACCGACTAGTTCCTTTGATAAATTTCACCTAAGTTATTGTTTATCGTTAGTCGGTCTAAGAACGTTTTTCGACCGACTAGGTTGCAAACTAGTCGGTCAGCCATTGTTCTTTAACCGACTAAATCTAAGTTCATTTTTCGTCAGGTGTTACTGTTTGGTGTTAGTCGGTCACAGTTGGTCTACCGACCGACTAGTTCTCGAACTAGTCGGTCAACCACTCTTCTTTGACCGACTAATCGGCCCCGTAAACCTAGGGTTTGCCCAGCAGTCGCACGATTTCCTATTTAAACCCCCCTTCGTTTCTTTTCTTCCTTTCTCTTCTCTTCGCCATTTTCTTTCCCCCTTGACCTCTGATCTCCCACAACCTTCCTCTAGCCCATCCTCCTTCCTCAAGAGCCCCTCTCCCCCTCCATTAGGCTGGCCTTCATGCTTTAGGCCGTCGGAAACCCCCAAAACCCCAAAACCCTCATTTCTCCAGATTTTCTCCCCATTTCCAGATCTGAGCCCTAGTTCTTCGGATCGTTCTTCTGTTGCCGTGCTTTCTCGGCATCGTTCTTCCGCTCCGATACGGTAGTGAATCGATCCTTTAATATTCTCATAACCTGCATTGTGATTTTTGTTAAACCCTAATAAAACTAGGTTGGATGTTGTTCTAATATTGTTTTGCCATGGCAGCGATCCCATCCCCCGTAGTTTAACATTTTGTGGCGTGCCTCGTTGATCGTCATCCTTGATGGCAGGCAAGTGAAACTTGCCACTTAGGGTTTTAGGCCATGCCTTAGGCCATTTGCTTGTTGTAGGCGTAAAAGAGACTAGGCGACGAAATGATACTCGCCTAGGCGCAAATTTCAGGATCTAGCTTGACAACGGAGCTTGATCCGACTACTTTTAATTATTTGCACTTGTCATCCATGCATCTTATCAGCCATGTTTAAATTCAATTAACGGTACACGGATTATCTGTACATGACATGCTATCCATGTGGAATGTTGCATTCGTAGCACACGCTACATTACTTGTACTACTTGATCCGGCTAGGCACCCGTAATGCGGGCATAACCCTACGCCATACGTGTCAAAAACACTTTCTGGCTCATGATCCAGAAGCGAGCATACGTGTTCGGGGGTAATGCCCTGGCTCGATACACGTGGAGGGGTAGGGATAAGCGATCACCTGAGTTTACGAGTTGGCTTGATCCGCCACTCTAGCCAGAAGACGTAATCTCTGTGCACGACGTGTTTACTTGACGTGCTTTACTTAACTTGTACTTGTCCGTGTTTATACTTGTAAAACTTGTCATCCATGCCATACTTGCTACTTGTTACTTGTTACTTGCGCCTTACCTTATTTGTTACTCACATACTAAACTTGTCATGCTATGCATCATACTATAACTGCTAGGTTGTTAGTTACCTTCCTTTCAGTTTCCTTGCCCAAGTCTTTTAGACTTGCTGACATGTGCCACTTTACTCTTTTGGGTGACACATGTTAGATCCTGAGCCTGAGGTTGCTGTTGAGGACGTGGTGTTTGCTGACGCTGAGTCAGAGCCCGCGTTCATCGAGGAGTTTGAGGACACGGGCGATCAGTCGTAGAGGCTGTTTGTGTTGTTGTTTAGACTGCTTTAGTTGTCGGTGTGTAGCACCGATACCTTGTTCTGTGTTGGCTTTTGTTGGCCATGTTTTGGGCCTAGACTCTTTCTTTTAGCCTGGTGGCTTTTCTGGATGTTGAACTTAATTTTAAATGTTTGGACAATGCTGAGATTTGGAATTTTATTTCTGTTTCTCCTTGTGTTATTATCTTGTTCTGTTCGTGGTTACAGGGACCTGCATATGTTTTAGTGACGCTTATCGGGCGTGTGGCTTCACAGCTCCACTCCCGTGCACACCTTCTCACGTCTCGCCTCCATTTTAGGGAAGCGGGGCGTGACAGGTTTTGTTGGCGACCCATACAGGTCTCTCTTCTGTAACTACAATTATCGGAATAACGATAATAATATTAGAATGTCCAATAAACTAAGTTCGACATCCGAGTCATAAGCTATGAGTCTAATTTGTTTCGTTTTCTGCATCATTAGATGGCAGGAAGGCGAAATACCCGAGGTGATGGTAGTGCGCCCCCTCATGACGAGGAGCCTGAGCGGGAGCCCACCAATGGGGAGATGATGCGGATGATGCTTCAGATGATGCAGGTGCAGCAAGGCGTGCTCCTGCAAGTCCAGAATGCTCCAGTTGTTTGAGCTGCTCGGGCACTTCCGGAGGCCCCTCGTTCCGAGCCAGGAGCGAAGCAGTTTCGGGAGCTGGGTCCCGCTTATTTTTTTGGGTCTGAGGGTCCTCTAGCTGCCAATGAGTGGATTCGGAACATAGAAGATAATTTGAAGATGGCGAAGATCAGCCTGGCTGGATGGGTTGATTTGGCGAAGAGGCAGCTCAAGGATAATGCTCGGAGCTGGTGGGATGCGGAAGAGAAGATGCTGGTGGAGCCGATAGCTTGGGCTACCTTTAAGTCCAGGTTTGATGAAGAGTTCTTTCCGAAGGCTGCCAGGAAGGAGATGCTGCAGTGTTTTATTGATCTGAAGCAAGGGAGCTTGACGGTGGACCAGTACCACCAAGAGTTCACTAGGCTGAGTCGGTTCGCACCAAAGATGGTGCAGGATGCTGAAGAGAGGGCTCAGAGGTTCCTGTAGGGACTTGCCTTGGAGCTTCAGAGTTTTGTGTCTTCCTCTGATCTGGACTCTTATCAGAAGGTTCTAGTAGCTGCGAGGAGGCAGGAGCTGAACCTGAGCCAGAGGAGAGGACATGTTTCTGGAGCGGGGAAGAGGCCTATGGAGCAGGCCAGGGCGGTGGTTAGGCCTGGTTTCAAGCCTAATCAGCCGGTGCAGTTCAAAAGGCCAGGAGGGCCTATTCAGAAGACTTGCCATTTCTGTGGCAGGACCGGGCATATCAAGGAGCAGTGTAGGAGATTCCTGGGCCAGTGTATTGTCTGTGGAAATCCTACCCATACCATGAAGGTGACGTGCGTTTATATTTCATATATTTACGCACGTTTTCTTCCGTGTTTTTCCCGTATTTTGTCGTCGTCTTTTATTCGTTTTCGCGTGTTTTCTTGTTTTCTTTCACTTTTCTTTGTTTATCCGTGTTTGCAGGAGATTGACCGTGTATGGGACATAAAACGATGATATCATGAGTCCCCGGAGCAACGGGAGGGGTCACGCGTGATCCAGGGGGTCAAACGACCAAGATTGCCACTTTTCAGCCCCCACCCGATCGGTTGGACACAGCCAACCGATCGGGTGATGCACGCGTGCACGACCCGGACTGAAGTTGGAGCAAAGTGCAAAGTCAACCGACCGGTTCGCCGACCGATTCATCCCAACAAAGTTCTCGGGAAGTTGGAGCTTAATTCCAACCGATCGGGTGATATCTCACCCGATCGGTTCATCTGAAGCTGAAGTTTCCCAAACGACGACCCGGTCATGCCACCCGTTCTCCTCAGCGACCGGTTGAAACTCCCGAAGCCCGACGGCCAAAGCAACAAGCGGCTCACCCGATCGGTTGATGTTTCAACCGATCGGGTGGCCTTTTCTTCCGCTTTCGCGCACCGCTGCTCATTCATTGAAGATCTGCTACCATTCCAGAAGGATTTTGGGTGATCTCTTATTTTTCTAGCGTCGGCATCGTCGTTAGCTTTCCAACGATAGGTCGCATGCCCAAATCCGATTTTTCTAGATTTTTCTGGAATTTTCTAAGCGCAGCTATGTGCTGAAACTGGCTGCAGTCTGGAATTTCACTTCAACCGATCGGTTGACATGTCAACCGATCGGTTGACATGTCAACCGACCGGGTGAGATCTGTTTCTGCGTATCTGAGCTCTCTGTTTGTTCCACCCGATCGGGTGAGTTTTCACCCGATCGGGTGGGCCTTTTTTGACAGTTTTGAACCCGACCCAAGAGGGTTTTTGATGGGTTTATAAATAGGGTTTTGGGGCACGATGGAGGGGACTCCTTCCTCAGTTTTTCTAGGGCTTTTTGCCCTTTTTTCTTGTAAGTTTAGATTAGATTAGATTAGCTTTTATATTGCAATAAATCTTGTATTGGATTGAAGATTCAAACTCAAGATAAGTATTTCTTTCTCTTGTTCTCCATTTTTTGTGTTGTTTTCATTTTGCTCAATGGTGAATGTTTGTATGTTATTTGTTTTGCTTTTCTTTATGTTTCTCACCATGGAGTAGTGTTGATGAACCCTAATACTGGTTAGGGTAGGATTGATGCTTGGGTTGTTTCATTTGACTTGGTTGCATGGCATGTGTTCGATGAAATGTGTCAATGGGGATTTCTAGCAATCTGGGTCCAATTCGTACAGCAACACACTAGTTGTGTTGGGGGTTGGGGTCCGGTGCTTGTCCAGTCAAGATCCGCTTCGATGTATTGCTAGAAATCACATTTGACCTATTTGGCCATTAGGGTTACGCGGGGGCGTTTCATTGTCATTGGCGAGAAAAAGACCGCCTCTGACCGTCGGGCCAAGGGGGAATAAACTTGGCGGTTGACTCCCTAGCCATAGCTCACGCCCCTAGCGTTGACATCGAGTCCTCACGCGTGGGAACGGCTTGGACGAAATGTTGGGAGATATCATTGTGGCCTTAATGCTCCCGGTTGCGGAAGGTGTTAATGGACATGGGAATGCCCACCGTCCGGAACCGGGTAGGCCTAGCGTGCTTGGCACCGACCGGAATATTGGGCCATGGACGCTAGGTACCACCTTTTGGGGCAATGTGTAACGGTACGTTTTCGTTGTACTTCGTTCGTGCACGTGCTTTTGGCCGTGCACGTGTTTATTTTAGACTTTAATTGATTTTGAATGCTTTTGTGTGATACGCTGTTGCGAACGTCTCTGAGAGTATTAAATAGTGGAACTATCTTGGAACGACACTTCTCGAGTCGTTTTCCCACAATTTGAACTTACTCGATGAGACGTGACGACTTTCACTTTTGACGGGAGACGTTTCTATTTTTAGTTTCGTCGTTCGACGTCGAATTTGAGATCCGTCTTCTTAGTTAGCTCACATTCGTCGCCACGATCACCACAATATTTATTTTATAATTTTTGGAGTTTATTTGACCACTTTTATAATTTTTACAAGTTTTATATTATTTTTAATAATTTATTTTTAAATTAATTTCGGCCAAATAAAATTTATTTGAGTTTTAAACGTTTTAAAGAATTTTTGAGCCAATTTCCAGCTCATTTGGACCAGGTCAAATCCTAGATTGGGTTGGAGAAGTTTAAATTCAAATTTCAAATCTTTTTGAATTCTAATCCTATTAGATTTAGCCCTGGACCAAGTCAACCCACCTATACTATATAAGCAACCCCTAGCAAGTCCTATTTTCCAAAGAAATTAGCCCTAGCCTCTTCCAAACTCATTTTGGACGTTGCGACGAATCGTCGCAACGTTGCGACATTCAGCCCCCGTACGACCGAGGAAAACAGCTCTGTTCGCCCGCTCAGACCGAGGCCCAACCCCGCATCCAACGCCGCCTGCATCGCAGCACAGCGCCCCGCTCGCACCCGTGTCCAACCGAGAAGAACTCTCGGTCAGACCGATAGCGTGGCCCGCTCACGCTCCCGCCCCGCACCGCATCTGTCGCCCGCTTCGTCCCCCGCTCCACTCCGTGCCCGACCGAAGGCCCCGCCCGCTGTGACCGAGCGCCCGAGCGCTGCAGCGTTGCAACGCTGTCCCGCCCGCTTCCAAGCGAACGACCGAGGATCTCCATCGGTCTGACCGAAGGAAAACGCCGCACCCCGAGCTGCTGCGCACCCCCAACGCTGCAACAGCGCCGCCCACCGTGTCTGACCGAGCCATCACCCCGCACCGAGGCTGTACGACCGACGGCCATTCGTCGCAACCCCGCACCTGTCGCACCACTTGCCTCCGTGGGCCCCCCCAAGTTCTCCAGAGGTATTGTGGGTTCCCCAAAGGTCCCTAGGACTACTGTGGGCCCCACTTTGGTACGTTCTCTTCGACGACTTGCCGCGTACGCCGTCGTCGCACGTCGTAGCCCGTCATCGCACGTGCGAGCTTTGGAATCTGGAATCGTCGCCCGAGTTATTTGCTCTGAAATTTCCAGCGAGGAAACTAATTGGAATCTGGACTTGGAGCGCGATCTATTATTCCAACCCCCGGCGTCGCTACCCGACGCCGGTGTAGCTTTCGCGTCGTGTTGAGGTAACGTTTTGCACCCCTAGGACCCCCAACCCAATTGCATGCTAATAAAGACTAAAAATCAGTATTTTAAAGTATTTTAAATGTTTTAAAAATCACTAATCAAGATTAATAAAACGGATGTAGGCCGGTGGACTTGTGCACGTAGGAATCGTGACTTTGGACTCGTTGGACGGTGTTTTCTTGACGTGATAGTTGCAGGCAAGTGAAACTTGCCAACTCTTGTGTAGGGCCATGTTTTTAGGCCACTTACTTGCTTTTAGCGTAAAAGAGACTAGTCAGTGAAATGATAGCTGGCTAGACGCCTATTTGATCTAGTTTGACAACGAAACTAGATCCGTCACCTAAATGATCTAGCTTGACAACGAAGCTAGATCCAAACATTAAACTTGTCATTCATGCATACTAAACTGTCACGTTTACTTTTCTTACTTGTACGCTTTACTACTTGCCATGCCATGTCATCCATGCATTGATTGTTGCATCGTAGCACACGCTACAATACTTGTCCTTGTACTACTTGTCCGGCTAGGTGCACCCCTACGCCATACTTGTTTACACACTTCCTGGCTCGTGGTCCAGAAGCGGGCCTCATGTGTTGGCCAGAAACCAATGCCCGATACACGTGGAGGGGTAGGGATAAACGGTTACTTGAGCTTAGGAGTTGGCCCGTACAGCCACTCTAGCCAAAGGACGGAATCTCTGTGCACGAGGTGCTTACTTTACTTGTCGTGTTCTTGTCTTGTGAATGTCATGCCATGCTCGTACTTTACTTTACTTTCCTTTACCTGTTGCACTCATTACTTAAACTGCCATGTCATCGCATCATGCTAGAACTGCTAGGTTGTTTTACTTTCCCCACTTCCAGTTTCCTTGCACAAGTCTTCCAGACTTGCTGACATGTGCCCCTTGCTCTTTTGGGTGTCACATGTTAGACCCTGAGCCAGAGACAGTTGCTGAGGACGAGGTGTTTGCTGACGCTGAGCCCGAGCCTACGTTCGTTGAGGAGTTCGAGGACACCGGAGACCAGTCTTAGAGACTGATTTTTATTTGCTTTTGCTTTAGGTTGCTGTTAGATGTCGGTGCTTGCACCTTTTCCTTATTTTCGTACTTTGTACTTTTGTTGGCCATGCTGGGCCTCTTTTAGACTCTCTTATTTGTAGCCTGGTGGCTTTTCTGCGTTGTTGAGATTTATTATTATGGATATTCTGAGATGTTTCTTTTGTCTCTTTCGTTATTATTATCTTTGTTTCGTTTCGCGTTGCAAGGACCTGCAGTTTAAAGTGATTGACGCTTATCGGACTTGCGGCTTTGTAGCTTCAAGTCTGAGCGGACCTTCTCACGCTTCGCCTCCACGTTTTTGGGAAGCGGGGCGTGACAGGTTTTGTTGGTGGCCCATGCAGGTCCTCTTCTTGCGATTGCGAACTAACGGAACAACGATAATAAACAGAATATCCATTAAATAAATAGCAACATCCAAGTCATTAAGCTATGAGTCTAATTTGTTTGTTCGTTTTCTATGTCATTAGATGGCTGGACGACGACAGACCCGATCTGGCAGTGGGCCCAATCGTACTGAGGAGCCGGATAGAGAGCCCACCAATGCTGAGATCATGAGGATGATGCATCAGATGATGCAGGTACAGCAGGGCATGCTCCAGAACACTCAGAGTGCTCCTTGCCATGAGCCAGGAGCGAAGCAGTTTCGGGAGCTGGGCCCGACGTACTTTGATGGATCTGAAGGACCGATGGCTGCAGAGGAGTGGATCAGAAACACTGAGGATAATCTGAAGATGTCGAAGGTCAACCCGGCTGGATGGGTTGATCTGGCAAAGAGGCAGCTGAAGGATAATGCCCGAAACTGGTGGGATGCCGAGGAGGAGTTGCTGGTGAGCCCTATACCTTGGGCTACTTTCAAGGCTAGATTCGATGAGGAGTACTTTCCGAAGGCTGCTAGGAGGGAGATGGTGCAGCGCTTCATTGAGCTGAAGCAGGGGAGTCTGACGGTGGACCAGTACCACCAGGAGTTTACTAGATTGAGCCGCTTCGCGCCGAAGATGGTAGAGGATGCTGAGGAGAAGGCTCAGAAGTTTCTGCAGGGTCTTTCTCTAGACTTGCAGAGTCTGGTGTCTACGTCGGACATGGAGTCATATCAGAAGTTATTGGTAGCTGCTCGGAGACAGGAGAAGATTGCGAAGCAGAAGAGAGGACTGATTTCTGGAGCTGGGAAGAGGCCTATGGAGCAGGTCAGAGGAGTGGTTAGGCCTGGGACTAGGCCTAATCAGACGGTGCAGTTCAAGAAGCCAGGTGTACCTACTGAGAAGACTTGCTACTTCTGTGGCAAGACCGGGCATATCAAGGATCAGTGTAGGAAGATGCTGGGATAGTGCCTGATTTGTGGAGATCCTACTCATGCTATGAAGGAGTGCCCTAGGTCTAAGGTACCCTGGAGGGATCCCGTTGCAGCACAACCGTTGCAGCAGAGAGCACCTGTAGGTCGTGGAGCGCCTCTTCCTCCGCAGAAGAAGGCTTTTCAGCAGGCTGTGCAACCGAGGAGGCAGGCTTACCTGATGACGGCAGTGGAGAACGAGGCTACGGACGAGGTTATCGCAGGTAATTCTCAAACTAGTGGTTTCCTTCCTTAGATAATTTCGATTTTAGTTTATGTTTGAATTGATTGCATATGATTGTTTGTTAGAATAGGGCTTGATTGTTAGATTACTTGTTAGGTGTGATTTTGGTGTGCACATTTCCTGCACGAGTCCTCTTTGACTCAGGTGCATCAATGTGCATTATCTCACGGAGCTTCGTAGAGAAGCATTCCTTGACGACTTCCCCTCTTCCCAAGAGTTGAAACATCGTCACGGGAAATGGCGTAATCTCGGTGCATCGTGGGTGCACTTCATGCCCTTTGGTGGTTTGTGGACACGAGCTATACGCTGACTTTATTGTCCACGACATCATCAATTACGATGCCGTGCTCGGGATGGATTGGCTCGCGAGCTTCTATGCTACGATCGATTGTCGGAGGAAGAAGGTGGTGTTCGAGATCCCCGGACATCCGGTGTTTGAGTTCAGTCGAGGTAGCAGTTCGCTTGGCCCTGTCCGATTTCGGGCCAAGCCGGTGGAGCTTGTTGCGATGCAGATGGAGCAGGATAGACCAGCTGTGGTACGTGAATTCGATGACGTCTTCCCTGAGGAGATGTCTGGACTGCCACCCGATCGAGCCCTCGAGTTTTCGATCGACCTTGTTCCGGGAGCGCAGCCTATTTCGAAGGCGCCGTATCGGATGGCTCCAGCAGAGTTGGAGGAGTTACGTAGGCAGCTGGACGAGCTTCTGCAGAAAGGATACATCAATCCCAGTGTGTCTCCATGGGGAGCACCGGTGTTGCTGGTGAAGAAGAAGGATGGCTCGCGTCGCATGTGTGTGGATTACCGGGAGCTGAATGCTGTGACTATCAAGAATAAATATCCCTTGCCACGGATAGATGACATCTTTGATCAGCTCGGAGGATCGAGGGTGTTCTCTAAATTGGATTTGAGAAGTGGCTACCATCAGCTTAAGGTGAAGAAGGACGACATTCCGAAGACAGCTTTCAGGACGAAGTATGGTCACTACGAGTTCGTGGTTATGCCCTTCGGCGTAACCAATGCACCCGCAGTCTTTATGAACTTGATGAATTTGGTCTTCTACGACTTTCTAGACAAGTTCGTCGTCATCTTCATTGACGATATTCTGATCTATTCAAAGTCGGAGGAAGAGCATGCCTCGCACTTGAGGACCGTGTTGGAGATCTTGAGGAAGCATCGTTTGTATGCTAAGTATTCCAAGTGCGAGTTCTGGCTGGATAGAGTTGCTTTTCTCGGGCATGTGGTGTCTGGTGATGGAATTTCTGTGGATCCCGAGAAGATTGTGGCTATCAGAGAGTGGCCGATTCCGTAGTCGGCGTCAGAGATTCGGAGTTTCCTTGGACTTGCAGGCTATTACCGACGTTTCATTAAGGACTTCTCCCGGATTGCTGAGCCGATGACCAGACTTACGCGGAAGGATGTACCTTATGTTTGGTCTGATGATTGCGAGAAGGCTTTTGGTATTCTGAAGGAGAGGTTGACGACTGCCCATGTACTTGCTGTGCCCGATCGGAGTGGAGGATTCGAGATCTTTTACGATGCTTCTGGAAAGGGTCTTGGATGTGTGTTGCATCAGCATGGGCATGTGGTTGCGTATGCTTCTCGTCAGCTTAAGGCTCATGAGAAGAATTACCCGACACATGATTTGGAGTTGGCTGCTGTCGTGTTTGCGCTGAAGATTTGGAGGCACTTCCTGCTGAGTGAGAAAGTGAAGATCTTCACCGATCACAAAAGCTTGAAGTATATCTTTACGCAGAAGGAGCTCAACATGCGACAGCGTCGATGGTTGGAGCTCATGGCAGACTACGAGATTGACTTGCAGTATCACCCTGGCAAGGTGAATGTGGTTCCGGATGCGCTGAGCAGACTTCCAGCGGTGATGATGTTGACGTCGCAGTGGAGATTGCAGCAGGACTTTTGCGAGACCGGTATCGAGATTATTCTTCCTGGAGAGACTTCTACGATGATGAGCATGCAGATACAATCGACGATCGTGGATAGGATCAAGGCTGGACAGGCTGGAGATGCTAAGCTGGTGAAGATTCGGGAGCAGGTGGAAGCCGGTCTGCGGACTGACTTCTTGATTCACGAGGATGGTTCGTTGAGATTTGGAGCCAGGTTGTGTGTGCCAGCTGGAGATATCAGAGAGGAATTATTGGTCGAGGCACACAGTTCGCCGTATTCTGTGCATCCTGGTGGGACCAAGATGTACAAGGATCTTCGTCTGAATTTTTGGTGGCATGGTATGAAGAGAAGTGTGGCTCGGAGTGTAGCCAAGTGTTTGGTTTGCCAACAAGTAAAGGCGGAGCATCAGCGTACGGCAGGGTTGCTACAACCGCTTCCGATTCCGGAGTGGAAGTGGCAGCACATCACTATGGATTTCGTGACTGGACTACCTCGGAGTCTGAAGCAGAACGACGCGATTTGGGTGATCGTAGACCGATTGACCAAATCCGCTCACTTTATTCCCTTCCGAGTAGGACAGTCTACCGAGACGCTAGCGAGGAGATACATGGAGGTAAATTCGTTTACTCTCCGTTCTATTTCCTTTTTCCTAGTCTAGATAGTGATGTAACGTGAATCGTGAAGGAGATCGTACGACTTCACAGAGTCCCCGTGAGTATCGTGTCGGACAGAGACACGAGATTCACATCTCAGTTTTGGCAGAGTCTGCAGAAGAGCTTGGGTACGAGTCTGAGTTTCAGCACGGCGTACCACCCGCAGACGGATGGCCAGTCCGAGAGGACGATTCAGATTTTGGAGGATATGTTGCGAGCCTGCATGTTGGACTTTAAGGGATCTTGGGAGGATCATCTCCATCACGTTGAGTTTGCCTACAATAACAGCTACCAGGCGAGTATTGGAATGGCGCCTTTCGCCGCGCTATACGGAAAGAAATGTCGATCCCCACTGAGCTGGGATGACGTTGGAGATCGGGAGCTGTTAGGACCGGAGATGATCGTGGAGGCCGTGGATGTTGTGAGGAATATTCGAGAGAAGCTGAGGATTGCGCAGGACCGTTTCAAGCATTGGGCGGATGCTAAACGGAGGCCTTTGGAGTTTCAGCCTGGCGATCATGTATTCCTGAAGATTTCTCCGAACCGCAGAGTTATTCGATTCGGGAAGAGAGGCAAGCTGAGTCCGAGGTTCATTGGACCGTTCGATGTTCTAGAGAGAGTTGGAGCTCTGGCTTATCGCTTGGCGTTGCCACCGTCGCTTGTGGGAGTTCACGACGTATTTCACGTATCTCAGTTACGCCGATACGTTAGTGATCCCTCTCACGCTGTGGATTTCTCGGAGATTACGGTTCGTCCGAATCTGTCTTATGATCAGCAGCCCGTTGAGATCCTGGATCGTCGACAGACGCAGCTAAGGAATAAGACCGTCGACTTGGTTCGTGTGCAGTGGCGTCACGGTTCCCCCGGTGAGTCTACCTGGGAGCGTGAAGACGAAATGAGAGAGCGCTTCCCGCACCTTTTCCCGAGCAGTGCTTGATGTTGATTCCGAGGACGGAATCATTTCTAAGGTGGGGAGGATGTAACGGTACGTTTTCGTTGTACTTCGTTCGTGCACGTGCTTTTGGCCGTGCACGTGTTTATTTTAGACTTTGTTTGATTTTGAATGCTTTTGTGTGATACGCTGTTGCGAACGTCTCTGAGAGTATTAAATAGTGGCACTATCTTGGAACGACACTTCTCGAGTCGTTTTCCCACAATTTGAACTTACTCGATGAGACGTGACGACTTTCACTTTTGACGGGAGACGTTTCTATTTTTAGTTTCGTCGTCCGACGTCGAATTTGAGATCCGTCTTCTTAGTTAGCTCACATTCGTCGCCACGATCACCACAATATTTATTTTATAATTTTTGGAGTTTATTTGACCACTTTTATAATTTTTACAAGTTTTATATTATTTTTAATAATTTATTTTTAAATTAATTTCGGCCAAATAAAATTTATTTGAGTTTTAAACGTTTTAAAGAATTTTTGAGCCAATTTCCAGCTCATTTGGACCAGGTCAAATCCTAGATTGGGTTGGAGAAGTTTAAATTCAAATTTCAAATCTTTTTGAATTCTAATCCTATTAGATTTAGCCCTGGACCAAGTCAACCCACCTATACTATATAAGCAACCCCTAGCAAGTCCTATTTTCAAAAGAAATTAGCCCTAGCCTCTTCCAAACTCATTTTGGACGTTGCGACGAATCGTCGCAACGTTGCGACGTTCAGCCCCCGTACGACCGAGGAAAACAGCTCCGTTCGCCCGCTCAGACCGAGGCCCAACCCCGCATCCAACGCCGCCCGCATCGCAGCACAGCACCCCGCTCGCACCCGTGTCCGACCGAGAAGAACTCTCGGTCAGACCGATAGCGTGGCCCGCTCACGCTCCCGCCCCGCACCGCATCTGTCGCCCGCTTCGTCCCCCGCTCCGCTCCGTGCCCGACCGAAGGCCCCGCCCGCTGTGACCGAGCGCCCGAGCGCTGCAGCGTTGCAACGCTGTCCCGCCTGCTTCCAAGCGAACGACCGAGGATCTCCATCGGTCTGACCGAAGGAAAACGCCGCACCCCGAGCTGCTGCGCACCCCCAACGCTGCAACAGCGCCGCCCACCGTGTCTGACCGAGCCATCACCCCGCACCGAGGCTGTACGACCGACGGCCATTCGTCGCAACCCCGCACCCGTCGCACCACTTGCCTCCGTGGGCCCCCTAAGTTCTCCAGAGGTATTGTGGGTTCCCCAAAGGTCCCTAGGACTACTGTGGGCCCCACTTTGGTACGTTCTCTTCGACGACTTGCCGCGTACGACGTCGTCGCACGTCGTAGCCCGTCGTCGCACGTGCGAGCTTTGGAATCTGGAATCGTCGCCCGAGTTATTTGCTCTGAAATTTCCAGCGAGGAAACTAATTGGAATCTGGACTTGGAGCGCGATCTATTATTCCAACCCCCGGCGTCGCTACCCGACGCCGGTGTAGCTTTCGCGTTGTGTTGAGGTAACGTTTTGCACCCCTAGGACCCCCAACCCAATTGCATGCTAATAAAGACTAAAAATCAGTATTTTAAAGTATTTTAAATGTTTTAAAAATCACTAATCAAGATTAATAAAACGGATGTAGGCCGGTGGACTTGTGCACGTAGGAATCGTGACTTTGGACTCGTTGGACGGTGTTTTCTTGACGTGATAGTTGCAGGCAAGTGAAACTTGCCAACTCTTGTGTAGGGCCATGTTTTTAGGCCACTTACTTGCTTTTAGCGTAAAAGAGACTAGTCAGTGAAATGATAGCTGGCTAGACGCCTATTTGATCTAGTTTGACAACGAAACTAGATCCGTCACCTAAATGATCTAGCTTGACAACGAAGCTAGATCCAAACATTAAACTTGTCATTCATGCATACTAAACTGTCACGTTTACTTTTCTTACTTGTACGCTTTACTACTTGCCATGCCATGTCATCCATGCATTGATTGTTGCATCGTAGCACACGCTACAATACTTGTCCTTGTACTACTTGTCCGGCTAGGTGCACCCCTACGCCATACTTGTTTACACACTTCCTGGCTCGTGGTCCAGAAGCGGGCCTCATGTGTTGGCCAGAAACCAATGCCCGATACACGTGGAGGGGTAGGGATAAACGGTTACTTGAGCTTAGGAGTTGGCCCGTACAGCCACTCTAGCCAAAGGACGGAATCTCTGTGCACGAGGTGCTTACTTTACTTGTCGTGTTCTTGTCTTGTGAATGTCATGCCATGCTCGTACTTTACTTTACTTTTCTTTACCTGTTGCACTCATTACTTAAACTGCCATGTCATCGCATCATGCTAGAACTGCTAGGTTGTTTTACTTTCCCCACTTCCAGTTTCCTTGCACAAGTCTTCCAGACTTGCTGACATGTGCCCCTTGCTCTTTTGGGTGTCACATGTTAGACCCTGAGCCAGAGACAGTTACTGAGGACGAGGTGTTTGCTGACGCTGAGCCCGAGCCTACGTTCGTTGAGGAGTTCGAGGACACCGGAGACCAGTCTTAGAGACTGATTTTTATTTGCTTTTGCTTTAGGTTGCTGTTAGATGTCGGTGCTTGCACCTTTTCCTTATTTTCGTACTTTGTACTTTTGTTGGCCATGCTGGGCCTCTTTTAGACTCTCTTATTTGTAGCCTGGTGGCTTTTCTGCGTTGTTGAGATTTATTATTATGGATATTCTGAGATGTTTCTTTTGTCTCTTTCGTTATTATTATCTTTGTTTCGTTTCGCGTTGCAAGGACCTGCAGTTTAAAGTGATTGACGCTTATCGGACTTGCGGCTTTGTAGCTTCAAGTCTGAGCGGACCTTCTCACGCTTCGCCTCCACGTTTTTGGGAAGCGGGGCGTGACACAATGTCTCACCCTGGGTCAAGTCAAATGCCAAGTGTCATGAGTGCTCTAGCCCGTGTTAGCGGGGATTCATTTTGTGTCATTTTCATTTCATTCTTTTATTTCTACACTTCACCCATATCATCCGCGTAGCTAGCACACAACCTAGGCGAGGCTAGTAGCCATTCAAGCCATCCACCTCCCTGAGTTTGATAAACCCGCACCCTACACTAACCGTGCACTTGCGGTAAAACGACACCGCGCCCAAACCGTAAACGGGGCGCCGGTCAGAAGGACTGCCCGAAGTCGAAGCAGCCTTGGAGAGCACCTGTTGCAGCACAGCCGTTGCAGCAGAGAGCGTCTGTTCCTGCTGGACGTGGAGCAGCTCTTGTTTCACAGAGGCAGGATTTTCAGCAGGCTTTTCCACCGAGGCGACAGGCTTTTCTGATGACTGAGGTGGAGAGCATGGCTGTGGATGAGGTTATCGCATGTAATCCTCAATCTAGCTGTTCTTTCTTTTATTTAGTTTTGATTGTTAGGTTATGTTGTTTGCTTGTGCATGATTGTCTACTAGAATAGGATCTGATTGTTAGATTTCTTGTTAGGTGTGATTCTGGTTTGCACATTTCCTGCACGAGTCCTCTTTGACTCTGGTGCATCGATGTGAATTATTTCTCGGAGCTTCGTGGAGAAGCATTTCTTGTCGACGTCCCCTCTTTCCAAGAGTTGGAATATTGTTACAGTGAATGGCATGATCTCGGTGCATCGTGGTTGCAATTCTTGCTCGTTGGTGGTCTGTGGACATGTGCTTTACGCTGATTTCATTGTCCACGACATCATCAACTATGATGCGGTCCTTGGGATGGATTGGCTTGCGAGCTTCTATGCTACGATCGACTGTCGGAGGAAGAAGGTGGTGTTCGAGATTCCCGGACAGCCGGTATTTGAGTTCAGGCGGGGTAGCAGTTCGCTTGGCCCTGTCAGATTTCGGGCCAGGCCGATGGAGATTGTGGATATGCAGATGGAGCTGAAGAGGCCAGCTGTGGTGCGGGACTTCGATGACGTCTTCCCTGAGGAGATGTCTAGATTGCCACCTGATCGAGCTCTCGAGTTCTCGATTGATCTTATTCCGAGAGCGCAGCCGATTTCGAAAGCGCCCTGTCGTATGGCACCTGCTGAGTTGGAGGAATTGCGGAAGCAACTGGATGAGCTTTTGCGGAAGGGTTACATCAACCCTAGTGTGTATCCGTGGGAAGCACCGGTGCTGCTGGTGAAGAAGAAGGATGGTTTCCGTCGCATGTGCATGGACTACAGGGAGCTGAATGCGGTGACCATCAAGAATAAATACCCGTTGCCTCGCATCGATGATATTTTTGATCAGCTTGGAGGATCGAGGGTGTTTTCGAAGTTGGATCTGAGGAGTGGTTATCATCAGCTGAAGGTGAAGAAGGAAGATGTTCCGAAGACAGCGTTCAGGATGAAGTATGGACACTACGAGTTTGTGGTTATGCCTTTCGATGTAACAAATGCACCCGTAGTTTTCATGAATCTGATGAATCTGATCTTCTATGACTTTTTAGATAAGTTTGTCGTTATCTTTATTGACGACATTCTGATCTATTCAAAGTCGGAGGAAGAACATGCCTCGCACTTGAGGACGGTGTTGGAGATTTTGAGGAAGCATCGGTTGTATGCTAATTTTTCGAAGTGCGAGTTTTGGCTGGACAGGGTTGCTTTTCTCGGGCATGTGGTGTCTGGAGATGGTATTTCGGTGGATCCCGAGAAGATTAAGGCCATCAGAGAGTGGCCTGTTCCGCAGTCAGCATCTGAGATCCGGAGTTTTCTTGGGCTTGCTGGTTACTATCGGCGCTTCATTAAGGACTTTTCCCGTATTGCTGAGCCGATGACCAGATTGACGCGGAAGGATGTATCTTTTGTTTGGTCAGGTGATTGTGAGAATGACTTTGGTGTTCTGAGGGAGAGATTGACGACTGCCCCTATTCTTGTTGTGCCTAATCGCAGTGGAGGATTCGAGATCTTTTGCGATGCTTCTGGCAAGGGTCTCGGTTGTGTGTTGCATCAACACGGTCATGTTGTGGCGTATTCTTCGTGTCAGCTCAAGACTCATGAGAAGAATTACCCGATGCACGACTTGGAGTTGGCTGCTGTCGTGTTTGCGCTCAAGATTTGGAGGCACTTCCTGCTGAGTAAGAAAGTGAAGATCTTCACCAGTCACAAAAGCTTGAAGTATATTTTTACTCAGAAGGAGCTCAACATGCGACAGCGTCGATGGTTGGAGCTCATGGAGGATTATGAGATTGATTTGCAGTATCATCCCGGCAAGGTGAATGTGGTTCCTGATGCGCTGAGTAGGCTTCCAGCGGTGATGATTTTGACCTCGCAGTGGAGATTACAGCAGGATTTTTGCGAGTCTAGAATTGAGATTGTTCTTCCTGGGGAGGCTTCTCCGTTGATGTGTATGCAGATACAGTCAACGATCGTGGATCGGATCAAGGCTGGCCAGGCTGGGGATCCGAAGCTGGAGAAGATTCGGGAGCAGGTTGAAGCCGGTCTGCGGACTGACTTCTTGATTCATGAGGATGGCTCGCTGAGGTATGGAGCTAGGTTGTGTGTGCCAGCTGGGGATATCAGAGAGGAGTTACTGGTTGAGGCACATAGTTCGCCGTATTCTGTGCATCCTGGTGGCACCAAGATGTACAAGGATCTTCGTCTGAACTATTGGTGGCATGGTATGAAGAGGAGTGTGGCTCGGAGTGTGGCCAAGTGTCTGGTTTGCCAGCAGGTAAAGGCGGAGCATCAGCGTACAGCAGGGTTGCTACAACCGCTTCCGATTCCGAAGTGGAAGTGGCAGCACATCACTATGGACTTCGTGACTGGACTGCCTCGGAGTCCGAAGCAGAATGACGTGATTTGGGTGATCATAGATCGATTGACCAAATCCGCGCACTTTATTCCATTCCGAGTAAGACAGTCCACTGAGGCGCTAGCGAGGACATACATGGAGGTAAATTCTTTTACTCTCCATTTCTATTTCCTTTCCTAGTTTAAATAGTGATGTAACGTGAATCGTGCAGGAGATCATACGACTTCACGGAGTCCCCGTGAGTATCGTGTCGGACAGGGACACGAGGTTCACATCTCAGTTCTGGCAGAGTTTGCAGAAGAGTTTGGGTACGCGTCTGAGTTTCAGCACGGCGTACCATCCGCAGACAGATGGCCAGTCTGAGAGGACGATTCAGATCTTGGAGGACATGCTGAGGGCGTGCATGTTGGATTTCAAGGTTTCGTGGGAGGACCATCTACATCTGGTGGAGTTCTCTTACAACAACAGCTTCCAGGCGAGTATTGGCATGGCGCCTTTTGCCGCGCTATATGGGAGGAAATGTCGATCGCCATTGAGTTGGGATGACGTTGGTGATCGGGAGCTGTTGGGGCCTGGAATGATCGTGGAGGCCGTGGATGTTGTCAGGAACATTCAGGAGAGGTTGAGGATTGCTCAGGACTGTTTTAAGCATTGGGCGGATGCTAAACGCCGTCCTTTGGAGTTTCAGCCAGGCGACCATGTGTTTCTGAAGATTTCCCCGAATCGTGGAGTGATTCGCTTTGGGAAGCGAGGGAAGTTGAGCCCGTGATACATTGGACCGTTTGACATTCTGGAGAGAGTTGGCGAGGTAGCCTACCGCTTAGCCTTGCCGCCATCTTTGGAAGGAGTTCACAATGTTTTCCATGTGTCGCAGCTTCGTCGATACATCGGTGATCCATCTCATGCTGTGGATTTTTTGGAGATCACCGTTCGCCCAGATTTGACGTATGACCAGCAGCCAGTGATGATTCTGGACAGGCGTCAGAAGTCACTTTGGAACAAGGTTGTCAACCTTGTGAGGGTGATGTGGCGACACGGCTCGCCAGGAGAGTCTACTTGGGAGAGAGAGGATGAGATGCGAGAGCGCTACCCACTTTTGTTCCCGGACACGTGATTGTTGGGAAATTCCGAGGACGGAATTTTTCTTAAGTTGGGGAGTATGTAACGACTGGTTTTCATGTATTTGGATTATCTATATTATATATGTGTTTTGGTGGATTTTCTCCTTATGTGTGGTTTCCGTCTCCGTAGCTTTCGTTTTCGTTCGTTTCGTTGTGATTTTCTAGCTTCTTCCTTAGATCGTTGAGTTTTGGAGTAAGTCATTCGTGACGAGCTTCATATCGCTCATATCTTAGAGATAGGTTGATCCTAGAAGCCGTAGGAATCTTCCCGGAGCTTCGCGCTTCGATTCGAGACTTTCCGTGCACGTTAGTTGGTCCTAGAAGGGGGACCAACCGACTAGATTCCAATCTAGTCGGTCAGGAACTCTTCTAGAACCGACTAGTTCATTAAATCAAAAATTCAGAAGTTACTGTTTACTCTTAGTCGGTCTAAGAACAACCACCGACCGACTAGATGTGAAACTAGTCGGTCAAAACTTGCTCTCAGACCGACTAGTTCCTTTGATAAATTTCACCTAAGTTACTGTTTATCGTTAGTCGGTCTAAGAACGTTTTTCGACCGACTAGGTTGCAAACTAGTCGGTCAGCCATTGTTCTTTAACCGACTAAATCTAAGTTCATTTTTCGTCAGGTGTTACTGTTTGGTGTTAGTCGGTCACAGTTGGTTGACCGACCGACTAGTTCTCGAACTAGTCGGTCAACCACTCTTCTTTGACCGACTAATCGGCCCCGTAAACCTAGGGTTTGCCCAGCAGTCGCACGATTTCCTATTTAAACCCCCCTTCGTTTCTTTTCTTTCTTTCTCTTATCTTGGCCATTTTCTTTCCCCCTTGACCTCTGATCTCCCCCAACCTTCCTCTAGCCCATCCTCCTTCCTCAAGAGCCCCTCTCCCCCTCCATTAGGCCGGCCTTCATGCTTTAGGCCGTCGGAAACCCCCAAAACCCCAAAAACCTCGTTTCTCCAGATTTTCTCCCCATTTCTAGATCGGAGCCCTAGTTCTTCGGATCGTTCTTCCGTTGCCGTGCTTTCTCGGCATCGTTCTTCCGCTCCGATACGGTAGTGAATCGATCCTTTAATATTCTCATAACCCGCATTGTGATTTTTGTTAAACCCTAATAAAACTAGGTTGGATGTTGTTCTAATATTGTTTTGCCATGGCAGCGATCCCATCCCCCACAGTTTAACATTTTGTGGCGTGCCTCGTTGATCGTCATCCTTGGTGGCAGGCAAGTGAAACTTGCCACTTAGGGTTTTAGGCCATGCCTTAGGCCATTTACTTGTTGTAGGCGTAAAAGAGACTAGGCGACGAAATGATACTCGCCTAGGCGCAAATTTCAGGATCTAGATTGACAACTGAGCTTGATCCGACTACTTTTAATTATTTGCACTTGTCATCCATGCATCTTATCTGCCATGTTTAAATTCAATTAACAGTATGCGAATTATCTGTACATGCCATGCTATCCATGTGGAATGTTGCATTCGTAGCACACGCTACATTACTTGTACTACTTGATCCGGTTAGGCACCCGTAATGCGGGCATAACCCTACGCCATACGTGTCAAAAACACTTCCTGGCTCGTGATCCAGAAGCGAGCATACGTGTTCGGGGGTAATGCCCTGGCTCGATACACGTGGAGGGGTAGGGATAAGCGATCACCTGAGTTTACGAGTTGGCTTGATCTGCCACTCTAGCCAGAAGACGTAATCTCTGTGCACGACGTGTTTACTTGACGTGCTTTACTTGACTTGTACTTGTCCGTGTTTATACTTGTAAAACTTGTCATCCATGCCATACTTGCTACTTGTTACTTGTTACTTGCGCCTTACCTTATTTGTTACTCACATACTAAACTTGTCATGCTATGCATCATACTATAACTGCTAGGTTGTTAGTTACCTTCCTTTCAGTTTCCTTGCCCAAGTCTTTTAGACTTGCTGACATGTGCCACTTTACTCTTTTGGGTGACACATGTTAGATCCTGAGCCTGAGGTTGCTGCTGAGGACGTGGTGTTCGCTGACGCTGAGTGAGAGCCCGCGTTCATCGAGGAGTTTAAGGACACGGGCGATCAGTCGTAGAGGCTGTTTGTGTTGTTGTTTAGACTGCTTTAGTTGTCGGTGTGTAGCACCGATACCTTGTTCTGTGTTGGCTTTTGTTGGCCATGTTTTGGGCCTAGACTCTTTCTTTTAGCCTGGTGGCTTTTCTGGATGTTGAACTTAATTTTAAATGTTTGGACAATGCTGAGATTTGGAATTTTATTTCTGTTTCTCCTTGTGTTATTATCTTGTTCTGTTCGTGGTTACAGGGACCTGCATATGTTTTAGTGCTGCTTATCGGGCGTGTGGCTTCACAGCTCCACTCCTGTGCGGACCTTCTCATGTCTCGCCTCCATTTTAGGGAAGCGGGGCGTGACATGCAGACTTCCCTGGTTGGTGCCCCACTCGGCCGAGTGGGGTCCTTTGCTCGGCCGAGTCGCATATGATACTCGGCCGAGTGGCGTGCTGTTTTCTGCTTCGGGGCTCCGTTTTCGCTCTACTCTCTGTTTTTCTTCCTCTAGTTGGTTTCTTCCTCTTCCTAAGCCTTGAGTGCATTCCTGGAGCGCTCTTCTTTGCCTCGGTCATTCTCCATATGAGAGATCTCCTTCTCTCCTCTCCTGTCATAAGAATTAAGACCCATTGTCACGACTTTTATGGGCAATTGACTCAAAACACTAATAAAAGTCTAAAACAAAAATGAAGACCAAAATAAAAGGAATGCAAAAACCATCGGGTTGCCTCTCGATAAGCGCTCGTTTAAGGTCTTGAGCTCGACCCCTTTGGATTTTCAATCTAGCGCAGGATGTTGGGTGCATATGAGATGCACCCGTCGAATTTGCCGAGAAGACCGCTCGGATTTGGATCGTGGTGGTGTGTGGCCTTCCGCAGCGTCCCTTCATCATGGGCAATATTGGGGGATGGCTCCCCTAAGCTTGAGCTTGTTCCGGTCCTTGACTTCGCCGGTGACACCGATCTTCGAATCGGTGGAGCTTTCTTCGGATTCTTCAATGTCGAGAGCTTGCAAAGCTCTCGTATTCTCGCGACATCAGCGTCGCCATCATCATTCACCATGGTGCTATTGGGAGAGTCCTCCAATGTCTCTTCTTCGACCAAATCTTGGCCTTCTTCAAAGCCATCATCATGGAGTGCACCGATGGAGTGGGGGATAGCCTCTTCAATGACCTCGTCGAGGAGGTCCACATAATCTAGCTCCTCATGATACGGCATATGCTTCATAGCCTTTGGTATATTGAGCTCTTCTTCGATGTTGCCGACGTTCAAGGTAAGAGTCCCTTCCCGCACATCGACGATTACACCGGCGGTGGCGAGGAATGGGCGTCCAAGTATGAGAGATGTGTCACCCTCTTCCTTGATATCCATTATCACAAAATCACAAGGCAAGCATATGCTCCCGGAACTTGGAGTGGGATGTTCTCCGCGATTCCAACCGGCCTTGTAATCCGATCGTCTGCGAGTTGAATCCTCATGTCGGTCGGCTTTAAATCCGTGTCGGTATTCAACTTCCGGAACATGGTGAGAGGCATGAGGCTCACACTAGCGCCCAAATCAACCAATGCTTTTTGTAAGGGGACGCCTCCTAGTGTGCAAGGAATCCAGAAGCTCCCGGGATCTTTAAATTTGGCGGGCTCCTTTTCCTTCCTAGTGAACCAAGTTACTTGTTCCGCGAGCATGATCTTCTCTTTCCTTTTCTTTCTCTTAATCAAGTCCTTTAAGAACTTTGCGTAGGATGGGATTTCCACTATGGCATCAAGGAAAGGGATATTGAGGCTCACCCCTCTCAAGTATTCGAGGAACTTGGCTAGCCTCTTCTCGATCTTGGCTCTAGCTAGCCGTTGAGGGAAAGGCACCGGTGGCATAAATCGGCGCTCATCAATAAGTTCCTCCACTCTAGATTTTGCTCCTTCTTGCGGCTCCTTCTCTTTCTCCACCTCAATTGCTGGCTCGCTCTCTTCTAGAATTTCCACTACGGGTCCCTTGGCTTGAGTCATGACGGGAGTGGTATCCTTCCCGCCTCTTGTCGTAACCGCAACCATCGCATTGATATGGCCGGTGTTGCCCCGTGGATTTGGCTCGGGTTGAGCCGGCAATTGTTGGTTGTTTCTATTGAGCAACGCAAGTTGCTCCCCAATTTGAGCGACGACGGTGGTAAGTGAATCTTGCCCCGCCTTCAACGTGGCGTTAATCTTTCTCTGCTCCGCCATAAACTCCTCCACCTTAGCTTCAAAATCTGAACGTGGTTGAGCTTGCGGAGGGTTGGGATTTCTCCAACCTTGATTATACCCGAGTGGCCTATAAGGTCCCACTTGTTTCCTAGGTGGAAAGTTTTGTTGCGGTGGCCCCCTTGGTTGATAATTCGGTTGTGGTGGTGGAGCCCGAGCTTGAGGAGGTTGTTGTGGTGGGGGGTTCAAGGCACCATCATTATTAGCATAGGAAAAACCCGGATGGTTTCTAGCGGCTAGGTTGGCCCAATATCCTGAATTCCCCGCAACATACTAAATTTGCTCCAAAGCTCCTTCTCTATGTTCTACTCTTACATACATGGCTTGGGATTGGTCTTGCCAATCACTCATATGGTTTGTCAGTGCGGATGTAGAAGGAGCTCCATGCGGCTCGGTAATGTATTTCTCCAATCTCTCCACTGCCTTGTGGAGAGAGTCAAATTTGCTAGCAAGCTCCGCCACGGCCTTGGCCTCATAAATACTCGTGGGCTTCAAGGAGGACGAAGAATGTCCTCGCTCGTCGCCCCACTGTTGGTTGTTGGAGGCCATCTCCTCTAGCAAGGCCGTAGCTTCATCGGGGGTCTTTGATAAAATGGCTCCGTTGGCGGTAGCATCAATAATCTATTTTGTGTCCGGTTGGAGTCCATTGTAGAAACTGTGGACAAGCTCACAATCCTCTATGCTGTGATGGGGGCATTGATGCTGCAAGTCCTTGAAACGCTCCCATGCCTCATAGAGAGTCTCATGCGGTCCTTGCTTGAAGGACATGATAGCACTTCTTATCTTCACCATCTTGGAGGGCGGGTAAAATTTGTCGACGAAGGCACTCGCCAATTCATCCCAAGTGGTGAGATTCCTTCAGCCTGCGTCCTCAACCAATATAAGGCCTTGTCCTTGAGTGTGAAGGGGAAAAGGCGCAGTCTGATAGCATCTATGGAGACGCCCGGCATTTGGAAGGTGGCACATTTTGATAAAAAGAGCTGGATGTGGTAATGAGGGTTTTCATGGGAATTCCCATGAAAAGGGTCTTGCTGCATCAGAACTACCAATCCAGTCTTCAACTCGAAATTTTTGTCGGCCGCCAACTCTGGCATAACTATAGACGAGGTCATGGAGGAAGTCTTAGGCCGAAGCCTATCTCTAATGGAAATGATCATCGCCATTTGCGCCGCCAATTCTTCGAGTGTCTCATGATGGGTCATAAAATTCCCTTCGTATCGAGTCTCCTCTCCGCTCTGATCCTCCTCAATGTACGTTCGATCTCCGGATCGTATAGTATTTCTTCGGGGTCCGCTGTGGATCTCGTGTACATGCAAGGAAAAACAGAGTTTCAAAGAAATAGTTAGCACAAAGGAAGGGTAAAATAAAAATAGAAATAATAAAACAAAAAAGAAAAATAGCTAGGTATGTAGAATCAAATCCGAGCGGTCTCCCCGGCAACGGCACCAAAAACTTGATCGACGCCCCGGATACACACCCGGGACGGGACTCGCTAGTCTTACCGCAAGCGCACGGTGTAGCGGCGAGCGGGTATCGAACACGAGGAGGGCAAATGACGGTGTCTTCTTCAATTCACCTGGCTATAAGAACTGTCGAGAAATATTCGCAATAAAGCGGTCACAGTCGTTCAATCGTATAAAGAAAATATCAAATTAATAAAAATGCCTAGGGATAGGGAATCCCCGAAACAAACCATATCTCGTCATCGTGATTCGTAGGCTTCATAATTGCTAGACTTTAAATTCAGGTGAACTAGTTGCAACTAAATGTAGAACCAAGCTCACGCTCTCGCGCTATTGCCGGTCTATAGCAAACCTAGGGTAGGGTCCAATCTCTTGCAAAACCTAACCTAGGCAAGCTAGCGTGAAGATCAACATCATCGTCCAATCGTATCTCGAGCCCACTCTCATGCAAACTCGAGCTACGACTTAGGTTGGGATAGTTCCTACCCGTCCAATCTCTTGCAAACGGGTATTGGTATAGAATTGCAATCGAAAACCCTAGTTTCGGTCCAATCTCTTGCAAACCGATTCCAGAGAAACCTAATTGTAACCCAATTCGAATTTCTAGGGCTTCCTATCGAGTTGGGATCCAATCTCTTGCAAATCCCAATCGGTATGAATCCCTAGCTATTCGTATTAAATCAATCCCAAACTAATCCTAATCAATTCTAGCAAGAGTTTCACCAATTCATCACAAATTAGAAATAGGGTTCGTAGGGTTCATCCCTACGCCCTAAGACGATAGAACTACTCACAATTCATAATGCAAATCATTAGAGATTCAATAATAAAAACAATAGAATTCATTGCAATAGACAATATATCAATAAAAATGAGATTTTTGATAGAAAGAGAGACAAACCAATGAAGCTTCAATAGCATCCAACAAATTAACACTTTTTATCTCTCTCAAAAGAACTAAATCTAATCTCCTAAAAAGTATTCTAAAAAGGCTGCAAAAAGTATGAGAAAAGCTCTCCAAACTAGGTTAAAAACTGGAGTTAAATACCTCCCAAAATCGCCAAAAAACTGTGACAAAATTGCCCCTGTGCAGCTTGAAAATCGCAATTTACGCTACAGGCAGCGCGGCTCACTCGGCCGAGTGACAAATGTCACTCGGCCGACTGACAGACCCTGACGGATTCCAGTAACTTCGTACTTTTGGGGGTCGTCTCCTCGGGAGTCACTCGGTCGAGTGACTTTCTTCACTCGGCCGATGTGATTTCTTCATTCGGCCGAGTCGAAACTCAGGAGGTGACTGACGGATTACAGTAACTTTGGGATTTTTGCTTGCCGTCGTCTTGATGCCACTCAGGCGAGTGGTGTCTCTGTGGTCGGCCGAGTGGTCTGGTGATGCTCGGCCGAGTGCACGCTGATATTCAATCTGCTGCGTGTCCAATCTGGTCGGCCGAGCGGGCTGTCGATGGTCGGCCGAGTGACTCCCTCACTCGGCCGAGTGGCATGCTGAAAATGCCCAATCTTCGTATTTTTGCTTCCTCGTTGCTCCTACGACGTTCTTTCTTCTTCCACTCCTCTCCAATCACAGAATTCCCCTCGAAAGAGTCACGGGTGACACTCCGGAGTGGGTGCATCTCAGAATCACTCCAAATCGCTCCAAATCTCCTGAAATTCGACAAAAACAAGAAATCATGAAAAGCATCGCAATATTGTCGAATAATCGTGAAAAACGCAATATGGGCGATCTAAATGGCATGCAAACATGCAGAAAAAAGGTGTAAAATATGGAGTGATCATACATCACTCACATACCAAACACATAGATGTGAGACACCACTTTATCAATGATCATGTAGCTAAGAAGGACATCATCTTAGAGTACATTGAAACCCAAAAACAAATTGTCGACATCTTCATAAAACCTCTTAAAGAAGATTCATTTGTGAGGTTGCGTGGAGAATTAGGAATTATGGGTGAATCTGAAATTTAGGAGTTCAACTTATCTGTTATGTCATCTTTTGAACTCATATCATCATGTTGCCTCTCTTCATTTGATATATCTTATATTGGTTTTAAGAAAGGCTATTGAGATTTCATTGATTTCATGAGTTTTCATATTATCTTAAGAGATTTGTGTAATAAATGATTTATCGTTTGATATTGATTTTATGATGAGTTTATGTTAGAGTATAGGTCCTAGGGTGAGTTGTGCATAATTTTAACCTCACTGTGCATTTTTGGACCAGGACAGACGACTGTCTTTCCTTCGACAGTCGACTGCCCTACTATATCTTCTACTTCAGTAGACTGTATCTTTTGCCCAGGCGACTGATGATGAATTTACAGTCGACTGTTGGATCAACAGGCGACTGCATTTTAGTCATCAGGCGCCTGTCAATTTCGTCAGTGGTCTCTATTTTATCATGAATTTTATTGATTCTCAGTCACTCGACTGATGAGTATAATACAGTCGACTATCTCACAGACAGGCAATTGTATGTTACCCAACAGTCGACTGTCTGTCAACCTAAGCTCATCTCTTATCACTTCAACCAGTCGACTGAATATTGTTCATCAGTCGACTGTCTCCTATTGTGGTGATTCGTTCATTTGATCTGAGTCGTCGATTCTTCGATCCAACGGCCCATATTCATTTGCCCCTTCGTTATTTCAACGAGAAACTTCATATCAATCGAATTTTTCTCTCTCCTCCGATTGAAAAACCCTTCGTCTTCCCGATTCGAACCCTCAATCGATCGCTCCTCCGGTGCTTTTTGTCCCTGCCTCTCGTCGTCTGTCGATTGTGTCGCTCGGACCTCGACTGTCTCTTCTGTTCTCTCGATTTAGGTTCGATCTTTATTTTATTTCTTCCGTTTGTTTCCTTTCAATTTCTTCGGTTGATTTTGCAATGGCTCCCAAAACCAAGAACAAGGGAAAGACTATTATTCCTAAGCACCCTAGGGTCCCCGAGCCTACCACTGCCAAAAACAAACAACCCTACAAGGCCGGCACCAAGAAAGCCGATTCTCCCTCTCTCTCCACTTCGCAGGATTATTCTACTTCTTCTGGGTCTTCTTCATCTGATACTGAACCCCTCGTCAAGCGTCCGCGCAAGCCCGTTTATGTTCGCATCAATGAGCCTTGCGCTGAGGCTTCTCCTTTACACTCTGTGTCGATTTCCGCTGAAGGATCCCCTGTCGTGCCACCCTCTGATCCTCTCATTCCTATTTGCCGTGACGACCTTTATCTAGCAAAATTTTGTGCTCTCCTCGGGATCAAACTTCTTAGGGAGCGATTCATTGTCTATCTCGCTTTCACTGCTGAGAGATTATCTGAGATCCTCTCTGCTACTCGCTCGGCTAACCTTTTTCGCTTCTCTCAGAGCGAATCTCCTCGTGCTTATCCATTTTTTGGTTAAGCTTTTTCGCATCAATGAGCCTTCACGGTGAGTATTCGACCACTGGTGTTATTGACACTGTCATCCAGGGTACCCACATTCGTATTGATCCTGCTCTGTTAGGGACCATTCTTAGGATTCCTTCCTCTGGATCCCTTTCTGCTGATATTTCCATTTCAGATGTTGATGAGCTTAATCAGTCTGTCCTCCGGGACAAGTTTCGTGAGATACCCTCTGCTCTTTCTTCTGGCGTTCGGTCATCCATGTTCTCGGCGAAGGGTTGGGCTGTTCACCTTGTGGTGAAGTCCAACATCCTGCGAAATATGGATCTTCAGACCAGCCTTCCCAGGAGATCCATAGGTGTATGTATGCGATCTTTTCTGGCATGTCAGTAAACTGGGTCGGCGTCCTCCTTGATAGGATGGACAAGGTCGAGTTTACTACTGCTTCCTCCCACATTCCTAATGGTGGTCTTCTCACACTTGTTTTTCGTCATTTTGGGATTGATTTGACTCCATACGAGGCCTTACCTTTTGGTCCTCTTCTCGATGCTTCTGCAAAGTCGAAGTCCTCTTCGGCTCTGCAGTCTGCATCTAAAAAGAGGCAATCCACATCTACTCCGTCCTCTTCCACTGTTTCTCCTGCTGACCAGCCATCTACCTTTGCTCCATCCTCTCATGACATTCTGTTTGAGATGGTGTCTGGTCTTTATGAGCTGGCATTGTTGTCGTTCCAGCATCAGGGTATGCCCTTCCCTGAGCACCTCAGACAATTTGTTCCACCTCAGCCTCGTCAGCCTCCTCCTCCTATCATCACTGAGATTATTTTGCATCCTGGTGTAGCTGCTACTCAGGGTGTTGTTGCTGCTGCTCCTCCTCCAGAGGATACCCCCGTTGACCCAGAGACAGCTTCCTCCTCTGCTGCACCTCGAGACCCTCACTCTTAGATTTTTTTTGAGTGTTGTATGTATGATGCTTAGTTTTTGTAGTGATGATCTATGGATGAATGATGTATTTTGTTCACTTTGATACACATTGTGTTGTTCATATTTTTTGTACCCGAATGATCTTTCATATACATTTTTTTGAAAGGCGATATTTCATATACTATATATATGAAGTTGTAGTTTCTTCGTCTATTTCACACATTGTATAATTGCTTATCATATCTGTGTGAATTTTGTGATATTGTCTCCTTATATGCTAAATTCTACATGTGATGTGATTTGAGACGATATGTTTTCTTCATATATCTCAATGTTGATATTGGACTCCCTTTCCTCTAATCACCTAAGTTTATGATGTGGTTTTATGAGTTTTGATTTATATATCTTTAGACTCCGACTCTTGTTATTGTTACTAGTTCTTATTTAGCACGATTGTTGTTGTTGTTTTACTCCTATCTTTTGGATAATGCCATAAGGGGAGAGAAATAAATATATAGATTCATAATGAATGTGCTAAGTACATACTAATAACACTTGAATCTAAGATTGAAGTTTCATTAGATTCAGGGGGAGTAAGATACAATGTATATGGATTTTAAATCCTAGATTTCATGAATTCATTTCACTCATGCATATCTTACTCATTTGCTTCATTTGATATATTGATGCCCTAAGATTTCTTGTCTAACTTGATTGGCATCTATGTAAGGGGAGTAAGTTTTCTTTAAGCACAATTATTTATTTTTTGTTTATGTTTGTTTGTCATCATCAAAAAGGGAGAGAATTTTGAGTATTGGACTTCTCCCTACTTGGTGTTAATGATGAGCAAACATAAATACTTGTGACTAATCCCCTATTTGTAGTTAATCCATTGCCTAAGCTTATTATGAAGATCTACTAGCAATGGATGATACTCAAAGATCATTGAAAGCAAATGAAATGGATTGGATGGTTGTAGATGGCGATTGAAGCTCCTAGAAGACTTCAAGCTCATGCGTTGGATAGAAGAGAGAGTTCGTCAAATGTAACTTTCTTGTTTCTCTTCTAGTATGTAGCTTAGAAGTAGAACATTGTTGGAGCACACACTCATCTTCATTTCAGTCTTAGGATATCATTAGATCAACCTTCCTTAGACTCCGATTCATTTCTATCTAGATTGTGCATGTCATGTTTATAACAATCGACTGCTGAGCAATTTACAGTCACCTGTCTCAAAACAGTCGAATGTGTTTTGTTCTACAGTCGCATGTTATGCACGAACTTTTTCGGTCTAGTTTTGGGCTTCTTAGCTTTAACTCTCACAGGCGACTTATGAACGATTCACAAGCGCCTGTCCAAGTGACAGTCGACTGTGTTTTGTTAATCAGTCGCATGTTTATCTATAGCCCAAAATCTATTTCTTTGTTTAATCTGGCCAGTCGACTTGTGTTCGATTTACAGTTGACTGTCCAAAGGAACAGTCGACTGTCAATGCTTCAACAGTCATCTGTCTTTGAACCTATTTGATGACTCTACTCTCTGGAAAATCTCATGGTTTTGACAGTCGTCTGTATAAGGAATTACAGTCCCATGTTCAGATTAACAGTCGACTGTCTTCTCTTCATTAGTCGTCAGTCCTGTTCTCCCAGACGTTTTTCAGATTTCATCAACTTACCCAGTTTACGGCCAGTCGCATGTAGTAGGATTTACAGTCGCATGTTGGTTCAACAGTCGACTGTCTATGCCTCATCAGTCAACTGTCCACATGGTAAGTTACCGTTATGAATTCTCACCTACCCTCTGTCACTGTGTAGCAGTCGACTGTGATTTCTTCAACAGTCGACTGTCGCTGGCACAGATTCTATCTGTTAAGCTTTTCCTCACGGATTTCAAAGGGGTTTTTGTTGAGTTCATTTGAAGGGTTTGAGAAACATATAAAAGGATCCTCTACTATTCCATTGAGAGGTTACCAAGTCACTTGCTAAAACATTCAAGCTTTCATACTCTCAAGATCAAAGCTCTCAATCCTAAAGCCCTGAATTCCAATCTTCAATCTCTTGCTCTCCAACCTAGAAACAAAGAGAAATCTTCTTGGCATTTGGTGCAGTCAAGAGAAAGGGCTTTCCTCTCTTCCAAGAGAGTCTTTCAACACACAACACACTTCTTCTTCAAGTTCTACTTCAAGGCATAGGTGATTGTAAGTGTTGCTTAATTTCATATTTCATAACTTTAGTTATTTGATTGATTCTCGGATTGTGAGAGTAGTTTGCTTGCTCCCAAGTTGTGGGAGTCAAGGTCAATCGATTGTATTTCGATTTCACTTGTAATGTTTCTATAAGTGGGTTTTAAGAAAACCTCAAGTTAGGGTTCTAACTTGAATATCTGGTTGTTAACCGGGTAGAAGGGACGTAGGATTACTGGGAACAAGTCGAGAATTGACTTGGGTAATCCGAACCCTGGAAACATCCTTGTGTTTGCATTTGTTTCATTTTGGGTTTATTTCTATTCCGCACTATTTGTTGGTTAGGAATTTAAATTGGTGTAACTATCTTTTTAAATTACATAAACACTATTCAACCCCCTTCTAGTGTTTTCCTCATAGCCAGGGACCTTACAGAACCAACCTTTCGTCCACACGATCCGACGCAGTACGATGTCAGTCCACAACCACTTGACCGACCTCATATCCTCTGGCAGGCTCGTCAGAGTGTCGACGGCTTTCTTCTCCTTGACGATCAGCGGCTTATCCTCGGCAGGTCCCAAGTCAAGGGCACCCCATTCGGTGCAGAAGCTAGCCTCTCCTTTGAAAACCACAAACACAACCTCGTCTGTCCACTTGGGATTGGAGGTGGAAAGATCTTCCAGCAGCTTCTTGCCTCGACAGGCCATTATTGTATACATGCACGGGGTCTTGATGGGAGGGATAGAGAAAAAAATGATTGAACAAATTCAGAGATGGTTCCATCCCCTTCATCACACACAAAACTATGAAGCCCATCAGCATGCCAATTGCATTCTTCATTAATTGGCAGAGGAAATGTCCCGGGTACACAGGAAGTATTGCATGAAGGGGTGCATGGGGAATTGAAGGCCTCGTTCGAAGGCTCTGACGTAAACCCCCGCTTCCCGATCGCCAGGACGATGAGCCATCTCGTGCTTCACATGCAACCTGATTTGGTAATCGAGATGGACATAACTCCTCTGAAGCTCGGTAATCTGACCAGCCTTGATGTTAGACAAAACATTCACAAGCAATCCCAGCTCCATGACCCCTTCCTGATTCTTCTGCATGGCTGTGACCAAGCTCCTTCCAGATGCAGAGATGGAGGACGAAGCCATTACTTTCGAGCGAAGGAATATCTGAATCAAGAGAAGGAATAAGGTACCTCCGCATTCTACCGCGGGGGCATCCTATATAGGCAGTGCAACAACCGCATGATGAAACACGCGTCGAAGATCCCAAGGATCTAAGTATCTAGGATTTCGAACCAGCAAAACATCCGAATAGACGAGGCGGGCGTTTTCGCGCCTGAAACTTGAGTGCTATTTTTTCGACTGTTGTACCCCCATTAATACGATGTAACGTTGCTTGACTTCAACATGCAGACCCTTTGAGGTCGTGCAACATAGGCCATTGTAGAGTCATTGGGCCGGCATTCGAGATAATCGACCAACAGATGACTAAAGCCCACGCAGCCCACAAGAGAAGCACAATATCGACTCGATCAAAGCCCCATGACCAGTTGATTGTTGATTCCACCTCACTCGAACATGGGATTAAAGGCAGGCTCATAAATCATGGGAACGTGCACAACAGTTACTCCTATTAGAGGGAAAAGATCGTGGCCCCATTATAGGTGACTGTTATCTCTCTAACGTCTCCAAAGGGACCCTGAACGCCTATAAATACAATGACGGGTCCCACCCCCAAGGTACGAGGTCTAAGACATAGAACTCTACTTTCTCAGGTGATATTTCTTACACTATAGAGCTTGCACCGCCAGTCCTGAGACGAACCTCCGTGGGTCGATCTAAGCTGCACCAAGCTCCCTCTCTTACTTAAGTTCTCGTACTAACTTAAGCATCGGATGGGATTTGGGTCGGAACCTAAATCTGACCACCCTAACGTATCCATGTGGTGCAGATTGATGGTCATCATCAAGCGTCAAGGGTCGTTATCGAGCTTCCTAGCCTCGGACGATCAACGCATTAGCTGTTCGAAGGTCGTTCGAGCATCGTACTATCATCAACTACGATCACTCAACCCCAGTCCTTCTAACCGAGGGTCCCACTCCATTTGCTGACAAGGCTCTGAATCAGCACCAAAAGTCTACGTCAGCTTGAGAACTGTCTCGGTCAATTTTGGCCTTAACAAATAACCAAAGTGCAATATGTCTTTCCAAATATCTGGTACACCACTCCCGTACCAAACACATAGATGTAAGACAGCATTTTATAAATAAATGACCATGTAGCTAAGAAGGACATCATCTTAGAGTATATTGAAACCCAAAAACAAATCGCCAACATCTTCACTAAACCTTTTAAAGAAGACTCGTTTGTGAGGTTGCGTGGAGAATTAGGGATTATGGGTGAATCTGAGATTTATGAGCTCATTTGTTTATGTTATAACCTATTTTGAGCTCATCTGATCATTTTCATGTCTCATATTCATATATGTCATATTTTGACATATGTTTTCAATGATATTTATTGGAGATTTTTGTTGAGTTTATGATTGGATTCATTACGTGTTATGTAAGTTAATCTATATGTTAATGAAAGTGATTTGAAGCTTTTAGAGTTATTAGATAGGGTGAGTAGTCTCTTATCATTGATTCTAACTCCATTATGGATTTCAGAACCAAGACAGTCGACTGATTTTTCTTCTTCAGTCAACTACACAATCTCCCGTTTTTAATCTTCATAACTCTTATTCATATCTGGTGACTGATGGTCATTTTCCAGTCGACTGGTCTTCGGCCAGGCGACTGTATTTTTGTCATCTGACCAATTGTCACCAATTTTCCCGAGAGATGGCTCAAAATGTCTTCTAAATTTTACTGTGCAGCAGGCCCCTATAAGTCATTTGACAGGCACATGTCCAAACATAGGCGACTGTAATTTCTTCTACAGGCGTCTGTCTAATTTCTGAGTCATTTTTCAATAAGGGTTTGACTGGCGACTGCACAATGTGCATCAGTCACCTGTCCGCCAAGTATGGTGGCTCGTAGCCCACGATCTGAGCCGTTATTTTTGATCCAATGGTCTAGAGCTCTTCCCCTCTTTCTTGTAACCGTCGATCATATGGTCTTTTCTCTCTCCAGCATTCAAAAGCCCCGATCATCTCATCCTCCCTCCTTCGACTGCTCTCCCTCCTTACTGTCGTCAATTGCCCATCCACTGGCTGTCGACTCTCCTCCCAAACTTTTGATCGAAGCTTGGATCTCCTCCTCCGTCGTCATTTCAATGTAATCTCTCTCGTCTCTTTCGTTTTTGAGCCCTAATCGTTCTTTTCAGTCGATTTTTGATCATGGCCCCCAAAATTGCAACTTCATGGTTTAAACCCTTGAGGAAGCCTCCCTCGCGTTCCTCTTACATACGTCGATTCGAAGTTCCTTCGCCTACGACATCCACATCCATACCCTGCTCTCAGAGTGCTCGGTCCTCTTCTTCTCCCGATGAATTTTTGTGGATATCTGTCTCTGACACTCCTCCTTCTGTATCCTTAAGATCTGAGTCTGAGCCATCTCCTTTACATCATACTGACCCATCGACTCCACTGCCTTCAGCTCCTACTTCAGATCCCCTCCTCATTCAGCTAAATGAGCGAATGACTGTTCTTGATCTGAAAGTATCTGACATGGATCGAAAGCTATCTATTCTGCTTGAGCTTTACTACAAGTCGTTTCGGTATCACGGCTTCCCAGTTCCAGCCTCTCTCCAGGTTATGTTTCCTCCTTCCGAGGATGTCACACATACTGTTGTTCCTCATTCTTCAGGCGATGCTCAGGCCCATCCTGCTGAGGTCACCCTGCCTCCTCCTACTGCTGCTCAGCTCTTAGAGCCTATTGCTGCTACTGCTGGCCAGGCTTCTGTGCCTTATCATGTGGAGATCCCTGCTGGTGGTGGTGCATCATCAGCAAAGCGAAAGGGTTGATGTTCCGTTGTTCTGGCTGCCCTTCGGATCCTACTGTCATCCAGATTGACTGAAGAAACTCAGATACTACTCACCCTAAGAATTCTTTTTGTTAGTGTTTGAGTGTCTATCTATGTATGTCGATGTTAGTATTGGTGCTTATATCACTTATATAGATGTTAGTCATACTTTTGGATGATGTATGGTGAATAGTTATATACTTTTGTTTGTATGCAGAGTGGATAGTTTATTTTGTACTCCTTGTACCTTTTTTACATATATATATATATATATATATGTTTGGCACATTTGGAGAGAAAGAAATAGGCGGATCTTCGAGGGTGTTCATAAAACCAAGTTCAGCCTATTTGATGATATAGCATCCGATACCCGAGTTATACTCAGGGAGCTGGAACCTGTGGAGCAGAAGGCCATCCTTGCTATGGATATGTGGGAAATCAGAGATGCAGGATAGACTTATTATTGTGGGAATGTGTATATATGAGGGTGTGAGTGTGGTATCCTTAGTAAAGGGTGACGGCGCTTGTGCCCTCTCCCCTTTCTGAGATTACCAACTTTTCTACCTTTTTTGTATTCTTGTACATTTGGATTCGAATAAAGATTCACACTAACCTTTCAATATATATATATATATATATATATATATATATATATATATATATTTGAAGAGTAAAATTGTATCTATATTGAATCAAATCTATACAATGGAGCCATTATGGGATCAGAGAAGACGTAAAGAGGGGATAGGCACAAGCGCCGTCACCCTCTATTACTTCCCTCATCCCCCACAATAGATCCCAGCTATATATATATATATATATATATATATATATATATATATATATATATATATATATATATATATATATATATATATATATATATATATATATATATATATATATATATGATATCACATTTTGACTCTATTCTTTTCTGATGTGATCCTATGTGTATATGTTGTGCAATCTTGTCTCTCTGTGTGCTCTTTTATTTATAAGATGTGTGGTGAGACATTTGCATAAGCAATATTGATATTGGACTCTTATTCCTTTAGTCAACTAAATTCTATTATTGATGAGTATTTGATATCTAATTGTGTGATGCACCTTCGTGTTTTCTCGATTTTATTTTGGCATCACATTGATTATGTATCACATTCTTTAGACTCTCACGATTGTTTTAGTTTTATTTAGCACTATTGTTGTTGTTTCTTTACTACCTCTTTTTGGATAATGTCATAGTGGAAGAGAAATAAACAAATCATAATTTTGTGCTAAGTCTAATCTAAACTTGAATCTAACATTGAAGTTGCCTTAGATTCAGAGGAAGTAAGATATAATGAATTTGGAGTCTTAAATCCTAAATTTCTGATATATTGAATCATTTCTTTCATGCATACCTTACATATTTGCTTTAATTGATCATTAGATGCCCTTATTTATATTGACTAACTTGATCGGCATCTATGTAGGGGGAGTAAGTATTTTTAAGCAGAATTATTTATCTTTTTGTTTTTGTTTGTTTATCCTCACCAAAAAGGGGAGAATGTTGGGTATTAGACTTCTCCCCACTTGGTTTTGATGATGAGTAAACATAAATACTTGCGACTAATCCCCTACTTGCGGATAAACCATTTACCTAAGCCAATCATGAAGATCAATTAGCAATGGATGTCACTCAAGGATCAATCAAAGCGCGTAAAGTCGATTGGATGATCGAAGATGAAGATTGAAGCTTCTAGAAGACTTCAAGATCATTCGATAGAAAGAAGAGAGACAAAAAAATTGTAATCTTTTTATTATCTTCTTCTTTCATATTAATATATAGAGACAAAAAAATTGTAATCTTTTTATTATCTTCTTCTTTCATATTAATATATAGTTATAGAAGTAGAATTATGTTAGAGCACACACACATCTTACATTCTATCCTAGGAAAGTATTAGAACTCATTTCATATGCCTCCAATTCTTAATTCTTAAGCATGTGCATTTTGGAGTTCTAACAGGCAACTGTTGAACGATTTACAAGCACATGTCTCCATACAGGCGCCTGAGATTTGTTCTCTAATCATTTGTTATGCACCTACTTTTTCACCTGCTCTTCTGGGCTTTCTGATATTAATCTCATCAGTCGACTGCTGTACTTTGAACAGTTGCATATCCAGCTACAGGCGCATGTGACTCGTTAATCGATAGTCTGTCTCTCCTTGCCCAGATTTCCAAAGTGTTGTCAACTTTCTCACTTGCTTCAACAGGCGATGTAAGAAGGATCTACAGGCACCTGCCCATGGCACAGTCGCCTGTATATGCTTCTACAGTCGCCTGTCCCAGCTTGTCAAACTTCCTAAGTTTTGACAACTTTCGCACTTGCTTCTGCAGGCGATGTAAGAAGGATTTATGCGCCTACCCATGGCACAGTCACATGTATATTCTTCTATAGTCACATGTCCTATCTTCCCTAATTTCCTGAGTTTTCACCACTTATGCATTTAGGAATTCAGTCGCATGTAGAAGGTTTCTCAGTCAACTGTTGGTTTACATGCGCTTGTCCCACCTTCATCAGTCGACTGTCCTGCGTGGTAAGTTACTGTTTGAATTTTCACCTACTCTCTGACACAGTGCAGCTGGCGACTGTGAGTTCTTCATCAGTCGACTGTCTGGTGCGTATTTTCCATTTGTTGGCTTTTTCCAGACGGATTTCAAAAGGGGTTTTGGGTGTTTTACTTGAGGGGTTTAGAGAACTTATAAAAGGGTCTCCTACTGTTCCATTGGAGCTCTCTTGAACCCTTGAAAACCTTTAGAATTTTTTGATCTCGTTTCTAAGATCTTAAGCCCTCATTTTCTCTAAGCCCTAGAATCTCATTCTCTCTTGCTTTCCAACCTAGAATCAAAGTTGATATCCCTTAGGCATTTGGTGGTGACAAGAGAAAGGGCTTCACTCTCTTCTTGGAAGATATCAACACTCATTTCACTTTACTCCTTCAAGTTCTACTTCAAGGCATTTGTGTTTGTAAGTGTTTTTCATTTCGAATTTCATTAGCTCATAATTCGATTTCACTCTCGGTTTGTGTGAGTGGGTTTGATTGATCCCAAGTTGTGGGAGTCAAGGACTTTTATTGTTGATCGATTACACTTGTAGGGTTGCTACAAGTGGGTTTAAAGGAAAACTCAAGTTAAGGTTCTAACTTGAGTATCCGGTGGTATCCGGGTGGAAGGGACGTAGGATTATAGGGAATAAGTCGAGATTGGACTTGGGTAATCCGAACCCTTGAAACATCTCTTTGTTAGCTTGTTTCATTTTTTGGTTAATTTATATTTCCGCATTTATTGTTGGTTAGGGATTTAAATTGGTATAACTATCGTTTAAATTTTATAAACATTATTCAACCCCCCTTCTTTGTTTTCCTCATAGCCAGGGTCCTTACACAATGGTGACATATAATAGGCATGGATTAAATAAACCAATTGAAATAAAATCAATAACATTGTCCACATAAATGGTTTACATAATCCCCTATATCTCTCCCCATATATGTATCTCCCTCCCCATAGAAGATATGAGTTACATAATCATATTTCTCTCCCCCTTGTCATTGTCAAAAAGGTGGACATCAAACATACAAGAAGAGACTCGTGTCATTGATTCCAATTATAAAAACATGATCAATAATCAAGAGATCAAGAGATGTATGATACCAAATTGTAACATTAAAAATGGGTATCAATCACTATCCAGTGCCCCTAGATCATAGAAATGGTCAAATTGTTGACTTCTATGGTCAATACCAATTGTAAAGAAAAAGATAAAAAATCTTTACCAATTGTAAAACATAATTGGAGCCATGGGCCTAAATGTATCAAAGCATTGATATAGATAAATCATGCATCATAATACAAATGATATTGCCAAAAGAGAATATAACATCAAAAGAGTTGGTAACATCAATGGGTTAAGATGAAGACCATAAAACCCAATTGTAAATAATGATCTCAATCATAACCCAAAATGAGAGTTGAAATATGTTTTAAAATAATTTTAAACATATATAACATACTAACTCCCCCATTGACATACATAAGGATCCACAAATGCATGTATGTCAATGTATTCCCCAAGGTCCCCATTTTCATGAAAAGTAATTTTGAAAACATTTTCAAAAACATGAAAATTCACACACAATCAATGGATATGCTTAAGAATAAACATTAGCATAATACCCATGCAATATGCATATGTGTGAGAGACCTAAACTTTAGGTAACCAAACTCAAGAAGAGTTTGATTCCTCATGTAATCACATGAGGTGATCACATCCCTAACTAATGGTTGATGTAATTATCCCTCTCTTACACACTACACTTAGTGGGAATACAAAGACTCAAGGATCTCCTAGACAAGGGTTTTGCCTTTGGAAGAGGGGTAGATGAGACATGCTTAGGTGTAGAAAAGAATTCCTTGGCATGCATTGAGTGAGGATTTTGCTTCTTAGCAAAAAATGAAGGATTTTCATTTTCCCTCACCACATTGTAATTTACATACTTCTTGTTGGTGTTATTGTTATACAAGAAAGCATGATGATTCTTCTTAGGTGCTTTAGCAATATTTCTTGAATTTGCACCAAAAGAAGAATTAGATGTGGGGTTGGGTACCACATTTTGAATATAACCAATCCTCCTCTATGGTTTCCCGGACGTTGTTTTTCCAACAATCCGTGGAGTGAATCCCTAGAATGAACAAAGCTTATGAGCTTTTGGGATTCATCTTCGCATTTTAACGTAAGTTTTTGAATGCGAGATTCTAAACTAAGGATTTGATCTACCAATTTTTCATTTAACATGCTCAAATCCTCAACTTGAGAGAGAAGTGTGCCTCTCTCACTAGTGTCATAAATATGCATATCATTATTGTTTACACTAGAAGATTCAAAGGTATGCATCCTACTCATAGCATTCTTAAATTTAGCTTTCAATTTAGCATATGAGTCGATGTACTTACTTGCTGCGTTGGAGGCCACATTGTATTGGTATTCGAGCCTCTTATAGGATAGCTTTGGCTCCTCCTCAATTTCCTTATCGCTATCCTCCTCGTTAGAGCTTGATGAAAATTCTTCGCCTTTAGCCAAGAAGCACACTTCTTCATTGGTCTTGAGCCAAGCCTCCACCTCTTCATTGCTAGATCTTGAAGAAAGATCTTCCAATGCCGTGAAGTACATGTGGGCTTGCTCCTTATCATCATCTTCTTCGTCACTTGATGAGTCCTTATCCAAGTCATCGAATGTACGGACAAGTCCCTTATTTTGGTTCTTAAATTTGGATATGGCTTTTCAATGTTTCTTCCATTTCCCTTTGTAAGTCTCTTTGGAGGGTTTGGAAGGGCATACGGTAGAGAGATGATCTTTGCCACTACATATATAACAAACCTTGCTAGCTTTAGAGGCAAACTTTGACAAAGATTTACCTTGCTTCCCCTTGAGGAATGCTTTGAATTACTTGGCAAGCTCCAAAAAATGATCATCGCTGGCCTCATCTTCTTCTTCATCTTCACTTGAGGCTTCTCGATGGAATTTCTTCCTCCACTCAATTGGCTCCTTCTCGGCATGGAATGCAACCCCCTTTTGCTTCTTCGACTTCTCAGGCCTGGTTGGTTGAATCTCATTCTTGTGTTGAAGCGCCACTTCATACGCCATGAGATTCCCAATGCACTCCTCAACGATCTATTTGGACATGTCGTTAGACTCCAAAATGTTAGGTAATGGTGTTTCATACCAATATTATTTTGATGATGATCACAATATTATGTTATTGCTAATGTCTCTCATGTTTTAGTCTCATGATTATCAAATGAAGAATATCATGATTTGGAGACTAATAGCATGGTGCAAGGATGGACATCAAGGGGAGCAATGCCAAAACTTGGACTCAATGGGTGCCAAAGCTTGGAGATGATGGGGAGCATCAAGGCATCAAGAATTGAAGCCATAGACTCTAAGGGAAGCAATGTAATCTATGTATTATTTCATTTATTGCTTTTCTCTTTTTGAGTCTATGTTTAATTGTAATGCCTTGATAGAGGGACTAACTCATACATGCTCATGCATTTTCCATCATAAGTGAGCCTTAGGATTATCATAGAAACCATCCCAATAGGTTCACCATGCCTTAAACTCAAACCAGAGTTTTTGGCTCTTTAACAGGCGACTGATGAAGGAAGGACATGCGACTGGGTGATTCCAGGTGCCTGGCTGGCCTTCTACAGTCGGTCGTTGTGCACAAGCTCAAGACATAATTCTTGACTCATTCTTGAGCTTATTGGAACAGGCGACTGAAGTACAAAATATAGGCTCATGTCTTCCATCAGGCACATGTACATTGTTCTACAGTCGTATGTATGCCAAAGTGCGTAACTTGCATTTTTGGGCATCTATCCACCTTATGTGACATCCAACTGATTCAGAGCTTACAGTCACCTGTATTTCCACAGGCGCCTATACTTTGGTCATTAGTTGTCTGTATACACAAAGTGTGTAAGTTGCATTTCTCGGCTTCATTTCCATCCACTGCAGGAGGCGACTGACGAAGGATAGTCAGGCGCCTGCCCATTATATATACGCCTATGTAGTCTTCTACAGTCGCCTGTCCTGGCTTAGATTATAGCCATTGGAAATTTTTTAGCCGTTGATCAGTCGATGGTTCGATGTTCATCAGTCGACTGTCGCTGCCGTAAAATGCCAAATTCTAACCGTTGTAGATTTTCTCATTTGGCATTTTTGCTTGGGTTTGAGGGTTCCTTTGGGCTTCCTATATATAGGAGAGGGCTGAGTTTATTAGAACTTCTTGGAACAATTGTAAATCATTAGAGATTGATTAAAGCCACTCTCAGACTCTCTCATTTACCTCTTAGAGCTCATTCTCTCCATCATGCATTGACATCAAGCTCAGGGGAAATCATCCAAGTGCATTTCAAGCAAATCTCATCACTTGGAGATCGCTTCCATGCCTTGCATTCATTAATGAGTAAGTTCATCATCAAGGCATAGGTAAGAGTTTATTTGTTTAATTTTGTTTCTTGAAACTCTAATTCTCTTTATGGGAATTAAATACTCTCTTTGTGTGAGTTTGGTGTCCTAGTGTAGGACTAACACTAATTCTCTGTATGGGAGTTAGTAATTCTCTATGTGGGAGTTTGACCCTTGTGTATGGTTGGTTAGGTTCTTATGTAGAAAAAAAATCCTCTTTGTGAGGTATCTTTGTGTGCGATTGTATTCTCTACCTTGTGTAGAATTTATAGTGAATATTTGGTGTGGCTGGACATACCCAAGTTTGGGGAACCATAGTAAAATCTTGTGTTTGTGTTTGGATTGATTGTGTTGATTAATTCCTCTTGCATTTATTATTCCACATTTGTAAGTTAAATTATAATTGCACAATTTATTGCCATTACTTTATTCACCCCCGTCGGGAGTGTGTGTTGCTAGTATTGCAAGGTAGACGGTCCTTACACAAAATATTGTTGGCCTTTGACTCCCATTGGGGTGTAAGAGAGTCACGATCCTCTAGAGAAATCACCTTCTCAAGTCCTTCCCAAGTGTTCACAATATCCGTAAACCTTGTGAACATTTCTGAGATGCTTTCTCCTTCATGCATCTTAAACATTTCATATTTAGACCTAAACACCGTTTGTTTAGATTTATTTACCTTTGAAGTCCCTTCATGAGAAATCTCCAGTGTATGCCAAATTTCGTTGGCCGTTTTGCACTTGGAGATGCGGTTGAACTCATTGTGAGTGATTGCACAATAGAATGCATGCATAGCCCTCGCATTGAATTTGATTGAGTCCTTCTCTGCTTTTGTCCTTGTAGTTGCGGGTGTGGTAGGCTTCTCAAATGGTGACTCCGTGATGTCGCATAGGTCTTGACCCTCCAAGTATCATTATCTTGATCTTCCATCTTGGGTAGTTGGTTCCGTTGAAGAGCGGGGATCGAACGGTCTATATAGCTTCTTCATGAGCCACAGATGTAGCATTAAATGCCATCGCTGTTGTATGCTATAACCTTTATTTGATACCAATTGTAAGGACCGTCTACCTTGCAATACTAACAACAAACACTTTAGGGGGTGAATAGAGTAATGGCACAAATTGCGTATTTAAAAATAAAACTTGTAAATATGGAATTATAAATGCAAGAGGAAATTAAATACCACAATCAGCAAACGCGAACACAAGATTTTACCCTGGTTCCCCAAACTTAGGTACGCCCAGCCACACCAAACATTTGATATAATGCTCACAAAGAGAGTGAATACAATCTCACATAGAGGATTTTGGATTCTCACACAGAAACATCATTGCTCTCACACAAAGAGACAATTGCTCTCACACAAAGGGACTTTAACTCTCACACAGAGATTACTCAACCAACCCTACACAAGGGTTAACCACTCACAAAGAGAGGAACTAGCTCTCACAAATAAAGCTATGGTTTCAACTTACACAAAGATGAAATAAATACTCTTACATATGCCTTAAGATGAACTTACTCAATATGAAGAAGAATGCATGGAAGAGGATCTCCAAGTGATGAGATGAGCTTGAATGCACTTGGATGATTTCCCTTGAGCTTGACTTCAATGCATGAAGATACAAAGAGAAATGTGCTCATGATAGGAAAATGAAAGAGATTAAAAGTGGCTTATGAATCTCTATGATATTCAAAGTTAACCAAGAGTTCTAATAGAACTAAGCCCTTATATATATATATATATATATATATATATATATATATATATATATATATATATATATATATATATATATATATGAAGCCCAAAGAACCCCATACAACCCAAGAAAAAAGCCAAGAGAGAAAATCTGCAACGACTATAATCTGGCATTTTACGGCTAAGATAGTCAACTGTATAAGGATCGACAGTCGACTGATCAACGGCTATAAAATTTCCAACGACTATAATCTGAGCCAGCACATGCGACTATAGAAGACTACACATGCGCCTGTAAATGAGCAAGGGCTTGAATATCCTTCAGCAGGCGACTGTCACATGGGATGAACAAAAACAAAGAGAATGCAACCTACGCACTAGTGCATTCAAACGACTGATGACCAAAGTCCATGCGCCTGAAAATATACAGGCGACTGAAAAACACTACATCAGTCGACTGACACACAAGCTGGAGAGATGCCGAGAAAATGCAAGTTATGCACTTGTGCATTCAGACGACTGAAGAGCAAAGTCTAGTCGCTTGAAGAATTACAGACGAATGTATACTCTACATCAGTCGACTGACACACAAGCTAGAGCGAAACCCAAAAATGACAAGTTATGCAATTTGGTACACAAACAACTTAAGGACAATATCCAAGCGCCTGATAAAAGACAGGCGCCTATCAAATGAACTTCGGTCGCCTACTCCAAAAGCTCAAGAAAGAGTCAAGAATTATATGACTTGAGTTGTGCACAACAGTCGGCTGTAGAAGGCCGGCCAGGCGCCTCGAATCACCCAGTCGTCTGTCCTTCCTTTGGCAGTCGCCCATAGGAGAGCCATAGACTCCAATTGAGTCATTTGGCATGATGAACCTATTGGATTGGATTCTATGATAATCATAAGGCTCACTAAGATGGCTATATGCATATGCATGAATGAGTAGACCATGTATCAAGGCATGACAATAATCCTAGACTCAAAAAGAGAAATGCAAGTAATAAAAGATATTACATGGATTACATTGCTTCTCCTAGAGTTTAAGCTTCAACCTTGATGCTCCCCATCGTCTTCCCAGCTTTAGCACCACTTAATTAGCTTCCCTTCATCAAGTTCCAAGCTTTGGCTATGCTCCGCTTGATGTCCATCCTTGCACTAAGCTATTAATCTCCCAATCATGCTATTCTTCATTTGATAAACATGAGACTAAAACATGAGAGTATTAGCAACACCATAATGTTGTGATCATCATCAAAATAATATTGGACTAAAACACCAATGCCTAACAGACTATAGACTATCACCTTGTAGTAGTTGACTATCTGCAAAATATAGCCGACTATCTCCTAGAGATAACTGACCATCTGAGTCAAATGTCGGTTTTTTAAGGAAAACGTGATTTACGCAAACTAGTCATTGAAGAGTGATTGTTGAGCACGATTTGAAATGTTTTTCTCCTCTGTAAATACCAGAGACTTCAGATCTTTTTCATATTAATATTTGAGCAATTTCTATTATTTTCAAGAAATTTCTCAAAGCTCTTATTCTTGAAAAAGCTCTCTTTTGTCCATATTTTTATTTCTTTTGTGCAAATTTTTTGGATTTTTCATATACATTTTGGCCTCTGTTAGGGCTTGATTTCATCTCTAAATCTCAAAGATTACATTTTTCAAAAGATTCATCTCAAGTTTCTTTTGATCTTTTTGTGCTTCACTTACATTCTTGTTAAGATCCAAAAGCTTTGATTTTTCTTTATAGCCACTCAAAAACACAAAGCTCCATATATTGGCTAAATGATCTAAAGGTGTAACAATTATCTTCAAAAGGTTTGTAAGCCTTTCGAAAAGGCGCTGGTAATGTGTTGTACTCCCTAGTGAAAGGGATTGTTTTGTTGGTTTGAAATTCTTAGTTAAGTTGTAATTAGGTGGTTAGGAAATCCTAGCAAGTGGAGCTATGTAACTATATTACGTTTGGCAATAATGGATTAAAACCCGAGGGAGGTCGGGGACTAGACGTACCCAGGTTGTAGGGAACTAGTATAAAATCTCTGTGTCTGCGTTGTGCATACTTTCTCTTTATTATTATTTGCTCATCTTACTCATTTTAAATTTCCACTGCACTCTAACTATTTCTCTCATTGTAAAATCTATCTATATTTGTATTGATTAAGTACCAAGCAAGGTATCTCTCCTTGGAGACTTAGTCAACAAACAGAATGGTCTTATTTACGTGAATAATTTTATTTCTGTATATAACACTAGTCAACCTCCTTTTAGTGTTGTTTGCCATCCACCGGTTCCCACAGTATCTTGTGTTTCTTCTTTTTATGTACTATTATTGACTTAATGAACTTTGGTTTGTATGGGCCATAGTGCCCCCTTTTATATTCCAGCTGTTTTAAGGCATTTGATTTGGTTGTAATAATTAAACTGCCGATGTTGACTTGTGGTGTAATAATCTAGCTCATTATCTATTTGTTACTTTGGAATCTGCATACTGTGATTACTAGACGCTTATCATAGCTATTTAAAAATGGAGGGAAGAAAAGAAAAGGAAAGAAGGAAAAAAGAACTCACTCTCTTTTACTTATCTGCGTCGAGCTTGTCCTGTCTCGCCTTCCAGTACATTGGGAAGTGGGGCGTGACACCGGTCAAGCTTGACCAGCTTGCAATAGTAATATGCACACTTCTTTGAACGATTTGGTCCAATTAAGGGAGATACCCCAGAGGCAGCCCCAGTCATGAGCTCGGCCTTGCAAATGAGACCACTGCTAGGTCAACCCCACAACGACAACCCTTTGCGAACAACCTGCCCCCCAAGGTCGTTCTGCTCGAGCTTCACGGCCATAATACTCGTCCGCCTGTCAACATCAGCCCCCGTAATCATAACAGGCGAGTGTGCCACCTCTAAGCCGTTACTAGTTGGCCACCCCACTTGCGTAACAGCCTGTCTTATCGCAAAAACCATATGGCCAATCCCATCAGATAGAGACGTAGAACCGTTTTGCCAGACGACGCAGACCCACCTCAGTCGAGGGCTTGCTTACATGGTAGGTTGCCCTCCAAACCCTGTAAATAGAGAGAACCCATCTCTATCAGGTACGCAGAATTTGATACCCTTAATCACTCTCTCAAACCCATTGTCCCAACATGTCTCGGGAACCCCGGAGCGATGTGTAGCCTTAGTTGTGTTCCATCATTCTTCCGCTTGATGCTAACTTAAGCATCAGAGCCAAATTGGAGGGCCATCCCATCTGATTCCTTTGACATGTGTTCTCTCCTCTTCAAACAGCAGTGAAGGACTTTTCTCATAGTTCGATGAAACTTGTTAGGTCATAGGTATATGGCTATGTTGTCATTAGTGGCACAATGGGTTCATATGTCTGTTCTCAGTGTGTGGTATGGAGAATGTTGAATAATGTGTTGCACATTATGTTGAACATAATGTCCAACATACTGCATCAGGTTTTTGAGATGTAGGTTAAGCCTGGGCATAATAAAGATGGGAGGATTTTCTGGTTGCTGATTATTGCCTTCAACAGTATGGGAGTTTTTTTGTCAACTGAAGAATCGTCGTAGATTCTGTTGGGATCGAGTATCTCTCGTTTCTTTTAAGACGGTTGTAGAGAGAGAATGTTTTTCGCCCACCTTTGGTAATTGATGTTTTTAGAAGATTTGGCAAAGATATTTCCTAGCGTGGCTTCGTTAATTGTGGACGGCCAATCTTCCCAGATTCGATCGAGTCTACTTCCTTTAACGGCTCCATAATTGAAGGGGAGAGTTTGTTTAAAAGAGGTGAAGATTGGCGGCTAGGGTTTCACGACTTGATTAAAAGCTTTTACGAAAGTTGTAAGGAGCTCCGGGAGGATGCTGACGATTACGAAGGTAGGGGATCAAGGGAGTTGATCTTTGTGAGTTTAGCAAGGGGATCGTGCATGCAAGGGGAGCTTGCGCAAATTACTCCATGGGGTTGATTGAGATCACCCCTAACGGTTTGAATTGAGGGGGAGGTTGTTCCTCTTAGTAATACGTGGTATTGGTGATTGTAATCATTAATATTTAGTGGAGTTATTTGATTTTATGGGCGACGTCCCGCAGATGTAGGTGTGCGCACCGAACTGCGTTATTAAGTTCTTTGTGTCACCTTGGTTGCTTTATTTTATCAGTGTGTTTTATTGGTTGTGCATACATACTAAACTTCAATTGGTATCGGAGCAGGTCATCTGACGTGTGTTTATATTTTATATATTCACGTATGTCTTCTTTGTGTTTTTCTGTTGTTTTCCGTCGTCCCGTATCCATTTTCTTGTGATTTCTAGTTTTCTTTCACTTCTTTGTGTTTTTGTGTATTTGTAGGAGATTGCCAACGTAGGATACATATAACGAAGATATCATGAGTCTCCGGAGCAACGGGAGGAGTCACACACGATCCAGAGGGTCAAACGACGAAGATCGCTATTTTTCAGCCCTCAACCGATCGGTTGGACATATCCAACCGATCGGGTGATGCACGCGTGTCCGACCCGAACGAAAGCCGGAGTGAGGATCAGTTCAACCGACCGGTTCGTCGACCAGTTCAATCCAACAGAGATCTCGGCCATTTGGATCTGAATTCCAACCGATTGGGTGACATCTCACTCGATCGGTTCATCTGTAGCTGATTTTTCCAAACGATGACCCGGAGAGCTCAATCGACGGTTCGTTGACCGTGTGAAATCGATAGAACTCTCGGCCATTTTGGAGATAATTCCACCCGATCGGTTGAATACTCAACCGATCGGTTCACCTGATGCCACAATATCCAAACGACGACCCGTAGATGCCAACCGATTGGACCAAGTGAGCGGTTGAAGTTCTGAACGTCGATACTGAAGCGCCAAGCAGCTCACCCGATCGGTTGATGCTTCAAGCGATCGGATGACGTCGATTTGTATAAATAGTTGCCCTAGGGTTCTGAAAACGGGAGTTGTTATTTTTTCTATCTTTTTCTTTTACGGTGACGGCTGGAATTTTATTGCATTTTGTAAGTCTTCTGATTGCTTTCAAACTTTAATACTATCTTTTTTGCATTGCTACTACCTCATTTCAATCGCTTGATCATGATTTCTACGGTTGATTTTCATTTAGATTGCTTTTTAGCTATGATTTGTGAGTAGTTTCCAAATCTGGGATTTTGGTGGAAACCCCTTCGTGGGTTCTCCCTAATGCATCCATAGGACTAGGATTTCGATAGGGATTAGGAATTTAGATGGTTACGCGGGGTGTTTCATTGTCATCGGCGGGAAAAAGACTGCATTTGACCATCGGGCCCAGGGGAATAAACTTGGTGGTTGACTCCCTAGCCATAGCTCACGCCCTTAGCGTAGACATTGAATCCTAGCACGTGGGAACGGCGGGATAAGATGTTGGGATTTATCGTTGCGAGCTTAGTGCTCCCAGAGTCGGTCGGTGTTAATGGACATGGGAATGCCCATCGACCGAACCTGGGTAGTCCGGCGTATCATCCTGGGCATCGACCGGAATATCGGGCCCATGGAACGCTGGTATCACTTTTAGAGGCAACGTCTCACCACTAAACCCTAAATCCAATCGTATTCATATCCGTAGGTCATAATAGCGAGAACACATAGGGTGGAAATCGAAGTCCTAGGTTTCTTTTTATATTGTTTATCCCTCGCATCTATTTTCCGTGACAACCATCGATCGTTCGGGCTAGCTCACCCGTAGGGTGAACCGGTTCCTCTTTGACACAAGCACAACCACGCCTCCCTGTGTTCGACCCCCAAGCCACACTACAACACCGTGCGCTCGCGGTATAAATATTTAACTCTGGTATGCCCAATCCTATTGCACTCTTATGCTCAAAAACTAGGGGACGTCAAGCTTTATGGCGACGTTGCCGGGGAGGCAACGTGCTTGTTAATTTTAGGACCATTTGAACCCTTGAGTCTAGCTCACATCTTCACCTCGCGATAATTTTCACATTCTTCATTTTCATTTTCTATTTTCTGTTTTTATTTTCTGTTTTTATCTTTTTCCATTCCATGCTTGCTTCATGGGGTGTTTGTGATTTTACGCAGGAATACAAGGAGTCTCGATGACTTGATTCCTTTAGATCCGAAGATCAATGCCACCGTGAGGCTTTTGAACGCAGAGAAGAGAAGAAGAGAAGAGTCTGCAGCCATGGGGGAGAATACCCCAACACAGAAGTCCCTGCTGGAATACTCGATGCCAACCATCGGGTCCACCTCCTCCATCCAACCACCGGCTATTGCGGCATAGAGTTACAAGCTTAAGCCGTCATTGGTGATGTGGATCCAGCAGGATAAATTTTCTGGTGCACCCATGGAGAGCCCTATTGAACATCTGGACTCCTTCCTCGAGAAGTGTGACACATTCAGGATTAATGGTGTCACGACTGAAGCTATCCGACTGAAGCTATTCCCATTCTCTCTGCGGGATAAAGCCAAACAATGGCTTAGGGGAAAGGACTCGAACACCTTCAATACTTGGGAGAAGCTCTCGAACGCTTTCTTCACTAAGTTCTTTCCCCTGGGAAAGACGATGAAGCTGAGGAGTGAGATCTCCTCCTTCTCCCAAGCCAGCCACGAGTCCCTGCACGAAGCTTGGACGAGATACAAAGAGATGCAGCGGAGATGCCCTCATCATGAGCTTCCAAAGTGGCAAATTATAAATCTGTTCTATAATGGGTTGAGGGATGACTTAAAATCTCCGATGGACGCCGCAGCTGGGGGGTCCTTTATGTCAAGAAGTGAAGAAGATGCCGGCAAAATTATTGAGAACATGGCATCAAACAATGAGCAGTGGTGTGATGAGCATGCCACGCCCAGATCTGGAGGCATTCATAGAGTCGAGGACGTCGACAAGTTGTCTAGCAAATTCGATTTGCTATCAACCCAGATCTCAGCGCTTATGGTAGGAGCTGGTGGTGCCAGCACCCAACAATTAGCAGTGGTGGAGGCGGAAGTCCTGGGAGACTTCGAGGGTGGTGATATTTCACCACCGGTGGATCAAGCTAGCGCATTTTTCTTCAACCCGACGGGTAATACGCCGTATCCACCAAGGACGAGCTCGAATCCGGTTTATTCTCCCAATAACCGGAACCACCCCAATTTGAGCTATAGGGCACCGTATCAGCAGCCACAGCAATAAGTATATCAGCCGCCTCGGTAACAGCAGCAGTAGCCAAAACAAATGTACCAGCAGTATCCCCCCAGGAACCAGCAGCCTATGCAGCAGCAGCAGCAGCCATATGGCCAGCAGCGAGTTATCTCCCCGGTCGAGACCCTCTTGACCCAGTATATTACGAACCAGGAGAAGATCAACTTGAAGCTGGAGATGGGGCAGAGGGCCCTCACCGACCAAGTAACCCAGCTGGGGTTGCAGGGGCGAACCTTCAGAGGGTGCAAAACCAATTACCGGGTCAACCGGAAGTAAATCCAGGGGCAAATTAGACATTGGCATTAACGCATGATCATGCGAATGTGTCCGTCATCGTCTTGAGAAGCGGGACATAAATTCCTACAAGAGTGCCCGCTAAGGAACCTGAAGCTCCGTTGGTCGGTGGATGACCAATTGAAAAAGCTAATGACGATAGAGCTTCATCACCAAAGACTACGACTCCGGAGGGAGTTTCCGAAGAATAGAAGAAGAAGGACGAGGAGGGGAACCTGAGAGTATTTAAGCCCGTTGTGCCTTTTCCACAACGACTTGCCAAAGCTAAGATTGATGAAAAATACGGCAAGTTCTTTGCTATGGTCAAGGATTTGAGCTTGCAGATCCCTTTCCTCGAAGCCATAGAGACAATTCCTTCCTATGCGAAATTCTTAAAGAATTTGGTGACGAGGGGTTCCAGAAAGGAAAAGGTCATTCTCACGACAGAATGCAGCGCTCTCATTTAACGAGCGAATCTGCCCAAGCTTAAGGACCCGGGAAGCTTCTCTATTCCGTGTTCGATAAGGGAAGTGAAGATCCATCGTGCGCTCGTGGATTTGGGAGCGAGCGTCAGTCTGATGCCCCTGTCACTATACAGGAGGATAGGGATGGGAGACCTGGAGCCCACAGGTATGACCCTTCAACTAGCTGATAGATCGGTCAAATATCCGGTGGGAATTGTAGACGACATGCCAGTTAACGTCAGCGGAGTGCAGGTGCCGGTAGACTTCGTGGTGATGGACATACCCGAAGACACTCATACACCCATCATCCTTGGACGGCCCTTCATGGCCACCGTTGGTGTGCTGATAGATGTGAAGAAATGGAAGTTATCCCTTAATGTTGGCGACCAGAAGGTCGTATTTGACTTGGGGTTATCTATGAAGCACCCCCAGATGAACTTGGTTGCAATATGCTGGACATTGAGGAGGAAAGAGCCGTAGAAGCTGGGGCTGGGAAAATTCTCTCAAGGAACCCCCCCCCCCCCCGACAGCTTGGGGGACCTAGAAGAGCATGTCGGTATGAAGAAGGAAGAAGTTGCTCAGGAAGCGGGTGTCTCACATCCGATCCCTCCAGGATTCTAAAAAGTTGCTCCAATGAGGAGAGAAGGGAAAGAGCCCATGGGGCTCACCGCTGATGAGATCCGGATCTTGAGAAAGGTGGCGGTCGACGCCAATATGAGGGAGAAGCCCCCGGACATCAACGGAGGGAGGATCGTCGAGCAAGTCTACTTATCACCGCCGACGACACCAAAGGCCACCGCTCCAACATTTGAAGGAATGCCAAACATGGGCATCACCCCCGTCCTCCTTGAAAATCATCTACCGGACATCAACGTGAAGAAATGGAAGCTATCCCTTAATGTTGGCGACCAGAAGGTCGAATTTGACTTGGGGTTATCTATGAAGCACCCTTCAGATGAACCTGGTTGTAATATGCTGGATGTTGAGGAGGAAAGAGCCATAGAAGCTGGGGCCTGGGAAACTCTCTCAAGGAACCCCCCCCCCCCCCCCGACAGCTTGGGGGACCTTAAAGAGCATGTCGATTTGAAGAAGGAAGAAGTTGCTTGGGAAGCGGGTGTCTCACATACGACCCCTCCCGGATTCCAAAAAGCTGCTCCGACGAGGAGAAAAGGAAAGGAGCCCATGGGGCTTACCGCTGATGAGATCCGGATCTTACGAAGAGTGGCGGTCGACGCCAATGTAAGGGAGAAGCCCCCTGATACCACCAGCGGAGGGATCGTCGAGAAAGTCTGCTTATCACCGCCATCGATGCCAAAGGCCACCGCTCCAACATATGAAGGAATGCCGAACATTGGGCATCACCCCCGTCCTCCTTGAAAATCATCTATCGGGCGTCGAGCGAACGACGTTAAACAACAGCGCTTCATGGGAGGCAACCCATGTTCTAATCTTTTGTCTTTATTTTTAGGTTTATTTTTCTTAATTTGTTGAATAAATTCGGCAACGGGAGCTTTCGTTGAGAGACTTAGACAATTTTTGATGTTTTGCAGTAAACAAGCCCCCAACCGATCGGTTGAACCCTCAACCAATCGGGTGGGACAATCAGAAGATGGCCTATATCTGTTCATTAGCGAACCGCTCGGGTGGAACAAGCTGAGGCCGGGTGGCAGATCGTGTGAGAAGAGCAGAGCTCTCGGGAAATTTGGGGATTAATTCAACCGATCGGTTGATCTGGAGCTCTGACCGGGTGGCTGTCCGGGTGAAGTCAGGGATGCTCTCGGGAAAATCGTGAAGCGGCCAACCGATCTCAACCGATCGGTTCGCTTGTATCTACTTTTCAACAAAATTTTCGAAAATTTACCCAATCGATCGGGTGAGATCTCACCCGATCGGTTCACCTAAAACCCTATAAATACCCCCGCCTTCACCTGATTCACTTCTCTCACCCGATTTTGAAATTCCTCTGTCGTTTTGACTTCTCCTCCTCTCAACCGGCCACCTTCTTCCCCCAAAAAACCCACACTGCCTCTCAACCGATCTCCCCACTTCCTCCTTTCTTCTCTCCATCAATCCCACTCTCATTCTCTCACATCCAACCCTAATCTTTGCCCTAACCCTAGCCGTTCTCCCCCATTTCGAAAATTTGTTGAAAAGGCGTGCCGCGGCTTCACACATCTCCCAAGTGCGCTGCGTTGGGTGATTTGCAAGCAAGGATTAACTTCGCTTCTGGGTAACTTCGCTCCTTAGCTCCATTTTTAATATTGCCCTAGTACTATATTTTTGCTCGATTGTCTTTTGGTCGTGTGCACCCATATAGAACTACATTCACTTGCATCACACACTATCATGGCCAGGGAAAAGATAAGGGTAAAGCTATCATGCATGAGGAGGAGCCGTCTCGCTAGAGACGGAAGTCCACACGTCCACCTATTTCTCGTCCTCCTCCTACACTGCATACACAACCCCCACCCCAACCTATTATCCCTCTTGAGGACCCAATGGTGGGACCGCGTGGTTACCGTTTTCTGAGTCTTGAACAAAAAGATTTTTATAATAGACTCGACGCACGTTCACACCTTTCCACCAAGTTTGCACATGCCCAAACTCTTATCGATCTCGGAGTTTTCTCTGAAGTCGAGACTCTCTTCGCTAACTTAGGATGGCTAGCTTTCTTGAACGCCCACGCGGCGTCCTACCCCGCCCTCACACTAGAATTCCTATCTTCTCTCCATTGTGAGTCCGGATCGATCGTCGTTTTCCGCATCCGAAACTAAACTATCCGCACCCACCTGGATACTATCAATAACATTCTAGGTTTCCCCATTCTAGGGGGCGACGCTATCCGTCCCTACGGATATCACCGCGACTTTGACGTCGATCAATTTTGGTTTCGCCTCACCCTCCACGATCAGTATCCTCGAGGTAAGACCAAGGCCTCCTCCATCATTCACCCTGTATTTCGTCTGGCCCATCGAATCATATCTAGCACATTCTTCCCCAGGAATAAGTCCGGGACCGTGACTATCCCTGACCTTTTTATTTTGTGGGCCATGACATTTGATTTTATTCGCGGTGACGACGGGATCGCCTTCGAGGCCCCTTGCATTCCCATTTCATGTTGGTGCTTGGCTTATTCACAAGTTACTTGAGATTAGCCGCGCCGGCAAGGGCAAGTATTGTTGCGGGGGCCTCATTACCATCATAGCTTCATATCCCCAGTACAATATCGTCATCCCCCGAGATTTGCCTTCTGTCGCAGGACCTACACGTCTAGATCTTGATGTCCTGCGGCACACTCATATGATCGGGCCTCGTCCCGACAGTCATTTTACCTTCTTCTACGGTTACCCCTGCTCCTTACACCATTCTGCCCAACCCAGGTCGTATGTCTATCGTTCTTGTGGCAGATTGGACGTTCCCTCCTGACCCAGAGTTTCTAGGGGGGTTACATCTTCCGTTCCTTATCCCGGGCGCACCCAGATCACCTTCCCCTGTCGCCCACTTAGGCGAGCAGGATATCCCTGCGTCCCAAGGAGACCCCGGGGCTGGCCCTAGTAGTGCCACCCCGGCTTCTGGCCTTATCACTTCTGAGGCTCTGACTGAGGCCCTCTTAGGCCTGGTTTCCGGTGCCGGCATGACCACTGCCGCTGGCACCACTTCCACTTCCCGTCCAGCCACTACTTCTTCCGTTCGCCGAGCCGCCTCTGCTAGCCTCACTCTCGAGGCTGAGCTAGCTTCACTGCGCGCTGGCGCTTCGTCCTCTGTCCCTCAGACCCATCCTCTTTTATCTTCTCACACCCATGTTTCCTCGCACTAAAGAGGAACGTGTCCACTATACTCCGCACTCACATTTTCGGTCCTCCTCCACCCACTCCTCCCACCTCGCCACGATCTTCACCTCCTAACGTCCCCACGATGTGTGCATGCAATGTGATATAGAATTGGGGATACCAGATTTAAATATTTACAACCGCAAGCGCACGGTGTTGTAGTGTGTCTTGGGGGTCGAACACAGGGAGGCGTGGTTGTGCTTGTGTCAGAGGGACCCGATTCACCCTATGGGTGAGCTAGCCCGAATCGGTGGATAGTTTGTCACAAATTGTAGATACGAGATTAAACAATATAAAAGAAAACCTAGGACTTCGGTTTCCACCCTATCATGTGATTCTCGCTAATACGGCCGGCGGATAGGACAACGATCGGAATTAAGGTCTAGTGGTGAGACGTTGCCTCTAAAAGTGATACCAGCGTCCCATGGGCCCGATATTCCGGTCGGTGCCCAGGATGATACGCCGGACTACCCGGGTTCGGTCAGTGGGCATTCCCATGTCTATTAATACTAACCGACTCTGGGAGCACTAAGCCCGCAACGATAACTCCCAACATCTCATCCTGTCGCTCCCGCGCGCTAGGATTTGATGTCTACGCTAAGGGCGTGAGCTATGGCTAGGGAGTCAACCGCCAAGTTTATTCCCCCTTGGCCCAACGGCCAAAGGCGGTCTTTTTCCCACTGATGACAATAAAACACCCCGCGTAACCAATAGATTCCTATTCCCTATCGATATCCTAGTCCTATGGACGTATTAAGGAGAACCCACGAAGGGGTTTCACCAAAATCCCAGATTAGGTAACTACTCACACATTTTATCTAAAAAGCAATCTAAATGAAAATCGCCCGTTAAAAACATAATCGGGCAATAGAAATGTAGTAGCAATGCAATTAACAATATATTAAAGTTTCATAAAGATCTGAACACTTACAAATAACAAGAAAATTCCAGCCGTCGCAATAGAGAAAAGACAGAAAATAAAACACAGCTCTCGTTTTTGAAAACCTAGGATTTATATATATAGAAAACGACATCACCCGATAGGTTGAAGTATCAACCGATCGGGTGAGCTGCTGCGATCTTTGGCAGCGGTCTTCAGAAACTTCACCCGATCAGGCGACACGGTCGGTTGGCGGAAGCCGCAAGTCGTTTGGATTTTGCGGTCATCGGGTGAACCGATCGGTTGATAAATCAACCGATCGGTTAGAAACATCGCCCAAAAGACAGAAAGTTGTGACGTTTTGGCACGGTCAGCTGGCGGTCGGGTGATCTCTCCGGGTCATCTCTTGGAGGAATTCGATTACAGATGAACCGATCGTGTGAATATCACCCGATCGGTTGGATTTCAGCTCCAAATTCCCGAGAAGACAGTTGGGTTGAACCAGTCGTCGACCCGGTCGGTTGATGCTCTCTTGCTTCAGCGGCTGTTCGGGTCGTGCACGCGTGCATCACCCGATCGGTTGGCTGTATCCAATCGATCGGGTGGGGGCTGAAAGATAGTAATCTTGGTCGTTTGACCCCCTGGATCACGCGTGACTCCTCCCGTTGCTTCGGGGACATGTGATATCTTCGTTATGTGTCCCCTATGCTGGCAAACTCCTGCAAACACGTAAAAACACGGAGAAGTGAAAGAAAACTAGAAAATAAAAGAAAACGGATACGGGACAACAGAAAATAACGGAAAAAAACAAAAGAAGACGTGCGTGAATATATGATATATAAACGCACGTCACCTCCACCATCACATTCATCACCTCCCCCATCACATTCATCGCCACATCCATCATCCCCTAGGCGACCTTTCCCTCCCGCCACCATTGTTTCCATTCCTGCCACTTTACCTCCACTCACGACCACTGCCGTCAATCCCACAGATCCACCACCCTCCACTCCCGTCACCCCATACATGCGCCGCAAGAAATTGTAGGTGCACTCGAGATCACTTCCCATATCATCCTCTTCTATCGCCGTATCTACCCCATCTACCACCGCATTGGTCGCCATATCCCTACCACTCTCACCATCATCACCACCACACCACCCATTGTTCACACCTCCGCACACATCCTCCACCCCTCTCCCCACTTCTCCACACCCCCCACCTCTCCCGTCCACTCCCCTCCATCTTTTGCCGAGGAGGACGAGGGCACTTCCTCTCCTGCATTTTGATTTCTTTTTCTTCTTCGATCTTCCCCCTTTCATATTTCTGCATCACCATTGCCCATATCATATTGCTAGCATTGTCATGTCCAGCTTGGGGGAAGTCGATTTTTATGTGTGATGTCGTGTTTTTCGTTGTGGCGTGCGTGTTTATATGTGTCGTGCTGATGTCCTTTTCTATCTCTTATTTTGTGTGTTTCCTTTTCTTCATTTTTCAGTTTCGTTTGTGTGTTTTTCTTGTTTTTCATTCTCTTTGTGTCAGTGCGTATTCCCTCCCATTTTCATTGCCCTCCAGTATTTACTTTTATTATATTGAGGGCAATGCAAGTTTCAGCTTGGGGAAGTCGCACTTCGTGCGTCATTTGTGTCTTTTTCTTCGTTTTTGAGTCGTTTTTATCGTGTTTTTCTTTTTCTTCTCATCTTTTGTTCTCTCTCCCCTAGAGATGACCCCATATAATGAATTGCCACAGAATCACACACACACCTAGCATGGCTTCGATAATCACATTCACTAACCCTAGGAAGCTGAGTCCTCTTGCATTTCATGCATCGTGGGTCCGTTTTGCTTTTATGTGAGTCGTGTGTCGTGACTAGCTTACAGTGTGCTTCTACTTTGTGATTTTGATTTATATACCTGTCCTGGGATGACCCCTAGATTATCATACTTCGATTTGAATATGCGGTATTTGCTTCTCCTGTCTGTTTCTATATGCATGAATATATTTATATCGTATACTTCAATTCGCATGTGTCGGGATTCCACAATTAGGACTAGGATAACCCATTTAGCTTATGCTCTAATTAGCAAGAAAAAACTCCTTTGCCCAAGTGTTTAGAATCCAATTTCTTTTTATTTTACTTTGTGCAAATCCCCTCGTCGTGTACTGATCGCTACGGAATGTAACCCGGAGAACGGTTGTAGTTTTACCGCAAGCGCACGGTGTAGCGGCGAGCGGGTTATCGAACACAGGGAGGACGAATGACAGTGCCTTCTCTAAACAACCTGGCTATGGGAACAGAAAACAGGGAATTTGCCTTTTGGCGATCCTGTCACAATCGTCAGACAAAATATGGAGAAATAAAATCAAATAAAGATGCCTAGGGAATGGGGAATCCCCGCTACTCACCGTATCTCGCCAATGTGATTCATTGGTATCAAAATTGCTAGGGTAGAATTTCGGATGAACAAGTTGCAACTGAATGTAAAACCAAGCTCACGCTCTCGCGCTGTTGCCGGTCTATAGCTATCCTAGGTTTGGGTCCAATCTCTTGCAAACCCTAGCCTAAGCAAGCTAGCATTAGGATCAACATCATCATTCAATCGCGCCCCGAGCCCACTCTCGTGCAAACTCGGGCCGCGACCTAGGTTGGGATAGTTCCTACCCGTCCAATCTCTTGCAAACGAGTATCGACATGGAATTGCAACCGAGAACCCTAGTATCGGTCCAATCTCTTGCAAACCGATACTACGGAAACTTAATTTCAACCCAATTCAGATTTCTAGGGTTTCCTATCGAATTGGGATCCAATCTCTTGCAAATCCCAATCGATATGAACACCTAGCTATCCGTAATAAATCGATCCCAAACTAACCCTAATAGCAATTCTAGCAATATTTCTACCAAATCATCACAAATCAGAAATTGGGCTCGTAGGGTTCATCCCCACGCCCCAAGACGTAAAGACTACTCACAATTCATATCGCAAATGCAAGAATAATTAATCGAAATAGCAATAGAATTCATCATAATATTCTAATAAGCAATAAAAATGAGATTTTTAATGGAGAGGGAGACAAACCAATAGAGTTCTCCAAGAATCCAACAAAAATAAACTTTCCTCTCCTCTCCAATCACAAGAATCAAAAGCTAAAAAGTTTAATCTAAAAAGCTGCAAAAAGTAAAGGAAAAAGCCCTCTAACCTAGGTTAAAAACTGGGGTTAAATACCCCCCAAAATCGTCCAAAAAAACTGTGACCAAAATGCCCCTGCGCAGCCTGAAAATCGCAATTTACGCTACAGGTAGCGCGGCTCACTCGGCCGAGTGACAAAAGTCGCTCGGCCGAGTAAGAAACCCTGAGAATTTCCAGTAAGTCTGGGTCTTCGGGGGTCTTCACTTCGGAGGTCGCTCGGCCGAGTGAGTTGTCGTCACTCGGCCGATGGCTTCTATTCACTCGGGCGGCCGGCAATTTCCACTCGGCCGAGTGGATCTTCTGAAGCTCAGGCAGACGAAAAACAGTAAGTTGGCTCTTTTTTATGGGCGTCGTCTGAGTGCCACTCGGGCGGACGGAGGCTCGTCACTGGGCCGATGTGGCTTCCGATGCTCGACCGAGTGCACACATGAAGCGTGTCCGATCTGGTCGGCCGAGCGGGGTCTCGCTGGTCGGCCGAGTGACTCCTTCACTCGGCCGAGTGAGACACCAAAAATGCCCAAACAGCTTGTTTTTGCCTCCTCGTCGCTCCTACGACGTTCTTTCTTCTTCCGCTCCTCTCCAATAGCAAAATACCCCTCGGGGAAGTCATCGGTGACACTCTGGAGTAGGCGTATCTCGGGATCACTCCAAATCGCTCCAAATCTCCTGAAATACGACAAAAAAAACAAATCGTGAAAAGTATCGCAATATTGTCGATAAATCGTGAAAAGCGTGATTTGGGCGATCTAAATGGCATGCAATCATGCGGAAAAAAGGTGTAAAATAAGGAGTGATCAAAATCCCCCAAGCTTACCTCTTACTCGTCCTCGAGGAAGATAAGTAAAAGGTGAACCCGGTGGATTCGGAAAACGAAAAACGACGAAAAACGAAAAAAACGAAAAACGAAGAAGAAAGAAGAAAGCGGAGAGGGAAGCTGCGAGATCATTTTCTCAGGACGTGGGTTTTGCTTACTCATATGGCATGCACCGAATGTAAAACACATGTCAAAGAATTTTATTTCGATATCATAGTATAATGGTGCAAATAGAAATAGAAAACCCAAGAATAATGATATAACATGAAAAACAGAATAATTTTAGAATTAACATCGTCTGAATCATTTAAAGCGGTATACAATATCGCAGATCACACACTTTTCAATTGAACGCTTTCTAAGAGGAGTATAAGAATATCACGCAATAGAATAGAAAGAATACAAAAGCGTGGATTTCATGAAATGAGTGCTAGGCATAGATTTCTGGATTTTGTGAAGCTAAAACGACCTCACCGAGTATAGAATATTACTTAGCCTAGGTTGTCGTGCACCGTCAAGTAGTCACTCTCTCTCACATCATTGGATTCCCTCCCCCAAGCTTATCTATAAGCGTGGTGGCATAAAAAACATATTTACATCCCCATTTTTTTGAAGCTCCAAAAGTAATGAAAATAAAAAACAAAAAGAGAGAAGAAAGAGAGAACATGAGATGGGATCGTTTATTGAGATTCTTTTCTCTTTTCTTTTCTTTTTCTTTTCTTTTTTTTCTCTCTCTTTTTTTTTCATATAGCATATATACAATGATCCCAACTCAAAGAGAAATAAGGATATACAAGAGTTTTTCTTTTTCTTTCTTTGGTTTTGGGGAATTTGGAGCTAGGAATTAATAGCGGGGAAATGCCATATATTAGAATCGCTAAGGGGAGATTCACCAATGATTTTAAAATAGAGAATTGATGTTCAGGATATGTGGAGAAAGAAATAAATATGTCTCTCAGTTCACTCTATAAGACGTGCACGACAACTTCAGCAGGGTAATCTAATCTACTCAGTTTTGATCACAAAAAAGCTAAACTAATCTAGATTTATCATAGCTAACATCATTCAATCATCCTGAAGTGAAATGTACAAATCATGCATATAGAAATGATATAGGAAAAGAAAACGATACTCCAGATATAAGCATTCAATGCGTGAATCTTAGTGTGTTTTCTGCGATAGCATACATATGAATAATCAGACTCAGCTAATAATAAAATTTCATCCATTTTCATGCGGAAAAAGTGTGGGTTCTATCTCTAAATGCAAAGCAAATTACAGCATATGACATCAGAAATAAAATCTAAGACATGACAAATATAGCATGCATATAGAGAAGGTGAACTCAACGTCATCATCATCACAGAAAAGTCATCTCTAGCATGAGATGAAAAAGAAATAAAGATAAAGAGAGAAAATGAAACTATTTACAATGCAGCACACAAAGAAAATAATAAAAACGTGATGCATGGTAAAAAAGAAGAAAAAGTGATGAAAGTGAGTGCAAAAGCGGAAAATGGTGTGAAAAAACTAAAAATAAAGGTGGTAAAGCGAAAAGAACGTGAGAACTCACTCCCCCAAGCTAGAGTGCACAGTGTCCTCAATGTGCGAAGTGTGGCACACCGAGAGACGTGTAATGTGAGGGGTAGGTGAGGATGCATGCATGAGGAAAAAGAAAATAAAAATAACGAAATGAAAAATATGATGCGGACATGATGCATGCAGATACAGGAGTGAAACAGATATAAAAGTGTGACACCAAAAACTCTCCCTCGCTCCCAAAAATGATATATAAAGATATGAACAAAATGTGTACCCAAAAACAGTGAGGGGAGGGGGGTGGACAAAAATCAACAGGACCCAGCAGAGACGGGCAGCACAACGGCAAAAAAGGATCAATGGCATCAAGGGTACCTAAGAGGGTGGGGTTGCGCCGTCTCCGTCCTGAGGCGGGGGTGGTGGTGGTGGCTGGGGAACAGGCTGCTAAGCGGGTGTGGGTGTGGGTGTGGAAGCAGGCTGGGTGGGAGTGGGAGTGGGGGTGGGAACCTATTGGGTGGGAGTGGGAGTGGGTACGCGAGGAAGCCGCTCGAGAACCTGGGTGAGGCAATAGTGAATGTGCGGAAGTAGGTCGAAGCAGCGAGCCATATCGGTGACGGTGGTGGACAGTGTCCTAAGGTCACCTCTGAGGCCACTCACCGCCCCCTCGAGAGCACGAATGCTCTGAAGTACAGTGTCGGGGGGAGGTGGTGCAGAGGGACGCACCCGTCTGTGCTGTGCAGGACGAGGCTGGCGTACTCGGGTGGCGTAGGTGATGGGCTCAGCAGGTAGGTGGAGGAAAGGTGTTGTGCTCGCAAGTGTGGGCCTAGCCTCAGTGTGAGGCCGGGGCGCGGGCTGGTAAGAAGTGGAGGCAACAGCAACGGAAGTGGAGTATAAAAGTGGCAACGAGGCGGCCAGAGAGGTCGGCGACACAGACGTGTGGACAGACGCCGCGACACTCTCCGAAAATACGGCAGCGGTGGAGACAGAGGTGGAAACCACGGTCTCCACGGCGGCAGCAAAAGAGGGTTCTCCGCTCTCAACTACAGTCGGTGGGCACTCGGGCAGGGCAGAGGAAACGGGCTCAACGGACAGAGGGCCAGCTGTGGTGGTGGGAGTGGAGGTAGTGGAGGTGGTCTCAGCGAGGGTACTCCCGACACCGGCAGAAGTGTGGACAGAGGTGTCGGGAGCAGCAGAAATATCGGGCTGTTGAGGGGCCACGGGGTCAGCAGGAGCAGCGGGGTCAGCGGGTGCAGCGGGTGCAGCGTGGGCAACATGGGCCTGCTCAGCCTGCTCAGCCTCCTTGGCCTCAAGCACATAGGCGGCGGGGATCAGGAGATCCATCGCTGGAAGCCAGTCCACCTGTGCTGGTGCAATCTGAGTCCGAGCTGGGCTCGTAAGGATCATGTAATCTGCACCGAATGGACCGTGCAACCAAACCCAGTGCCGCTGACCATGCGGACGAAGCATCTTCATCCGGGCCATAACATCTATGGACAGTGAAGTGGGGCCCGGGGCTCGTCGCAGGTCATCAGGAAGGTCCTCGCCGGTCATAAGAGTGAGCAGGGTGATCAGACCGCCGCAGCATATCGGTGAGCGAGCGCCCACCGATACGATGATGCGATCCAAAAACCAGCTCGCGATATCGATCACGACGGCGGGGACCAACTCGTCACCCTCCCTAGATAGAGCTCTGGGGCGCGTCATCACGTAGAGCATATAAAGCTCCGGCGTGGACATCGTCCCAGGCTCATATCTCGCCAAAAATGTAGTCGCCATAAGGCGCTGAGCTATGCGGAGGCAAGGGTGGACTATGGCCGAGGCCTTGGCCCTACTAGGGTCGAAGGCAGCAGGTAGACCCGTGATCCGGGCCCAGAAAGCGTCGGCATCGAAGGAAGGTGGGGGAATGTGAGTGGGGGCGTAACCACGGTCGGCCCCGGGGACATCGGGCCACGAGAAGAAGGCTCTCATCATACTGAGAGTGACCTGGCACTCTCGGTCCATGAACCTGAACGAGCATCCCTCGTCGGTCCGGGCGATGGAACTAAGCACCTCAAGTGTCGGACGGACGAACGTGTCCACCGACACCTGGAAGAAATCTCACCAACCCACGTTGTCATACAACGTGAGCATCCCCTCGAGTACCCCCAGGCGTCCTAGGTCTGCAAGGTGTGCGAACCTGGAGGGTACGATCAAGCGCTGGGAAATGCGCTCGAAAATGACGCGGTGTGCGTCGTCCCGGAACGTAATCCCCAGCGGCCCGATAAGTGGAGCCGGTGGTGGTGGCTGTGGGACGGCAGGGAGTGGCTGTGCAGGCTGTGCGGGCTCTGCAGGCTGTGCGGTGTGTGCGGGGTCTGCAGGCTGTGCGGGGTGAACAGGGTGTGGCGGTGTAGGCGGAGGAGAGTCTTCCACCTCGTGGGAGGGGCCAGGCTCATCCGACCGCTTCCGCTTGGCGGAAGCTCTCCGGGTGCGTGGCCGTGTCCGGGGCGGCATGTGGGCCCCGGGTGCTCACCAAAAGCAATAAAAATGCGATGTGCATAAAATAAAGGAAAGAGTATACCGCGACACGCCGCGAGAGCAAAGTAATGGAAGCGTGCAAAGACGACGCCTCCACGTAGCCCAAAACAATCCCCGGAAGCTCCCCTGGGCTCCCCTAAGCTCCCCAATTAAACCTGCGCATCAAACGAAGAGATTAGCGTGTAATATTCAAAACGTATGGGGGGTTAGGGGTATAATAGATAGAAATTGAATTTAATTTGGGTTTGGGGTTCGTTAGAGACATGGATCATCGAAAAATACGCAAAAGAGGAGGAAAAAGGCGAAATAAGCGCTACCGTAGCTCGGCCGACGAAGTGGTCGCCGGCGGCGACTCGGGCGAGGCGGAGGTGCGGTCGGCCGGCGGTGGGTGGCCGAGCGCCGCGGCGAGGACCGAGGTCGGGCGAGTGGGGAAGGGTAGCGGGCGAGGGAGATGAGGGGTCGGGCGTTTCGGGGGTTTGGTCGTTTCGAAAAATGCGCCGTCCGCTCGCTCTTTTATAGGAAAAAGTTACGACTCGGTCGAGTGACTATGTCGCTTGGCCGAGTGATCGTAACGAAAATAATTTGAAAATTTCCTCCCCGCTTATGATTCGGCCGAGTGGCTTTGCCACCCTCGACCGAGTGGAGTAAGTCCATTCGGCCGAGTGGCTCAAGCTACTCGGCAAGACTCGCCCTAGGAGTGTATCTGTTTTACTCGGCCGAGTGAATATATATACTCGGCCAAGTAGCAATTATTCTGAAATCAAGAAAAGAAACAGAGAGTTGGGTACAGCAGACTTCCCTCGTTCGTGAGCCGCTCGGGCGGACGAACTTATGTGCTCGGCCGAGTGACTAGTATACTCGGCCGAGTGAACCCTGTATTCTGTTGTTTGGCTTCGTTTGGGCTCTAAACTCTGTTTTTCTTCCTCCAGTTGATTTCATCTTCTCCATAAGCATCGAGCGCCTTCCTGGAGCGCTCCTTGTCGCCTTGTTCATCCTCCTAATGATAGGTACCTCGTTCTCCTCTCCTGTCAAAGAAAAATAGGACCCGTTATCACGAAATTTTTGGGCGAACGACTCAAAACACTAATAATTTCTAAAACAAAAATAAAGTAAAAGTAAAAATAAAGCGATAACCGTCGGGTTGCCTCCCGACAAGCGCTTGTTTAAGGTCGTGAGCTCGACCCCCTTTGATTTTCAATTCAATGCGGGATATTGGGTGCATATGAGATGCACCCGTCAAATTTTCCGGGGAGAACGCTTGGATTCGGAAGTTGCGGCGGCGTGTTCTCCCTCGGTGGTCTCTCGTCTCAAATAGTGTTGGGGGGTGGCTCCCCCAAGCTAGTGCTTGCTCCGGTCCTCGGCTTCACCGGTGACACCGATTTCCGTATCGGCAGAGCTTTCTTCGGAGACTTCAATTTTGAGAGCTTGCTGAGCTCTCGAATCCTTGCGACATCAGCGTCGCCTTCATCAACTTCAGTGGAGAAGTCGGGGGAATGCTCCATCTTTTCGTCTTGGCCCAAATCCGGCCCTTCCTCAAAATCTTCTTTGAATAGAGCGCCGATCGAATGGGGGATCGCCTCCTTAATAACCTCGTCAAGGAGGTCCATATAGTCCAGCTCCTCATGATAAGGCATGTGTTTCATTGCCTTGGGAATATGAAGCTCCACCTCGATGTTGCCGACATTCAATGTTAGAGTTCCTTCACGTACGTCGACAATGACACCGGCGGTGGCGAGGAACGGGCGTCCAAGTATTAGTGACGTATCTCCCTCCTCCTTAACATCCATGATCACGAAGTCACATGGCAAACATATGCCCCCCCCGGGACTTGTAGCGGGATGTCCTCTGCGATCCTTACCGACATTGTGATCCGACCATCGGCTAGTTGTATCCGCATGTCGGTAGGCTTCAATTTCGTGCCGGTATTTAGCCTTAGGAACATAGAGAGAGGCATGAGGCTAACACTAGCCTCTAAGTCCACCAACGCCTTTTGTAGAGGGACGCCGCCCAAGGTGCAAGGAATTCGAAAACTCCCCGGGTCTTTGAATTTGGCGGGCTCCTTCTCTCTCTTGGTGAACCAAGAGCCCTCCTCGGTGAGCATAATTTCTCCTTCCTCTTTCTTCCCGTAATTAAGTCTTTTAGGAACTTGGCGTATGTCGGGATTTCAACGATGGCGTCGAGGAAAGGAATGTTGAGGCTTACCCCTCTTAAATACTCGAGAAACTTTGCTAGCCGTTTCTCTATTTTTGCTCTAGCAAGCCTCTGGGGGAATGGGACCGGTGGCATAAAATGCCTCTCTTCAATCAATTGCTCCGCTCTAGATTTCTCTTTTTCTTGCGGCTCTTTCTCCTTCTCAACTTCAATGACCGGCTCAATTAGCTCTACATTCTCCTCCACGGGCTCCTCGGTTGGAATCATGACGGGAGTGGTATCGCCTCTAGTTGTAACGGCAACCACGGCATTGATGTGGCCGGTGTTGCCCCGTGGGTTTTGCTCGGGTTGAGCCGGCAATTGTTGAGTATTTTGATTGAGCAACGCCAATTGCTCCGAGATTTGGGCTACAACGGTTGTAAGGGAGTCTTGGCCCGCCTTCAAGGAAGCATTGATCTTCTTTTGCTCGACCATAAACTCCTCCACCTTAGCCTCAAATTCGGATCGTTGTTGGGCTTGTGGAGGGTTTTGATTTCTCCACCCTTGATTGTATCCGGGCGGCCTATAGGGTCCAACTTGTTGCTTTGGCAGGAAATTTTGTTGTGGAGGCCCCCTCGGTGGATAATGTTGTTATTGTTGTTGCGGTGGTGGTCGAGCTTGTTGAGGTAGTTGTTGCAGCGGATTCAATGCTCCATCATTGTTTGCGTAGGAGAAACCGGGATGGTTTCTTGTGGCCGGATTGGCCCAATATCCTTGGTTCCCCGCGACGTATTGAACTTGCTCCAAAGAGCCCTCTCCTTGTTCTCCTCCCAAATACATAGCTTGGGATTGGTCTTGCCAATCACACATTTGATTTGTTGGTGCGGATGTGGAAGGGGTTCCTTGGGGATCCGTGATATACTTCTCCAGTCTCTCCACCACCTTGTGGAGAGAATCGAACTTGTTGGTAAGCTCCGCTGCGGCCTTTGCCTCATAGATGCTAGATGGCTTCAAGGAGGACGAAGAATGTCCTCGCTCGTCGCCCCATTGTTGATTGTTTGAGGCCATCTCCTCAATTAGGGCCGTAGCTTCGTCGGGAGTCTTTGATAGGATGGCACCATTCGATGCGGCATCAATAATCTGCTTGGTCCCCGGTTGGAGACCATTATAGAAGCTATGGACGAGCTCCCAATCTTCGATGCTATGGTGGGGGCATTGATGCTGCAGATCTTTGAAGCGCTCCCAAGCCTCGTAGATTGTCTCTTGGGGTCCTTGCTTGAAGGACATGAGAGCACTCCTAATCTTTACCGTCTTAGAGGGCGGATAGAACTTGTCAATGAACGCGCTCGCCAACTCGTCCCATGTGGTAAAGACTCCCTCAGCTTGCGTCCTCAACCAATAAAGAGCTTTATCCTTTAATATGAAGGGGAAGAGGCACAGTCTGATGGCATCGATGGAGACCCCCGTCATCTGAAATGTGGCGCACTTCGATAAAAATAGCTGGATGTGGTAGTGAGGATTTTCATGGGCGTTCCCATGAAATGGATCCTGCTGCATTAGAACCACTAGTCCGGTTTTCAGCTCAAAATTCTTGGCGGCCGCCAACTCCGACATGGCAATGGACGAGGTCGTAGAAGAGGTCTTAGGCCGAAGCCTATCGCGAATGGAAATGATCCTCGCCATTCTTGCCGTCAATTGTTCCGCAGTTTCTGGGTTGGTCATAAACCTCCCTTCCGGATCTTGTCTCCTCTCCGCTCTGATTCTCCGCACAGTACGTTCAATCTCGTGATCAAATAATATAGCTTCAGGGTCCGCAGTGGATCTCGTGTACATGCACGGGAGAACAAAGTTTCAAAGAAGTGATTAGCACAATGGAAGGGTTAGATAAAAATAAAGAAATAAAACAAAAATAAAGAAATAGCTAGGGCGATAAGATCAAACACTATCGCCTCCCCGGCAACGGCGCCAAAAACTTGATTGCTCTGGAATGTAACCCGGAGAACGGTTGTAGTTTTACCGCAAGCACACGGTGTAGCGGCGAGCGGGTTATCGAACACAGGGAGGACGAATGACAGTGCCTTCTCCAAACAACCTGGCTATGGGAACAGAAAAGAGGGAATTTGCCTTTTGGCGATCCTGTCACAATCGTCAGACAAAATATGGAGAAATAAAATCAAATAAAGATGCCTAGGGAATGGGGAATCCCCGCTACTCACCGTATCTCGCCAATGTGATTCATTGGTATCAAAATTGCTAGGGTAGAATTTCGGATGAACAAGTTGCAACTGAATGTAAAACCAAGCTCACGCTCTCGCGCTGTTGCCGGTCTATAGCTATCCTAGGTTTGGGTCCAATCTCTTGCAAACCCTAGCCTAAGCAAGCTAGCATTAGGATCAACATCATCATTCAATCGCGCCCCGAGCCCACTCTCGTGCAAACTCGGGCCGCGACCTAGGTTGGGATAGTTCCTACCCGTCCAATCTCTTGCAAACGAGTATCGACATGGAATTGCAACCGAGAACCCTAGTATCGGTCCAATCTCTTGCAAACCGATACTACGGAAACTTAATTTCAACCCAATTCAGATTTCTAGGGTTTCCTATCGAATTGGGATCCAATCTCTTGCAAATCCCAATCGATATGAACACCTAGCTATCCGTAATAAATCGATCCCAAACTAACCCTAATAGCAATTCTAGCAATATTTCTACCAAATCATCACAAATCAGAAATTGGGCTCGTAGGGTTCATCCCCACGCCCCAAGACGTAAAGACTACTCACAATTCATATCGCAAATGCAAGAATAATTAATCGAAATAGCAATAGAATTCATCACAATATTCTAATAAGCAATAAAAATGAGATTTTTAATGGAGAGGGAGACAAACCAATAGAGTTCTCCAAGAATCCAACAAAAATAAACTTTCCTCTCCTCTCCAATCACAAGAATCAAAAGCTAAAAAGTTTAATCTAAAAAGCTGCAAAAAGTAAAGGAAAAAGCTCTCTAACCTAGGTTAAAAACTGGGGTTAAATACCCCCCAAAATCGTCCAAAAAAACTGTGACCAAAATGCCCCTGCGCAGCCTGAAAATCGCAATTTACGCTACAGGCAGCGCGGCTCACTCGGCCGAGTGACAAAAGTCGCTCGGCCGAGTAAGAAACCCTGAGAATTTCCAGTAAGTCTGGGTCTTCGGGGGTCTTCACTTCGGGGGTCGCTCGGCCGAGTGAGTTGTCGTCACTCGGCCGATGGCTTCTATTCACTCGGGCGGCCGGCAATTTCCACTCGGCCGAGTGGATCTTCTGAAGCTCAGGCAGACGAAAAACAGTAAGTTGGCTCTTTTTGATGGGCGTCGTCTGAGTGCCACTCGGGCGGACGGAGTCTCACTCGGCCGATGTGGCTTACGATGCTCGGCCGAGTGCACACATGAAGCGTGTCCGATCTGGTCGGCCGAGCGGGGTCTCGCTGGTCGGCCGAGTGACTCCTTCACTCGGCCGAGTGAGACACCAAAAATGCCCAAACAGCTTGTTTTTGCCTCCTCGTCGCTCCTACGACGTTCTTTCTTCTTCCGCTCCTCTCCAATAGCAAAATACCCCTCGGGGAAGTCATCGGTGACACTCTGGAGTAGGCGTATCTCGGGATCACTCCAAATCGCTCCAAATCTCCTGAAATACGACAAAAACAACAAATCGTGAAAAGTATCGCAATATTGTCGTTAAATTGTGAAAAGCGTGATTTGGGCGATCTAAATGGCATGCAATCATGCGGAAAAAAGGTGTAAAATAAGGAGTGATCATGTACCGTTCTCCCACTTGGGAGAGTACACACATGTATATATCCCAAAACCCAAAAATCCAAAAAAGAGAGAGAAGAAAACCCCAAATAGAAAAGAAAAGAGAAAAGAAAGAAAGAATATATGTATAGCCAAAAATCAAAAAAAAAAACTATAATACATATATCCAAAACCCAAAATAAAATTCATGTGTGAATATTTTCCTACCTACCGAGAATAAAGGGAAGGCAAGAATTTGCACCGAGTATTCTACTCCACATCCTCTCAATCTCCATCGTTTTCGAACACACTTGGCATATGGACTTTCTAGCGATTATCTAGGCAATAGTGTGGTGATTTCCTAGTCCCAAGCTGTGGAGTCCCCGATACATGATACGTTTCAATTCTCATACTTTTCTCATGCATGCTTGAGTTATATTTCACCGCTTATTTCAAATCGAATCGATATTTGGGTCTTACCTTGGATATGTGTATATGGAGCTTTATTACACAATGTAGATAGTGACACCGTCTGCTAGCATGCGACCGCACTCACTCGCGCTTCACCGCGTGGGCCCACGACACTTGTTTGGACTCATATTTCCTCGGTTTAGTGATGTGTTTTGTTGTATGCTTGTTTAGTGTGGCGTGTCTGATTTTGTTGGGCCTGATGTGCGATTTAGGATTTTAACTTCTCTTTCTCTCTCTCCCTCTATTTTCTCCCTCCGAGCTCCTACTCTCACTCGTCTTTCTCGAGGATGAGGAAGGGTTCAGCTTGGGGGATTTTGACGTGTGTTTATATTTTATATATTCATGCACGTCTTCTTTGTATTTTTCCGTTGTTTTCCATCGTCCCGTATCCATTTTCTTGTGATTTCTAGTTTACTTTCACTTCTTTGTGTTTTTGTATATTTACAGGAGATTTCCAGCGTAGGCGACATATAACGAAGATATCATGAGTCCCCGGAGCAATGGGAGGAGTCTCGCACGATCTAGATGGTCAAACGACGAAGATCGCTATTTTTCAGCCCTCAACCGATTGGTTGGACACAGCCAACCGATGGGGTGATGCACGCGTGTCCGACCCAGATGGAAGCTGGAGTGAGGAGCAGTTCAACTGACCGGTTCATCGACCGGTTCAATCCAACAGAGCTCTTGGCCATTTGGAGCTGAATTCTAACCGATCGGGTGACATCTCACTCGATCGGTTCATCTGTATCTGATTTTTCCAAACGATGACCTGGAGAGCTCAACCGACGGTTCGCTGATCGTGTGAAATCGACAGAACTCTCGGCCATTTTGGAGATAATTCCAACCGAGCGGTTGAATACTCAACCGATCGGTTCACCTGATGCCGCAATATCCAAACGACGACCCGGAGATGCCAACCGGTCGGATCAAGCGAGCGATTGAAGTTCTGAACATCGATGCTGAAGCGCCAAGCAGCTCACCCGATCGGTTGATGCTTCAACCGATCGGGTGACGTCAATTTGTATAAATAGTTGCCTTAGGGTTCTAAAAACGGGAGTTGTTATTTTTCTGTCTTTTTCTTGTATGGTGACGGCTGGAATTTTATTGCATTTTGTAAGTCTTCTGATTGCTTTCAAACTTTAATACTATCTTTATAGCATTTCTACTACCTCATTTCAATCGCTTGATCATGATTTCTACGGTTGATTTTCATTTAGATTGCTTTTTAGCTATGATTTGTGAGTAGTTCCCAAATCTGGGATTTTGGTGGAAACCCCTTCGTGGGTTCTCCCTGATGTGTCCATAGGACTAGATTTCGATAGGGATTAGGAATTTAGATGGTTACGCGGGGTGTTTCATTGTCATCGGCGGGAAAGAGACCGCCTTTGACCGTCGGGCCAAGGGGAAATAAACTTGGCAGTTGACTCCCTAGCCACAGCTCATGCCCTTAGCATAGTCATTGAATCCTAGCGTGTGGGAACGACGGGATGAGATGTTGGGAGTTATCGTTGCGAGCTTAGTGCTCCCGGAGTCGGTAGGTGTTAATGGAAACCCCTTCGTGGGTTCTCCCTGATGCGTCCATAGGACTAGATTTCGATAGGGATTAGGAATTTAGATGGTTACGCGGGGTGTTTCATTGTCATCGGCGGGAAAAAGACCGCCTTTGACCGTCGGGCCAAGGGGAAATAAACTTGGCGGTTGACTCCCTAGCCACAGCTCACGCCCTTAGCGTAGTCATTGAATCCTAGCGTGTGGGAACGGCGGGATGAGATGTTGGGAGTTATCGTTGCGAGCTTAGTGCTCCCGGAGTCGGTAGGTGTTAATGGACATGGGAATGCCCGCCGACCGAACCCGGGTAGTCCGACGTATCATCCTGGGCATCGACCGGAATATCGGGCCCATGGGACGCTGGTATCACTTTTAGAGGCAACGTCTCACCACTAAACCCTAAATCCAATCGTATTCCTATCCGTAGGTCGTAATAGCGAGAACACATGATAGGGTGGAAACCGAAGTCCTAGTTTTCCTTTTATATTGTTTATCCCTCGCATCTATTTTCCGTGACAACCATCGATCGTTCGGGCTAGCTCACCCGTAGGGTGAACCGGTTCCTCTTTGACACAAGCACAACCACACCTCCATGTGTTCGACCCCCAAGCCATATTACAACACCGTGCGCTTACGGTATAAATATTTAAATCTGGTATCCCAAATCTTATTGCACTCTTATGCTCAAAAACTAGGGGACGTCATCATCCATGCTACTTTGTGTTGTCAAAGTGGGTGTGATCCTGTGACACGTCCTCCGCCGGTCACTGGTACTGACTACACTTACTGGAAGTCTCGGACGCATGCCTTTATCAAGTCTCTTGATGAGAAGGCTTGGGTGGCCAAAATAGAAGGATGGACTCATCCAGTTCAAGATGACAAAGAAGGAAAGGAACACTTCAAACCGGCTAAAGACTGGAGTCCCGAAGAAGATCGAGTGGCTCTGGGAAACTCAAAGGCCATGAATGCTATCTTTACTTCGGTGGATGAAGAGCAGTTCAACTTAATCTCTACACGTGAGTATGCAAAGGAAGCGTGGGATATTCTTCAGAATATTCATGAATGGACCAGTACAGTAAGAGCCTCTAAACTCCAAATGCTTCCTTTCCCATTAGAAAATCTCAGAATGAATGATGATGAAACTGTAGCTGAGTTCAATGGAAGACTGCGTGATATAACAAATCAAGCTTTCCAATTGGGAAAGAAGTACTCTCAAAAGAAGTTGGTTGAGAAAACTCTGAGATCTCTACCTGACAAGTTCTCTGCAAAGATTGCGGCTATTGAAGAAGTGAGAAACACATCTACTATGAGATTGGATGACTAATGAGGTCTCTTCAGACCTACGAAATGAATCTGAAGCAAAACAAAAGGGACAAAAGAGTGGCTCTAAAGGCGGAAGCTAGTGAAGCACCCAAATCAGAGAATGAATCGGAACTTGAAGATGATATCGCACTGTTAACTAAGAACTTTAGCAGGATGATGAGGAAGATCAACAACAGGGGCCAGAATTTCAGATCTGTCAACAAGGAAACACGACCGAATCTTCACACTACCGGAAAGCTTATCAGTCATCCCGCACAGAAGTATGAACCAAAGAGTAAAGGCAAAGGAATAAAATGCAGGGAGTGTGAGGGGTTTGGCCATATACAAGCCGAATGTGCAAATACCCTCAAGAAGCAGAAAAGAAAATCATTAGCCAGTACCTAGAGTGATGAGGATTCCGAAAGAAGTGCTGGAGATGAGAACATCATCAGCAATTATGTTGCCTTTGTAGCTATTCTGGATGATCAATCCGATTGTGACACCCGTAGTTATGTTGGACCTAATGTTGTCACAACATGTACTACATTGGAGAATAAACTTGGGAATGTCAGAAAGAATGTTACAACTTATAGTACAACATCTGACTGTGACTCTGGTTCTGAAGCAGGTAGTGATGAGGAGGTTGATGAAGATGACATTCGGTCAGCCAATTAAACTATGTTCAACAATTGGATGAAGATTTGTGAGATCAACAAATCCTTAAAGAAAGAAAATATCACACTGAAAGGTGAAAAGGACGTTGGTAGGGCTAAACTGTTGAAGACTGAGCTCAATCTCAGGAATCTTGAGAGTCAACTCAGGAAAACGCTCCTCAGAGCCGAGAAGGTAGAAAGCATCATCAACAAGTGGAACTCCGAGAAGGCAAAGCTCGACGACATTCTTAACATGGGGAAAGTCTCAGGAGATCGCACAGGTGTAGGGTACAACAGAGGAGGCTATCCTCATGCTCCCAAGGAAAGACATGTTCTTGTTCCTGAAGATCGAAAAAAGATGAGGAATTTCAAGCAAGGTGCACAGAAGTTGAAGCAGAAGAGGAGTGCAACATCCAGGCGTCCCGTGTGTGACTACTGCCAGCTTACAGGGCATATGAACAGGAATTTTTTCAGTCGCATGAGGCATCAGCATGAAGGAAGAAACAATGGACATCCTGGCGAAAGGTTCCCGAAAAAGTGGGAAGGAAATCAGAACTGTTTAGTATGGTCGCTTACACATCTATGATTGCTTTTTTTCGAAAACATGTGGTACTTCGACAGTGGGTGCTTCCGGCACATGACTGGTAATCGGAGCCTCCTTACTAAGTATACAGCTGGCAACTAAGGTCATGTTACTTTTGGTGACGGTCAAAGGAGCAAAGTCATTGGGAAGGGAGACCTAAAGATGACGGGATCTGTTACCCTAAAATATGTGATGCATGTGGAAGACCTGAAGGCAAATCTTATTAGCATAAGTCAATTGTGCGACCACTTTTCGTTCAGTTTACTAAAAATAAGTGTGTAGTTGTCAATGAAGCCAGAGCTTGCATTCTGACTGGGAAAAGATCTGCTGACAATTGCTATTTACTTCAAGAAACTAACAATTGTCTCAATGTAACTGTTGATGTCTCTGAGCAGTGGCACTAAAATCTAGGGCATCTTAAATACAAGACCTTGATGAAGATATCCAAAGTGGAAGCTGTTCGTGAGATACCGACAATAAACAAGAGAAGAGAGGGTGTTTGTGGTCCTTGTCAACTAGGAAAACAAAATAAGACTAGCCATAGACAACTTCAGACAATCACCACGTCCAAGAACTTGGAGCTGCTATACATAGATCTGATCGGACCCACAACAGAAGTTAGCATGGGAGGTAAGAAATACATCTATGTTTATGTTGATGATTTCTCACGGTTCACTTGGGTATATTTTCTTAAGGAGAAGTCAGACACATTTGACGCCTTCAAGAAGCTATGCACCCGTCTTCAGACTGAGAAAGGAGATATCATTGGGAAGATTGTCAGGATTCGAAGTGACCACAGTAAGGAGTTTGAGAATCACTCTTTTGCTGATTTTTGTGAAGCATAAGGAATTGCTCATGAATTTTCAGCCCCTAAAACTCCTCAACAGAATGGAGTGGTTGAAAGGAAAAATCGCACCCTACAAGAAATGGCGCGTGTGATGCTGAATGCCAGGGAGGTCAGTGCTAGATGGTGGGCAGAGGATGTCAACATTGCTTGCTACACTATAAATAGAGTGTATCTCCAACCCAGAACGGAGAAAACTCCCTATGAGATCTGGAAAGGTAAAAAACCTGATGTATCTTACTTCAATATCTTCGGAAGCAAATGTTACATACGGCAGGTGACGTCCCCTAGATTTAGCAATGTGTAGTCGGAGCAGGGATACCAGATTTAAATATTTATAACCGCAAGCGCATGGTGTTGTAGTGTGGCTTGGGGGTCGAACACGGGGAGGCATGTGGTGTACTTGTTATCAGACAGGATCCGGATCACCCGGTGGATGAGCTTGCCCTATCGCTAGGTGGGTTGTCACGAAATGATACTAATAAGATGTAAGATATAAAAAAGGAACCTAGGACCTTGGTGTCCACCCTATCATGTGTCCTCTCTATTACAACCGACGGATAGGAATTTGATCGGATTCTAGGGTTTAGTGGTGAGACGTTGCCTCTAAAAGTGATACCTAGCGTCCCATGGGCCCGATATTCCGGTAGATGCCCAGGATGATACGCTAGGTCTACCCGAGTTCGAACGGTGGGAATTCCCATGACCATTTACACCGACCAACTCCGGGAGCACTAGGCTCGCAATGATTGCTTTCGACATTTCATCTTGTCGTTCCCACGCGCTTGGATTCATTGTCTGCGCTAGGGGTGTGAACTGTGGCTAGGGGATCAAACTCCCATTTTATTTCCCCTAGGCCCAACGGTCAGAGGCGGTCTTTCTCCCGCCAATGACAATGAAATGCCCCACGTAACCATCTAAATTTATATATCATATCAAAACCATAATCCTATGGTCATTCTAGGGAAAACCCACGAAGGGGTTTCTACCAACGTCCCAGATTAGGAAACTACTCACAGTTCATTGCAAAAAAGAGCAACACAACAAATTCTAACCATTGAAATCAAGATCAAGCAATAGAAATATGGAGCAAATAGTATTAAGAATGCAATATCAAAGTATCAAGACAATCAGAGAACTTACAAAACAAAATAAATTCTCAGCCATCAAAAATCCCAAAAAGACAGTTTTAGAAAAGGGGATCTCGTTCTGGGAAAAAACCTAGGGCTATATATAGAATACACGACCACCCCGATCGGTTGAGGCATCAACCGATCGGGTGAGTCGGCGGTTGACTTGGCTTCGATTCTTCAGATACTTCACCCGATCGCTGAACCGATCGGGTGAATCATCAGGTCATGAGCTGGAAAACTTTGGCTACAGATGAACCAATCGGGTGAGTTTTCACCCGATCACTTGGAATTCAGCTCCAAAAGACAGAAAGGACTGCGGTCCACCCGATCACGGAACCGATCGGGTCAACTGACCGGTTGGGAAGCGGCTCCAAAAACAGAGAACACTTTGGCTCCACCCGATCGCTTAGTATATATATATATTATTCATGCATAGAGAAGCAGACAGTGAGGCAAAATACGGCATAATCGAAATTGGAGCATGATAGTCTAGGGGTCAACCAAGGACATGTATATAAAAACAAAATCACAAAGTAGAAGCACACCAACTAGCTAGTTACGACAAACAACTCACACAAAAGCAAAGTGAACCCACAAACATGAAATCCAATAGGACACAGCTTCCTAGGGTTAGTGAAAGTAATTATCATAGCTAAGCTGTGTGTGTGTGTGGTTCTGTGGCAGTTCATCATGTGGGGTCATCTCTAGGAGAGGGAGAACAAAAGGATGGGAAGAAAAAGAAAAACACGATGAAAACGACTCAAAATTGGTGAAAAAGATAAAACTGACGCACGAAGTGCGACTCCCCCAAGCTGAATCTTGCATTGCCCTCAATGTAATAAGCGTGAATACGGGAGGGCAAGGAAAATGGGAGGGAAGTACGCACCGACACAAAAATTGAAAAACATGAAAGACCCCCAAAACGAAAAAGAAAAATAAAGAAAATAGAGACTCAAACCAAATATACCAAAAACATACACACGAACACATATAAACAAGCACACGACAAACATGACACGACAACATATCACAAAAGATTGACTTCCCCCAAGCTGATCATGAAAATGCTAGAGAAAATATTTGATCGTGGTAAATCAGAAGAAATAGCTAGGGGAAAATCAGAAAAAACAAAAACGAAAATCAAGATGCAGGAGGGGTGATCTCCTCATCCTCCTCGGAAGAGGATGGAGGAGTGTGGGCGGAAGAAGTGATAGGAGTGCAGAGAAGAGGGGAAAGTGGTGGAGGTGGTGGATGGATGGGTGCGGTGGTGGTGTGGATGATGGGTGGAGTAACGGTGATAATGGTAAGTGGGAGGGATGCGGCGATCGATGAGGAGCGGGTGTGTAATGATTTCGAGTGCACAACTAATTTCTTGCGGCACGAGTATGCAGTGGTGAAAGATGTGGAAGGTGGCGGGGGCATAGGATCGAAAGTAGTGGTCGTGGGTAGAGAGGAAGTGGAGGGAGGAGGGGATGGTCGCCTAGGGGGTGATGGAGGAGGTGATGGTCATCGAGGAGGCGAAGGAGGTGGTGATGGTGCTAGGATAGGTGGTGGGTGGCCATAGATGTGTGTGAGGAGGCGGAGAATGGCGGCCACGTTTCGCTCGAGTGCGAGGAAACGTGGGTGTGAAAAGAAAGAAGTGGATGGGTCCGAGGAGGTAGAAGAGGATGTGCCAGCACGCAGAGCATCCAGCTCAGCCTCTAGAGCGAGGCGAGCAGAGGTGGCCTGTCGAACAGCAGAAGTGGTGCCGGTGATAGAGGTCGTGTCGGTATCGGAGGCAAGGCCTAAGAGGGCCCTAGTGACTGTAACGACTGGTTTTCGTGTAATTGGATTATCTATATTAAAATATATGCTTGGTGGATTTTCTCCTTGGATGTGTGGTTTTCGTCGCCGTAGCTTTCACTTTCGATCGTTTTGTCGTGATTTTCTAGCTTCTTCCTTCGTTCGTCGATTTCGGAGTAAGTCATTCGTGATGAGCTTCAAATCGCTCATATCTTAGAGTTAGAGTGACCTTAGAAGCCATATGAATCTTCCCGAAGCTTCGCGATTCGAATCGGCACTTTTAGTGCATCTTAGTTGGTTCGAGAAGGCGGACCAACCGACTAGAATTCAATCTAGTCGGTCAGAAACTCTTCTCCAACCGACTAGTTCTTTAAATCTACTGTACATGAGTTATTGTTTACTCTTAGTCGGTCTAAGAACAACCACCGACCGACTAGATGTGAAACTAGTCGGTCAGAACTTGCTCTCAGACCGACTAGTTCCTCTGATTAATTTTACCTAAGCTACTGTTCCTCGTTAGTCGGTTCATGAACACTCACCGACCGACTAGATTCCAAACTAGTCGGTCGACGGGCCTTCACAGACCGACTAATTCACTTCCCAGATTTTCCCCTTCTTTCACTGTATGATTCTAGTCGGTTACAGTTGGTCGAACGACCGACTAGTTGCTAAACTAGTCGGTCAGTAACTCTTCTTTGACCAACTAATCAGTGTCGAAACCCTAATTTCTGGGCAGCCGCCAGCTCTTCCTATTTAAACCCCCCCCCCAAACGTTTTCTTTTCTTCTTTCATTTCTCCTGAGCCTCCTTCTTCCCCAAATCCTTCTCCATCTTCCCCTAGCCTTCATCCTTCATCAAGAGCCCTTCCCCCCTCTCCATTTTAGCCGGCCACCACCTCTAGGTCGTCGGAAAACCCCCAAAAATCCCCAAAACCCCATTTCTCCATATTTTCTCCCCATTCTAGATCTGAACCCTAGGTTTTCCCGGATCGTTCTTCCGTTGCCGTGCTTGCTCGGCATCGATCTTCCGCTTCTATACTGTAGGGTTCGATCCTTTGGTTTTCTCATAACTCTCCTTGTGATTTTATTGAAACCCTAATAATAAACTAGGTTGAATGTTGTTTGATGATTGTTTCTCCGTGGCAGCGATTTCCTCTCCGTAGATAACTTTTATGGCGTGCCTCGTTGATCATCTTCCTTGGCGTGAGGCAAGTGAAACTTGCCACTTAGGGTTTTAGGCCATGTTTTAGGCCATTTGCTTGTTGTAGCGTAAAAGAGACTAGACGGTGAAATGATAGCCGCCTAGACGCCAATTGATCTAGTTTGACAACGAAACTAGATCTGTCACCTCAATTGATCTAGCTTGACAACGAAGCTAGATCCAACCCTTTTAACTTGTTGTTCATGCATATTAAACTGCCATGTTTAATTCCTTATTTGTACGCCTTACTACAAGCCATGCCATCCATGTTGAATGTCGCATTCGTAGCACACGCTACAATACTTGTGTTTCCTGGCTCGTGTTCCAGAAGCGGGCCATGTGTTGGTTGATAGCCAATGCCCGATCTACTTGTTTCCGGCTAGGTGCACCCTACGCCAAATGCTTATGAATCTTGAACTAGAATACGAGCTCCTGTGCGGGGCAACCCTGGCTCATTTACTGAGCTCGTGTACAGGGACCATGGCTCGTTCACATGTGGGTTTTGGGGTAAGGGTTAAGCGGCCAATCAACTGGGAGTCTGCCCGATCAACAACTTCAGTGGTAAGGCGTAAACTCTGGGTTCTGGGGTAGTGTTAAGCGGCCAATCAGTGTGAATGTCCAACAGTTCAGCTGTAAGGCGTAAACATCTACAAACAATTTGAAACGTGACTAGTGAAAAGATTGAGATTGTTAGTAGCTTGGCTACTCCTGTCATGCCTTGATAAATTGTTCTCTTGCACTTATTGTTTCCCCATGTCTTACTTGTGCACTCATACCATAACCGCCATGTCATGCATACTATAACTGTTAGGTTGTTAGTTTGCCTTACTTTCAGTTTCCTTGCACAAGTCTTTTTAGACTTGCTGACATGTGCCCCTTTCTATTTGGGTGTCGCATGTTAGTTGCCGAGCCTGAGATTGTTGTTGAGGGCGACGAGTTCGAGGAGTTCGTGCCCGATTCTGTTGGTTGAAGAGGAGTTTGAGAATACCGGTGATCTTTCTTAGGATCTTACAGTTTCCTTTTGTTTTAGGATTCCTGTTAGTTGTCGGTGCGTGGCACCTTTGTTTGTACTTTTTACTTTTGTTGGCCATGTTTGGGCCCTTAGATTCTTTCTCTTTAAGCCTGGTGGCTTTTTCTGTGATGTTGGAATTTAATGTGATGGATATTCAGAGATTGTCTTTTGTCTCTTTTCCTTTATTATTATCTTTGTTTCGTATCGCGTTGCAAGGACCTGCAGATATAACGATTTCATGACGCTTATCAGGCATGTGGCTTCACAGCTCCACGTCTGTGCAGACCTTCTCACGTCTCGCCTCCACATTTTTGGGAAGCGGGGCATGACAGGTTTTTTTGGTGGCCTATGCAGGTCCGTCTTGCAATTGCGAATTATCGGAACAACGATAATAACTATGGAATGTCCATTAAATAAATTGCAACATCCGAGTCTATAGCCTTGAGTCTAGTAGTTTTCCTATGTCACTAGGTGGTAGGAAGACTTAGTTAGACGTCCATGCTTGCTAGTTAGATGCCCCTGATTGTTAGTTAGACTCCCCGCTAGGAGTTGATCTGGTCGTCGTAGGAGTTACCTTAGTGGTTCCTGTCTAGCTTTGACTAGGATAGACTTCTAGAATTCTTTGGTCTCTCGCTTGGGTTCATCGATTTCGGGCCAAGCTGAACTCATTTCATCGCTGTCTAGCCCTTAGGGAGTCTTAGCGCTTAGCTCCATAATCTTTAGTTGGTTGACCGTAGGAGTTTCCGTAGATTTTCCTAAGTCATAACCTGGGCGTATTTATGTTTTGATCATCCGACCAAATCCCTTGCCTCGATTCCCATGACCACCACGTTTCGATAATCGTTGATCCTTCGAATGTCCCCATTCGCAAGGCTTAATTTCTTTTAAAGTTATTTTTCGATTTCCCTTATTAAAGTTTTCGCTAAGTTTAAATTTTGTTTTGAACCCGCTACGTATATACTTAAATTTCTCACTTTTCGATTGAGTCAAATTCCTTGTGGATTTCGGAGTCTAATGGTTGTAATTATAATTGCTATCTCGTAACCATTTTCTAATCTATAAATTCGCATTTCGGTTTAAAGACTCTATTACTATTTTGAAAAATTCGACATACCATTTTTCTAACTATGAGATCCATTTTAATCGCATAGCATACACACTTTAAAATCTCTTCCAAGATAAATAGAACTTCAATTATTTTCATATATCAGTACTAGGTTCATTGTACTCGTACTTTAAGGTCTTGTATAAATCAGTTGTTTGGCAAATCCGGGTCCCTCTAAAAGGTATTTTAAATGTTATTTATTTGGAATTTCTCTTCAGTTTTAAAACTTGTAAGCACTCAGCTTGGGCCTAAATTTTCACACTATAGTTGATCGGATTCCATTTCTGCCGAAGTATTGTATTAAGCTACTGTCGTAAATTATTTTCGAACCTCTCCGTTGCAAATCTTGACTTTTCTGAAGGTATCTTTTCGACTTCCTTTTTCCTAAGTTTACATTTGTTCGGAACTTTAAAATGTGTATACTTATACCTCATACCCTTCGTTGACTTACATTTATTTTTTTTAGATTTCGAAAGTTTTGACGAGATTTGATTACTGTTTATAATGTTTTTCCAACCTTACTTTCATACCTATTTAAATATCTCATCCCTTTTCATATATCAATTTAGTTCTGAGCGTATTTCTATTTTTCCCAATTCGATTTATAAGCTTTTCCTTTCTTATTTATGCCATTCAAATGATTCATCACGCTCCCTTAATATACCTTTCGAGTCACACATGATTTTAGCTTTCAACAAACCAAAGATATGTTCAACATTTTCTCTATTACAATTTTTGGAAAATTACGTTTTCGTAACCATTTTCTGACCTGGACCTTCCATAATTTGGTTTTTAAGCTTATTACGAATTTTGATAAACCTACTACTAAGTTTTCCGTTCACCATACATGCTTTTAGAATAATTTCTAAACTAAATTGAATTTCGAATATTTTCATATATCCGTGCTAGGCTCATTAGCCCGTATGTTAAGAGCTTTGTGTAAAACGATTTCTTTTGGCAAATCCTGGTTACACTAAAAGGTGGTTTCAATATTGATTATTTAAGCTTTTTCCTGGCTTAAAGACTTTGAAAGTATTTAGCACGAGTTTAAAATTATTTCGTTAATTTAATTTCGTTTCGAAACTTTTGCCAACACTGTTAAATCACTGCCGTATAATATTTTCTAAAACTACGTCCTTAATGTTCGTATGAACGTTTTACTTCCTTTCATAATGATTTCCGTTAAGCCAATAAATCATTTCCTCTTATTATGTGTATTCAACTCAAACTTATTTCGAACAACTTATTTTATCGATCTTCAAATATCGTTTATGCGGAGGAGAACTCCAACTTTTCAAAATATGACCGTTTTATACTTTTAGTGGTTTTGACTTTCGCTATTCACGTACCATTTCCGAAAACTTATGAGAGTAATGTTTACGTCCTTCTTCCCCGCCTAAACATCCACAATTATATCTCAGTTCTACTTGATCTATTTACCTCCTTGTCCACGCCCTACCTGAACCCATTTTTACGATCTTGTTTCGTTACGCCATCTAATCTTGGTTTCCTTCCTTCTGCTTAGTTATCCCACCAGTGTTTGTCGTTATTTACGTCGCGCCAGTTTAGTAGTGGGTCCTTAGACTTTTGGTGATGCTGTCGTAGCGCATGTACCTAAGTTGAGTATGTAGGCTTGAAGAGTGTACCCCCTATAGCATGATAATGTTTGCCTATTGTGTGATATATACATACTCAGAGTTATTCATGATGTTATGAAATTGTAAGTGTGTTAATATTTATGGATATGTGCGAGGATAGCTATACCACTCTAGGGGCGTCTATGTATATAAGATTTTGTATTGGAATGTCTGAATAGAGTGTATGTAGTTGGAGATACTTATGATGGTTGAAATAATATAATTGGTGAAACTATATGTATGTTGGGTGTGATAATTATAGGTGTACGTATAGTTAAAGTGGGTAGGCCTATTATGTGACCTATGTGTTGTATGCGTGAGTGTGTGCTCGTACGTAGTTACGTATTGCGCTTAGACGTAAGTAGTTATGTTTTTGCTGCGTGAGTATATAGATGACATACCTATGGTAGTAGAAATATAATTTTGATTGGTATTGCTTGCTTTTATGGATGTTGTGTGCGTGTATGCCATGAGGTATACCCGGCTATTGCATATCTTAACTAATGGATGAAGTAAGTGTATTGGTGTGCCAATTATAGATGGATGGATATGGTATGAATGTATGATACATGTATGTGACTATACGATGACTGTATTTATTAGGGGGAATATTGTAATTATAGCTGTGCTAATGTCTGTAATAATATCATGGTATATGAAGTGATTGAAATATGCGATATTACCTGTTTAATTATTAAGGGTGTTGACATTTAGATATGTATGTGGTTATGTTGGTAGACGTGTATGCATTAGATAGTATTGGCATATGTATGGATGCTATGTTATGTATATGGAATTATTCTGCTATGATTTTGAGTCTCACTCAAGCTTGAGTGGGTATACTCTATGTACGTTGGTGTATTTGTATGTGGTTGGTGTATAGTGATGGATGATGTATGTATAATGTTTGTATTGTTTGTTTCTGGTTGTGTTACGCACATGATTGTGGGTCACTAACCAGTATATAGCTATAGGTGTTGGTCTTGTGGTATAGATATTTACTAAGGACTTGCCCGTGTGAACGTATGTGTGCTAGCTAAACTAAGCGTGTCAATGTACTGAGTTTGTAATTGTATGATTGGTATACATGGATGAAATGTTAGCGTGTATGGGTGTGCACCATGCACGGGTAAGTATGTGCCTAGTTATAAGTTTTGGTGACTATGATATGTTTGGCGTGTCGTGAGTATAGTTATAGGGCCGTATGTGATGTGAAGATATGGTGAAATATTTACATGCACTTTGAATGACTATATTTGTGAAATTATAGTAATGGTGAATGTGTATTAGGTATAGTAAGACTTATTTGAATGATGGCGTGGTGCGACTACATGTGTCGATGTGTTTGGTATTGGATGTATACTAGGAAATATTAGGGAGTAATATACCCATGGTTGCTTGTTGCATAGGTAGCTATCTACACGTAGAGCGATGGTTGAATTTGTTAAGTGTGAGACAAATCTTTTGTGAAATCTGAACTATTGTTTATGCTAGGTAAGTAGTAGCTATATAATAGAGGTATACAAATGATTGAAATACATGTATGAGTACGAATGACTGTGATAGGTATAAGAGCATAACGTGCGTGAATGAAAACGTGTTAGTAGTAATAATGTTTGACTATCTAGTGCGTAAATATATAAGCACATGTAATGACTACCTTTGGTTTAAATTATGACATGAAATGTTTTGGGATAGTTAATAGGGCGACTAGATATGTTAGAAAGTCCGAGGACGGACTTTATTCTAAGGTGGGTAGGATGTAATGACCGGTTTTCATGTAATTGGATTATCTATATTAAAATATATGCTTGGTGGATTTTCTCCTTGGATGTGTGGTTTTCGTCGCCATAGCTTTCACTTTCGATCGTTTCGTCGTGATTTTCTAGCTTCTTCCTTCGTTCGTCGATTTCGGAGTAAGTCATTCGTGACGAGCTTTAAATCGCTCATATCTTAGAGTTAGAGTGATCTTAGAAGCCATAGGAATCTTCCCGAAGCTCCGCGATTCGAATCGGCACTTTTAGTGCATCTTAGTTGGTTCGAGAAGGCGGACCAACCGACTAGAATTCAATCTAGTCGGTCAGGAACTCTTCTCCAACCGACTAGTTCTTTAAATCTACTGTACAGGAGTTACTGTTTACTCTTAGTCGGTCTAAGAACAACCACCGACTGACTAGATGTGAAACTAGTCAGTCAGAACTTGCTCTCAGACCGACTAGTTCCTTTGATTAATTTTACCTAAGCTACTGTTCCTCGTTAGTCGGTTCATGAACACTCACCGACCGACTAGATTCCAAACTAGTCGGTCGATGGGCCTTCACAGACCGACTAATTTATTTCCCAGATTTTCCCATTCTTTCGCTGTTTGATTCTAGTCGGTCACAGTTGGTCAACCGACCGACTAGTTGCTAAACTAGTCGATCAGTAACTCTTCTTTGACCGACTAATCAGTGTCGAAACCCTAATTTCTGGGCAGCCGCCAGCTCTTCATATTTAAACCCCCCCAAACGTTTTCTTTTCTTCTTTCATTTCTCCTGAGCCTCCTTCTTCCCCAAATCCTTCTCCATCTTCCCCTAGCCTTCCTCCTTCATCAAGAGCCCTTCCCCCTCTCCATTTTGGCCGGCCACCACCTCTAGGTCGCCGGAAAACCCCCAAAAATCCCCAAAACCACATTTCTCCAGATTTTCTCCCCATTCCAGATCTGAACCCTAGGTTTTCCCGGATCGTTCTTCCGTTGCCGTGCTTGCTCGGCATCGATCTTCCGCTTCTATACTGTAGGGTTCGATCCTTTGGTTTTCTCATAACTCTCCTTGTGATTTTATTGAAACCCTAATAATAAACTAGGTTGAATGTTGTTTGATGATTGTTTCTCCGTGGCAGCGATTTCCTCTCCGTAGATAACTTTTATGGCGTGCCTCGTTGATCATCTTCCTTGGCGTGAGGCAAGTGAAACTTGCCACTTAGGGTTTTAGGCCATGTTTTAGGCCATTTGCTTGTTGTAGCGTAAAAGAGACTAGACGGTGAAATGATAGCCGCCTAGACGCCAATTGATCTAGTTTGACAACGAAACTAGATCTGTCACCTCAATTGATCTAGCTTGACAACGAAGCTAGATCCAACCCTTTTAACTTGTTGTTCATGCATATTAAACTGCCATGTTTAATTCCTTATTTGTACGCCTTACTACAAGCCATGCCATCCATGTTGAATGTCGCATTCGTAGCACACGCTACAATACTTGTGTTTCCTGGCTCGTGTTCCAGAAGCGGGCCATGTGTTGGTTGATAGCCAATGCCCGATCTACTTGTTTCCGGCTAGGTGCACCCTACGCCAAATGCTTATGAATCGTGAACTAGAATGCGAGCTCTTGTGCGGGGCAACCCTGGCTCATTTACTGAGCTCGTGTACAGGGACCATGGCTCGTTCACATGTGGGTTTTGGGGTAAGGGTTAAGCAGCCAATCTACTGGGAGTCTGCCCGATCAGCAACTTCAGTGGTAAGGCGTAAACTCTGGGTTCTGGGGTAGTGTTAAGCGGCCAATCAGTGTGAATGTCCAACAGTTCAGCTGTAAGGCGTAAATATCTACAAACAATTTGAAACGTGACTAGTGAAAAGATTGAGATTGTTAGTAGCTTGGCTACTCCTGTCATGCCTTGATAAATTGTTCTCTTGCACTTATTGTTTCCCCATGTCTTACTTGTGCACTCATACCATAACTGCCATGTCATGCATACTATAACTGTTAGGTTGTTAGTTTGCCTTACTTTCAGTTTCCTTGCACAAGTCTTTTTAGACTTGCTGACATGTGCCCCTTTCTATTTGGGTGTCGCATGTTAGTTGCCGAGCCTGAGATTGCTGTTGAGGGCGACGAGTTCGAGGAGTTCGTGCCCGATTCTGTTGGTTGAAGAGGAGTTTGAGAATACCGGTGATCTTTCTTAGGATCTTACAGTTTCCTTTTGTTTTAGGATTCCTGTTAGTTGTCGGTGCGTGGCACCTTTATTTGTACTTTGTACTTTTGTTGGCCATGTTTGGGCCCTTAGATTCTTTCTCTTTAAGCCTGGTGGCTTTTTCTGTGATGTTGGAATTTAATGTGATGGATATTCAGAGATTGTCTTTTGTCTCTTTTCCTTTATTATTATCTTTGTTTCGTATCGCGTTGCAAGGACCTGCAGATATAATGATTTCATGACGCTTATCAGGCGTGTGGCTTCACAGCTCCACGTCTGTGCGGACCTTCTCACGTCTCGCCTCCACATTTTTGGGAAGCGGGGCGTGACAGTGACTGCCTCAGAAGATACAGGGACATCAGCCGTGGTGGTGACACTGGGGCCAGCCCCGGGGTCCTCCTTGAATGCAGGGATATCCTGCTCGCCTAAGTGGACGGCAGGGGACGGTGGTTGAGGTGCGTCAGGGAGTGGAAACTGAAGATGTAACCCCCTACAAACTCTGGATCAGGAGGAAACGACTAATCTGCCTCAAGATGAATAGCCATGTAGCCAGGATTAGGCAGAGTGGTATATGGAGCAAGGGGGTGGCCATAGTAAAAACCAAACCGACCGTTGCCACGCGGTCGGATCATGTGGATGTGCCTTAGGACATCAAGATTTAGATATATAGATCCTGGGGTATGCGGCAGATCGAGGGGATAACGAGGTTGAACGGGGGGTGCAAGGTAATAAGAGTAATGAGGCCACCGCAGCAATATTTTCCCTTGCCTGCGCGGCTAATATCAATGAGTTTTTGAATTATCCACACGCCGGCGTTAATGCGTACGCGTGAGGGCCTCGAAAGATATCCCGTCGACACCGGGAATGAAAGGATGAGTCATTGCCCACAAAATGAATAAATCAGGGATGGTCACAATACCGGACTCATCCCTAGGAAAGAAAGCGCTCGATATGATGTGGTGGGCAAGACGGAATATGGGGTGGATAATGGATGAGGCGTTTGCCTTGCCTCGGGGATTTGGTCATGAAGAGTGAGGCGTCCCCAAAAATGATCGACATCGAAGTCGCGATGCAGTTCATAGGGGAGGAGGCTGTGCTCAAGGATAGGGAAACCGAAAATGTTGTTGATTGTGTTCACATGGGTACGGAAGTTTCGGTTCCTAAGGCGAAAATCGATAATAAACTGATCCTCAGTTTTGATTGTAGAAAGAAATTCTAGGGTGAGTGAGGGGTAGGATCGTGCATGGCAGTTTAAGAAACCTAGCCAACCTAAGTTTGCAAATAAGGACTCGACCCCGGAGAAAACTCCGAGATCGATAAGGGTTTGACTATGGGCAAACTTAGTGGCTAAGTGGGATCGTTGGTCGAGTCGAGAATAAAAATTTTTATGTTCTAGACTCATGAAACGGATCCCCTGCGGGTCCATCAGTGGGTCCACCACAGGAATGCTAGGTAGGGGTGGTGGTCGGGTAGGCTGGGAAGGAGGAGCATGTGCACGCGGTGAACGTGTAGATTTGTGTCTCTTGCGAGACGGCTCCTCTTCCTGCATGATCCGCTTACCCTTGTCCCTGTCTTTAGCCATGTTTGTGTGGCGGTGTAATGTGGTATGCAGGATTATATGAATGCAAACAATCAACGACGATGGAGCAAAATGCTAATACTAGGGTAACGTAAAAGTAAAGCTCAGGAGCGAGTGTACCCAGTATCGAGGCGATTCCTTGCTCGCAAAAGGTCTTACGACGTGCAATGGAGAAGTATGTGAAGATGCCGCACTTCAATCCAACAAGAGGAGAATTTTCGAAAATCACGGGGCTAAGGCTAGGTTTTGGGCGAATTTGGGGATGAAGTGTGGTAGTGAATTTAGGAGTGGTGGAAGTGAGAGAGGAGATCGTTTGAGAGAGGAGGAAGATGAACCTTTCGGAGTAGAAAGAGAGAGATCGGCCGAAATGAAATCGGTTGGGGGTAGGGTTATTTATAGGGCTCAGGCGAACCGATCGGGTGAGATTTCACCCGATCGGTTGGGTCGATTTCGAAGATCTCTTGTTGGAAAGCAGCTACAGGTGAACCCATCGGGTGAGAATTCACCCGATCGGTTGACCGGTTCACAAATTTCCCGAGAGCTCTGCACTCTCCACCCGGTCTGCCACCCGATCACAGCTTCAACTCAACCGATCGGTTGGTTTTTCACCAAAATTCCCGAGAGCTCTATATTCATCACCCAATCTGCCACCCGATCATTCGCATATGCCACCCAATCGGTTGACTTACGTTCTGATACTGGTCATCTTCTGATACTAGCCACCCGATCGGTTGATGCATGAACCAATAGGGTGGAGGTAATTTCCTGTACAAATACAAAAATCATCTAAGTCACCCAACGAAAATCCCCATAGTAGAATTTATTCACTAGAACTAGCAAACTATTAATATAAATAACGACAAAAGTTCAAAACATGGGTTGCCTCCCATGAAGCGTTGTTGTTTAAAGTCGTTTGCTCGACTCCCGGTATATGATTTTCAGGGGGGTTGGTGCTGGTGATGCCCAATGATCGGCATCCTTTCAGCTTTTGGAGCAGTGGCCCTTAGTGTTGACAGAGATGAAAGGTGAATTGTCTCAACGATTCTCCCGTTGATGAGTCTGGGGGCTTTTCCCTCATGTTGGCGTCAACCGCCACTCTTCTAAGGATCCAGACTTCATCAGCTATGAGCTCCAGAGGCTCTTTTCCCTTGCTCTTTTTCAGAGCAACTTTCTTGAATCCGGGGGGAGTCGTCCCGTGGACGCATACTTCTTCTGCTACTTCTTCCTTTCCCAATCCAATGTGCTCCTCAAGGCCTTTCAAGCTATCGGGGGGGTTCCTTGAAAGAACTTCCCAAGATCCAGCCTCAACAATTCTTTCTTCTTCTACCTCTAGCAGATTGCATCTTTGTTCCTTTGGTGGAGACTTCATTGACAATGCCGGATCAAACTCCACTTTCTGATCACCGACATTCAGGGACAGCTTCCCCTTCTTCACGTCAATGAGTACGCCCGCGGTTGCCATGAAGGGCCTCCCAAGGATGATTGGGGTATGATTATCCTCAGGCATGTCCATAACTACGAAATCAACTGGCACATGCACACCGCTCAATTTGACAGGTAGGTCATCCACTACCCCCACTGGGTACTTAACTGATCTGTCGGCCAGCTGCAGAGTCATTCCGATGGGTTCAAGATCGCCCATATTTATCCTTTTGTATAGAGAAAGAGGCATCAGACTAATGCTTGCACCCAAGTCAATAAGCGCTCGATTGGATTTCACATCCCCTATTGAGCACAGGATAGAAAAACTCCCTGGGTCCTTCAGTTTTGGGGGATTCGCTCGCTAAATTAGAGCGCTGCACTCTGCCGTGAGGACAACTTTTTCTTTCCTCGTCCCCTTTGTAACTAAGTCCTTCAGGAATTTTGCATATGAGGGGATGGTCTCTATCGCCTCCAGAAATGGGATTTGTAGACTCAAGTCATTCACCATCTCGAAAAACTTGCCGTACTTCTCATCGATTTTCGCTTGGGCAAGCCTTTGGGGGAATGGCACTGTAGGCTTGAAGACCCTCGAGTGTTCCTTCTCATTTATTGTCTTCTCTTCTGGAACTCCCTCCGGAGTTATAGGGTTCGACGCCGAAGCTTCATCGTCATTTGCCCTCAGATTTGGTCTCTTATCGACCAATGGTGATTCGGGTTCTTTCGCGGCCTCTCGTGCCGGAATCTGCGTACCACTCATCAAGACTATTGCAGACACATTTGATTGACCATGCATCAAGGATAATGTTTGGTTAGGTCCCCTTGGGTTCACCTCTGGTTGGCCCGGTAGTTGCCCTTGTGCTTTCTGAAGATTGGCAACTTGACCCAAGCGGATTGGCCAAAGTCTTCTACCCAATCTGCAGCTGAAGGTTGATCTTGTCCTAGTTTCCTATATATTGAGTCAAGAGACTCTCGACCGGAGAGATCACCCTTTGCTAACGGAATTATTGCTGTTGGGGCAGGGGGCTGCTGATTTCTAGGGGGTACTGCTGATACGTCTGCTGCTGAGGTTATTGGGGCTGCTGGTATAACTGTTGTTGCCACCGAGGGGGCTGATATAACTGCTGCTGAGGTTATTGGGGCTGCTGGTATGGTGCCCTGTAGCTGAAGTTCGGGTGGTTCCGGTTGTTAGGAGAATATACCGGATTCAAGCTTGTCCTTGGCAGATAAGGTGCATTACCCGTAGGGTTGTAGAAAAGAGTACTCACTTGATCCACAGGTGCCGAGATATCTCCACCATCAAATTCTCCCAAGACTTCAGCTTCTACCGCTGCCACTTGCTGAGTGTTGGAGCCACCTGCGCCTACCATGAATGCAAAGATCTGGGTGGAAAGCAAATCAAATTTGTTAGACAGTTTATCTACTTCCTCCACCCTGTGCATTCCTCCAGATCTAGGTGTGGCGCGTTCGTCGCTCCACCTTTCATTGTTTGACGCCATATTTTCCAGAATCTCTCCGACGTCTACTTCATTCCTTGACATGAAGGACCCTCCAGCTGCGGCATCCATTGAGGACTTTAGGTCGTCCCTCAGCCCATTGTAGAACAAGTTGATGATCTGCCATCTGGGGAGCTCATGGTGAGGGCATTTTCTTTGCATCTCTTTAAACCTCATCCATGCCTCATGCAAGGATTCGTGGCTGGCTTGGGAGAATGAGGAGATCTCGCTCCTCGGCTTCATTGTCTTCCCCAGGGAAAAGCACTTGTTCAGGAAGGCATTAGACAGCTTCTCCCAAGTCGTAAATATATTGGGGTCCTTCCCCTTTAGCCACGGTTTTGCTTTGTCCTGCAGAGAGAAGGGGAACAATCTCAACTGAATGGCTTCAGTTGACACACCATTGGTTCTGAAGGTGTCGCACTTCTCCATAAATGAGTCCAAGTGCTCGATTGGGCTCTCCATAGGAGCTCCTGAAAACTGGTCCTGTTGGATCCAAGTCACCAACGACGGCTTCAGCTCGAAATTTCCGGCCGTAATGACCGGAGGCTGGATGCTGGAAGTAGACCCGATGGACGGCATCAAGTACTCAAGCAAGGACTTCTGGGGAGGGGTATTTTCTCCCATGTTGGTGGCAATCTCTTCCCTTCTTCTTCTCTCGGCGTTCAAATGCCTCAAGGTGGCGTTAAACTCTGGATCTAAAGGAACTAAGTCGTCAAGACTTCTTGAGCTCATGTGCATGAAAAATCAAGACACACCCGTGAAGCATGTATGGTATAATGCCAGATAAAAACAAATAGTAAAAAATAAAAAAATAAAAATAAAAATGTAGAATGTGAAAATTTTCACGAGGTGAAGATGTGAACTAGTCTCGGGGGTTTGCGGGGTCCTAAAAGAAACAAGCACGTTGCCTCCCCGGCAACGGCGCCATAAAGCTTGACGTCCCCTAGATTTAGCAATGTGTAGTCGGAGCGGGAATACCAGATTTAAATATTTATAACCGCAAGCGCATGGTGTTGTAGTATGGCTTGGGGGTCGAACATGGGGAGGCGTGTGGTGTACTTGTTATCAGACAGGATCCGGATCACCCGGTGGATGAGCTAGCCCTATCGCTAGGTGGGTTGTCACGAAATGATACTAATAAGATGTAAGATATAAAGAAGGAACCTAGGACCTTGGTTTCCACCCTATCATGTGTCCTCTCTATTACGACCGGTGTATAGGAATTCGATCGAATTCTAGGGTTTAGTGGTAAGACGTTGCCTCTAAAAGTGATACCTAGCGTCCTATGGGCCCGATATTCCGGTCGATGCCCAGGATGATACACTAGGTCTATCTGGGTTCGGACAGTTGGCATTCCCATGACCATTAACACCGACCGACTCCGGGAGCACTAGGCTCGCAATGATTGCTCCTGACATTTCATCATGTCGTTCCCACGCGCTTGGATTCATTGTCTACGCTAGGAGTGTGAGCTGTGGCTAGGGGATCAAACTCTCGGTTTATTTCCCCTTGGCCTGACGGTCAGAGGCAGTCTTTCCCCTGCGTAACCATCTAAATTCCTATATCCTATCGAAACCATAAACATATGGTCATTCTAGGGAGAACCCACGAAGGGGTTTCCACCAACGTCCCAGACTAGGAAACTACTCACAGTTCATTGCAAAAAGAGCAGCACAACAAATTCTAACCATTGAAATCAAGATCAAGCAATAGAAATATGGAGCAAATAGTATTAACAATGCAATATCAAAGAATCAAGATAATCAGAGAACTTACAAAACAAAATAAATTTGCAGCCGTCAAAAAATCCCAAAAAGACGAGTTTAGAAAAGGGGATCACGTTCTAGGAAAAAACCTAGGGATATATATAGAATACACGACCACCCGATCGGTTGAGGCATCAATCGATCGAGTGAGTCAGCGGTTGACTTGGCCTTCGATTCTTCAGATACTTCACCCGATCGCTGAACCGATCGGGTGAGTCATTTGGTCATGAGCTGGGAAACTTTGGCTACAGATGAACCGATCGGTTGAGTGTTCACCCGATTGGTTGGAATTCAGCTCTAAAAAATAGAGAGGACTGCGACTCCACCCGATCACTGAACCGATCGGGTCAACTGACCGGTTGGGAAGCGGACAGAGAACATTGCGGCTCCACCCAATCGCTGAACCGATCGGGTGGGCTCTACTTCACTACCGCTTCTGTCCGGGTCGGATACGCGTGCACGAACCGATCGGGTGGGTCTGTCCACCCGATCGGTTGAGGGCTGAAATATGATATTCTTCGACGTTTGGCCCTCGAGATCGCGCGTGGCACTTTCCGTTGCTCCGGGAACTCATGATGCATGCTTTATATGTCCCCAGCGCTGGCAATCTCCTGCAACGGCGCAGAAACACAAAGAAAGTGAAAAGATACAAAAAACACAAAAGAGTGGATACGAAACAACGGAAAACAACGGAAAATCACGAAGAAGACGTGCGTGAATATATAAAATATAAACGCACGTCAGCAGGATCGCACCTCGCGGGGGAAGTTTGATGCTAAGATCGACAGAGGGATATTTCTTGGATATTTCACAACTAGCCGTGCATTCAGGGTGTTGAACCATCGTACCAACATCATGATGGAGTCAATTAATGTTGTTGTAGACGATTTTGATCAGGGAGAAGCTGTCATAAGTGACGGGACAACTCCTCAGGAGGAAGGTGCTGATGAAGAAGACTGTGTTGAACAAAATGTTACAACAAGCGATACAACACAAGGTAATGTTGAACAAAATGTTGTAACACAGGGTTCAACATCCGTAGAGGAACCACTGTCTGAGGAAAGTGATGTTCACACCTCTAGTGGGATCACTAAATGTCACGCCCCGCTTCCCAAAACGACGGAGGCGAAGCGTGACTAAGGCCCGCTTAGGCCAGAGCTGGGAAGCTCGGACCCAATAAGCGTCTGTAGGGGTACCATTTTAAAAGATTTTCATGTTCTTGCATTCACAAAATTTGGAACAATAGGAAATACAGAAAGGAAAAGGCATTCATTAGAGTTCTAATATCCAGCGAGTGCAAGTCTAAAAAAAGGAGCTTAAGCATGGCAACAAAAGTTTTAAAAACAAACCTAAAAGCAGTAACCTCTGAAAGTGGCGACTAAAAAGACCTCTAGGTCTGGTCCTCGTCGGGCACGTACTCTGGGTCGACGTCCTCGGCTCCTCGTGCTCCAGTGTGTCTCCCTCGTCCACGAACTCTGGCTGAGCACCTGACGTACAGCACCCAAGAAAAAGGAACTGTACGTCAGGTAAAGTCTACAAGAAGGGTTAGACTTTACTGCAAGTGCACCGAACTTTAAACAACGGTTTACTGGTTGATTAACATGCTGAGGTTCTTTTACACAACAGTTTACTGGTTGATTAGCATGCTGTGGTTATAACAGGGTAACACAACAGGAAGTAACGTAACAGGAAAGTAAAACGGGACAAGTAGTAGTCGTTGCGTGTGCTACCAACTACGGGGACTAACCTACAGGTGTCAAGACAAGTCGGGACGTGGCGGGACAAGACAGGACAAACAGGACGGGACGAGACAAGACAAGTGTGACACGAAGGGTTCACGCCTTACGGTTCGAGGGGGATCAGACCCTCTTGCCGTGCGCACGCTCAACCCTACCCCAACCCAGGAACTCAGGACAAGAAGTACAGGGATCACTTCCGCTAGGTAAGCATCCGAAACGCCCGAAGGCTTTTTGTATAACAGGGATCACTTTCGCAAGGAAAGCATCCGAAACGCCCGAAGGCTTTTTGTATAACAGGGATCACTTTCGCAAGGAAAGCATCCAAAACGCCCGAAGGCTTTTTGTGTAACAGGGATCACTTCCGCAAGGAAAGCATCCGAAACGCCCGAAGGCTTTTTGTGTAACAGGGATCACTTCCGCGAGGAAAGCATCCGAAACGCCCGAAGGCTTTTTGTATAACAGGGATCACTTCCGCAAGGAAAGCATCCGAAACGCCCGAAGGCTTTTTGTGTAACAGGGACAAGACACGACAAGTGTACGGAATTGTTATTCTAGGGTGTCCACATGCACGCACACACAAGATAGCCCTACGGTGTCAAAAGTTGTTGTTTGTCGAGCTTAGACTTCGTCGTCAAGTCTAAGTCGTCAGGGGCGTCCCGGACGCTATCATTTCACGTCCGGTTCTATACATTCACAGTCTAACAGTTCTAGCAATCTCGGACCAAAGCACGGTCAAAACGCAAGTGGGTACACTTGCTTGGAATGGCGAGCGCGTCGTCCGTCCGGAGCGTCTCGTCCAGTCGTCGCGTCCGCGGTAGTCCGTCTGAAATAGTGTCACGGCGACGATGTCAGGTCGCGTTTCCAGTAAATCCTATTTAGGTTCATATCTAGGTTGTCGGGACTACCCTAGTTGTCAAAGTCACAATTTTGATGTTCAGTCCTATTCGACGATTCTATCCTATGTGCACAGAAAAAGTTGTCCGACGGTCGATTTCTACAGTGACATCGTTTTACTGGTGCGGAAAAGTAAATTTAGTTATTGTTGCCCGATTTTTAGTTAGGGTTCAGTTTTGCTATGGTGTGGGTTCGCTACGAGTTAGGGGGACCAACCTGGTGCGAGGGACGCGCACGAATCTGACGTCGGGTCTGGAGACGGTGGCGGTGCTCGTGTCCCCGACTGCGGGTAGCGCAGTGGAGGACGTCTCGGGATCGTCTCAGGTTCGTAGCGGCTGCGGGTAGCGCAGCCGAGGCGTCACGGCCACGGGGACGGCGTCGGAACCGCCTTGGTTGTGAGTAGCGCAACGAGTCGGCATGTGAATAGTAGCGGCTGTGCGTCGCATGAAAGGCGTAATATAGAATTTTGAGGTGCTTCAGTCTTCCAATTTGAGGAGGAATTGGTCCAATCAATTTGTTGTTATGGAGGTCCAGCCTGGTCAGATCCAACAAGTTTGTAACAGCTGTAGGAAAGGGCCAACAATTGATACTGCGTAAACTTCCAATTCGGTTACAACCCCGTAATCTTTTTGTTGAGAACATGGGACTCCAGACCATGGCAGCAGTTCACCATCTCCACACAGATCATCTCCAACTCAGCATAGACAACCCTCCACCCAAGAGATGCTTTGATTTCATTTAATGCCTTTACATCTCGTTAGACAGTTTGGATCGGGCAAAGCTCATGATAAGGAAGAAGCAGCAGATGGATGCTATAGGTGACGATCTCCCCATCGGCGGAGATCCGGATCTTCGACGGTGGAGGACTCGATCCGATCGGACCCAATCCGAAAGCGAGCCTGAAGTGATTTTGATGACTCGACGATGGGAACTGGGATGGGGTTGATGGTGTACGGTGTTGGATCGGAGAACTGAAAGGGCGACAGGACAGGGGCTTAACGAAACGAGGAGATGGCCGATGGGGTCTCGGAGGAGGGGAAGTCGGAAGGGCGGCCTGAGTGAGCTGGGCGGCGCACGCTGCAGTCGAGGGGAGAAGAGAAAGGGAAGCGGCAGCCGTCGGAACGAGGAAAGGCCGTGGAGAACTCGTTGGCGTTGGGATCGGAGGGCAGCAGTTTTACTCTGTTTCAAACAGGGGTTTGGGAAGAAAACAGAGGAGATGGCCACGGCGGCTCGTCGGAGGTTGAGGGAGCGACGGCGCGGGATCGAGTGCTGCGCGGCGGGCTGGAGGCCGTGGAGGCGGCGGGGGCTCCGCAGGGAGCTGTGGACGGCGGTAAGGCGGGGAGTTCTGTGCGGGCAAGGCGGCTGCGCGGAGCGAAGGAGGCGCTCGAGATCGTGGCTGTGCGGCGGCGGGAGCAAGCGCTGCGCGGCGGCGGGAGACAGCCGTGCGGCGGTGCGGCGTACGGCGGGAGTGAGGGAAGCCGTGAGTGAGAGATAGAAGTGGGAGAGAGAGAGAGAGAAAGCTCGGGAGTGGCTTGGAAATTTGAGGCGGCTGGGGAAGTCACAGCCCTAGCTGCTGTGGGATTTGGGGATAAGACATAGGGTTAGGGTTTAGTAAGGGTTATTATTAATAATATAACAATTGATATAAATCTATGGAATTTGGGTTAAGTGTGAGAGATAGAGAGAGATAGGGGGGTACAAATTGGGGGAAGTCTAGGGGACAGTAGAGGGAAAGATATGGAAGGATACGTATGATAATATTTGGAAGAAAAAAAATCAGATTTGACCAAATCAATTTGAATTTTGAATTTGGTCGGGCAAATCAACGGTCCAGATTTATCCGAGCGATATCTCTCAATCCGGGAGTCAGAAAAATAATCCGAAAATACCGGGGCGATCGTGGAGACGAGACGCACAGATCTACAGAGCCCGATCATGTGTAATGCCAACCAAGAATTTACCTAAAATTGGGAGCGGCGTTTTGAGTCAAATGACTAAAACGCCCATATCATTCCAAGTCGTTTCGCGAGAAAACGAGCCGTGAAAGGCGTTCCCAAAAATTACTATAAAATTCGACACCCCAAAACGATCGCAACGGCATATTGCATCGCATATGCCGGAGCTCGAAAATAGCCAAATAAAATACGTGCACGATAAAACACGTGCGCGCAGAAAATTACAAACGGTCGGAAAGCGGCCGTTACATTCTACCCACCTTAGAAATGATTCCGCCCTCGGAATCACTCATACTAAGACTAATTAATAAAATCCACAGATACTTAAGCCTATAACTCCCATCTTCCCCACAATGATCTCTAATCCTATAACTTCAACATCGTTCCTCGACTAATCCATCATAACCCATCTTTTCACTGGATAATGTCACGACTAGTCTCACATCCTAAACTCAACCATTGATCCATCACTGCTGCTAAATTTCCAACTCCAAGTCCTCACAAAAATAATAATCATCTTCTCAATAATATCTTTTAAATTTCTCAATCTCCTCCCAATGTTAATCAATCTCCAAGAAAAATGAGATTCTAGTCAACTACCGATCCAAGGCAAAAACTTTGTCTATCTTATAATACCTTCACAAATCAACAATCGACGTGTCTTCAATACATTCTTGTCATAGCTTCCCATAAATTTTTCCACCAAATAATTTGATCTATCAGAATTACATCTCAACCTACTCACTACAACTAATCCCAACCAATATTAAGTCTAGCTACCTAACCATCCATTTATCGCAGCATGTCGAGTTATTCCCAATGTCTTCTCACGTCAACTCGACGACCAAGTCTTGATGCTTAAATGCTCCACTCTTTCTCATGATCACTCTAACTCAACTATACTCCGAAGCTATTCCTATCTACCCCTCGTCCAAGTCTCAAGTCTCAAAGGTTCTCATCTCCCTACATATAATCTCGTTCAGCCAGAATTTTTCATTGAGTCCGCTGCACATCGGTATTATAAATAAGTCTTGGACGACTCATTCTTTTCATCCAATGAAATTTAATCCAATATTCGAGTGTTCCAAAATCAACTAATCACTGCCACGATTAAAACTCATCTCACCCTGAGTCTACCCGCAAACAAAATCCTATAACAATAATAGCTAGTCCCAATAATATAACAATCATAAACACAAAAATTTCTAAGGGAGAAGAAAAGAGGGAAAAAGGAAACTTAAGACCCAAGACACATTTAAAATATTTGGAGAGAAAAAAAACGTGTGGAGTTGCGGTAATGGATGAGGAAGGATAATTGATTCGTGCTCTTGTGAGCTAATTTCAGAAAAAACTTTAAAGATTTGGTTTAAAAGAAAACAAAGTTTTGATACAATCACATGCATCCAAGATAAACTATTCATTAATATAAAGACTAAGTCTAAGGAACTGTCTGCTATGACACTATTCACATCATATGAATACTATCATTCAGACAACTTCAAGCATAACATGGTTACACTGGGTACACCTTCAAGACACAAAAAGGCAATCATCAGGATCCTAACGAATACACATTCATACAGGTCTACACACTCTACCTATACTCACGCACCACAACGACATCACCTACCAAAGGGTCTATTCCTAAACAACTACAAGGACCGAAGTCTACACCAAATAAAGGAAACGGAAACCAAAAGTGTAACGAAATAAATCGGAAGGAACGAGTTCAAGTAAGGAGGGGCAAGGAGATAATTGGTTGGATGGAACGAAAAATATTCTTCAAAATAACTAGATTAATGACGGGAGAATTAAGTGTAAAATATGGTATCATATACTTTAAAAAAAATATACATATATTTATATACTTAAAAGTGAGCCAATGTATCAAATTAAAATTTTGGAAAAGTAAAACGGAAGAAGGATGGGTAGGGTGAGAAACGATTGTTTTGCAGACGAAAATAAGTTTACACAAGGATTTTGAAATGTGGTCATGAAGAACATAGAACTGGAAAAATGATAAGAAAATAATTGGGGTTCCTCCTAGTTTAGAAAATATTTTAAAAGTATGTACGGTAAATGATTAGCAATAAAATTTTGTAGTTTAGAAAAGTAACATATATATATATTGGATTAAAGAATTGATAACGAGGTTTAAAAACTGAGACACGAAAAATGCCGATTTGAAAACAGATACGAAATAGTAAAACAATTTTACGACCAGGGAGGTTTCAAGATTAGTGAAAGAATTTTAACTCAACCGAAAAACAAGAATTTTGAAATATATAATATAGGGGTTTTCAAGAAGTTAAGCTGAGCGAAAGACTTAGTAATAAATTTCGAAAATACTTTTAGAGGAAGCAGAATTGGTCAGGGAAAGGATTCGAAGGGTCACGATAATCGTCCGGAAACGATCACACGAATCGGGAGAAGGAAAATGGTCGCATGTTGGTTACACATAGAATAAGATGCGAAGTTACGATGGGACCCTACGATCGATAACGCAGAAGTGTAGTGATCAGAGGGATGCTAGAATTCAGGGGTCCTACTCATCGGGTCGTCTAAAGATCAGGAGAGCTCGGCGCTAAGATTTCCTAACGAGCTAAACTACAATCAGGATCTATGGGGAAAAGTTCATAAGGAAATCAAGGTTACGTTCTGCTGGGCCCGAAGTCGATGAAGCTGGGCGAGCGACTAACTAAAAGAAGGACTCTAGAAATCTAATTTGGTCAGAGTTAGGGAGGGAGTGGCTACTAAGGTATCCTAAGACGGGTACGGCTAATCTTAACCAAGGCGTCAGACTATCAAATTGGGACGCCTACCTAAGTCTTACTACTATTTGAGGCTGGGAAACTAATTCAGACTTGTACGTGGATATTAAAATGAATGCGGTACTTTTGTTGTTCCGAACTTTTGCATGACCTGCATGGGCCACCACTAAAACCTGTCACGCCCCGCTTCCCAAAACGACGGAGGCGAAGCGTGACTAAGGCCCGCTTAGGCCAGAGCTGGGAAGCTCGGACCCAATAAGCGTCTGTAGGGGTACCATTTTAAAAGATTTTCAGGTTCTTGCATTCACAAAATTCGGAATAATAGGAAATACAGAAAGGAAAAGGCATTCATTAGAGTTCTAATATCCAGCGAGTGCAAGTCTAAAAAAAAGGAGCTTAAGCATGGCAACAAAAGTTTTAAAAACAAACCTAAAAGCAGTAACCTCTTAAAGTGGCGACTAAAAAGACCTCTAGGTCTGGTCCTCGTCGGGCACGTACTCTGGGTCGACGTCCTCGGCTCCTCGTGCTCCAGTGCGTATGCCTCGTCCACGAACTCTGGCTGAGCACCGGACGTACAGCACCCAAGAAAAAGGAACTGTACGTCAGGTAAAGTCTACAAGAAGGGTTAGACTTTACTGCAAGTGCACCGAACTTTAAACAACGGTTTACTGGTTGATTAACATGCTGAGGTTCTTTTACACAACAGTTTACTGGTTGATTAGCATGCTGTGGTTATAACAGGGTAACACAACAGGAAGTAACGTAACAGGAAAGTAAAACGGGACAAGTAGTAGTCGTAGCGTGTGCTACCAACTACGGGGACTAACCTACAGGTGTCAAGACAAGTCAGGACGTGGCGGGACAAGACATGACAAACAGGACGGGACGAGACAAGTGTGACACGAAGGGTTCACGCCTTACGGTTCGAGGGGGATCAGACCCTCTTGCCGTGCGCACGCTCAACCCTACCCCAACCCAGGAACTCAGGACAAGAAGTACAGGGATCACTTCCGCTAGGGAAGCATCCGAAACGCCCGAAGGCTTTTTGTATAACAGGGATCACTTTCGCAAGGAAAGCATCCGAAACGCCCGAAGGCTTTTTGTATAACAGGGATCACTTTCGCAAGGAAAGCATCCGAAACGCCCGAAGGCTTTTTGTATAACAGGGATCACTTTCGCAAGGAAAGCATCCAAAACGCCCGAAGGCTTTTTGTGTAACAGGGATCACTTCCGCAAGGAAAGCATCCGAAACGCCCGAAGGCTTTTTGTGTAACAGGGATCACTTCCGCGAGGAAAGCATCCGAAACGCCCGAAGGCTTTTTGTATAACAGGGATCACTTCCGCAAGGAAAGCATCCGAAACGCCCGAAGGCTTTTTGTGTAACAGGGACAAGACACGACAAGTGTACGGAATTGTTATTCTAGGGTGTCCACACGCACGCACATACAAGATAGCCCTACGGTGTCAAAAGTTGTTGTTTGTCGAGCTTAGACTTCGTCGTCAAGTCTAAGTCGTCAGGGGCGTCCCAGACGCTATCATTTCACGTCCGGTTCTATACATTCACAGTCTAACAGTTCTAGCAATCTAGGACCAAAGCACGGTCAAAACGCAAGTGGGTACACTTGCCTGGAATGGCGAGCGCATCGTCCGTCCGGAGCGTCTCGTCCAGTCGTCGCGTCCGCGGTAGTCCGTCTGAAATAGTGTCACGGCGACGATGTCAGGTCGCGTTTCCAGTAAATCCTATTTAGGTTCATATCTAGGTTGTCGGGACTACCCTAGTTGTCAAAGTCACAATTTTGATGTTCAGTCCTATTCGACGATTCTATCCTATGTGCACAGAAAAAGTTGTCCGACGGTCGATTTCTACAGTGACATCGTTTTACTGGTGCGGAAAAGTAAATTTAGTTATTGTTGCCCGATTTTTAGTTAGGGTTCAGTTTTGCTATGGTGTGGGTTCGCTACGAGTTAGGGGGACCAACCTGGTGCGAGGGACGCGCACGAATCTGGCGTCGGGTCTGGAGACGGTGGCGGTGCTCGTGTCCCCGACCGCGGGTAGCACAGTGGAGGACGTCTCGGGATCGTCTCAGGTTCGTAGCGGCTGCGGGTAGCGCAGCCGAGGCGTCACGGCCACGGGGATGGCGTCGGAACCGCCTTGGTTGTGAGTAGCGCAACGAGTCGGCATGTGAATAGTAGCGGCTGCGGGTCGCATGAAAGGCGTAATATAGAATTTTGAGGTGCTTCAGTCTTCCAATTTGAGGAGGAATTGGCCCAGTCAATTTGTTGTTATGGAGGTCCGGCCTTGTCAGATCCAACAAGTTTGTAACAGCTGTAGGAAAGGGCCAACAATTGATACTGCGTAAACTTCCAATTCGGTTACAACCCCGTAATCTTTTTGTTGAGAACATGGGACTCCAGACTATGGCGGCAGTTCACCATCTCCACACAGATCATCTCCAACCCAGCATAGACAACCCTCCACCCAAGAGATGCTTTGATTTCATTTAATGCCTTTACATCTCGTTAGACAGTTTGGATCGGGCAAAGCTCAGGATAAGGAAGAAGCAGCAGATGGATGCTATAGGTGACGATCTCCCCATCGGCGGAGATCCGGATCTTCGACGGTGGAGGACCCGATCCGATCGGACCCAATCCGAAAGCGAGCCTGAAGTGATTTTGATGACTCGACGATGGGAACTGGGATGGGGTTGATGGTGTACGGTGTTGGATCGGAGAACTGAAAGGGCGACAGGACAGGGGCTTGGCGAAACGAGGAGATGGCCGATGGGGTCTCAGAGGAGGGGAAGTCGGAAGGGCGGCCTGAGTGAGCTGGGCGGCGCGCGCTGCAGTCGAGGGGAGAAGAGAAAGGGAAGCGGCAGCCGTCGGAACGAGGAAAGGCCGTGGAGAACTCGTTGGCATCGGGATCGGAGGGCAGCAGTTTTACTCTGTTTCAAACAGGGGTTTGGGAAGAAAACAGAGGAGATGGCCACGGCGGCTCGTCGGAGGTTGAGGGAGCGACGGCGCGGGATCGAGTGCTGCGCGGCGGGCTGGAGGCCGTGGAGGCGGCGGGGGCTCCGCAGGGAGCCGTGGACGGCGGTAAGGCGGGGAGTTCTGTGCGGGCAAGGCGGCTGCGCGGAGTGAAGGAGGCGCTCGAGATCGTTGCTGTGCAGCGGCGGGAGCAAGCGCTGCGCGGCGGCGGGAGACAGCCATGCGGCGGTGCGGCGTACGGCGGGAGTGAGGGAAGCCGTGAGTGAGAGATAGAAGTGGGGGAGAGAGAGAGAGAGAGAGAGAAAGCTCGGGAGTGGCTTGGAAATTTGAGGCGGCTGGGGAAGTCACAGCCCTAGCTGCTGTGGGATTTGGGGATAAGACATAGGGTTAGGGTTTAGTAAGGGTTATTATTAATAATATAACAATTGATATAAATCTATGGAATTTGGGTTAAGTGTGAGAGATAGAAAGAGATAGGGGGGTACAAATTGGGGGAAGTCTAGGGGACAGTAGAGGGAAAGATATGGAAGGATACGTATGATAATATTTGGAAGAAAAAAAATCAGATTTGACCAAATCAATTTGAATTTTGAATTTGGTCGGGCAAATCAACGGTCCAGATTTATCCGAGCGATATCTCTCAATCCGGGAGTCAGAAAAATAATCCGAAAATACCGGGGCGATCGTGGAGACGAGACACACAGATCTACGGAGCCCGATCATGTGTAACACCTATCAAGAATTTACCTAAAATTGGGAGCGGCGTTTTGAGTCAAATGACTAAAACACCCATATCATTCCAAGTCGTTTCGCGAGAAAACGAGCCGTGAAAGGCGTTCCCAAAAATTACTATAAAATTCGACACCCCAAAACGATCGCAACGGCATATTGCATCGCATATGCCGGAGCTCGAAAATAGCCAAATAAAATACGTGCACGATAAAACACGTGCGCGTAGAAAATTACAAACGGTCGGAAAGCGGCCGTTACACTAAAATCATATGGAACCATACTCTTGAACTGGTTATTGGTGATGTTCAAGATGGTCTTCGTACAAGAGGAACTATCCAAGTCAACTATCGTGATCTTGCCGGGTACGTTTGCCATCTCTCAATTATTGAACCAAAAATGTGAGGGAAGCACTTCTTGATGATTTCTGGGTTTGCAAGAAGAGCCGAATCAATTTCAGCGTAATGATATCTGATGTCTAGTTGAGAGACCGAAAGGGTTAAATGTCATTGGGACAAAGTGAATATTTAAGAATAAAACCGATGAGAAGGGCAATGTCACTCGTAACAAGGCTCGTCTGGTGTCTCAAGGCTATACTCAGGTTGAGGGCATTGATTTTGATGAAACGTTTGTGCATGTAGCTCGGCTGGAGTCTATCAGACTTCTTTTGGCAGTTGCCTGCAGTTTCAATTTCAAGCTTCATCAAGTGGACGTGAAGAGCGCTTTTCTGAATGGGATATTGAATGAAGAGGTGTATGTCGAACAACCGAATGGGGTTGAAGATCCAATTCTTTCAAATCATGTCTACCAATTGAAGGAGGCTCTCTATGGACTGAAGCAAGCACCAAGGGCTTGGTACGAGAGGTTGACTAAGTATCTTCTTCAAATAGGTTATGAACGAGGGGGAGCCGACAAGACATTATTTGTTCAAAGAACCAGGTCAGCTGTTATTGTTGCTCAGATCTATGTGGATGATATAGTATTTGGCTCCACTTCACAACAGCTTGTGCTTGAATTCATTGCCCTCATGCAGAAAGAGTTCGAGATGAGCATGCTTGGTGAATTAAACATGTTTCTTGGACTTCAGATAAAGCAATCTAGTAACGGGTTGTTCATCTCCCAAAGTAAATATGCTAAAAATCTTGTTAAGAGATTTGGCCTAGAAAATGCTCGGCAAATTCGCACCCCTATGTCCACGAGTTAAAAGCTTTCCAAGGATGATGGTGGGAAATCAGTGGAGGTCACATTATACAGAAGTATGATAGGGAGTTTACTGTATCTGACAGCTAGCAGGCCAGATATCAGTTTCAGTGTTGGGGTATGTGCACGCTACCAAGCTTGTCCTAAAGACTCTCATATTACTGCAGTTAAACAAATAATAAGATATGTCAGCGAGACAACCGATTATAGTATTTGGTATACTAAGGAGCAGATTGGGCAGGAAATGCAGATGACAAAAAAAGTACCACATGAGGATGCTTCTACGTGGGAAATAATCTTGTTTCTTGGTACATCAAGAAACAGAACTCTATCTCCCTATCCACTGCTGAGGCCAAATATATTGATGCAAGAAGTTGGTGTACGCAGCTCTTATGGATGAAACAGATGCTGACAGATTATGGTGTGGAACAGGATATCTTGACTATTTTATGTGACAATCAGAGCGCCATCAATATATTCTAGAATGCAGAATCAAGCATATAGACATTCGACATCATTTCATCAGAGAACTGGTTGAGAAGAAGGTTATAGCCATGGAGTATGTTGCAACTACCAGACAATTAGCTGACATCTTTACTAAACCCCTGGACTCCAGCAGATTTGAAGAATTGCGACAGGCTCTTAGGCTGTTCGTACTTAATGTTGCACATTATGTTGTACATAACGTTGCACGTTATGTTGCAACATAAAGGGGATATTGAGTAGGCTTTTGTCGTAAGTACTGTTTTATACTTGCCCGGTCTGTATTTTTGTTGGGTTTTCCTCTCTAGGGGCTCATCGCTTCTCAAGTTTATTTTAAAAGTTCCGAAGTGTTCTTAGGGTTCTTGATTTCTTTTCGGTGGAGAAATAAATCCTCTCCTTTCATTAAATGGGTCGCGATCAATGCAAGAAATCCTCTCAGAACCCTCGCCGCTCTTCTCTTCAGGCCGCATCATCTTAGAGGACTACTTCTTCGTCATCTCGGGTTAAACGAAAGGGGACGGTTCCTCACGTCGCTAGGGTCTCGTCGTTTGGTGATTCTCCTCTCACATCATCTCCAATGTCTCGTGATTACATGCGTTCCGATTCCTCATCGAATTCGGCAATAGTCGTTTTCCTCAATTCTTGATATCTCTCTTCTATCGGGCAAACCCTCATTATCGGATTTTGAAGAAGATGAACAGTTTTCCCATCCAGTCACTGTTCAAGATTGGTTTTGGCATCTCCGAAGGACGGGGCACAAATTGGATCTCTCGTGGTTGGATCTCTCTGGAGTCCGTGTTGACCCGCTCGAGTTAAAAAGAGTGCGTGGCAAGTTGATTAGTGTGGAAGTACCTGATGATGATGAAATCATTCTTACAACCTAGAATCCAAGAAGATCATCAGTGAAAATTTCAGAAATAGTAGTAGTGGAGATCTCAGACCATGAGTCCTCTATGCCTGCAGAAAAGTCGAGTACGAAAATTGTTGGTGGTGTTGATTCTAAATTTGTGGATGGTGTGGATGGATGTTGTGACTCTCATGTTGAACCTATGGGTAGTGGAGGTCCTAGTGTAGATGATAATTGTCGTAGCAGTGGTGTCTTTCTTGTAGGTGATCAACCTCTAGTTTCTCCTGTTGTTGATGATGTCCTTAGTATGGCTGATTCACACATCAATGTCTATGTTGCGAAATTGACTGAAATGGATGTTGATTCTAAGCACACTGACGTACCTGATGTGGGTGTAGTTGCGGAGGTACATGGTGGCATGATAGAAGATACTCATGATGGAGGAACCCCAGTGATGGTTGAATCTGGTTGCACATCTGTGTCTCATGTACCTTCTGTCAATTAAGAAGCTGGTCATGTTGTTGTCCCAGGTGTTATACAAGGAGATGGCATGCATGTTGTGGATTATGTGAATACCTCCGGGAATGTAATTACTCCTGGTGAAGATGCTGCTCTTTTTGACAATGTTGAACCCAGTGACAATGTTGCATCAAATGTTGGATCATCTGTTGCAGAAGAGAAGACTGTTGCGCAAGTAGGAGTTTCAGTGGCTGCCCCTCCTGTTGTAGATCTGATTCCCCCTCACACATGCAAATCAAGGTCTGGCTCTCGTAAACGTGGTGCTCCATCCAGATTGGTTACTCCATCTCCGTCTAAGAAGTCCAAGGTAGATGGCTCTTCAAATTCTCCTCACCTATCTCTTTTTACTGCGTCTAATGCAATGTCCAAGCTATTCTTTGACATATCCTGCAAAAAGAGATGGTCCTCATATTCTGAGAGATCCATTCTTGGTGAAAAATCTCTAGCTCTACCTTCTTTTTCAAAGACACGGTTCGTATATTTTCTTAAGAAGATCAATCTCCTTCATACAGCCAGTTGCTTCAAGACTTTCTATCCTGTCTTGATTCGGGAATTTTATTGCAATCTGTCTAAAGCTTTAGGAGATTCTATGTCTAGGTGGGCTTTCAGAGCCTATGTTCGGGGGAAAGTTGTCTCTTTCTCCCCATCTATGTTGCACAAACTCTTGAAGTGGCCCTGCTCTCAGACTCTGCCTGCTTTTGGAAACTCGGTTGGTGACGACTATGATCTGTTTGTGAGGACTGTCACAAGGGGACAGTACAAGAGTTGGCCCAAGACGTTCTCTTTTCCATCATCTGCTCTGACAGCAAAATTCTTCTTGCTTTATCGGATTGCTCTTCTTGCTTTATCGGATTGCTACTAGGAACTGGCTTCCCACCTCTAATATGTCTGTAGTCACTAAGATCATGTGCAAGCTGATCTATGCTGCAGGGACCAAGAAGCCATTCAATCTCGGACGTATCATCTTCGACTCCATTCTCTCTTTTGGATTCCTCAGCACCCTCATCTTCACTGCCTCATGCCTCCCTTATCTCCAAGGTGCTCATCTCTCAGCAGATTGTCCCTGCTCCTACTGAGCTTGCTTCGGCCTGTGAGGGGATCAGTTTTACTGCCAAGTCTATGGCAGGGAAACTGGATGATATATCTGGTGTCTCTTCATCTCCTCAGAAAAATCTATCCATACCTCTTCATTATCTCCTGCATCTGCATCTACTTAGCCTCCATCTGCATCTGGCTCAGTGGACAGACAGTCTCTTATCATAGATGACATTCTAGTGCTCGAAAAAGCTGTGCAGAATGTGGATGATCAGCTACTTATTCTTCAAAGTCAGAAGGTATCGCTTGAATCTCATAAGCTTCTGCTTCATGACAGGCTTTCATAGCTAAAATCCAAACTATCTTCATGAAGTGGTACCTAGTGAGGTATGTTCTTTGTTCTTTCAGTGGCCCAAATGGGGAGTATATGGGTCTTTATGGGTTTGTTGTATGAAACATTGTGGTGCTGTGGTGCTGTGGTGTGCTGAGTTGGTGTCTTGCAGGTGTATGATGTTGCAGGTGTATAATGTCTCTCTATAATGTCATCTATATGATATCTTCTTCATCTGCTATAACTGTGCTATTCTCCAGTATGTCCTTCATCTTGTTCTCGAATGTGCTTATTCTTGATTGTGCCATTAAAAGCCAAAGGGGGAGATTGTTAGGTCATATGTATATGGCTATGTTGTCATTAGTGGCACAATGGGTTCTGATACTACCATCCTAGAGTGGCCCAAGAACGAGCAGCCCAAAAGCAAGCAGTCCAAGCCCACGTTGGAAGCAGGAGGCCCCCAAAAGGAGTTTGGGCCAACCGTCGAGACCCTCGCGAGGACCCGGTATCGGGACGGCTACGATCGGACGTGCGCTTGGTCAGCCCACGCCAGTGGGAGTTAACCGCTCCCCCAAAACACTCCCCCTTTATAACCATTAAGGGACCCCATTAACCCACCTGGATGGCGCGTGAAGGCATCTGAAGGGAGGCGAATCATGGGGGCGTAAGAGGGGGCGTGGAGGGGAAACGATCGTGTGAAAATTCCTATAAAGGGACTCGAGGGGCAACGAAGAAGGGACCTAACCCCAGATACCAAAAGGTAGATGTAGTCTACTCAAAGACCTGATTTTCATTCTAAATTTCCTCCTATAGCTCGGTTCGAGGACTCGTGTACTGGCCTCCCCGTGAGCCGTACCGATTCCACAAAGCATTCCTCAGATCCGTTCTGACTTAGACATCGGAGGGGACTTGGGCGGAACCAAGGTCCAGCCCTCCTGACGAGCTTCTTCGTCCGTCCAGGTTAAGCAGACCCCGCGGTGTCGAGGATACCCCTCAGCACCTCAGCAACCGAGGTCGAGCACTCCCGTCATCGAGCCCGCTCGCACATCGACCCACCAAGGCTACCTTTTGGGAGGCTAAGCTATCACGCGGTGTCGAGGCTACCCCTCAGCACTTCAGCAACTGAGGCCGAGCGCTCCCGTCAACAAGCCCGCTCGCCTGTCAACCTGCCAAGGCTACCATTTGGAGGGCCGACATAAGGGTCCGAGCCGCATACATCGGGCAAATCGAACACCTGACGGAACCACGGGGTCCACTTGTCTCCTTGACCACGTTGACCCATCACCGAGCGGTCAACTACTCAGCGGTGAGAAAACACCCTGCCTCTTTGCTCAGGAGACCAATGCCCACCTCTAGACACAGGCCGCGATGATTCAATAGCTCGTGGGCGGCCCGTTTCACCCAGAAGAAGCATCGATGGACGCCCACTGTTAGGGACGGATCCGCCGACCTTTACGCTCGGCCGTAGTCACAGACCACGGTGGCGAGGGTGTCAACCCCGAACGGCGATTCACCCTGCCAAACTTCGTCCCGTTGCAGTCCCGCACACCAACTTCGCTCCAGGGTGAGGCTAAGGGAGGGCCCGAACAAGCTGGAGACGAGTCGGCTACGGCCTCATCTCTATGACCACGCTCAGCTTACCAGCGGTCGACCGATCGTCGAGCCCCTGGAGATCGACCCAATCGGAGTGAGAGTCCCCGTCGCGAGAGGCAAAGGAACCGGGAATACCACTGGGAGAGGAGAAGCGCCCGCCGACCAACGCCCATCCCCGGCTTGGATGGGCTTCAAGTGAACTCCCCACGTGATCCCATCTGCTCGCCTCAGCAGCCCGACCTTTGTATCGAACGGGGGGGGGGGTCGTCTGGGGGCTCCAGGGACGAACGTTGCCTGCTATTCAGGAGAATAATTGAGGCACGTGTGCCCTCCAGATTCAAGGTGCCGACCTTAGAAAAGTATGACGGCACGGGGGGACTCGGAAGACCAAGTGATGGATTATGATGGGGTCATGGCATTCCAGGGCACCGATGATGCCATGCTCTGCCGAGGCTTCTACTCCACCCTCCGGAAATCTTCTCAGAGTTGGTACCACAGCCTCACCAACCGTTCTATTGACAGCTTCGAGGACCTCTCCCAGAAATTCTGCAAGCAGTTTATGGCCGGACGTCAGGTAAAACCGGACTCAGATCTTCTGTTCAATGTGGTGCAGGGCCCCGGAGAAACCCTGAGACACTACATGCGTCGCTTTAATACGGAGAGACTGAATGTGGAAAGCTATCCCAAGCTGGTCATGAAAACGGCCCTGGAGAAAGGGCTCTGGCACAGGGGACTGAAGAAGTCGCTACATAACGAGCCCCCAAAGGACCTCCCGAGGTGATAGCCCGGGCGGAACGCTACATGTTGACGGAGGAAGCGCTGGCTACAGATGACGGAAATCACCCAACGGGGGTCAGACGGGGCTCCAAGCGAGACGAAAGCGAACGCTGTGAGCCTGATGAATCCCGACAGGAGAAAGGGCCATGGGAAAGCCACGCAAGGAGGAGGCGCGACCCCCCAGACTGAACGCTACTCCGGACGTCGTACTTGCGCAGGCTCAGAAAGAGGGACGCATTCGCAGGCCACCCCCAAAGATGAAGAGAGGCGGAAGGGACGAGGAGAAATACTGCAAGTACCACAGGGACAGTGGCCACGACACCGATGATTACTGTCACTTGAAGAAAGATATAGAGAAGTTGGTCAGCCGTGGCCACTTGAAGAACTTCGTCGAGGACCCAGCGGCGAACCCCGAAGAAGGGGCATCCAGGCAGGCGAACAAAGGAAAGAAGGTGAATGTTGTCCAAACAGCTATGCGTGTCATCGAGTGAGAGGACATGACGGTCACCTATAGCCTCGCCCAGGCAAGATTAGCTTGCCTTTATCTTCCCTGTTTTACTTTCCTGAGTTTCCTCCAAATGCACTCCCCTGGCGAACCTACTATAATGATCGTCCATTTTGGCTGGGGCAACTCCCCCAGCAGGCCGATCCCAAGGATCATCCATAAGGCTGGGGGAAACTTCCCCAGCGGGCCGATCACAAGGATCCTCTGAAAGGCTGGGGGCAACTCCCCCAGCGGGACGATCCATCGATCTACCGCAAGCTTAGGAGTAGCTCCCCAGCATGTAGACCGACCCAACTGTCCGTAAGGCTGGGGGTAACTCCCCCAGCAGGCTGGTCCATCGGTTGGCCATAAGCTTGAGGGTAGCTCCCCCAGCTGACCAACCGACCCGATCGACCGTAAGGCTTGGGGCAACTCCCCCAGCGACCAGAGCCGACCATAAGGCTAGGGGTAACTCCCCCAGTAGGCCAGCGCATTGGTTGGCCATAAGCCAAAGGGTAGCTCCCCAAGCTAACCAACCGACTCGATCGACCGTAAGGCTGGGGGAAACTCCCCCAACGGGTCGATCACCAGAGCCGACCATAAGGCTGGGGACAACTCCCCCAGTAGGCCGGCGCATCGGTTGGACATAAGCCTGAGGGTAGCTCCCCCAGCTGACCAACCGACCCGATCGACCGTAAGGCTGGGGTAACTCCCTCAGCGAGTCGATCACCAGAGCCGACCATAAGGCTGGGGGCAACTCCCCCAGTAGGCTAGCGCACCAATTGGCTGTAAGCCTGGGGATAGCTCCCCCAGCGGACCAACCGAACCCATCGGCCGTAAGGCTGGGGGCAGCTCCCCCAGCGGATCGATTACCTGATCGCTTGTATGACTGAAGGCAACAAGGAGAGACAACCCAGAGAACGATTAACGGGAACAAAAAATACGACGTAAAAGGACACGACAGTAGGCGGAAAGGTACAAAGGCCCGCAAAGCAAGTCAAGTATTGTTTTCAAAAATTGTTCCTTAATTACAGGGCTAAGAAAAAGTGGGGCTGCCCAAGGATGGAGAAATGCCGCTCATGATGCCGGGGCCCGGGAGGAGGCATCACCCGGGGCCTCTCCCTGTTCAAATCGAGGAGGTTCCTCGGGACCTGGTGGGGACAGGGAAGCCACTGCCAGACCCGCTCCTCGAACATCTCGAAGGAGTCCCGGAAGGCTTCTACGATCCGGGGGACCAAGAGGTCCTCATATGAATCAAAGGCCTCCTTGAGGGCATCAGCGATCCTCGGTCTCAGGACCCCATCGTAGCCCCTCTCCACCGCCTCGACGAGCCGGGTGGGATGAGCTCGGTGCAAGGCTCCTAACTCGGCACAGAGCTCCTCTCTCTCCTGACGGGACGCTTCCTCCACCTCTTGGACAGACCTCTGAGCATCGGACATGGCCTCCTTCAGGTTCCTCACCTCGGAGGTGAGCTCGTCCACCCGGCACCGCAGGTGGTAAGCCTCCATGCAGGATTCTTCAGCCGCCACCTCAGCCGCCCCTGCCTTTAGGCGCTCCCGCGCCAAGGACTCCTCGAGATTGGTCACGAGAGTCGCACGGCGCTGCACCTCCACGGCCATCATGGTGGCCTGCAAAACAAGAGTAAGTCAGGAATACTGCAAGGCGGGACCAGACGCGGCAGAAAGACCAACCTGCTGGAGTTGCCAGACCAGGGAGTTCGCCAGCTGATCGGAGCGAGTCCTCTCCAGGAGCGAGCGGTCCCTTGGGAGGACGGAGCTCCGTGCCAGCTGAGTGGCCAACCCCGGTTGACGAAGACCGAATCCCCAGGCGCGACCTCGGGGCCAGCCTCGAGCATCAACATGGTGCCACCTGTGCCAGCCAGAGGAGGCTCGGCCAGACCGACAGGCTCGGCCACTACCACCAGCTGGAGGGTCGCGCCCGAGGCGATTGACACCTCGGGGGCCGTCGGAGGGCGGACCTCCATGACCTTCTTCTTCTTCTTCTTCTCCTCGGGCCCCCCGGACTCCGGAGGGAGACAGTTCCGCTCCACGCCATGACCACCCGCGGGCGCACGAGGCCCCGGGCCGGTGCCCCCATTGCCTCCCTCGACAGGGGCAGAGCTGGATGGACAGACGACCATGGTCTCCCCCGGGAGAGACTCAACCACAACCTGGGCCGACGACACTATAGCGGCTGCTGGCTCCAGCCTCCCGACTGCTGGGTCGGCCCGATGGATCTCGTCCTCCACCATGCGGTGAGGTGCATGGCCAGAGGGGTTTCCTCGACCGCTGCTGGATCCTCGATGAATGAGCTCGCCGACGTCACGGCTGAATTCCCGACCTGTCATTTCTGCAGGGAGAGAGAAGATCAGGGTAAGCAAAAGGCGCAGAAAAAAGAAAATGGGACACCTACCGGGGGACCACATGACGGTCTTAAGGAGTAAGTTATCCAGCAGGGGCCAGATCGACTTCTCCACTAAAGACAGAGACGACAACAACCGGACCGTAACCTGATCGACCTCGGAGAGGGTTAACGTCAAGTCATATCGACATAGACCCTCCCAACCTGTCAGAATCACCGCGTCCCTGGGGAATACTATAAAGACGTAGTTCGAACTCCAGTCCCCCACCCAGCAGGGCAGGCCGAGCAAGCACTCCCTCCCCGCTTGGGCGCGGATATGCTGACACGATCCTCGATCGACCGTCTGAACTCGGAAGTAGTAGAAGAAGAGGGGCAGGGTCGGCTCCAAGCAGTGCACGCTGCAGATCATAACAAACTCGACCAGCGCCGCCATCGAGTACGTAGTCAGTTGACACAGGACCACCGTCTAGAACTCCATGACCAGGATGTGAAGGGATGGAGGGGGAAGCGGAGCCCCATGTGGAATATCTCGACGTATACACCGACCTCACAGCTCCTTGGGAAACAGATCCTTTCGTCGATAAAGGGGATCCGGACGTCGTACGAGTGGCACAAATACTACTCCCGGATCTCCGCAACCGTCGAGAAGGGGACGGTGGATGATGACCTGAGGATCACCGGGGGAACGTCAAACCTCTCCGCAGCCTGGACCTCATCTCTATCGGCCGGGTCCTCAAACATCAAGCCCTTCCCTTTTTCCGAAACTGGGCGTGTCACCAGGGGGTTATCAGGCCTTGAGGACGAAGGAGTACCAGACTCAGGAACCGGAGGAGCCCCGAACCCCGACGGGGAACCACCTATTCTAAGTGCGGCCATGTAACAAATCGAGTGGGGCAAAGGAAGGAGAAAGAGGTTACCTTGATTTTAATCCGAAGGGAGGAAGACGAAGGGGAATATGTAGATACTCGCAAGAACATGGTCTGATCGAAAAGCGCGAACGATCAAATTCAGAAGGGCAGTGTCTTTATATGAGGAACAACCCCAGAATTGAGGCCATTCAAAGGAGGATGCGTGACGGCTTCCAGAGACCGACGGCGCCTCGAAACCCGCACCAGGGATGTGAGGAGTTCAACCGACCAGCGTCATGATGGCCCCATTCAATGGTATAGTCTCGACTGACGCGCCTGTCAAAATCTATACAAGTCACATCGCCCGAACCAAACCGGTAGAATCCGAACGGCCTGAGCGATGGGGGCAATTGATACGACCATCCTATAGCGGCCCAAGAACGAGCAGCCCAAAAGCAAGCAGTCCAAGCCCACGTTGGAAGCAGAAGGCTCCCAAAAGGAGTTTGGGCCAACCGTCGAGACCCTCGCGAGGACACGGTATCGGGACGGCCACGATCGGACGTGCGCTTGGTCAGCCCACGCCAGCGGGAGTTAACCGCTCCCCCCAAAACACTCCCCCTTTATGTCCATTAAGGGACCCCATCAACCCACCTGGATGGCGCGTGAAGGCGCCTTAAGGGAGGCGGATCATGGGGGCGTACGAAGGGGGCGTGGAGGGGAAACGATCGTGGGAGCATCCCTATAAAGGGACTCGCGGGGCAACGAAGAAGGGACCTAACCCTAGATACCAAAAGGCAGAGGTATTCTACTCAAAGACCTGGTTTTCCATTCTAAATTCCCTCCTATAGCTCGGTCCGAGGACTCGTGTATTGGCCTCCCCGTGAGCCGTACCGATCCCACCGAGCATTCCTCAGATCCGTTCTGACTTAGGCATCGGAGGGGACTTGGCTGGAACCAAGGTCCGCCCCCCCTGACGAGCTTCTTCGTCCGTCCAAGTTAAGCAGACCCCGCGGTGCCGAGGCTACCCCTCAGCACCTCAGCAACTGAGGCCGAGCGCTCCCGTCAATGAGCTCGCTCGCCTGTCGACCCACTAAGGCTACCCTCTGGGAGGCTAAGCTGATCGCGCGGTGCCGAGGCTATCCCTCAGCTACTCAGTAGCCGAGGCCGAGCGCTCCCGTCAACGAGCCCGCTCGCCCGTCGACCCGCTAAGGCTACCCTTTGGAGGGCCGACATAAGGGTCCGAGCCTCCTACATCGGGCAAATCGAACACCTGACGGAACCAATGGGTCCACGTGTCCCCTTGACCACGTTGACCCATCACCGAGCGGTCAACGACTCAGCGGTGAGAAAACACCCGTAAACATGTTCATATGTCAGTTCTCAGCGCGTGGTATGGAGAATGTTGAATAATGTGTTGAATATTATGTTGAACATAATGTTGAACATAATGTCCAACATACTGCATCAGATTTTTGAGATGTAGATCAAGCCTGGGCGTAAGAAAGATGTGAGGATTTTCTGGTTGCTGGTTATTGCCTTCAACGGTTTGGGAGTTTATCCGTCAACCGAAGAATCGTCGTAGATTCTGTTGGGATCGAGTATCTCTCGTTTCTTTTAAGACGATTGTAGAGAGAGAATGTTTTTCGCCCACATTTGGTTATTGTTGTTTTTAGAAGATTTGGCGAAGCTATTTCCTAGCGTGGCTTCGTTAATTGTGGACGGCCTCTTCCCAGATTCGATCAAGTTTACTTTCTTTGACGGCTCCATAATTGAAGGGGAGTGTTTGTTTAAAAGAGGTGAAGATTGGCGGCTAGGGTTTCACGGTTTGATTGACAGCTTTTGCGAAAGTTGTAAGGAGCTCTGGAAGGAGGCTGATGACAACGAAGGTAGGGGATCAAGAGAGTTGATCTTTGTCAGTTTAGCAAGGGGATCTTGCATGCAAGGGGAGCTTGCGTAAATTACTCCATAGGGTTGATTGAGATCACCCCTAATGGTTTGTATTGATGGGGGTGTTGTTCCTCTTAGTAACACGTGGTATTGGTGATTGTAACCATTAATATTTAGTGGAGTTATTTGATTTTCTAGGCGAGACTCCTCAGATGTAGATGTACGCACCGAACTGCTTTACCAAATTCTTTGTGTCACATTGATTGCTCTATTTTATCAGCGTGTTTTATTGGTTGTGCTTACGTACTAAACTTCAAAACTCACCTGATCGGACTCACTTGTTGCTTGAAAGCTCACTCGTGCAACCTGACCTGGATCCTACGAGTTCGAGGCATCAATACTGAGCAATGACACACAAAGGAGCAGAAGAATCACAAGATCCCAACTCGATATGTGCCCGATGAAATATTGGCATTTTTCAAAAAATTAAACTGTTATGTGAACAGAGCAGCGGTTCCCATTAATAAAATTTCTAAAACCCAAAACAAAAGATGCCTGTACTCTTATTTATATAAAGCTTCTCTAAACCCCCAAATCCCACCTTCTCCTCTCCTTTGCCCACCCTCAAATCCCCCAAAAAATCTATCTCTTCCGCAAAAAAATTGATCTTTTTTCGGTTTCTTCGTCTCTGATCACTTTCCACCATGCGAATCTGGTCGAAATCCTTAGGGGACGGTGGAGTTCAGCTGATATCGTTTTGACGTAAGAATGTTCGTTCCAATTTTTTTCAGGATTATTTCGGCGATCTAGGGTTTATTTCGCTTTCCATAGGCTAAATGCATTGTTTCTCCCGAACAGTGAACAAGATGACTGGCTGTTTGGGCTTCTACCCTTTCAGATTCGATTTTTCTCATCTTTTATTTTGGGTATTCGTACTGGATCTGAGGTGTCTCAGCTTGAAAACGTCAAGAAGGTAGGATTTTGGTTAGTGTTTTGTCTTCTTTTTTGGTGGTCTTTGATGTCCCTGGAGAAGAAAAAGGAAGGGCCCAGAGGGGCTTCAGTCGGTGCAATAGTGAATGGAGCTAAAGTCTTTGACTTGAAAACGGAGAAGAAGAGGAAATCAGGTGTTTCGAGTGAAGTTGAGGAGAATTCTACTGTGAGGAGGAGGATTTTGAGGTCTGATGTGGCCAAACAGAGGGAGAAAGAGGCAGAAGAAGCAAAGAAGAAAGCTTTGGAAAAGCGTGTTGTTGTGCTCGCTCTTGAAAGATGTATCAGGGAAAAGAACAGCATTGATCGGGTGATCTCTTTCAAGCAATTGACAGTTGAAAATAAGAGGGTTCTGCGGTCAAGTAATGGTAGGAAGACAGGATTTAGCGAACCCCATGCAGAGAAATTTGCTGAGGAGGCTGCTGTTAGAGAAGGTAATGATGGGATAGAAGGTAGCACATGTGAGGAGGATATTGAAGCTCAGCAGGACATCATTGCAAAGTCTGATGTTTCCAAGAAGAGTGAAAAGAATGGCATCGAGGATAAGATAGCTGTAGACGATGACGGCAGCGCGGTGGAGATAGTTACTGAAGATGTGGCTCTTGGAACTGACCATGATCAGAGCAGAGTTTTAACTGCCAAAGATAACGATGCAGAGAAGATAAATTATGAAGAGGAAATAGTAGTAGAAAAGGATGATGTCTCCAGGGGCATGAAAGGGTCTGTCACTCAAATGAAGGGATCTGGAGAAGCATTTGACAGTAATAAGAAGCACGCTACCGAAGAGGTTGCTCCTGGATCTGGAAATCATGGGGAGGGATTCAACTGTACCTTAAGCAAAAGGAATGGCACAGACGAGATAAACTTTGATCCAGCTAATAGAACAGAGTGCAAGACACACATGGAGTTGGATGTTGCCGAACAGATGAAATTTGAGGATGCTGATGAGGGTCTAGTTAGGGCAGAATCTGCTTATGAAACTGGCCATGAGATTGAGCGTGATGTCAGAAATATGATACCCAAGGTCAAGATTAGGGTTGAGAACAGGAGGTTTACAAGGTCACGGACTGCTAAGGTAATTGAAGATGCCGATGCTAATACTGATAAACAGATATCTACAGAAAAAGTTTCTTCTGAAGGTGATCAGAATGGGAACAGCTGTGACATTGGCAACCAAACAGGTACTAAAATTGAGGAGATGATGGTAGATTCAGATATTTGCGAGAAAAATATTACCAGAGGGAAGACTGAAGCTGGGAAGAGGAGAGACATGATATCAGATGTTGCTAAGACCTGGGGCAAGGCTGACAGCAGTAATGGGAGAAAGAAATCTATGGATTCAGGGTTAGAATCAAAGAGAAGCAGGGATGCATCTGATGATATCATTGACAGGAAGAAGACCAAGACAGATTTGTCGAGTTATAAACGGGATCAAACTGAGGAACTTCAAGAAAGAAAGAAGCTGATGATGGGTTCAACTAGAAGCTGCATTTTGGGATCCATAGAAACTAAGCCGATTAAGATACAGAATGATGGTTCCAGTGTTAACAGAATCAAGTCTAATTATAACAGGGGCAGCAAGTTGGAAGACACAAAAGTTAAATGGAGTAAACATTTAGGTCAGATGACGCTTAAACAGCTGAAACAAAATGCTCATCTTTCAGCTAGTTTTAGTAAAGATGGCTTCAGCAATTCTCACCACATAAAAACTAAGGTACGAGGTAGACCCCGGGGTTCTGGTTTTCTTTCAACAAACAAAAATATGATTGTGTATGAAAAATCTCACAATCAGATGGGTATGAGAAAAACTTCTTCCAAGAAGCAGAGGTTCTATGAGGCTGGAATAGGTGCTGAACCATTATTTCCATTAAAAGAATCCAAGATTGTGGATGCTTCACGTGACACGAAAGATGTTATATATCAAGAAGAGAATACAACTCAAACAAGAAAAGAAAAGGAGGCGGAACTTAGGAAGGCTAGAATGGAGCTTAGAGACCAGATAAAAGGCATGCTTCTAAATGCTGGTTGGAAAATTGATTTAAGGCCTAGGAATGGCACAAATTATAAAGATACTGTGTATGTATCTCCAGAGGGATGCACTCACTGGTCAATTGTAAAGGCATATCATGCTTTTGAGAAAGAATTTAGTTGTGAAAATAATAATAATGGTAAGCTATTGTCTGGAAAGCATAGGAAATCACTGAAGTCAAGTCTACCATCATTTTTTGCTATATCTGAGGAGTCTCTCAGCATCTTGAAGCATCCAATAAGCAGGAGGAGAACTAACAAGGAAATTGAAAAGGCTGAAATGAACTTTGGAGAGGGTACCAAAAGTAAAAAACAGAAGAAACACAACAAATCTTCAAAATTGAGGTCTTCTCAGAAGAAAGGAGGGATGTCCAAAGGGAGTGTAAAAAAATCAAGGAACGGTGCCAAAGGGGCTTTTAGTCCTGCAGGCAAGAAACTGCATATGGGAAAATACAGAAAAAAACAGAAAGGATGTGCTCTCTTAGTTCGCAGCTTTAACCAAGATGCAGAAACTGGTGTTGGTGTTTATGTTCCGTATGCTTGGAAACGGACCATTCTCTCTTGGATGATTGATTTGGGAATCATTAATGAAAATGCTGCAGTGAAGTACATGAATCGAAGACACACTAAAACATTGTTGAAAGGGGAAATTAGGAGAGAGGGTATCCATTGTAGATGCTGTAGCAAAATATTTACTGTATCAGATTTTGAGATCCATGCCGGCAGCAAACAATGTGACCCATTCCAAAACATATTGCTAGAGGAAGATGACACTTCACTTTTGCAGTGTCAGATAAATGCATGGAAAAGGCAGGATGAATCTGAACGCAGGGGGTTTTACTCAATCAACACTCATGGTGATGATACAAACGACGATACATGTGGCATCTGTGGTGACGGTGGTGACTTGATCTGCTGTGATGGTTGTCCTTCCACTTTTCATCAAAGCTGCTTAGGCACAGAGGTATTTTAAAATGTCAATCATTGGATCGACAGGTGGCTCTGTAATTGGTACAATTTTTTTCTCTGCATGTGGGAGTTCGAAAGAAGATATTAATAACTTCTAAACTGTTAGACGTGCTTTTTGATTTTTGCCTGTCTTTGCATTATTTTTGAGAGGAATATCTTTGCTTCATTGTGCAATTGAAAGGTGAGGAAAGAATTCAATTTTTGGGCACAAACCTTGAGCCAATCAAATGACCAAAAGAGCTTTGATTATCTGCCAAATATTTAAAAAAAAGTACTCCAACTCAGACATGTAACTGAAGCTATATGCTTTTCAGCTTTACCTGTAAATATATTAACAAGACTGTACTCCCTTTTTTAAAATAAAATTGTGTTATCAATTACCTTTACCAATTGCTTGGTAGGAGACATCTGAGGCATGTAAATGTTTTCCCTCTGCAGATGCTTCCTCCTGGCGATTGGTACTGTATGAATTGCTCTTGCAGATACTGTGCATCAAATTCTGGTACAATTGCTCAAGAAAATGGATCAACCAATTCCAAGTTGATTTCTTGTTCCCAATGCGAGGAAAAATGTATGCATCTATTAAATTATTACCCATATGTTTTCTATTTTTGCCTTCATCTAATCATGATTATGCTGATGATTAGAATTAATGAATATTTGGCAACTAAAAATCTGTAGATCACCAGATGTGCATCCCTGAGGAAGATGTTGTAATAGTCAGTCCAAGTCGGTCTTGCAGTTCATTTTGCGGTCAGACATGCAACGAGGTACGGTTACCAAGTTTAAGTTTTTGTAGATCTAGTTACACCATAGGGTATGAGAGCCTAGTGTCATGCGACGAGTGTAAACATATAGAATGAGTAAAATTATTAGCATAAGTTATGGAACAAACATCTTGGTCTACTCCTATTATGTAGATTTTCTTTACTATTCCTGTCACATCAAGTCAATTACATATATGGAAGTTCTGCTTCTGCTACGTCTCATGCTTTCTACCGCCGCTCAAGAGGGAACCTGAATTTCTTGTCATTATTATTGCAGGTCTTCAAGAAATTGCGAATGCTTCTTGGTGTAAAGAATTATTTGGATGAAGGGTTTTCATGGACAATTGTACAACGTTTTGATGAGGATTTGCCTGGAGCTGTATGTACTCTTGATCGAATGGCTGAATGCAATTCCAAGATCGCTGTTGCTCTTGCAGTTATGGATGAGTGTTTTCTGCCTATTATCGATCAGAGAAGTGGGTTCAACTTGATTCACAATGTTGTCTACAATTGTGGGTAGGAATCAACTACACTTTTATTTAATTAACTGCATCATTTTTGGCAAACATCTTTTCTGCTGCATGAATAATTTATATACCAAATTTGAACGTATAACTCATTTTCTGTAGTGATGTCTGCCACCTTAACTAAAATAAACACTCTTAATAACACATCGTGTAATGGCTGCTTTCACCTACGTTATATATATACACACACACGTTATATATATACGTTATATACACACACACACGCGATATATATATATACTAGTCATAACCCGTGTCCGTGGGCACGGTGCATTTAAGATTTTCTTCCGCGAAAACTTTGTCCCCCAAAAAATATTTCTACAGCCAAAATTTAAAAGAACAACAAATTAGCGTTAAAAAATTTAGAGGCACGACCGCCTTCGGCAAGAAACAATAAATTCGGTGCTCCTTCGGCGCAGAACAACAAATTAGCGTATAAAAATTTAGCGGGCGCCTTCGGCGCGGGCGCCTTCGGCGCGGGCGCCTTCGGCGCGGGCGCCTTCGGCGCGGGCGCCTTCGGCGCGGGCGCCTTCGGCGCGGGCGCCTTCGGCGCGGGCGCCTTCGGCGCGGGCGCCTTCGGCGCGGGCGCCTTCGGCGCGGGCGCCTTCGGCGCGGGCGCCTTCGGCGCGGGCGCACGTGTCCTCCGCCACTCGCAATCGTTGGATCGCGATCACGCACATGCCAGCCAGATAAGAGAGCACACAGTGCACTTGTTTGATGTTGATCCTACGGGCGATGGGGCTCGCCCTGCCCAGGGTCCATATCAAAGCCTTTAGTGTCACCCCGAGCTTCTTCGTTCTGATAGCAATGTTATTGTTATCTAGCCACTAGCCAGCCGCCCCCAGGCTAACGTATCTGGACTTCAAGAGGGCCCTGGAAAGCCATGCAGCCTGCTCGTGTCGCCACATGGCGGCGACCAAGCCGCCCAGCCCACTCAACGGGAAAGAGATCGATCCCCAGAATGACGACGACGACGACGACAAAAGCTTTTAGGCGAGATTGCGTAGGTTGTTAGGCATCCTTGGTGCAACACTTCCCCCGTCAGCTTGCGGTCTTGACCAAACCCCGTTAGGCAACTCCTGCCCATCCCCAAACCGTCGTCTCGGACTTTGTCAATTGCATGATGCAATACAACTCCTACAAAGATCTGTCAATCAAACAAAACCGAGGACAATCACTAAAAGAACAACAAATTAGCGTTAAAAAATTTAGAGGCACGACCGCCTTCGGCAAGAAACAATAAATTCGGTGCTCCTTCGGCGCAGAACAACAAATTAGCGTATAAAAATTTAGCGGGCGCCTTCGGCGCGGGCGCCTTCGGCGCGGGCGCCTTCGGCGCGGGCGCCTTCGGCGCGGGCGCCTTCGGCGCGGGCGCCTTCGGCGCGGGCGCCTTCGGCGCGGGCGCCTTCGGCGCGGGCGCCTTCGGCGCGATAGGTTGGTTAGACCTCTGCTTGACGCCCAAAAAACTCAACCCGCCTATTTGAACGCACATTCCCTGTATTTTTTTTGGGTTTCAATTTTTTTGGGGTCAGCCGAAAATAAGCTCAGCCGATATAAAGTTCTCTTTTGCATACTTGTAATTTAAGTTGCATTTTTTTTGGGTTTCATTTTGTGTGTGTTTTTTTGGTCATTTTTGAATGAAGAGTATTAAATGCTGATGGTGCCAATTTAAAAAAAAAAGCTTTTGTATTCTCCCAACAAATTTTCCCCCAACCCAAAAAATTTTCCCCCCAAAACTTGATGTGACATTGCCACATAGGACAAAGTTCAAAAACAGCTCTCAATTGTAATATAGATATCTATTCTATATTTGATGAAGATTTTGAATTATGTCCTACTAGGATAAATGTTAGGGCTGACTAGGACAAACATACATGATGACTAGGACAAACAAAAATGAGTTGGAATTTTGAAATTTTGGGAGAAACCTTGGGGGGAAGTTTGAATTTTAGTGGGAGTTTTGAAATTTTGATGGGAGTTTGAAATTTAAAGTTTGAAAGATATTTTATCATCATGGCACCAAAAGTTTGAATTTGAAAAATCTATGAAACAATTGGGGGGAAGTTTGTATTTTAGGGGGAAACTCTTGGTGGGGGGAAAATGAAAACATTTATTTTTTTGGGGGAACTACACAACAATTATTGTGCTTTAATTTTTTTTTTGGGACTAAAATTTTGAGGAGGGGAATATCTTAAATAAACCGTGTCTTATGGACACGGGTAATGACTAGTATATATATATATATGTATGTATATATATATATATATATATATATATATATATATATATATATATATATATACTAGTCATAACCCGTGCCCGCGGGCACGGTTCACTTAAGATTTTCACCGCGAAATCTTTGTTCCCCCAAAAATTATATCCACTGACAAAATTTAAACAACGACAAATTAGCGTAAAAATATTTCGCGGCACGTGTGCCTTCGGCACGAAACAACAAATTCGACGCATGCGCCTTCAACCCAAAACAACTAATATGGAATGAAACAATAAATTCGACGCATGCGCCTTCGACTAAGAACAACAAATTCTGCTCGAGCGCATTAGGCACGAAACAACAAATTAGCGTTAAAAAATTTAGCGGGCGCCCTCTGCGCGGAACAACAAATTAGCGTAAAAAAATTAGTGCGCAGAATAACAAATTCGACGCAGGTGCCTTCGACACAGAACAACAAATTCATCGCGGGCGCCTTCGGTGCAGAACAACAAATTAGCGTTGAACAACAAATTTGGAGGGGGTGCCTTCGGCGCGGAACAACAAATTAGCGTAAAAAATCGACGTGCGCGGTCACCCTAATAATGACAGCATGCGGGGCCCAGTGTGAGTGTATTAATTACGACGTTCTATTATCCCATTTGTATCTTTTCTTCTCGAGGAAGTCAAATGCCCTGATAGATAAGGATGATGCGAATATGCAACATATAATTCAGTGATAATATAACTTTTCCTTATTTTTGTTATAAATATTGTAAATTAAATGGCTATTCAACTTCCAAGGCCTCTTAAATTAAAAATCTCGAATTTCATTACCAAATTAAACCACATAAATGAATGGATATATGTTTTCTCCAAAAAATTACCCCCAAAATACAAAAGTTTTTCCTCTTCAAGTAGAAATCAGTACACAAAACATGCAAACTTGAAGGAGATCTAAAAATATAAAGAAGGGGAAAAATAAAAAATACAACAAAAACAAAACAAAACCGAAAATCAGATACGTTCATATTAAGCTAGCAAAATACATGAAATGTTCATCTTCTTAGGGATTCAGGCCTGCGTCATCCTACTGCTGTTTGTTTTTTTTGTTGTTTCGTTTTACTTTTCATACTTACCAAAAAAAGAATACATTTTACCTCATTCATAACCACTACAAAATTACATCTATATACAATTAACAATACAAATATTGCACCTACTAATTTCAAATTTATTGAAATCACAATCAAATTAGCGTTGAACAACAAATTTGGAGGGGGGCGCGGAACAACAAATTAGCGTAAAAAAATCGACGTGTGCGGTCACCCTAATAATGACAGCATGCGGGGCCCAGTGTGAGTGTATTAATTACGACGTTCTATTATCCCATTTGTATCTTTTCTTCTCGAGGAAGTCAAATGCCCTGATAGATAAGGATGATGCGAATATGCAACATATAATTCAGTGATAATATAACTTTTCCTTATTTTTGTTATAAATATTGTAAATTAAATGGCTATTCAACTTCCAAGGCCTCTTAAATTAAAAATCTCGAATTTCATTACCAAATTAAACCACATAAATGAATGGATATATGTTTTCTCCAAAAAATTACCCCAAAATACAAAAGTTTTTCCTCTTCAAGTAGAAATCAGTACACAAAACATGCAAACTTGAAGGAGATCTAAAAATATAAAGAAGGGGAAAAATAAAAAATACAACAAAAACAAAACAAAACCGAAAATCAGATACGTTCATATTAAGCTAGCAAAATACATGAAATGTTCATCTTCTTAGGGATTCAGGCCTGCGTCATCTTACTGCTGTTTGTTTTTTTTTGTTGTTTCGTTTTACTTTTCATACTTACCAAAAAAAAGAATACATTTTACCTCATTCATAACCACTACAAAATTACATCTACATACAATTAACAATACAAATATTGCACCTACTAATTTCAAATTTATTGAAATCACAATCAAGAGTTCCACCAAGCAAAGTCATCTGGCCAACAACTCCCTTCTTAATCCACAACAGCATTTCACTCTTCACATACATCAACATAATATGTTCACATTGTACAAATTGCTCATATTGTTTATGTTGTTTTTCACATACAACAGCAAAATACTCTCACATACAGCAGCATCACACCTCACATATCCGAGTAGCATATCCCCAGCAGCATAACACTTTCACATTGTTCCTGTTGTTTCTTTTTGACACCAATTAAATTCAAAGATAACGCCCCAAGCTATAAAAGAAAATCCCATATCTGCAAATGAAAAATCAAAGTGTCATGTTACATAATAATTCATATGAAAGATATGAAAGTCAAGAAACAAAATATGATGATGTCTACAAATCTTAACAAAATATGCATGTAGCCCTATTTACACAGTTTATCAAATATGCAAAATATAAAGCTAGATGCCTCTATAATTCAACGCAATCCGATTAATTAACAAAAGAACATAAATGTTTGCAAATGCAACTTGTGATTATATATATGCCAGTTGAAGCAAGCTATTACCATTTGAATCAAATTATAGCCACTGATGATGATGGCCAAAATTACAACTTTTTAACAAAGGAAAAAAGAATTTAGCAGATAACAATCAATAATCTAACAATATAATTTTACCATACAGTAGCAGGCCAAAACTACTGCTAAAAAAAGATCCACAGATGATCACAATAAAAATTTCAGCTTCATATTTAAACATTAAGCCACCAATCTGAACTATCAGCCATTGAAGCAGAGAACAAACCAACAAAAATGACGAAAAATAATACATCAAAAAGATCGAACCCAAATCTATCAATAAAACCATGATTAGTATTAAGAAGCAAGCATCCAAAGCTCAAATTCAATGAACCTCAAAATAAGAAAAGAAAATCACCATTTATATATCTTTAATCAATAATCTTTTACAAACTGTGAGACGATCTGATTCAGCAGATGTTGCTTGCGACCTCAATAGATCCAAACAACAAAATGATCGGATAACAATGAACCCTTCTATATCCATGTCCCTCTCTCTCTGTGAAACTATTTAACTTAAATCCCTCTCTTAAGTAGATGTTGCAATATTTGTCCTGATTTTATAGCTTGCTTTAGCTCAGTGTCTTCTAAACTTGGCTTTTCTTTCACTTTCATAGATGCTAGCATTGAAAGCTTGAAACCAGCGTTATGGGCTTATACGCACATGAACTATGTTTAACATTCTAATTTTTCCTTCTTTGCGTTGTCCATAGATAACCAGCAAGTTACTCCACCACTCCTACCAATTGAAGGGCGTCTTGAAATCATACTCAATATTGATTCTATAAAACGTCTAGACTTATCTCCTCTTCATGCAATAGCTTGAAAGGATATCAAACATCAGGTAAGCTAACATTGTGTATGGCTAAAAGATGTGCCAATTCATGTAGATAGTCTCCTAGTTACACCGAAAGAACTCCTAGAACATACAGTTGGATTAACTATCAATTATGAAAGGTAAGATCCATATGATAGTCTTGAACTCTCAGAACTCAGTGATGTTAGGTTATGGGTTGTAAGACTTGATGCTATCTGTCCATGGTTTCATGTGGTGCTTGACTGGAGAGTTGTATAGCTTGCTCGATACGCAGCAATGCTGGTTCCCCATCAGGTAAAAATATATGGAAGCTCTACTTAATTTTAGATCACAAATATTCTTTTTTGATATAAAGAATGCAATAGCATGGCAAACAATATCTAAGTAAGATGATACCACAGACTTACCCTTCTTTATCATAAATGGACAGTAATGAATTTTAAATCAAATTCCATAGAGAATTAGGTGAAAGCAAAATTCATACTTCATGGTCATTATGTTAATAAAGAAGTAACATTAAGGTACGATTTGCATTTCAGAGAATTGACGGTTCTTTCATATATCTGAATACATTATTTCATTTAGATGAACTATTTAGCATATCTTGTATGGTGAAATTTCTGGCAGATGAGCATGAGAATGGGCATGTTTAACAATGAGGCCATGGAATTGTTTGTTATGATTAATGCCTTCACTGTTTATTCATGGTTGAAGCAACAACACGTCCCAAAGCCAAAATTAAAGACGAAAGACAGTGCCAGGATTCTTAGTTTTGGCATGGAAGCTGAATTGTTTGACTTGAATGAAAATCAAAGGATGAATCCTTCATAATAGCCTAACATGGGGAAAAATGGAAATTCTCGAGTTTTAAGATGGCATCAACATTTTTTCTGGAATTTGGTCTCTGATCACTATAGATTTTATTCTGAGATCATGTGAGTTTGCAATCTGGAATGATATATTCTCTTCAGGAAATATGGGTGTTTGCAATGTAAAATGTACCCACGGGATCCAGATCATTTAGCCTTTCTTATATCTTGGCACCGAACCTGCAAACCCTGAAGAGAACCCTGGTATTTGTTGGAAATAATGAGAAAAAGAGTATTTTTCATAAACATTGTATTGCAAAATAAATTGTTAATGCATGAAACCTTTCTCCTTTGGTATCAGTTTGTTGTGTATTTTGTGTTCTTTCATGTCCTTACTAATAAAATAAATGGTTGCATTAAGATAGATTTATTGATTATGCTGACATAAAGTATTCTAAGATCTTATTTGCTCTTATTATTACTTCTGTTTGTAATGACCAAAAAGAAAAAAGTTGTTTGTAAACCAATGTTTTATCAAAGTTAATATTTTCTCTACCTCAAATTTCATCCATCTTTTAACCCTTACTTTTCAGAATCTGTTGCATGACAAAGACCAACATAATGAAAGGAATTTTCATCAAAATGAAAGTATTTTCAATATAATGGTACTTTTATTAGTATCCTATAATATAAAACATTATCATGAAATTAATAATTTATCATCAAACTAACAACTAACCTACAATCAACATCCTGGGAAATGTCTACACGTAACGACTCACAACCAACCTACAAACCCTGAAGATACACCTGGTATTTGTTGGAAAGAGGGAGGAAAAGAATATTTTCATACTACAAAACAAATAACAATTAACATCCCTCAAATTTTATGGCCTGCTACAAATTTAGAATTCAAAACAATTAGCCAGCAACCCTATTCAAAACATCCCTCAAATTTTATGGCCTGCTACAGATATATGATTCAAAACAATTAGTCAGCAACCCTTTTTTTCCATGCTAAGCCCTACTACATATATATGATTGACTCAATTCTGAAAACCTTATGGCCTCATGGGCACAACTAATAATCATTAAAACAACTTATAATAAAAAATTATGGGATTGGCACATTGACCCCCTAAGCTGGCCTAATCAATAGACTACCCAGAGGAAGCTTTGGAACGGGTCCGTGGGAGGGAAAATTACTACGATGCAGCTCGCCAGCCTAGTGAGGAGGCAATGTTACTGTAGCACCCTTCACTTGATGAAATTACTGTTTCCATAATGTTCGATGCCTATAAATATTGTGATTTCCCAGATTAGGATGTAACTAATTATATGAAACCTTAGCTCAAAAATCCCAGAATTGAAGGTAACCAATATTTTCATATTAGTGGTCTGGTAAAGTGCATCCAAATAGTGCATATGTTTAGTAAAAGAGTCAGCATCTGGTACGGGTACAACTTCATAAAAGAAGTTACATGCCATATAGAAGATCACAAAAGTGTATTTTCATGTTGAAATCACAATGCAATATCAAAATACAATAAATCATTATGTTTTACATATCCTTCAATCAATTGTACATATAGAAATATGAATTTCATTCATAAAGAGCAATTACTACTACATATGGGAATTTAATCGAAGAAAAATAACATTTTCTCCAAAATTAAAAATAAAAAAGAAATAGAAAATATCATGAAGGGATAATAATGAAACATATAATTTGCACCAGTTAGGTCATGTTCTGTGTATTGCATACCTGGATACCAGTAGTAATGCTCCTAAGAAAACGTCTCCTTTATGAACTCCCAAGGCTTAAAGCTCTGCATTGGCTTGATCAAAAGGTTGGGCACATCGATCCGCGGGTGCATCACGACCTTCTTCGCATGCAAAACCCCCTCTAAATTCAAAAAAGTGTAAGAATCCATTCTAACAATACTCATATACCCACCTACCAATACAGGTATGCATGTATGATTTTTAGTTCGACCACGATTCATATTTATATTAAAAAATTTACTGTTTTCTCTTATGGTTTCTGGCACCCTGATCATCTTACATATATAGTCATGAAGCTCTTTAGAAAGCTGCAAAAGTATCATGCTAATAAATCAAGCATAACCACTAAACAATTAGAAGTATCATGATAATTTTCAAGCAAAACATGAACACACCATGATAATCATGTATAAACTTTTTTTAAAATCACATAAACACTTATTTAGGACTAAAAAGGCAACCACTAACCCCATGAGATTAACCTGGACCTGCACAAAGAGATCATAGTGGGAGATCGGCACCAAAAAAGTCAACCACTTTCGTATTCTTCTTCTTCTTCGTCTTCTTGTCCTTCTCCACCTCTGCAAATTCCCTCTGATCAAAATCTCCTCATCAAAAACACTTCGATCAAAATTGGTACAGACAACAATCAAAAGCGGTACTAATTATAAAAAAGGAACAACAATCACAAAACTTACTTCTAATGTCTCTCTCTTTGGATGGGCACTCGACATGATTCGTGGCTTTGAAAAACGCAACATTCAGGTCCTTCTTGATCGGCAACGCCATGTCTCACCTTGGAATTCCTTCAAGAACTACAATCACGAAACTTATCCCAATCTCATCAAGATTCCTTCAACCAAAAAATAATAAAAATAAAAATAAAAAACTCAATGAATATGCTTTCTATGAATATGCTTTCTCAATAGTCTTGAACAATAAGACAATTGTTGTATTAGATGAAAATCCTTGCTTGATTTTAATTTTTTATGTCAAATAGAATTTGTTCCTAACACATCTGGCACAAAATTTCTGCCATGGTTACTTTCTTAAAATGCCAGAAACTAAACTTTGAGTCCACTGGAACTTTTGCAAAACAAATCCATTGGTGAAGAATTAGCATACATGCAAAGCATAAGCCATTTCCGCATCTCAACATAATTTTTTTTGGCATTTTAACAAAAGGGAAAATGAATTGTACCTACACAAACGTTCAAAAAGGCATAGTTCGTTTATGATAGAGAATCAGTTGCCATCATTTAGCAAATTTTCTGTAAAATAAACCATGCGAAGGAAGTCCATTAGATGAATACAAAAACACCCCCAAAGAAATAAAAGAAAATAACAAAAGCATGGATGTCATGCATATAAATGGACAGTTTCATCAAGAATTCTTGCCAGATCTGGGGCATTCTCTTCGCTTCATGCTTTCTGTAATTTTCTAAAAAGAAAGTTATCTGAAATTAAGAATTTTTTGAGGTCTACTTATGGGATGAGTTCTTTTTCCTACATTTGATTTGGGCACCCAGATTTATAGCAAATCCACATGCATACCTCTATGTGCTGTCTAATGACAATTGACTTGCTAAATTGCATGCATGGACAATATGAGCTCGATGAGACAAAATAATGAACATGTTCAGAATAGAATTTTTTTCCTAGCTACAATATTGTCACAAACTTTCTATCATGGTTACTCTCTTAAAATGCCAGCACTAACTACACTTTGAGTTAACTGAAACTTTTGCAAAACAAATACATTTGTGATGTCTCGTGCCCTAAGCTAAGGGAGACGTGCTCTCTTCTTCAAAGAAGAACATGATGCTGACTTTAAAAAGTTCTCTGAATAAAAAAGTTAAGGAATCAGATCACTGGGTTTAAAGGATCAACATCAACCATTCAAATAAAAAATTGTTGGGGGGACAAAAAATAAAGAAATGTGGTTTTTAGATATCAGAAAGATCGCAACATAAATGAATTATATTCTGAATCTACAGTAAAAGAAGATAAAAATGAAGTAACTAAATAAAAAGAGAGTGGAAATGGGGGAAAACTCGTATTGTAGTTGTACTGCTGCCAATGATGCATTCAACATTGAAGGATAGATAGTCGTCGTACGATGAGAGAGGGAGGAGGTTGTTGAATGCCTCGGCATCAATCAAAGAGATGGGATTTAATGATACCTGCTCCTTTAGCAACAGCATTTGCAACCAATGACATAGGCACATGGTACTTATTTAATCCCAGTTTCAACAAAATTAAAAGATTTAATGCTAAGAAAATAGGATTAATACTCAGGAAAACCTTAGGATCCATCACATTGCTAAATAAGATGGAATAGATGAAACCAAATCAAATGGTAAGTTTGGTTTTTAAACAGATAATAATGCATAACTTTGGAATTGCGAGAAGGTGAAAAAACCTCTACATTGTCCCTTAAGTAGTCCGTAGCCCAACAAATCTGAAAAATGAACTTAAACAATTAATACAAACAAAGTAAAATATATCTAGCACTATCAAAATATATCAACAAAATTTTTAGCAAGCAGTGCAAGTTCATCATGAATGTACGTGTCAGACATGTATGCACACCTGCCCATTCATCTTTTGAAGTGCTGTAGCAGCGTCATTTTCTGACGAAAACTTGCACAAAGCCATATACAGACCAATACAGACCACCATTAAAGAGAAGTCTATTTTTTAGGATTAGAAATTGCAGGCACACACTTTGTGCCACATCAATCGATAGCCAATAAAAAATCTGTGCTTCTATTGCTACATTTGGGCGTATACTTTTTTAATTTACCTAGATACTATCCTTCCCCGTCCAGCATGATAAGTAATAGTCATCTTTCTTGTCAACCGAATGATATGTATAAAGATCAATATAAACAGCCCCGCTAAAGCATTTACCAGTATCTTCATTAAAAATTCAGCAGGGATTTTAATGCTACAACCTGGGCTTTGTAAACCATGACTAAACACTGTATTAGAGTACATAGACCTTACATTCTTTGATGGTAGAAGCCATGAAGTACTTCTTCCCTCAGAATTATATGTAATGCACATCAACAAAAAGAAAGTATGATAAAAGTAGTTCCAAATTATCAAAAATGCGTATCCTTGGATAAACCAATGTTATGAACCAACTGTGAGCAAAACCATTCCAAATTATCAAAACATGCAAAAAATCCAGTTCAAGCAATGTTTTCCAAATTATCAAAAATGCATTATCCAAATTATCCAAATTCAAATTATCCAAATTCAAAAATGATGGGAGTTAAAACCAAATTATCCAAATTCCAAATTATCCAAATTATCCAAATTGCAATGCAATGATTTAACTGCAATAAAAAAACTGGAAAACTCAAAAATATTTTGGATTATCCAAATTGCAATACATTGGTTTTTAAGTTAACATCAGGATATGATTGGTGGCATGGAAGACACACATAAATACATAAGCTCTCCCATGCTTTTCTCTAGAAGTTATTGCCTAACTAATAAATAAAACATGGTGTATGCAAAGGAAATATTACGGCTGGCATACTCACAGGTTGTGCTCTAATATTGGGTCAGTATCAGGTTATTTTTTAAGTTTAATTTAACAGCCTTTTTTAATAAGTTGCTCTGAATCGGCCTTTTTTACCGTCAACTATTAAAGGATGTTTAAAGGATGTTAAATTGAACTAATATAGTCAATTATCAAATTGAAATGGAAAGGTGTTTGTCAATTTGTTTGATCATTGGAAAGGTGCATGTCAATTGAAATAATGTTATGGAAGGATCATAAAGTGTCACCACAAAGTTGTATCTTTATAATCGTTAATGCACGTTCTAATGCTGAAATTTTTTTAAATGGATGTACTTTAAATGAAGATGAAATAAAATCCTAATTTTAAATACCTGATAATTACCGAGCTGATGAAATCGAGCAATGCGGCTTTAGCTTCGCTGTCTCTCACAGAAGCATCAATCTGAACTCCTAGTGTTCCATCGTTAATATATGGACAAAAATTTGATAGTGTTGAAAATCAAAGAAAGGATGGATTAATCATAGAGACATGGGTTAAGTTGCACAATCGAATGAACATGTGATCATGGCGAACGTTCTCACCTGAACATGGAAGGATCACTGTTCCAATATACAAAAACCCTTGCTACTTTCGCAAGAAATTCTGGTAGTGGGCCAGATAAATTGTTGCAAGAAAGATCAAGTTCCTGAATTCCTGATAATGCACTCAAGAACAAAGGGATTGTTCCTTACAGTTACCACCCAACATCAAGCTATCTAAGCCAATACATCTGCCCAATGCAACTGGTATTTTCCCCGATAGCTTGCAAGAAATGAGCATCTCCAAAAATTTGCAAGAAATGAGCATCTCCAATCTCAAACTACCAAAATTCATTAAAATCTGCAAATAAGCATCTCCATATGCATCTGCAAGAAATGAGCATATCCAATTACCAAAATCTGCAAAAGATTAACAAAAACGATTAAAAATCCGCACATAATAAATCTGCAAGATAGGCGAACATGTATTAATGCTGACATTCACATCTTGCAAAACATGAAGGACTTAATTACTAAATGGTGAGGAAAGCAGAATTGCTCGTGAACATGCATCTCAAAACCAATGTCCTCCAACATCTGAGCCATTCAAATATCAAGCAATCAAAATCCCTGAAAACAGAACTTTTTAAAGATTTACCATCAAATTTTCCGATCCTTTAGCAGACATCAGTTCATTCCAATCCCCTTTTTTCTTCCCCAACAACTCATCAACGGGAATCGAATCGATCGCGGAAGTTCTCGAATCAAAACAATCAAATTAAAAAAAGAATAAAATTGAAATTCTCAGTATTAAACTGCTACATATCTACAAAGAACAAACCAATCTGGCAAGCAGCGCACTCTCACCTGAATCAAGGGCTGCAGCAGTAGAACCCATTCCACCATTTCTTCTCCTGTTGAGGCGAGCACATCGATGGAGAGGGCACTGGAGGTAGCGAAGGGGGAGGAGGCGAAGGGTTGGTAGAGTTATTGTGGGAAGCACATGGCACGCTTGACCTAAATCAAGCTTCTCGGAGCCGGAGAGAGAAAGGTCCCCCCAAAGTTTGGTCAGCTTGATCTAGGGTTGAGGCGATATTGTTTTTCCCCAAAATTTTCGCGTTCCCCTCGATTTTTCGAGTTCCCCCCAAAAATCTTTCACGGTCTGGCCTGCAGGGACCAACGCGCGTACGTGGCTGCATCGTAGCCTTCCCCAGAATAAATCTAGACCGTTCAGGGTGACTGGGACAAAAAATATATGACTGGACTTATGACTGGGACAAAATTCAAAAAAGGTTGTGTTTTATAGAATAGATATATATATATATATATATACGTTATATACACACACACACACGTTATATATACATTATATATATACATTATATATATACGCACACACATTATATATATACATTATACATATATACATTTTTTTTGAAAAGTACATATATACATTATACATACATACATATATATATACATTATATATATATGTATATACATTATATATATACGTTATGTTTATGAGAATAATGGGTATCATATGACACATGATGCTAAGCCTCATATGCGGCCAAAACGCATATCTAAGTTTTTTAAGGATCAGAATCATTCGTTTTGATCTTCATATTCTAAAACCTCAAAACACCAATTTTCGGGTGAACCCAATGTGTTCTGTCAATTCGTTTTGAGGTTTTAAAATATGTAGATCAAAACGAATGATTCTGATCCTAAAAAAAACAGAGGTGGGAGTTTTGAAGGCGTATACGAGGCTAAGCCTTATGACATGATATTAGTTATTCTCATATATGTCTATGTATATGTATATATATAGAGGAATATGGAGGTCAGCTGCCAAGGAGGAATTTCCTCTTTGGTTAGCTTACATCCACCTCTTTTCCCCCCTTTTTTGAATTTTTTCTCAGGTGCACATATTCTAAAACACCAAATTATTGGTGAACCCTATGTGTATTTGACACTCGATCCACTCATTGTTAAAAGTACTATTGTTCTGAAACCATTGAACTTGTAATGGGTGGATCAACGAGCAAAACTCTTTGGATTCATTTGAAAATTGATGATTTGGGATTTTAGAACATGAAGATCAAAATAAAGGTTCGGATTGAAGGGAAAAATAGTGGATGCGGGTTTTACGTTATTAAGGAGGAAATTCGTCTCCTTGTGTAACAGATACCTATTTTCTACACATGAGAAAACGGTATATGATCAGCCGGTGTAGGAAATTTCCTACACCAGCCTTCATATACTTCGATTTTCACGAGCCTTCATATACTTCGATTTTCACCATTTTTGAAGGTTAAGACCATTCATCGTCTTCTACATATCATGGATGATAAGAATATCAAAATTTAAGTGAAACCAACGTTATTTGACCAAGGTGTATCAATGGACAAATCCCCTAAGGGTTCTCTAAAATTGGGGGATTGGGGCTTTTTAACATGTACAACTCCAAACAAAAAAAATTACAAAACTGATGGAAAATAAGGTGTTTGGAGGGACGGTGTAGGAAATTTCCTACACCCGTTGCTTACATACCTTAACATATATATATTATGTATAAAATAAATGCAAGTGAGAGGATATCATCTTCCTCTATGGGCCTTAAAAAATTCACTCTCGTCTATGTTCTCTTGGATGATTGCCATCGTCTATGTTGATCTAAGCGTTATTAAACCTAAATAATCCAAAGATCTAGGAACCACATGCTCTACATGCTCTTTGCTTGTTAACCTAAGGATGGGAAAAAGTTATATTACTGTTAAAAAGCTTAATTTCCAACCCCTATATCAACGAGCAAAGAGTACGGGTTTCACTAGATTTTTGGGATGTTTGGGTTTTCAACTTGAACAACGCCGATTGTTCAAAAAAATAAGGCAGGGTGGACCTTTTGTCAGGGGCTGCAAATATCCATTATTCTCATATATTTATATTCCTATCCTAACACTTCTGTTTTAATAAATGAATAAAGTGGATAGCTCCCACCATCTTCTCTAAAGAGAAGAAATTTCCAAGAACCTGTTGACAGCCCCTGACTTGAACCCTTGACCTTTCCTACCACAATCAAGTACTCTACTCAAACTCTGAGTTCCTCAATGACCAACACATTGTTCTCAATTGTCTGATTATTTCAGGAATTTTTTCCTCCATTGTCACCTAATGGTTGTTTATTTGCGAGTTGGATCTTGTATATACCATGGTATAAGGTTTCGACCGATACCTTCCAGTATCGGGCGTTCCGTCCCGATTTCGGCCCTAACCGAGACAAAACCGGCCAGAACGTTTCTTCTTGGGTTTCGGCTGGAATGTTGCCATTCCGGATGGTTTCGGTCGAAACCCAAGAAGAAAATGAAGATAGATAGAGAAGAGGAACAACAAGAAAAGAAGACGAAGTTCAAAATCTAAAAAAAATCTAAAAAAGGGGAAGGGGAAGGGGAAGGGGATGGGGAAGAGGAAAAGGAAGAGGAAGAGAGACTTACCCAGGCCTGGCGCCGCCTCCAGCCCTCAAACCACCAGCCGCCTCAAGGTCAAGCCCTCCCACCTTCGTTTCCGTCAAGTCCGGGGGGGAGGGGGGTCAAGCCAGCGAGAGAAAGAGCCCTAAGCATTTTCTACACATTTTGCTGAGACAAACTTGTAAATAAAGGCAATATGTTTAGAAAAATGTGTATATGATTGTGAGCGCTAAAAGCCACTAATTGGCAAACTTGTAAATAAATGCAAAATGTGTATGTGACTAGCATCACTTTAATTACTAATGGGAAAACTTGTAAATAAATGTAATATGTTTAGCAAAATGTGTATGTGACTAGCAGTACTTTAGCCACTAGTTGCCAAACTTGTAAATAAATGCAATATGTTAAGCAAAATGCTTTTTGGAACTTTTAAATAGTATTTGATAGTTTAATAGTAGATACTAGATAGTATTTGATAGGTACTTAAGTATTTAATACTGCCGATACGGACGAAACGAAACGTACTTCCGAAACCACCGAAACGGACGATACCGATACCGAAATCCAAATTTTTGGAACACCGAAATTGAAACCGAAACTGAGACAAAAACTTTGGTATATACGATCATTTTACCATTGTTTGAAAAAACACACTATGAAGCATGTTACATAACCTTTTGTAGCATCGTGTTCAGCTATTTTATGCAGCAGGCGCTACAAATGCAGTTTATTTGAAGCGGTGCACTTTTGGAAAGAAGCATACAATATTGGAAAGAGACGCATGCTTTCATGTGCGAAAAGCATAACACAAAAGCGCATGCTATTTCTCCAAAAGTGTTTTTATCTTTAATCACATAAATTATTTGACATGGACCCAAAATTGATAGTTCACTCTTTTTTGGATTTATTAAACCTAAAAACTTAGGCCCCTATATCTCAGTAACGTCTTTGCTCCAGAACTTCTAGAATCAAAATGCTCTGCCCCTCCTCCCTACTTTTTTCCTCAGGCTTGGGATGGCTCTTTTATTTTCTGGTCTCATCTTGGGGGTTTTCGCCACTCCTTTTCATGTTGTCTCCATAGGGCGGATATAGGGTAGGCCAAGATTATGCCGAACATCAATTATAGAAATATCTATATGTCAATCAAATGGTGCATATATGGTTCAAAATTCAAATATTTGCTGTATCTCGTATCACCCGACTAATAGGACACGTCATTTGAATGGGTTTTCTCTGACAGTTTAATATCAATTTGTTGCCCAAAGGTTCTTCCTTTCATTTCCATGTAAGAAACTTGCGTGCCTTATTAACATATATTGAAACTATTAAATTATAGGAATTAGTATGAAGTATACTGATTACTGCCTTATAAATTCATTATTATAAACAAAAACAAGTTACCAGCTTACCTTCTGAAGATATTAAAAAACCAGTACTTTCCAATCATGGGGTTTCTGTGGTCCTTGCTTGTCCCTTAAACAGACCTTGTGTAAGTACATTGAATACAAAGATATATCATCTCTCTTTTCAAGTAAAGATCAACAACTAAGATATGATCATGTTACCTATTTCGAGTAACGGTAGGCCCCATACTGGATTTATTGCATATTACGCTCAATGTGTTTGAATTTTGAATCATGAATATTGTTGGATATTGGCCATTAAGCTCAAAATGGTTTTGATGATGATCACCACATTATGTGTTGCTAATATATCTAGTTGTTTGACTTAAATTAATTACAGTGTTATATCTTGATGGAGACAACATAGAGATGACAGGTTGGCTGACTCAAGGCTTGGAGGATAGGAGCTTAGAAGCCATGAAGAATCAAGAAGCTTGTTGTGTATTGTATTTTGATTCATTATGTACTTTGCTCTTTATTTTGTAGAATACATGTATGTCATGATTAGATCGTCACAAATACATTTATATCATTTACCATCTTAGAGAACTATTGAGAATCCTTGAACCCATCTCAATATGTTCCATGACCAAAATACTCTTATTTGTGTTTTTGGACCAACATCAGACGTCTGGAAGAGACTCTACAGACGTCTGGCATATTTGTCATTTACTTTGACACAGCCTAATGCAGTCGTTTGAAGTTATTTGGTTAGACGTCTGAACAGTTTCTCAGACGCCTGAGTGGTGAACTCTAGATGTCTAATTGCTGAGTGGTGGACGATATGTTCTTTTTGTCCATCCTCTGCCTTGGCCGTCTGATGTAGGATTCTTAGATGCCTGAACAGTGTCCCAGACGACTGAGTGTTGTACTCCAGACGTCTGAATGATGGGAGTTGGTTCCTCTGTTTGTTCCAAACAAACTCCGCGTCAGCCATCTGATGTTGAGTTCCCAGACGACTGAACAGCTGTCTGAACACTCTTATTCAGCCTTCTGATGACTCGGAAAATCTGCCTGTTTATAGCCGTTAGACTGCATTTTGCTGGGTCAGTTTTCTTAGTTTTTGTGTAGATTTGAGAGGCTATTTAAGCCAGTTTGTGAGAGAGATTTAAGCATTGATATACATTCACATAAGATCATTTTTGTGAGCTAAAATCTCAAGAGCAAAGCTTCAATCTTTCATCTTTCTCATTTTCCATCTTTGAGCTACATTGTTTATTGCGGTTGAATCCAAAGCTTAAGGAAAATCTCCAAGTGCACAAAGCTTGATTCTAACACTTGGATATCCACTCACCATTGCATAGCACTTCACTAGTAAGTTCATCTAATCAAGGCAATATGTAAGAGTGTAGTATCTTATTTGTTTCATTGTGAAACATTGCTCCCGGATTGTAGGAGTGTCTCTCAGAAGAGGTGTGGCCCTTGGAATAGGGTGTGCTATCTTAAGAATAGATAGTATGCAATTTTGGAAAAGATTGTGTGGCTCTTGGAAAAGAGTGTGGGATCTTGGAAGAGATTGTTGTATCCCGTTTTAGGGATTGTATTGTTTTTCTTCGGAAGAAGTGTTTTATAGAGGAAATCCATAAGACTCTGGAAAGAATGTGGGATTGGAGTCGGCATAGCCGAACCAGGATACATCGTGTGTTTGCGATTGTGTTGCTCTATTGTGTGTTTGCTAATTGTCTTGCACTTTATAATTTTGCATTTCAAGAATTTTGTTAATTAGTTTTAAATTGCCATTACACTATTCATACCCACTCTAGTGTGTTTCTTAGCATTGCAAGTAGATCTGATATCAGGGCTTGGTTGAAGCATTCTAACAATAAATGACGTTTGCAACTCTATCTATTTCTCATGAAGGACACTCAACCATTCGTCCTCCATTCAACGGCAACAACTCCTTTTGTATTGGAAGCAAAAGATGATTTGGTCGATTGGCCAAGACCTTTGGGACATCACCGAGGAGGGGTGTAAGGAGATCACAAAGCCCGTGAAGGAGAGAACAAATTCGAAGGATGCCATCAAGTACAATGCCAAGGCGATGTCGACTTTTTATTTCACTGTGGATGCCAATCAATTCAATCACATTTCAACGTGCAAATCAGCAAATGAAATTTGGCATCTTCTTCAAGTCACCCACGAAGGAACTTCAAAGGTAAAAAGATCGAAAATAAGTGTATTTCAATCTAAATATGAGCTTTTCAAAATGCAGGAAGAAGAAAACATAACATGGATGTAGTGTTCTAAAAGATGGTTTCATTATGCGCGCGATCCAAGAGTGCATATCGCATATGCGGATTATGCAGATCATATGGTTTACGCGAAAATAAATATTTTAGTAAATGAATAAGCAGTAAGTATATATACATATATTTGTGTGTTTTTGTATATTAAATTAAAAAATATTAAAAGATGGGAACAAGGAAAAAATTCTTGTCAACTTTTTAAAACATTAAAAAGTTCATCAAGAGGTATAATACAATTGTCTGGCAGTTGACAGAGCAGTTAAAGAAGGTCAGTTTCGAGTTGCGCGAGGAGGCTACCCGAGCTTTTGAGGCCCTAAAAAGGGCCATGACGAGCGTCCCAGTGCTAGCACTTCCAGACTATAGACGTCCCTTTGTGGTCGAAACGGACGTGTCGAGGTATGGATTAGGGGCAAGCTTGATGCATGATAACAGGCTGGTGGCTTATTTAAGCCATGTGTGGTTAACGAGAGCTTGGCTCAAGTTGGTCTATGAGTGCGAGCCAATGGCGATCGTTCTGGCGGTGCAAAAATGGCGACCCTATTTACTTGGCCGGCGCTTCATAGAAAGAACAGATCAGAGGCGTTTCATAGAAAGAACAGATAGAGGAACCTGAAATAACTTCTGCAGCAGAGGATGGTCATTGAGGAGCATCAGAAGTGTTTGACCAAGTTGTTGGGGGTACAATTTTGTGATCCAGTACATGTCAGGGATAAAGAATAAGGCATCAGATGTATTATCACGGAGAGGTTGATTCACAGCTGTCTGCCTTGTCGGTACCGTTTTTACTCGATTGGGAGCCCTCGCTGCGAGAAATTGAGGAGGATGAGGGTCTAGTGAAGATTTGATCTACACTACTACAGGATCCAACATCACTCCTAGCGTATTCGTTGGAGGGGCGGCGTCTCTTGCACAAGGAACGTCTGGTTTTATCGAGGGGTTCTGCTCATATTTCGAGCTTACTTCAAGAGTTCCATGGGAGCGCAGTGGGTGGCGCTTCATAGAAAGAACAGATCAGAGGAAACTCAAATAACTTTTGCAGCAGAGGATGGTCATTGAGGAGCATCAGAAGTGTTTGACCAAGTTGTTGGGTACAATTTTGTGATCAAGTACAGGTCAGGGATATAAGGCAGCGGATGTATTATCACAGAGAGGTTGATTCACAGCTGACTGCCTTGTCGGTACCTTTTTTACTCGATTGGGAGCCCTTGCTGCGAGAAATTGAGGAGGATGAGGGTCTAGCGAAGATTTGATCTACACTACTACATGACCCAACATCACTCCTAGCGTATTCGTTGGAGGGGCGGCGTCTCTTGCACAAGGAACGTCTGGTTTTATCGAGGGGTTCTGCTCATATTTCGAGCTTACTTCAGGAGTTTCATGGGAGCGCAGTGGGTGACCACTCCAGGGTACTCAAGGCCTATCAACGCCTGGCTAGAGAGTTCTTCTGGAAGTGGATGAAGAAGGATGTAGCGGAAATGGTTAAAAATGTGACGTCTGCTTGCGCCACAAGTATCTATCGATAGCTCCTTGTGGATTACTGTAGCCCCTCTCATTGCCTGATCGGGCCTGGAAGGAGGTGGCTATGGATTTTATTTGACTGCTTGCCAAAGTTAGAAGGGTATTCTGTCATCATGTTGGTGGTCGATATCCTCATCAACTATGCACATTTCGTGGTGATACGACACCCGTATACCATGGTGACAATGGCGATAACATTCATTAAGGAGATCATGAGGCTGCATGGGATTTCGGGCTCGTGATTGATCATGATAAGGTCTTCATTAGCTCCTTCTGGAAGAAGTTGTTCAGGACACATGGACCACTACTAAAGAGGAGCATCGCCTACCACCCCTAGACGGACAGCCAGACAGAGGTCGTCAACATGACCATTGAGACTAATGGGAACCAAAACAAAGATTCGATTTTATTAATAAAACTGAAAATATAAAGATAACTGACGACAATTGAAGAGGTGTCCGCTCTCCCAAGACGCAAATTAAAGAGGACGTCCGCACTCTCCGGAAGAACAATGGATAATCTTACCTCTTATATCAATATTATCTCAAAATTAACATCGTAAATCCCCCAGCCCCTCCAGCCTATAAATAGAGCTGAGATCTAAGCAAAATTATAGAAAAGCCCAAAAGACTAAAAATTTAAAACACATTTAAAAATCCGAAAATTCCCATAACGCCCCTAATGGGCCCAAAACATTCCTAATGGGCCCAAAACACAGAAAAAGTGCAAATCTATCATTACTCCATCCCAAAAACCACCTTGTTCTCAAGGTAGTGCATGAAGTCCGCGGTGGTCCTACTCCAGGTGAAGATGTCTACTTTCTTTGGGTTCTTCTTCATCCACTATGTCCTTGTCTTCCCTCACTATCAGCAGCTGAAGCTTGCACACTCCACAATGGTGCTCTGGGTGAACCTCTCGCCGTATCTAAAGCACAACACTTTCTGCCTTCTCTCCCGCATCTTCGCATCCATTTTTTTCCTGAATTGTCCTCCTTGCGGTGGAACATTGCTCTTCTTCTGACGTGCCAGGTATGTCCATGTCGCCGTCTTCTGCTGTCCTCCTATCGCGGGCTGGCTATGAAAAGAGGAGCCGCCTCCGGTCCCTCTAGATTTCTTTTCCTCCATCAGCCGATCCTGCACCATCTGGGCCAGCTCCATGGCGTCCATCAGATCCTCGGGCCTCTGTAGGCGAGCTCTGTGCTAATGGTGGCCTTCGGCTCCTTCATGAAGCTACTCTCCAGTGTCTTATCGGAGATCCATGTACACGTCCAGACAGTGCCTCGAACCGCTTTATGTACTCCTAAACCGTGCCGTCCTGCCTGAGAGGGCAACTGTTCCGTCAAATTTCCCACATGCATCTCGCGGAACCTCTCTACTAAGCCATCTTTTATTTACTCCCACGAACGGAAACGACGACGCTGCTCTCTCCACTGTAACCAAGAGAGGACCTTCCCTTCCAGACACACCGCCGCCAGCTTCTGCTCCTCAGTCATGTGAGACACTGTAAAAAATATCTCTGCTCATTATTTCCAGCCATACGGATCATCCCCTTCGAATATGCGCATCTTCAGCTACCAGATCATGCTATCCCACTCCAAAATTTCCCTGATCAGCTCGTCCCTCGTATTGTCTATGGAGGTGGTGCTGCTATGTATAATTCTAGTAGTCTATGTGCCCCTCCAAGCCCTGCCGTTGCCCCCATCTCTGTCTGGATATTCACCACATTCATCATCGCCATCATAAAAGCCCTGATCATCCCGCTCCAAGTCGCCTTCTCCATCGTCGTCTCCTGGGTACCCATAAGTCGGGGGTAGGCATCGTCGTCTTTGCAGCATATCGAGGGCCGTGGGGCCCTCGAAACCCATCACCGCCGTCGTCGGGCTTCCACAAGTACTCTGAAGGGTCGTCGTCTTTGTCGTTATGTATCGCCGATGGGCCTCGGGGTTCTCGGTGGCCTTTCGGATTCACACTGGACATGTCTTGAGGCTGGAATTGCTCGAAATGCTGCAAATTTTGGGCCGGGGGCTGTCGTCATTGCTCAAGGGACAACATCGACATCCCCCGCCCTGTGCCCATGGGGTTGATGCCCCTGCTGGAGGGGCGGCAGCCCCCCTGGGGCACCCCTATTTTGCTGTCGGCAACGCCTTATCCCATTGTTTTGATGTCCTAGGGTTCCGGGGTTCGTAGATTTGCATCATTGGCTCCTCTCCTTCCTTTTTGAAATAGTTGTCAGCATCAGAAAGTAGCACTTATTCTTAATCCTCCATCTTCTCCTTGCTCTTCTCCAAAGACGTCGCCTTTCGCCCAAAATTAGGGGTTTTGCCTTCTTTTGTTTGATTAGCCGTCACAAGCTCCGAGATTTGTTGCAAGATCTGCGCTAGGGTTTTCTCCACGCCATCAAATCTTTATGCCGTCGCCGCCCTATCCTTGTCTGTCGAAACCCTAAGTTCCTCCACGACCTTCTTCAATTCCTTGATTTTGACGTCGAACCTTTCCTCCAAAGACTCGATTTTTTCCTTGGATCTCGTCGCCGTTGCCGTCGCCATGGATCTTAATGCTATGATACCAACTTGATAGGAACTAAAACTAAGATTCGATTTTTATTAATAAAGCTGAAAATATAAAGATAACTGACCACAATTGAAGAGGTGGCCGCTCTTCCAAGACGCCAATTATAGAGGACATACGAACTCTCTTGAAGAATGTGGGATAATCCCACCTCTAATATCAATATTCTCTCAAAATCAATCTTAGAAATTCTGTTGCCCCTCCCACATATAAATAGAGTTCAGATCTAAGCAAAATTACAGAAAAACCCAAAAGGACTAAAATTTTTCTCAAAACGTCCTTAAAATCCGAAAATTTCCAAAACGCCTCTAATAGGCCCAAAACATAGAAAAAGTGCAAATCTATCTGAGACATACATGCACTGCTTCATCTCCGAGACTCCGAAGCAGTTGGTGAAGTGGCTGGCTTGAGCAGAGTATTGGTACATCACATCCTTCCACACCTCTACTCAGACCACTCCCTTTAGAGTTCTCTATGGGCAGGATCCTCAGCATTTGATGCACTATGGTCATTGCTTCACGCCAGTTTCCCAGGTGGACCAGTATCTAAAGGAGATGGGACCGAACATTAGAGGAGTTGAGGCACCATTTGACGAGAGCCCAGCAGCTTATAAAGACCGGGCGGATGAACACAACAGAGATGTGCAGTTTGAGGTGGGAGACATAGTGTATTTGAAGTTGCGACCCTATCGACAATGCTCCTTGGCACACAGGTAGAAAGAGAAGCTGTCACATTGCTATTTTGGTCCTTATGAGGTAGAGGCGAGGGTTGGACATGTTGCCTATAGATTGAGATTACCACCAACGTTAGCCATCCACCTAGTCTTTCATGTGGTGCAGCTCTACATGACCATCGAACCATACTTCTTCCTCAGTCACTACCCACGACGTTGACAGATGACTTGGAGGTACTTTTGGAGCCGGCTGCACTGAAGAGGGTTCGCCAAGAGAGCTCAGGAGCACAGGAGGTGTTGATTAGGTGGACGGGCCCTTCCAAATCATGAGACTTCGTAGGAACATTACGATATTATTGCGCATCGATACTTGGATTTCCACCTTGAGGAGAAGATGGTTCTTTTGGAGGGGAGTAATGATGAGGTCATCACCTACCAGAGGAGACGGCGCAGGACAGACCCATGGATCAACCAATTAGGCCAGGGACATTTTTGTGAACTTTTTGGGTGTTTTTGCAAAGTTTGGATTTTCGGGTGGTTATTTGTAAATTGGGCCAGATCTGTCCTCTTGTATGTTTGGGAGAGAACTTCATCTCACTTATGCTTGTTTTGAGAGAAACCCCTTGGTTTAAAGAATAGATCCCTAGCATAAGTGAGTAAGATTTCTCTATTAGATCCAAAGCTTGGAGAGTTGGTTCCTCTCGAAAGAAACCCCTCCACTTTCTCAAATCTATAAAAATCTCATTTTTACTCTTCCAAACCCCTAGAACTCTCATCAGAGTCTTCTAGTGTTCATGCTAATTCTATGCATGTTTGTGGCACTAGTGAGAGAGAGACTTCTTTCTTAAGTTAAGGATTTAAACACTTTAAATGGAAACTTGAAAGTTCAAAACTTTGGCTTAGAATCTCACATTAAACAACTTAAGTTGAAGTGCGAAGAGGAATCCAGTAAGCTTAAAAGCTTCGTTAGTTCTAGGGATTGTCTCCACGATTTGCTTGAAAAAAATATTCAGCAAATCATAGAATGGGTTTGGGGTATGTACCAAGTGTGATATCCAAACTAAACTCATCTTCTTTTGGTACAAAAACAAAACTTTTTGTGCAACACCAAAGAAGAACCACCATGCTTTCTTATATAACAATAACATACATAAGAAGCATTTCTTATATAACAATAACATACATAAGAAGCATGTACAACACAAGGTGGTGAGGGAAAATGAAATATTTTCATTTTATGCCAAGAGGCAAGCTCTTCATTTTTTGCATGCCAAGAAAAATATTTCTACACATATGCATGCCACATCCTTCACTCTTGATAAGGCAAAACCTTTGCCTAGGAAATCCACGAGTCTATGGATACATACTAATGTTAGTGTGCAAGAGAGGAATGCATATATTAACACCTTTGGTTAGAGATGTAATCACATAGTGTGATTATATTAGGAAGTCAAACTCTTCTTGGACTTGATTCTTTAATGTTTGTCTCCACACATATGCTTGCATGCATTGGTATTGTGTTTAATTATTTATCCTTAGCATGCCCATCATTTATGTTATTTTTATGGTTTTGAAAATATTTTCAAACTTTTTCAAGAAAATGGGACCTTGTGGGAATTTATGTCATATATGCAATTCTTATCCATGTATATGACATATGAGGAGATTTTATGCTATATGTATTTTTAAAATTACTTTGAAGCATATTTTACTCTCTTTGGTTGATTTTGAAATCCTTCCATTCATTGTTGGGTATGGTTTCAATATCAATATCTTGATGTTGTCATTATTTGCATGTTTTGTTTCATTGGCAATATCATGTATCCATGCACTTGTTTGATGTCTTATATAGATGCAGTGATATTAATAGGCACATGTATCAATTTATGCGTTGGTTCATAAAGTCAAATTTTGACCCATTCTATGATTTAAGTTAGAGCATTGTATAGTGATTGATACTCACTTTTTGTTTTGATTTGATATTATACATATCTCAATGTCTTATGTTTATTGCTATGTTTTTGTGGTGAGACTTTGATGTCCACCTTTTTGACAATGACAAGGGGGAGAGATATGTGATTACGTAAAAAGGTATTCTTGCATACTATGTTTTATTTCATTTAGCATTGTTTTTACATATGGCCTCGTATATGCATTATGTCTTTTTTGATTTCAATTGGTATGCATTTAAGAAGGGAGAGCCATTAGTATATTTTAAATGTTTATTTTTATATAATGAGTGTCATCATCAAAAAAGGGAGATTGTTGGATATTGGCCATTAAACCCAATATGGTTTTGATGATAATCACCACATTATGTGTTGCTAATGTCTCTAATTGTTTGTCTCAGATGAATTACAATGTTATATCTTGATGGAGACAAAAACATAGAGATGATGGATCGGTTGACTCAAGGCTCGGAGCATATGAGCTTAGAAGCCATGAAGAACAAGAAGCAAGTTGTGGATTGTATTTTGATTCTTTATGTATTTTGCTCTTTATTTTGTTGAATAGATGTATGCCTTGATTAGATGGACACACACATTTATATCATTTACCATGTTAAAGAACAATATGAGAATCCTTGAAGCCATCCTAATAGGTTCCATTGCCAAAACACTCTTATTTGTGTTTTTGGACGAGGACCAGACATCTCTGGAAAAGACTCCAGACGTCTGGCGTGTCCGTCATTTACTTTGACAACACAACCTATTTCAGCTGACTGAAGTTTTTTGGTCAGAGGTCTGAACAGTTTCTCAGACACCTGAGTGGTGAAATCCAGACGTCTAATTGTTGAGTGGTGGACAATTTGTTCTTTCTGTCCATCCTTTGACTCAACCGTTTGATGTAGGATTTTCAGACGCCTGAACAGTATTCCAGACGACTGAGTGTTGTACTTCAGACGTTTGAATGCTTGGCGTTGGTTCCTTTGTTTGTTCTAGACCAACTCTGGATTAGCCGTCTGATGTTGAGTTTCCAGACGACCGAACAGTTCATTAGCCGTCTGAGCACTCTTATTCAGCATTCTGATGACTCGAAAAATCTGCCCGTTTATAGCCGTTAGACTGTGTTTTGCTGGGTCAGTTTTCTTGGTTTTTGTGTAGATTTGAGGGGCTATTTAAGCCAGTTTGTGAGAGAGATTTAAGCATTGATATACATTCACATGAGATCATTTTTGTGAGCCAAAATCTCAAGAGCAAAGCTTCAATCTTTCATCTCCATCATTTCCCCTCTTTGAGTCACATTGTTGATTGCAGTTGAATCCAAAGCTCAAGGAAAAATCTCCAAGTGCACAAAGCTTGATTCCAACACTTTGATATCCACTCACCATTGCCTAACACTTCACTAGTAAGTTCATCTAATCAAGGCAATAAGTAAGAGTGTAATTTCTTCTTTGTTACATTATGAAATCTTGCTCCGGGTTGTGGGAGTGTCTCTCTCGGAAGAGGTGTGGTCCTTGGAATATGGTATGCTATCTTGAAATAGATAGTGTGCAATCTTGGAAAAGATTGTGTGGCTCTTGGAAAAGAGTGTGAGATCTCGAAAGAGATTGTTGTATCCCATTTTAGGGATTGTATTGCTTTGCTTTGGAAGAAGTGTTTTATAGTGGAAATCCACAAGATCTGGAAAGAGTGTGGGACTGGAATAGGTGTAGCCGAACCAGGATACATCATGGGTTTGCGATTGTGTTGCTTTATTGTGTGTTTGCTAATTCTCTTGCACTTTATAATTCTGCAATGCAAGAATTTTGTTAATTAGTTTTAAATTGCAATTACACTATTTCACCTCACATCTAGTGTGTTGCTTAGCATTGCAAGTAGATCCTACAAATATATCTTTTAACATTTTAAATAAAATTAAATAATAACTTTTTCTTTAGACATCATCTTGCTTGTATTCTACTTGGCCCCTCTTGGTTTAAATCACATCTTTTCTTCCTTTCTTTTTTTCCCCTGCAAATAGCACTGCATAAAAAAATCAAACCACCATCATATCTTATCAAAATTTGTCATGACAATCAAATTTAAGCAAAGATTGGTAAGTCTTAAACATTGTGATACTTTAGGTATTAACGATTTTGAATCAGGTTTCATATTTATCGTAAACATGTAAATCCAAATCTTATTGTAATGTATGTTTGCATGCAATAATTATTGTATTTAAACTTGTGCACGACTGAAAGATATTTAATTTTTTGCACTATCTCCCTGCATTCTTAAATATTGTTTTCTTATTTTTGCTTTTTCTTTATTTCAATTTTATTTTTTAAAAAATTATTAAGCGAAAAAGTGAAAATTCAAAAGTTAATAAGTAAACAGTGAAAATCCATGTAGCTTACGCTTACTTTGTAGGGTATGCTATGCTATGCTTAGAGGTCTATCTATTGGCTGCACAATAACACTTTTTACAACATTGCTTTTTTACAAGCTAATATTTTCTTATCATATCACGAACTTCGATGCTTATTTTCTATGTTGCGAAGATACAATTGCAAGACAACAAGATTCATGATGACAGATAAAAATATAATGTTATTTATTGATGACTTCCCGCAGGACCAGGTCATTTGCTGATTATTCAAGGCTTTTATTTTTAATAGAAAGCTAGTTATGGATGTCATATCGTGATATATATTATTTATTTATTATATAATTAAGGGATGTTTTTGAATGGGTTTGCTAACTAGGACAAAGAGGCATGGGTAGAAAGACCCTTAAGATTTAATCTTAAGGAATCAATAGTTAGGATAAGAGTTTGTGAAAATTTTGGAGAGAAAATCCTAAAATTTTTTTGGGGAGAAACTAAATCTGGAGGGAACTAAACTTTGGGGAACTAAAATTTTAAATTTTAAGAGCACTAAATTTGGAGGGAACTAAATTTTGGAGGGAACTAAAATTTTTGAGGGATCAAAATTATTGGGATACTAGATTTTAGTTTAAAATATGTGAAGAAACTAAATCTGGATGGAACGAAAATTTAAAATTTTAGGGAGAACTAAATTCTCCGGGGGAACTAAACTGTGGTTTGAATGTGGTTAAAATTTTTTGTGGGGGAAATATTTTGAAGATGGCTGCAATTTTTTTGGCGGTTTTGAAGATGCTGCAATTTTTTGGGGGAAAGATTTTGAATGGATTGTATTTTTCGGGAGAAGATTTTGAATGCCATGTGACCTATAGTCATAAGTTATAACTAGGTGTTTTCTATTTATAATATCATATCGCTATTATAAGATAAATTTATCGTGTGCAATACTTAGAGAAAGTTACACATAAATAAACATATCACAAAAATATAAAGAGATTTAATCATATAGCAATCAATAAGTAAGAAGATATGGTAGAAGTGTGAAAAACATTATTACTTAACTAGTTCTTAAATCATTTGGATATGTGGAAGTTGTGTCCAACTGAATAAGTGGACTACCACATATCTGTATCTATACCATGGATGGCCATCTACTTGAAGCATCCATGCTTTATCATGTCCGGGGCTTCAGACTTTCATCATTTTCTATTTCTGTAGCTTCCATTCCAAATAACCAAATATTTGGTGACAAAGAATATCTTTATATAGAAATTTATTAGATTCGATTTACGCAGATGTCAAAAATGCTTATCCGGGGAAAATTGTGTCTGCATTTCAGAAAATGCTTATCCTTTTCTCTCTCCTGTTTTCTTATTTGTATCGATTTTGATAAGCGTATACCTAGAGTGGTTGGGGGAACATTATATTCTGCAGTGCGACGAGGATCCCTTGCAAATATGTGATTCTTGTTATATTTGCCGGCAATATGCAATTGCTTGGGATCATAGATATTAGAATCTGATTTGAGAATGCCCGCATGCTTCTTTTGAAGTCTTAGAGTTACTGATGTTATAGCGCTTATTGTAGCCTTTTTAAATGCCTAGCAACCTTTTGCAGATCAAATTTTAGTCGGCTGAATTATAATGGCTTTTATACTTTTGTTCTGGAGCGGAATGATGAAATCATCTCGGTGGCTTCTCTCAGGTAACTTCTTTATGTTTATGTGGAGCACACAGTTGTCAGCATTCTTCCTTTGTTCTTATGTCGTTTCTTGTCTGAACATTTACTTGCATTTGAATTTTTATCACACAGAGGAGTCGTGGGATAGTGGGCATGTGAAATTTCCTTATATCGCCATCATTTTATGATGGTTCATTCATTATCATTTGACTTCTTCATGGAATAAAACAAACATTATGTTCAAGTTCATCTTGTTTTATTATATTTTAAATTTGTTGAAATAAAGCATTTTGGAATGTCGCTTGAAGCTTTAGATTTGGAAGTGGTAATTAAATCTTGCTCATAAGCAGCAACTTTTTCCCTTGCATTTGGAGTTGTTTTGGATATCAGAAGTAATTTAGTTTGCTTTGTAATATTTTTCCTCTGTATAGAGGTTTGGCTTCTTTTCTTAGAAATATAGTTTTCCTGGGATCAAAGATCAGTCAAAGTTCTGTTAATGGATTGTAGAGTATGAATTTATATGACCTGACCTAGTTGAGTTGAATTGAGCAATATTGTTGGTCAAATCCAATTTACATATTCTAAAACTTGTTCCATAAGACCGTCATATTCTTAATGCTTCTACTTAATTATATCTGTACTAGCATTATGTGTTTGGAAATTAATATACATGATCTGGATTAACAGAATTCATGGAACTAGGGCAGCTGAGATGCCTTTCATTGGAACCCGTAACATATATAGACGCCAAGGGATGTGCCGACGTCTTCTGAACGAAATTGAGTCAGTATGTAAATCTGGCCTTCTGTCTTTTACCAATGCTTTTGATATAAAAATATTTCAAGATGTATGTTTCATAAGCCATATATGTTCATATCACTTTATTTTAATGCTGGTTTGTATTATGTATCAATCATATGTTGCCGAGTTGTTAGCATTATAAACCTTTTCAGCCTTTGATCTACAGATTTCATGCCACAGTGCATGAGTAGTTGAATTCTGAGAGGTTATAATTTGATCATAAGTGTTTAATAGGTTTTACAGAGTAGGTTTACTTTACCAGGTTCACAGATTTATTTTCTTTCCATATTTGCTAGTCACGCCATTTTGATGTTACCTAAGGACTTTGGTTAAGTTTCTCTTTTACTCGTTGGCTTATCATTACAAATGCAATCCCCCTGTTATAATATATAGTCTTGCCTGTTTGTCCAGGCCTTTCTGGCGAATTTTCCTAGCTTTTGTGGTCCCAAGCAGCATCTTACTATTATTATTGGAGTGCGTGGCTGGACCAAGGCTAGTTGACCTTTAACAATATTTTTAAATGATGGTAGAATTTTAAAGAAAACATAAGTGTTTAACCACACATCACTCATCCCTAGTTTCCCATTTCTCCGATTTATGGGCCCCGGTCACCCTCTCAAACACAATCACTCATCCCCACTTTCTTAGTTTCTTATTCCTCTGAAGTGTGGGCCCACCAGGATTGCGGAAGAAAAGGAAAAAATGGGACACACTAGAAATTATGGTTGGTCGAATTAGAGCGTATTATAATAGTCCACATAAAATTTAATTTGCAAAAATGAATTTAAACAACTTCTAATTTGCATAGGGATAATCAATATATAAGAGAAATATTGGGTTACCAAGTATATTATTGTATTACAACCTTGATAAAAAAAAGAAAAAAAAATTAAACAATATAATGCTTATGTGTAATAGTATTCATGCGATATTGCTCTCATTACTTTCCTATAGTACTGCAAACTTCCCCCCTTTTCTTAATTAGGATTGGCATTTTTAAGTCATGGACTAACGTAACATGCTATTTCAAGTTCATGCCAAAAAATGATTTCCAAAACTAAACTCAATTCAAATTCTAATACTACATGCTCATTAAAGCTAACACTAGATAATCCTTAAACCTAAAAGGAACATGTCTAAATTTCAATATCAATAAATTCTAAAAACCCATCATCTTTTTAAATATTTGTATTATTTTATAAATCAAATGTGTTGGAGTATATGATTTTTGTCCATTTTTTATTTTATTTCACGTGCAGTCTAATGTTTGTCTAAATTTTCTTCTTTATTACGCTTGTATTTACACATGCTATAAATCTAGTAGTCAATAAAATAGGTGATGGGGATGCAAAAGCTTTAGGAGTTTTGCGGTGAAGAAATTGGGATCTAAAGGAAGTCTAAACTAGGAATTCACTAAAATTAGGGAAGAATAAGTGAACTAGGGTCAGGTATACCTAAAAGATGACTTTCGGGCCTTACACTCGGGTGATTTACTCAACCACTATTGCTCATCACATGTAAAGAGATTCATTGGATTAATTTCTCGCAAACCATAGAGTTTATAAACTATATGTTTTCTATTAAATCTTCAATCTTATCCCATTGCAATGAAAGTTATAAAGTTCTTTGTATAGAAAAATAAAACTTGACTCTAAGAGAACTAGTCGTTCTAACTTCTAACTAGAATCCAGAAGAATTAAATTTAAAATGCCTTTTATAAATAAGGTTACAAAAGACTCCACAATAAATAAAACTCTTATTTAGGATCTAAAGGAAATTTAAATTAGGTATTCAATGTGTTTCGGGAACAACAAGATGAACTAGGGTTAAAGATAACTAAAAGATAATCTTTGGACCTTGCATCCGGGTGATCACTGAACCATTTTTGCATCACACATGCAAAGAGATTCAATAGACTGGTTGCTCACAACACCATAAAGTTTACAAACTCAAATTTACGTATTCATTCTTCAATTTTACCTTTACAATTAATGACATAATATCAATGTCTTTCTGTAGAAAATCAAAACTTGACTTGTAGGAAAAATAGTCATATTTAACTAAAATTCTGGAAGAAATTTAATTAAATGTGCCTTTTATAACTCTATATTACAATTGATGACTGTTTTTGAATTTAAGGGCTGACTAGGACAAGCTGACTAGGACAAAAGGGTTGATAGAAGAACGACTGAGATTTAATCTTGAGGAATGAATGTTTGAGATGAGATTTTGTGGAAAGTTTTAGAGGGAAAAATATTATATGTGGGTGAAATTTTGGCTGGCACTTAATGCATGTGGAATATGCCCTGGGGAAATTTTTTTTCTACCTTTTGCACTTACTGCATTTCCACTTAAGTCTGTCATTTGCATTTCCACTTAAGTCTGTCATTTGCACTTAATTAATGCATGTCCACTTAATGGGAGCACTTAAGTAATGCATTTGCACTTAATGGAGGCACTTATGCATTTGCACTTGAATGGGGAATAACAGAATGCACGCAATTAACGCAATTAATGCATGGAGAATAGCAGAGTGCACACAATTAATGCTGCAGATCGAATGCTGCTGCAGATCGAATGATCTCTCCCTCAACGCGGGGTCCATAGTCTCTTCGACGCATGTGGCAACAATCTAAAATTTCAAAAAATCCTGTCACTCTTTAATGCACATCAAGATGAGAATAATTTTCCGCGCCGAATCTGTTGTTCTACGCTGAATTTGTTATTCTGCGCCGAAGGCGTCCACTAATTTTTTACGCTAAATTGTTGCCTTCGTTGAATTTGTTGTTCTACGCCAAATTTGTTCCGCGCCGCAGACGCCCGTTAAAATTTTTTACACTAATTTGTTGTTTCGCGGCAAAGGCGCCTGCGTCGAATTTGTTGTTCCGTGCCGAAGGCGTCCGTTACGCTAAATATTTTTACGCTAATTTGTTGTTCTGCGCAATTTTGGTAGTGGAAATAATTTTTTAAGAAACAAATATTTCGCGGAGGAAAATCTTAAATGAATCGTGCCCGTGGGCACGGGTTATGACTAGTAAAGATATAAAAGACTCCAAAATAAAATAAAAATTTACAATAAAGTGAACACTTAATTCGACTTTTTTAAATGAAACCAAAATGAAATTTCAAAATAATAAACTTTAAAATAATTTTAATTTCAATTCTTCTTTTTAGGAACTAACAAAGATGGAATTTTTATTAGAAAACAAATAGCAAAATAGAAAGATAATTGAGCACAAAAGAGGTGTGCTCTTCTCCTAAGATGCCTAGAGGGCGTCCGCACTCGTCTACCTATGGAATCATCAAATAACAATTATCAAATTAGCATAGGCATACAAGAGAGACTCCCCCTATTTATAATAGAAACTAGGGCAATCCTAGGACTAGGGGGATTAGGCAATCCTAGGACTAGGGGGATTAGGCAATCCTAGGACTAGGGGGATTAGGCAATCCTAGGACTAGGGGAATTGGGCAATCCTAGGACTAGGGGGACTCGGAGCCAAGAGGGGTTGCGGCCTGGGCCTGCTGGTGTAAACCCGCAGGGGCTGCGGCTGGGCCAGAGGCCCATCAATACTCCCCCCAAAGAGCCACCTTGTCCTCAAGGTGAAAGTCTGGAAAGCGCGTCACCATATCATCCATGTCTTCCCACGTGCTGTCGTGCTCTGGTAAGCCCCTCCACTGCAGTAATACCTGCCTCTCGCCCGTGTCACTCTGCCGAACCCCTTTTAGCAACTCGGGCTCCATCCTCACCTCCATATCCGCAGTAAGGGTCTTTAGTAATGTAGGGGAAGAGGTGTGGTTGCCAATGGCCTGGCGTAACTGTGAGACATGGAAGACTGGGTGAATGGTAGATCCTGGGGGTAGGCGCAATCTGTAGGCCACCGGTCCTATCCTTGCCGCGACCTCGAAAGGTCTAAAATACATCGGCGCCAACTTTTCATTCCTCATATGAGCCACCGACCTCTGCCTGTAGGGCCTTAGCTTTAGATAGACCATATCACCGACCTCAAAGTCCACGTCTCGACGGTGTAAGTCTGCCCGGGCCTTCATCACCTGCTGAGCCCTCGCCAAGTGGAGCTTCAGCTCCTCTAGAATCAAGTCCATCTCTGCCAGGTACTGCTCGACATCTGATACCGGAGTAGTCTCATGACCGTAATGAAGTAAGTGCGGAGGATCCCTACCATACAAAATCCTGAAAGGTGTAGTCTGCGCCGCTGTGTGATATGAAGTATTGTACCAGTATTCCGCCCACGGCAGCCAACGTGCCCACTCCTTAGGATTCTCCGAGATGAAGCATCGTAGGTAAGTCTCCACACTCCTATTGACTACCTCCGTTTGACCGTCAGTCTGGGGATGATAAGCTGTGCTCCGCTTCAAGGCTGTCCCCTGTAGTCTAAAAAGCTCCTGCCAAAACTTGCTCTGGAATACCTTGTCTCTATCCGAGACTATGGACTTCGGCGGGCCATGCAAACGAATGACCTCTCTCACAAAAATCTCTGCCACTGAAACGGCGCTGTAAGGATGCTTAAGCGGGATAAAATGTGCATATTTGCTGAGGCGGTCTACCACAACAAAAATGACGCTGTAACCGTCCGACTTAGGCAATCCATCGATGAAGTCCATAGAGAGGTCCTCCCAAACTCTGTCTGGTAAAGATAGCGGCTGTAGTAGTCCTCCTGGGGACATGGCCTGATATTTGTGACGCTGGCACGCGTCACACTCTGCCACCATCCTTGCCACATCCTTCTTCTGTCCCTTCCAATAGACCTCCCGTGATAGCCGCTGGTAGGTCTTGAGGACTTCAGAATGTCCTCCTATAGCACGGCCGTGGAACTCCCGGAAGATGGTCGGTATAAAAGTAGAAGTCCTCGGTATCACCAGCCGCCCCCAGTAAAGTAGCCGCCCATCCTGCAAAGAATATCCTGGGTACTCAGTCGACCCCTGTAAAAGGGCCTCTCGTATAACCTCCAACTCCGGGTCCTGCTCCACCTCCTGCTGCAGTGGGCCCCAATCCTCTACGATCGACACTGTAAGGGCTGCTAACTCCATCTCTTCCTCCCGTCGAGATAACGCATCTGCTGCCTTGTTCTCCAATCCCGGGCGGTACTCGATCTCGAACCTGTAGCCTATCAGCTTTCGTAGCCACTTCTGATGTTCCTCTGCTGCTACCATCCGCTGCTCTAACAGGTATTTTAAGCTCCGTTGATCCGTGCGCACTATGAAGCTCCGTCCCAATAAATATGGTCTCCACTTCTGTATGGACAACACTATCGCCATCAGCTCCCTCTCATAGACCGATCACAATCGGGCTCTCGTGGTCAGCACCTGGCTGTAGTAAGCTATGGGACGCTGCTCTTGCATCAGTACTGCTCACAGCCCATGTCCTGATGCGTCCGCCTCTACTACGAATGGTCTGGTGAAGTCGGGCAACGCCAATACTGGCACATTGGTCATTGCCCTTTTCAGGGCTTCAAAAGCTGTCGTCGCCTCCACCCCCCAGTGGAACTGATCCTTCTTCAATAACTCCGTCAATGGTCAGGCGATCATCCCATAACCCTCTACGAATCTGCGGTAGTAACCTGTAAGGCCCAAGAAGCCCCGTAGCCCTCTGAGAGTAGTAGGACGCGGCCAGTCCAGCATGGTCGCTATCTTCGCTCTATCGGCGGCTACCCCTCCTGCTGAGACCACGTGTCCCAGATACTCCACCTGCGGCTGCCTGAATAGACACTTCTTTCTGTTCAAATATAGCTGGTGGTACTGCAGCTCCTGAAAAACCACCTGCAGGTGGTCCAAATGCTCCTTCAGAGTACGACTGTACACCAAAATATCGTCGAAAAAGACTAGTACGAATCGTCTGAGAAAGGGACGGAATACCTTATTCATGAGAGCCTGAAAGGTGGCCGGGGCGTTGGTCAACCCAAAGGGCATGACCAGGAACTCGTAGTGGCCCTCATGCGTCCTGAACGCCGTCTTGGGCACATCCTCCCGTCGCATCCGTATCTGGTGATAGCCTGACTTAAGATCTAGCTTGTTGAACCAGGCTGCTCCGTGTAGGTCGTCCAGGAGCTCATCAATCACAGGTATCGGGAATTTATCAGGGACCGTCTCTTTGTTCAGCGCCCTGTAGTCCACGCAAAACCGCCAACTACCATCCTTCTTCTTCACTAGCAACACTGGGCTGGAGAACAGGCTTACGCTCGGCTGGATCACCCCTGCCTGCACCATCTCGGAAACCATCTTCTCTATCTCGTCCTTCTGATGCTGAGGGTATTGGTAGGGCCGCACGCTAATCGGGGAGACACCCTCTCGTAGAACTATGGCGTGCTCGTGGTCCAGTGGTGGTGGAAGGCCCCGAGGCTCCTGGAAGATATCCTCAAATTGGTCCATCAGCTGCTGAACCTCTCTTGGGATGGGCTGCTCTGTACTGGCCTCTGCGCCTCCCTCACCTGTCAAAGAGTACAGCTCTACTAGGTATCCGCCTCCCTATGTCTGGATGGTCCTGAACATGGTCTTCAAAGAGACCAAAGCTTTGCAGAGGCTAGGGTCTCCCTGGAATATCACTGCTCGTCCCGCCTTCCGAAACTCCATCTGTAGCAGCTTCCAATTTATGGTCATCTCACCTAAGGTCTGTAGCCATGTCATGCCGAGGATGACGTATGTGCTCCCAAGGTCTAGGGGTAAAAAGTCTGCAATGATCTGTATCCCCTGCATGGTCAGCACCAACCCCCTGCAAACTCCGCGGCTGCTCTCCTTCTTCCCCGTCCCCATCATCACACTAAAGCTGCCGCAGTCTGTCAGCTGAAGTCCAAGTTGTGTCACCACCCTCCTGGAAATGAAATTGTGGGTAGCCCCACTATCAATCAGCACAGTCACCACCTGGTCGCCGACCTCTCCCCCCAGCTTCATGGTATGGTTTGGTGTGAACCCTACCACGGAGTTGAGGGACACCTCCGCCACGTCCAACTGCTGGCCCTCCAGCTCCTCCTCTCCCTCAGCGGCCTCCTCCTCGACATCAGACCCGCCGTCGTCGTCCTCCAACAGGATCACCTGGAGCTTGCACCCCGCGCACCGGTGGCCCGACGAAAACCGCTCATCGCACCGGAAACATAAACCCTTCTGCCGTTTTTCCCTCATCTCTGCGTCCGTCATGCGTCTGAACTGCCCCCCCCAGTCACTGGCATGCTGCTCTTCTCCCCAGTCTTCTCCCGGCTCGTCTGGGCCACCCCTGCGGTGGTACCGGATCCTCCAGCCCCAGATGGGGTGCCTCTCGAAGTCTGACTGCTGTAGCTGCCTCGGACCCGCCTATCCTCAGTCTGTGCGTCCTCCACCATCTGGGCCATCTCTATGACCTCTGAAAGCCCCCTGGGCTTGTAGGGTCTCACTGCTGCTCTCAGACTGGGGCGCAGTCCCTTCAGAAAAGTACCCTCCAATGACTCGTCACACCCCATGGACTCGCCCGGCCAGTGTCTCAAATCTCTTAATGCATAGTTTTCGGTTTCGGCCGAAACCGACCGGTTTCGGCCGTTTCGGATCGGTTTCGGAGGGTACCGGTCCGAAACCACACGTTACTTCTCGGTTTCGGCCGTATCCGCCGGGTTTCGGCCGTATCGGCCGATACTGGCCGAATCTTGTCCGATACCGACTGAAACTTAAAAAAATGAAAACAAGAAGGAGGAGGAAACATCACCAAAATCCAGAAAAAGAAGAAGAAACGAAGAGATTGACGTACCTCATGGTCGCCCGCCTCCCACCGCATCCTCGAAGAAGCCCGCATCCTGCAATTTGAGGTCTTACATAGTAGCATATTCTAGCATTTAATTACCGAGACCGAAACCGAGACCTAAAACATTGTCTCAATGTAATCCCGCACCGGCCACTCCTGCCTGAGGGCGTACAACTGCTCGTGCAGGTTCCCCAGACGAGAGTCTCTAAACTTCTCCAGCACCATGTCCTTCAGCTCCTCCCAGCTCCTGATCTGCTGCCGCCTCTCCGTCCACTGGTACCATCCCAAGGCACGCCCCTCCATGCAGATCGCTGCCGCCTCCAGCTTCTGGGCCTCGGTCATGTGATGCGCCGTGAAGTATCTCTCTGCGGTAAATAACCAGGCTTGTGGGTCCTCCCCAGAAAATAGCGGCATCTTCAGCTTCCGGACACGACAATCTCCTCCAAAACGCCCCTGCTCGGGCCTCCCCTCCACTCTGTGCTGCGGACGGTAATGCCGACGTCTCTCGTCCAGTGTCTCGTAGCACCTAGGTGGTACCTCTATGTGGCCCCCGTAGTCTCCACGGCGATCTCCACGCCGCCCCTCAAAATCTTCCCTACCTGCGTCGTCGCCGAATTCTGCCTCGTAGCTACCCCTACCGTCAGAATAATAATCTCTCCCGCGTCCGTCGCCGTAGTAAGGGTCCTCCGCTGCTGGTCGACGCTCCGGAGGGTCAAAATAGTCTCCCGAAAATTGCCTGTAACCCTCCTCGTTCGCTGTTCGCGGTCCGGGAGGCTCAAAAAAGTCATCTGGGGGCTGTCCACGCGTTCCCCGCCCTTCGGGAGGCTGCCAGGGGGTTCCCGCCCCTGGCGGCCCCAGCTGGAGGTGCCGCCGCCCCCTGGCGGCTGCCAGGGGGCCTCTGGTCCTTCGCTGCACACAGGCGGGCCCCTCCGGGGCCCCCGGAGGGGCGGCAGGCCCTGCCGGAGGCCCGGCGGGGTCATCGGGCCCTGCCGAGCCACAGCAGGGCTTGGCCGCCCCTGCCGTGGCCTGGCGGAGGCGGGGGAGGGTCCCCCGCCTGGTTCTCTTACCGGCTGACCCCCTGGATGAATGGGGGGGTTCGACCGGCCTTCATCTTGGCCGTGGCTATCTCCGAGGGGGCGGCTAGGCCCCCGCCCCACCTTTGGCTCTCTTGCGCCTTCCGCCGTATATCCTCGCGGTAGTCCTCCCTCCATGGCTCTCCGTCATCTTCCTCGTCCATCTCCTCCACGTAATAAGGTTGCTTTTGGGGGAAAGTCTCCTCCTCCTTCTCCTTCTTCAAAGGTGCCGTCTTTTGCATCGGATTAGGGCTCCCATCGCCTTTGGAGTTTGTCGCCAATTAATTTATGGCTCCCATCAATTATGCGAATTGATCGTCGTGTTTTGCTTGATTTGACGCCAATTGGGAGATGGATGTAGTTAATTTCGCCATGGATTCGTCGTTTTCCGCCAAGGACTTTTTGATTGCATCAATTTCGTCCGTGAATTTCGCCTCCAAAGCCTTAAATTTGTCTTGCGATCTTGTTGAAGCCGCCATGGATCGTCACGTGCTCTGATACCAAATTGTTAGGAACTAACAAAGATGGAATTTTTATTAGAAAACAAATAGCAAAATAGAAAGATAATTGAGCACAAAAGAGGTGTGCTCTCCTCCCAAGACGCCTAGAGGACATCCGCAGTCGTCTACCTATGTAATCACCAAATAACAATCATCAAATTAGCATAGGCATACAAGAGAGACTCCCCCTATTTATAATAGAAACTAGGGCAATCCTAGGACTAGGGGGATTAGGCAATCCTAGGACTAGGGGGATTAGGCAATTCTAGGACTAGGAGAATTGGGCAATCCTAGGACTAGGGGGACTCGGAGCCAAGAGGGGTTGCGGCCTGGGCCTGCGGGTGTAAACCCGCAGGGGCTGCGGCTGGGCCAGAGGCCCATCATAGAACTCGCTCCAATCTCCAGAACATTGTCGCACTTATTTGTTCGGTTCGCATCAAATGTTCCTAGTTAGAGAAAACTTGATCTCAAGTTTTGAAATAACGCAATATAACAAAACTTGAACAACCAAATAGAAGTAAAGAACTAACACTAATAAAAACGGATAGGAAAAACACAATCCTTGATTTATTGGCGAGGGGTCAATCGGAGTAATGGAATTTATGTACTCTATCTCAAGATCGAGAGGTAGATCAGATGGCGGTTCAAATGCATATTCAATCTGCGATGCCGAGTTGGACTTTATTTGGGATTTTGTCTCTAACTATAGCTCCAATTCTAGAACAAGATCAAGTGTGAGCTTATGGTCAGACTAGGGATGTCGTCTCTGGACCCAAGTTTGGCACGAACTTGGTTTTGACTTGAGCGGTGTCTCCAACAATGGTTTTGTCTAGAGCTCACACTTTAGTTCTACTAGCTTTTCTTTGATCATAGGATAGCCTTTATTATAGCATACACTCTGTCCTTATGTCATCGTTGGCATTTTGCTTTCGATGATTTGACCGAATGTTGAATGTGTAGTGGTTTGGAGGAGATCAACAACTAGTGCTGGGTCAATGTTTTGTACTCTCTCGACCAGGTCATCTGGATCATTGTGACGGAGGAAGCTGATGATGTTAGAATGGATTTCACACTGAGGTGTGTCACCGATGGCATTAAGGTTGGATCTGGCATCGAGCGCATCGTACAACGGGAGAAGAACTAGAGGATGATGATGCCGACGTGTTGATAAATAAGGAGGAGGAGGAGGATGTGGCAAGATGGTGGTGCCGTTGATGTAGATGAATGTTGCAGATGCCGATGAAGGGGTGGCAGCTGAACACTGTAGTTTTAATGGCGGTTAAGAGTTGAAGTCAGCGGCAGCTCAGCCTATTGAAGACAATGATGATGAACTGAGTCAGAAGGGTGGTGTAGGAGTCTTTTGATGGTGATGACGAAAAATCTGTGAGAATATAATGATGTGGATGGTGATGATGTGTTGTTTTTGATGAAGATGGAGAAGATGCTGATTGCTGTTGATTGCTTGAGAAGGTGGTGATGAAATTGGCGAGGGGTTTTGATACGATTTGGGTTAATCGTATCAAAAAGCTCAGATTTTTAGTGGAAGAACGAAAAGAAATATAAAGTGGAAGAATGAATATTGATAAATAAGAGACAATTGATCTAAACTGGAGTAGATCTTCTCCCTAGCTTGAAATAATGGATCAAGCCTAATCCTCCAAACCCTAGCCGTCAAATGACGATTGTCTCACTATTTCGATGCCTAACACAATTAGGATTAACCCCCTTTAAATACTCTCCTCACAACTACTAAACACACATCAACTTAAAAAACATAGAAGGTAGTGCATAAAGCAAAAATAGCAAACTACTAAGTCGATCCCACGACCGCTCTCACGCTCCTGTCCTTGCGCTGCCTGCGGTATACGACCGCATCATTGCTCACCCCAAAAATTGAAACTTGTCCTCAAGGTTGAAATCTGGGAACTGCGCTCTGATGGTGTTCTCTAGCTCCCACGTAGCCTCGTGATCTGGCAGCCCTACCCACCGTACTAACATCTCTCGGCCCCCACCCTCAATGCGCCGCACCTGCAGAATATCCTGGGGTTCCATAAGGACTTCTGAATCAGCTGTCAAATTTGGTGGCAGAGTGGCCACCGGTGTATGTGCTCCAACCGTTCGCCGTAACTGAGAGACATGGAAAATCGGATGCAATGACGATCCTGAGGGCAATGTCAACCTATAAGCAACCAGCCCAATCTTCGCCTCGATCTGAAAGGGCCCGTAAAAGAGGGCATCCAACTTTTCGTTCCGGCGCCGTGCTAGTGATCTCTGACGGTATGGCCTTAACTTCAGATATTCCTGGTCTCCCACCGCGTAGTCAACCTCTTTGCAATGTCCATCCGCCTTTGCTTTCATCAGCTGCTGAGACCTCGTAAGGTGTTTCTTTAGCTTCTCCAAAATTCCATCTCGCTCCTTGAGGTACTAGTCCAACTGGGATACGGGTGTAGACCCGCTACGATAGTGGATCAACGCCGGTGGGTCCCTTTCGTACAAAACCTGGAATGGCATTGTCTGGGCCGCAGAATGAAAGTGTTGTATCAGTACTCGGCCCACGCCAACTGCCGATACCAAACTCATCGGGCAATCTGACACAAAGCAGCGAAGGTACGTCTCAACGTTCCTGTTGACGACCTCCGTCTGTCCATCCGTCTGGAGGTGGTAAGCAGTACTCCTCCGCAGAGCGGTCCCCTGGACCCTGAACAACTCTCTCCAGAACTGGCCCAAGAAGACCGTGTCCCTATCCGACACAATAGAAGTAGGGAAACCGTGGAGACGAACCACCACCCGTATGAAGGCCGTAGCAACCGTCACTGCCGTATACGGATGACGCAGCCCGATGAAATGCCCATACTTGCTTAAACGGTCGACCACCACCAAAATCACAGTGTATCCCTCCGACTTGGGTAGTCCCTCAATAAAATCCATGCTGATCACATCCCAAATCTGCTCAGGAAGAGCTAAGGGCTGCAACTGCCCTGTCGGCGCTAGGCCAGGTATTTGTGACGCTGGCAGATGTCACAACTGGCTACCATCTACACGATGTCCTTCATTCCCCGCCAGTATAGCTCTTTAGCCACCTGCATATGTCTGTTGGACTCCTGAATGGCCCGCCACTGCGCTTCCATGGAATTCCTGAAAAATCAATTGTTTGTGTACTGAAGCCCGCGGTATAACTAGCCTCCCCCGATACAACAACCGCTGCCCCTACAGAGAATAGCCCGGGTGCTCAGCCACCCCCCTGACCTAATTCCACTCGGATCCTAGATAGCTCCTCATCGGTGTCCACCTCCCTCCATAAGGGCTCCCACTCCGCTAACAATGGTACTGACAAGGCTGCCAAGGAGGTAACCTCCTCTATCCGTGATAGCGCATCCGCAGCCTTGTTCTCCAATCCCGGTCGATAGTGTATCTCAAACTTGTAGTCAACAAGTTTAGATAGCCACTTCTGATAGTCTGCCGCCACCAGCCTATGCACCAACAATTACTTCAGTGACCTCTGATCTGTACGCACAATAAATAGCCGTCCCAATATGTAAGGACGCCATTTCTGAATCGACAAGGTGATCGCCATCAGCTCCCTCTCATACACGGATTTCTGCCTCGCCCGTGATGACAAAACCTGGCTAAAGTAAGCCACTGGTCGCTGATCCTGCATCAGCACTGCTCCCAGCCCGTATCCCGAGGCATCGGTCTCTACGACAAAAGGTTTGCTAAAGTCTGGAAGAGCTAGCACTGGAACTGTCGTCATTGCCCTCTTCAATGCCTCAAACGCGGCAGTCGCCTCCTCGTTCCACTGAAACCTATCCTTCTTCAACTGCTCTGTCAGGAGCCAGACAATGGTACTGTAACCCTGCACGAACTTGCGGTAGTACCACGTCAAGCCCAAAATTCCTCGCAACGCCCTCAGTGTCGTTAGCTGCGGCCAATCTAACATGGCCTTAATCTTGGTTCTATCAGCCGCCACCCCTTCTGCCGAAACTACGTGCCCCAAATACTCCACCTTCTCCTGAGCAAAAGTATACTTCCTGTTGGCATAAAGATGGTGAGCCTGCAACTCCTGCAACACCGTCTCCAAATCTCGCACGTGCTCCTCCACAGTGCGGCTGTACACTGTATGTCGTCGAAGAACACTAAGACAAACTGCCGTAGGTAGGCTGAAATATCGTGTTCATTAACTTCTGAAAGGTAGCGGGCGCATTCGTCAGCCCAAAGGGCATGACGAGGAACTCATAGCGCCTCTCATGAGTCCTAAAGGCAGTCTTCTGCACATCCTTTGCCTTTATCCGGATCTGATGATACCCCGATTTCAAATCAATCTTCGAAAAGATTGACGCCCCATGTAGCTCATCCAACAGCTCATCTATAACCGGTATAGGAAAACGATCCACCACTGTCTCCTTGTTGAGGATACTGTAGTCTACACAGAACCTCCAGCTACCGTCCTTCTTCACTAAGAGCACCGGGCTGGAGAACGGACTAACACTCGGTCGTATCATTCCAGCATGTATCATCTCACTGATCAACCGTTCAATCTCATCCTTCTGAACATGTGGGTACATGTAGGGCCGAACGCTGACTGGAGCTGCTCCCTCCCGTAGCACAATGGCGTCCTCGTGGTCCCTCTGAGGCGGAAGTCCCTGCGGCATCTGAAACACATGCCCATAACTGTCCAACAACTCCACCTCTGATGGCATTTGCTGCTCCTTCGCCTCCGCCTGTAGCTCCTGATAGGTCACAAAGTATGCATCTCCTCCCACTAGTACTGCCCGAGCCAAGGACTTCAGAGACGCTGCGCGGCAACACAGGCTGAGGTCCCCCAATAGAATCACGATCCTCACGTCCTCCCGTTACTCCATCCTCAGCACCTTCCAGTTGAACTTGGTGTCACCTAAGGTCTGTAACTACTGCATTCCCAACACCACGTCCACCTTCCCCAACTCCAGGGGGTAACAATCCGCAACTATCTGCGTCTCCTGTACTGCTAGAATCACCGCCCTGCAGACACCCCCTGCTCTCCTCCTTCTGGCATGTGCCCAAAATCACCCCAAAGGTGGCTGTCTCACTCACCTCAAGCCCTAGTTGCCCCACCAATTTCTTTGAGATGAAGTTGTGGGTTGCCCCACTGTCTATCAATATGGTCACCGCCTGATCTGCCACAATGCCTGCCAGCTTCATGGTGTGATAGGGAGCAAATCCCACTACGGAGCTAAGTGACACATCCACGGTGTCCAAATGTGGCTGCTGTTCTGTCACCTCGTCCTCTCTGCCGAGTACAATCGTAGGGTCTCCCTCTTCCTCCTCGGCAGCCACCTCCAACTGCATGGCTCGTCCCGCACACCTGTGTCCAGGTGTGAATCGCTCGTCACACTTGAAGCACATCCTCTTGGCCCTGCGCTCCCCCATCTCCGCCTCAGTCATCCGACAGGTTTGTCCCCCGCACGTGTCTCCTTGCCAGTTCCTCTCGCTGGTGTAAGTGCGCTTGTACGAGCCTTGGGTGTCCCTGCCATTACCGGACTCTGCACAATAGATCCTCCCTAAGCTCCCCTCGCACTCCTATCCTCTGCAGCTTGTCTTCCACCTTGCTATCCTCATCATGGCAGATCGTCCCTTGGGTTCTTGAACCTGTAGCTCGTCCCCGATCTGCGACTTGAGGCCATTCAGGAAATTTCCCTCTAGGGTCTCATCGGAAATTCCCTCTACTCGGCTCGCAAGCCGCTCAAACTTCTCTACATATTCCCGTACTGTTCCCTCCTGCCGCAGCGTATACAACTGCTCAAATAGGCCTCCCGCCTGTGTCTCCTGGAACCTCTCCATAAGGCACTCCATCAACTCTATCCATGTGCGGATAGGTCTCTGTCGTTGGCTCCAACGAAACCGCCCCAAAGCTTCCCCCTCGGAGCACATTTGCACCGTCTGCATCCTCTCCGTCTCAGTCAGTCCCAAAACATCGAAGTACCTCTCCACCTTGTAGATCCAGGCATCTGGATCCCTTCTCTCAAACATGGGCATGGTCAGCTTCCTCAATCGGCTATCGGGGCCGGCATCGCCACGTGGGCCTCCTCCCCGATTTCCCTCCTGGTATCTCGGGCGAGCAGGCTCCTCCATCCTCCATCTGGGCTGATCTGGTTGCCCATACGCTCCCCAAATCTCCTACCGGGCCCTCTCAGCAGCCAGCTGCTCCTCAGCATCCCACTCATCTCCATCACCCCACTGCTCCTCATGAAGTTTGTCGGCGTAGCGTGTGTACTCTTCGTACTCCGGCACATGCCCCACATCCTCCCCGGTCTCCTGTAGTCTTCGAACATTCTCTTTGGCGCGCCTCAAGGTTTCCAATGCCTCCTCCATGCCCAAAGGAAGCCCAAAGGGGGCCTATCGGTCCCGACCCATGCTGCCGGGGGTGCCGCGGGTGCGCGGGGTCCTTTGGCGTGTCGCCAGGACCCTGCCGCCTTCGGCTAGGCCTCGACGGCCATCGCCGGGGGTCTGGCGGCCCGCCAGACCCCCGCGAGGGTCGGCGCGGCCGATTCCTGGGCCGCGTGGGTCGGCGCGGCCGATTCCTGGGTCGCGCGGGTCTGCATGGCCCAGATCTGGGTCGCGCATGTCCGCCCGGCTTGGGAAGGGGGCGCGCGGCCCCTGGCGGTCTGCTAGGGGTCCGCCGCCCCCGGTGGTGTTCTGTCGCCCTTCGGTGGTAATCGTGTGGTCCCTGGAAGTGCACGAGGCGGCGTTCGGGCTCCTCGACCGTCGCCTCTTCTCCATTTGGCCCTAGATGTGAGAAAAATTTGAGATTTGTTGATGTCGATGCTCTAGCTTCAGATCTGGGTTGTTTTTGTTGTTGAAGGATCTGAAGAATATCTTGGATGTCAGAGGCCTTCGCAACCCCTTTCATCTCCTGGTGGATGCCTCAGATCTCGCCTTGAAGCCCGTCGATTCTCTTGCTCATCTCTTCAAGTTTGCCGTCGACTGTCTCTTCTACAAGTTCCGCCATCGTCTTTGTCCTAGTTCCTGCCATTGGATCTGTGTGCTCTGATACCAAATTGATACGATTTAGGTCAATCGTATCAAAAAGCTCAGATTTTTAGTGGAAGAACGAAAAGAAATTTAAAGTGGAAGAAGGAATTTTGTTAAATAAGAGACAATTGATCTAAACTGGATTAGATCTTCTCCCTAGCTTGAAATAATGTATCAAACATAATCCCCCAAACCCTAGCCGTCAAATGACGATTGTCTCAATATTTTGATGCCTAACACAATTAGGGTTAACCCCTTTAAATACTCTCCTCAACTACTAAACACGCATGAACTTAAAAAACATTGAAGGTAGTGCATAAATCAAAAATAGCAAACTACTAAGTCGATTCCACGACCGCTCCCACGCTCCTGTCCTTGCACCGCCTGTGGTATACGACCGCATCAGGATCAAATTTTGGTTTTAGGTTAGAGTTAGTGTTTCAGCTCAAATGGGGACGTAGATGAGGAACACTAACCTTTTTAGTTTTCAATTTTCTTTGACTAAAGAAAAACTAAATCTATTCTAAAGAAGAAGAAGAAGATGATGGTGCAAGAGGGAGAACTATAGTTTAAATTTAATAACAATTGTCAGGGACACGAACGTTCTAGTGTTTTGTGGCGACGATATTAGGATCTAAAGGAAATCTAAAATGTGGTTCAATGGATTTGAGGAAGAACTAGATGAACTGTGGTAAAGGATAACTAAAAGATAATAAAAAGATAACATTCGGATCTTGCACACCAGTGAGTTGCTCACACACTATCGCATCTTGCATGTTAAGATATTCAATGGTTTCTGACAAACCATAGAGTTTACAAACTCAAATTTTCATATTCAATTTTCAATCTCCCCGTAAACATTGAAAGGTATAAATGCCTTTAACAAAACTTACCCCCCAAAGAAAACTAGTCTTATTCTAACTAGAATCCTTAAAGAATTTAAATTACAAGTGATGTATTATGAGGCTACAAAAGACTCCAAATAAAATAGAACTTAAAAATGAAGAAAACTACCAATTTGATAAAGAGATAGAGAGGGTGTATTTGAATAAGAAAACTCTAAATAAAATAGATGCATAACATTATTGATGCATGACTAGCGCTCAGTGACATATTTCAGCCTGGTGTCGACTGCGAGGGCTCGGCTCAAGTCAGTCTATGAGCACGTGCTTATGACAATCGTCTTGGCAGTGCAGAAGTGGCGGCCATAACTACTGGGACGGTGTTTTATTGTGCAGACAGACTAGAGGAGTCTCAAGTTCTTACTGAAGCAGCGTATGGTGACTGAGGAACACCAGTGTTGGCTCTCGAAGTTGTTGGGATGACTTTGGGACAGTGTATGTCTAGATTGGTGAATAAGGCGACTGATAGGAACCAAGAAAAAGAACTGATTTTTAATAATAAAAACTGAAAATAAAGATACCTCGATCACAATTATAGGGGGGAGATCACCCTCCCAAGACGCCTTTAAGCGAGGACGTCCGCACTCTCTTAGATCTACCTAAGCACTCTCGTAGAATTCTCTCAAAATATCAATAATCAAGCGTGCCTACAAATGACGGCTATCACTCATTTAAATAGGAAAACCCTCCTCCTAATCAATAGAAAAGAAGCAAAAGACAAAAATGCCCTTATTTAGGTCGGCTCCCCTTGCCCATGTGCGCACGTCCCCCCTTGCGTGCGTCAGATGCCCCGTGGGTCTAACACTACTCCGCATCTGAAAATCCACCTTGTCCTCAAGGTGGTGCTTGACATCCCTGGCGGTGCTACTCCGAGGGGGAGTCGTCATCATCTCCGATGCCATCGTCCTCCACACCATCATCATCATCTGCCTCTGCGATCAACACTTGCAGCTTACGACCCCCACAGTGTTGTCCTGGAGTAAACCTCTCATCACATCCGAAATAGAGCCCTTTCTGCATCTTCTCCCTCATCTCGGCGTCAGTCATCCTTCTAAACTGACTGCCCCGCTGGCGGTGTGCTGCTGTGCTCTCCAGTCTTCTCGATACTTGCTTGATCCGCCCCCGTAGCTGCCTTCTATTCCCTTGTCGCGGTCGGGACATTCCGTGAAACCGGTCCACTCCAACCACCTCTTGCCTTTCTATCCTCCATCTGCCAGTCTTCCGCCATCTGAGCGTACTCTAAGGCCTCCATCAGACTCTGAGGCTTATGCATGCGTACTGCTGCGCGTATAGTGGCCTTCAGCCCCTTCGCGAAGGTGCTCTCCATCATCTCGTCGGTCACCCGTGAACCTGTCCTGAAAGAGCCTCGAACCTCTCTATGTAGTCTCTCACCGTACCATCCTGTCGAAGAGATAGCCGCTGCTCCCGCACGTTCCCCACATGAGGGTCTCTGAACCAAGGTTTTAGGTCTCGGTTTCGGTCTCGGTATCGTTCTTTCCAAAATTTAGGTATCGGTATCGGTATCGGTATCGACTGTTTCGACGGTTTCGGAAGCAAGTTTCGGTTTCGTCTGTATCGCTAGTTTCGGCAGTTTTGTTTCGGGTATCGGTTTCGGTTTCGGTTTCGGAGATACTTTAAATACGTATATACTATATACACACGGTGATGGTTTTGGAGATTCTTAAATCTAAACCTATCAAATACTATTAAATACTTAACAAAGTAAAATATTAATCATATACTATCAAATACTAAATACTAAATAGATAAACTAAATTTGAGTTCGTAATCATATCAAATACTAAATACCTAAAGTTTGGTACTTAAATACTAAATATTAGATAAATGAATAGATCTTAAAGCTTGCCTTGCGTATTCACCGTTTTACGTTGCGCACAAACCACTTATTTACAAGTTTGCCAAAAAAATCACTAGGCGTTGCTTTGCGCACTTACCATTTTGCTTTGCGCACATACCACTTATTTACACGATTGCCACAAAAAATCTGCTTGCTATGTGCATCGACTGTTTTACTCGATGCACATACCACTTATTTACAAGTTTGTCTTTTTAAAAAACGCAGCATCTCCTTAAAGGCGACTCGGGCCTCTCTCTCTCTCTCTTTGCTCTCTGTCTCTCTCACGCTAGATGGTCGAGGTGGTGGTGGCGAGGCAGGAGGAGTGGTCGGCGAGGCGACAACGCGTTGCGGTGAGTTCAATTTTTTCATCTTCCTTTTTTCCTTTTTCTTCTTTTTTCTGCAATTTTTCTTGGTTTTGCCTCTTCTTCGTCTAATTCTTCATCATTTTCAAGCCGAAACCCTAGGGGTTCTCCTCTCTTTTAACCGAGCTTTCTTTGCAACCTATTGATTTACAAATTTTTTGGGATTTTAGAGAATTTTTATTTAATTACACATTCTTCTTCCTCCGTCTTCGACCGATGTTAAATGGTATCGGTCTGTTTTGGCCGGTATCGGCCGAAACTGAACGGTATCGGTCAGTTTCGGTCAGTATCGGCCGAAACTGAATGGTATCGTTCAGTATCGGCCGATACCGAAACTAACCCATATTTTCGGTCTCGTTACCCACCGATACCGATACGATACGGGCGATACGCAGAGGTATCGGCCGAAACCTCAAACCATGCTCTGAACCTCTCTACCATCTGGTCCCTGATCTCCTCACATGAGCGAAAGAGGCGCCTCACGTCCTTCCACTGAAACCACGCTAGGGCCTTCCCATCCAGGCATATGCCAGCAGCCTCCAACTTCTGCTCCTCAGTCATCTGGGAGACTCTAAAAAATCTCTCCGCCCTGTAGACCCACGAGACCGGGTCCGCTCCATCGAATATGGGCATCTTCAGCTTGCTCAGTCGGTTCATATTGAATCCCCCTGGTCCCCGCGACATCCTCCCTGTCTAGGCTGGTGGTAGTGCTGATACCTCTCTAGGCGCCGCTCGTAGCCCCCATGAGGCCATCCTCCTCGGTCTTCGTACCCCTCGTCGCCTTTACCCCTGCCCTCTGGCCACTCCTGGTAGTCTCGGTATCCCCCTTCTGCGCCTGTTGTGCGTCTCTCCTGGTGGTAGGGCAGTGGCTGCCATCTTCCGTCGTCAAATCGTGGGTCGGGAGGGTCCCGATAACCCTCGCCGTAGTCTCTGTGCTTCCTGAAATCCCCCGGGTCCCAAGTCATCCACGAAGTCACGTGCCGGCACCTCCTGCCGCGGCTGCCCCTGCTGAAAATCACCTCCACTGGATCCCGGAAAGACACGCGCAGCTCTGGGGGCATCGGTGGGGCCGCGGCCTGCCTGAGGGAGGGCCGCTGGCCCCGTCTAAACATCCTGGGGGCCCTTGCGCCCCCCGAGGGTCGGGAGGGGGTCGCCGGCCCCCCAGGGGGGTTCGCCGCCCCTGGGCGAACCCAGGGGAGGCTCGTCGGCCCTCTGGGGGGTTCGCCACCCTGGGCGAGCCCAGGGGGGCCGTCGCCTCCCTGGCGGCTCTCCTGGGGGCCGGCGGCTCTCTAGGGGGTTGCCGCGGCCCCCGGTCGTTACCGCGTGCCCTCCCGAGGGTTTGATCGTAGTCGCCGGTCTATCCTTGGGCTTCCGCGGCCTTTCGCCTCAATTCTTCTCGATAATCGACCCTCCACGGCACCCCTTCCTCATCTTCGGCAAATTCCTCCGCCAGAAAATCGTTTTCCGGGTCGAAGTCCTCAACTTTCTCCTTCCCCTTGCCTAAAGGTGGCGCCTTTCCCGCTGATTTAGGGTTCTCACCCCCTTTGTTATTCGTCGCCAATTGATTTAAGGTTCCCATCAATTGCACGAATTGTTTGTCGTGCTACGCTTGATTCGTCGCCAATTAGTTGATGGAAGCCGTCAACTTTGCCATGGATTCATCGTTTGCCGCCAACGATTTCTTGATCCCGTCGATCTCGCCTGTAAATTTCGTCTCCAAAGCCTCAATTTTGTCTTGCGATCTTGTCGAAGCCACCATGGATCGTCACGCTCCGATACCAAATTGATAGGAACCAAGAAAAAGAACTGATTTTTATTAATAAAAACTGAAAATAAAGATACATCGATCACAATTATAGGGGGCGATCACCCTCCCAAGACGTCTTTAAGCGAGGACGTCCGCACTCTCCTAGATCTACCTAAGAACTCTGTAGAATTCTCTCAAAATATTAATAATCAAGCGTGCCTACAAATGACGAGTGACCCTCATTTAAATAGGAAAACCCTCCTCCTAATCAATAAAAAAGAAGCAAAAGACCAAAATGCCCTTATTTGGGTCGGCTTCCCTTGCCCATGTGCGCGCGTCCCCCCTTGCGTGCGTTGGGTGCCCTGTGGGTCTAACAGCGACCAACGCTCTCCAGATGGAGGAATCTCAGTTGACAGCTTTGTCTATTGGCAGCTTTGTCTATTTTTGCAGTGTGCTTGATTGAGACGGGAGATTGAGGCAGATGAAAGCTTAGCAATCCAGGCGGCAATAATGCAGGGTTTGACAGAGTACCCATGCTACTCATTTGATGGGCAACGGTTATATCAGGAACATCTTGTATTACCTTGTATTACCTTGGTATGCTCCGGGGTCCTTAAGCATTGTCACATGATATTATCAGGGTTGTTTTAGGCAGGGATGAAGAAGGATGTGACAGATATGGTAGCTAATTGTGATGTCTGTCAATGTTACAAATACATGTCAATGGTACCCGAGGGATTACTACAGTTGTCGTCTTTACCAAATCAGGTTTGTGAGGAGGTCAAGATGGACTTCATTGAAGGGTTGTCTTAATCGGAAGGATTATCTATCATTTTTGTTGCGATGAACCACCTCAACATATATGCACATTTTGTTGTCCTTCGGCACCCCTACTCTTTTGTTACAGTTGCGGTCGCTTTTACATTGGAGGTGGTTTGCTTGCATATGATTCCAGAGTCGATTGTGTTGGTCGTGATCGCATCTTCTTGAGCCATTTTTGTAGGGAGTTGTTTAGGTTAGATAGTCTTGAAACGGAGTACGACATATCACCCTCAAACGAGCGGCCAGACGAAAGTGGTGCATATGAGCATAGAGACATACTTGCAGTGTTTGTATCTGAGATGCCGAAGTAATGAGCGAAATTCTTAGCATGTGCAGAATATTGATACAACGCTTAATATCATACGACGTCTCAGTCCATCACTTTTAAGATCTTATATGGACGAGCTCCTTTGCATTTACTACATTGTGGCCACAGTTCCACGCCGGTATCACAGGTGGAGTAGTACTTGGAGGAGAGAGATAATGTATTGGAGGAGCTGAAGCTGCATTTGGTGAGGGCTCAGCAGGTTAAGAAGAAACAAGTTGATGGTCATAGAAGGGAGGTGCAGTTTGCAATTACTTTGCAATTACTGACATGGTATATATGAAGCTTCAACCTCATCGTCACCAGTCTCTGGCGCACAGGAGGAACGAGAAGTTAGCACCACCTCCTAAAAACTATGAGCAGCGGTCTAACATTACACCTTGAGGATAAGCTGTCTCATTGTGAGTGGAGTAATGTTAGATCATGGCTTATGGTTTATAGCCGTCAACGCAAAACACAAACGGGCGGCATCACAAAACTCGAGGAAGGGGGGCGGCGATGCAAAAGGACAGATTCATAATTTTGGTTAAGTCTTATTAGGCCGTATTTTGTTATAAATAAGAGGCCAAGAATCATTCGTTTCTTATGTTGAATATTTGAGAGAAATTAGTAGTCTAATAGATAGTTTAGTTTATTGGGAGAGAATTGGCATTCCTCTCGAATTGAGGGACGTATCTTGTTTGTTTCACGAAATTATCAATAAATACCCCATCTTTTGCACTAATTTCTTTCCCAATTCTTATCAGCTTCAAGCATATTAGCCATATTCATCTCAGGTCGTGACCTAGTTCTTCTGATGGGCCTACCTCACCTACATAAATCGGCTAACATGATTTGAGAGAAATGACTTGGGTAAGTTCTTGGGAGTCTCCATTAATCATTTTGTTGGGTTTGATATTGATTACCTGTAGCTCAACTATGCTCAGCTTTGTGAGTATTATGAGTTCTATGCATGAATTATGGCATGGGTAGCACATACACTTCACTGTAAAGCTGTGTCATATCGAACACGTGTTGGACACGCGTATCAGACATACTATTTTAGAAGTTGCTTAAGTGTCGATGTGTCATCATTTCCATCCCAATGTTCGTTTCGTGCAACAAGGTCATGGCTAGTTATAGCATGAGATCTTCATCATTTACCAAATTAGATAGAGCCAAATGGTGATGTATACAGTCTTTGTCTATTATACAATATCATGTAGATTTGACTTTACAGTTTAAGCTTTTCTTATATGATTGTTTGATCTCACATTTTCTGGTTGGTCCATGTTCACATACAACTTTTTAATTATTGTTTTATGGTGTTATTCAATGTTTAAGACCTCTTGATAAACAACATATATTTATAATGTAGAAGAATCAAAACATGTGTATCTTTGTGGATAAATATTATTTACTTGTTTAAAGGTCATTTTAAGAATCAATGTTGCAGAATGAACATGGAACATTCTTGGCTAGCTTTTGAACGCGTTAGCAACTTTTTGATAATGTTCTTTAACAACTTCTATGATAATGTTCTATTTCTCTCCACATTTGTTGCGCAAGTACCTACATGATTACTTTATTCAATGGTGGTGCCTAGTTGAGTAGCAAACAATGTTTTAAATATTGGATATCAAGATTGTATCAGATGGCTGATTTTCACATTGGATAACAGATATCGACGGATATAGCAGAGATACGCGGTAATATCATGTTGCTTATATAGGACATTATAAATATAAAAATCTTAATAACTAAAGAGTATGTATAACATCTTAGATGTTCATATTTGACTATATCATCAAAATATTATCATAGGATCAAATAAAGCAACAATGGCATTAAAATTAACCTCTACTAACATATTACCTACAAAGCAAAAAAAATTTAAAATATAGCATTATTAGAAAATGAATCAAAAGACTAAACAATAATTGTGGCTGACCTCATAAGCGTATAACATAAGAACAAGAAGCAGTAGAAGCGACGACGATAATAGAAGCAACATCACATCGTAGAAGTGGTAGCAGCAACGGTGGTAACATAAGCAATAAAAGAAGAATAAGTTGGAGCAGAAGCAAAAGTGGCATCATGAGAAACAACACAAGAAGAAGAAGATGCGTTAGCAAAAGCAACATCAGCATTTACAGCAACATCAGAAGTGGCATCGGCAAAAGTGGCATCGGCAGAAGCAAAAGCAGTATCAAAAGAAAAAGAAAAGGAATTGATGGCTGTAAATGCAACAACGATAGAAGAAGAAGAAGAAGAAGAAAACTTCTTAAAACCAAAAAATCTCAACTGTACATTGATTTTGATCCAAATTTAGTGTGATCTCCTTCCGATTGAAGAATATCTAATCTGTTTCTGTTTCTCATTCTTTCTCACCCCTCCCCCGAGCAATGGCAAACATTTGATTTTTATTTTCAAGCCCAACTGAGAAAATAACCAAACCCTACTTTATCGGGTTTGCGTTCATTTCAACCCAAACTTGATTACAAATATAATTAAAACAAAAAGAACAATTTCAGACGATATCAACTGAATATACATCGGGCTGATATATCGACCATATCGGCAATATCAGATTCTTTCTCAAAACCCGATAAAATTTGGTTTATCGTATCGTTTGGCCGCCGAGACCGATATATCGGCAATATATCGATCATATTGGCTGATTTGTAGTGGTGGCAAATATATCTATCTTACAAATGAGGGTTGTCCACATAGGATTGTCCTATGTGGTACTCTTTGTCCCAGTCACAAGCTGACTGAGACAAATGTCACATCCCACTACCCTAACAATCACCCCCACTCTCACATATTTACATGTTTGCCATCCACCTCATCACACTTTGCAAAAAACCCAAAAAAAACCCCAAACTCACTTTATTGTATCTTTGCATTATGTGATTTTCCCCATATAACCCTCAAGGTTTTTGGGTTTACCCTTTTACACCCCGTCGATACCAGTACACACACTTGTCGCTTCTTTTCGTTTGCACGCATGCACCAAATCCTATTGGGGGGGGTTTGATCAGTGCATTGTGTGCACGGGTTATTTCTAGTCTGCCTATATGTACGAGGAAAGGATCATTTTGGATTAATTATACACTAAAGTTTATTTGTGTGTGCAGTTTTGATTAAAGCATTACATTGAACATAAATATTATATTTTACATGTATGTCATATCCTTGTATTTTTCATGCTCATTCATAAAGATAGGACCATCCATAACCATACCACTCATTTTACAACTCATTTTACCATTATGTTGGTGTCATGGTCAAATGATTATTAATTGATTAACTAATCCTATTCAAAGCATTATGCGTTGTATATAAATCATAATCAAATACGGATTTCATTAGTAAAATTAACTTATAAGGATTTTTTAATTAAATGGGTTTCTAATTGGTTAAGAGGTAATTAATTAATTTAAAAATCTGATAGTTTTATTAAAAATTAAAATTCTTTTTACTTATAGCCGATTTAAAAGAATCTAATCAAATAAGAGTTTATAAATATTTATTATGTCCTACTCAAATATCTTAAAGTATATTTGGAGTCTTATTCAGTGTTTCTAAACAATTAAGAATTCATAAGTAGTTAACCTGTCGTAATCTAAATAAGTTATTCTAAAGTAGTATAAACTTGCATAAACCATTGCCGATAGTGTATGAATTTTACAAAACCAAAATCGGATAGTTTTATAAAAAATAGAAGCATTTTTTAAGCTGCTCGATTTAAAAGAATCTAATCAAGTTAGAATTCATAAATAATTGTTATATTTTACTTGAATATCCTTAATTGGGTTCTTATTTGATGTTTCTAATAAATTATCTAAATAATCCATTGTAATCTATATAAACCATTTACATGAATGTTTGCAAACATATCCACGTGTTTATACTAGGTTTATACTAGGTTTATACTACTAAATTTTCTTTGGGCCAAAGTCATGCAAGTTCTTATAATTTTTCAAATATGTATATATAAAAATATCAGTTCATCATTTAAGACATAGAAGACATGAATGTTTGCAATAATTTGTCTTGAATCTAACCTAATTTTTCCTGTGACTTCTGAATTATCTTGATTTTAGGTACTCCGCTCTCTCAATATTGAAAAACTTATCATACCTGCTATATCTGAACTGAAGGACACATGGACTAAAGTTTTTGGCTTCAAGGTTATGGAAATTTCAGAGAAAGAAGAAGTTAGGTCGATAAATCTGTTGGTTTTCCCTGGTACCGGCCTATTATCAAAACCGTTACTGGAAAAGGATTCAGAGGAGCATGGGAATACTGCTGATAAAGGTAAAATGATGAAACTTGTTAACTATGTTTCATAACTTCCAAACTTGGCATATCATTAAATCTGTGATGTTACTCCTGCAGTTGATCTGTTTGAATCTGGGAGCACGATCCATCATGCTCACGAAGTAGTAAATGAACTTGTCTTGCCTGCTATTGTTGAGCCTGAGCGCCATGTTTCTGATGATGTTATTGTCCATCATAAACTTGAGGTCAAAGACTTGGAACCTATTTTATCTGCTTCTGATATTCTCGTGGAACCGTATTCCGATGTCTCTGCCAAATATTGTGATGCCTACGTTGAGTTTCAAGCTCTAGAATTGAAGTCTTCAGAGGATACTGCTCAGAAGGATCAACCAGTGCAACTTGAGACTATTTCTCTTGATGGATCTGTGACCAAAACTAAACTTCAGAATGGTTCTTCATCTAGGCTTGAAACTAAGTTGACATCTGGTAGCTCGGTGCGCTAAGATAATAGGGTGGTGCCAAACCGTCTTTCTATGCATAATACCTTGGAACAACTCACTTTGGAAGCTGATTGCATCTCCACAGACGCTAGTAATTCTGTGCATATGGTGCCTAATGGTACATGTTTGCTTGTAGAAAGTAATTTGCAGGCATCTAATGAGCATATTCTTGATGCTAATAGTAGTGGTGAATGTGAACTTGCTGCTTCTCCACCTATTTCAGAGTATTAAATGAGAATTCAGGAAATTGCTAGTCTGAAATTATTTCTATATGCAGAAGATAAATTCATCAAATCTTCTGAAAGTTCAGTGGTCATGCAGTTACTGACAATATGATCTTTGAGATCCATGATCTAAAATCTGAAATTTATGCTGTCCAATATGATCCCTTTGCTAATGATGGATATGGTGATAGTCTGAAGCAGCTCATTATGACTACTCTGGGAAAGGAAGGTCTGGTTGTGATATATTTCCTACTGATTCTGATTCTCAACAGCATCACATTTTAAATGGTATGTGTTTTCGTTAAGATTGTCACATAGCTGGAACTTGTAGAAAGCCATTATCCAGATCTTTCTTTCATGAACATCATAGTATATGTAACTTGGTTGGCGATGTGGATGGGATATATTTAAAGGCTCATAAATTTTCTTCCAGCGGTGATGGTTGTCTGTAATTTTCATGAAGCTGATGATTTTGCTGGTTGGGTTGATGAGAGGAACTCTGTTGTTCAGAGGCATGCACTGTATATTATCCTATCTTAGACATTCAGATGCATATATGTTGCCTCGAAAGTCTTAAGTATGTACCTTCGTTTATGATAACGGTTTTGAGATGCCAAATGACTACACACGTTCTTGCAGCGTGTTCATGATCTCATACCCATTGTCAAACAGTCTTCATCTTGTGGCGTTGGAGCATGCTTTTAGAGGCTTCTGAGGAAAAAGCATGTGATGATTGACAATCAGACGATAGAATGTATTGTCACTGTCTGCTGCTGCGATTTCAAAACTGGTTGGTCTGTTGTATCACAGATCTTGATGGTCATGACAATGCTATAACTTTTGAATGATTGTCAAATGAGTATTCAGAAACCACTTCAGTTTTCAATCAGTAAGTCTTTAAACAGAAGAAATATGAACACAGCTGCTGTCCTTCCTTGGCCTAGTACATCTGATGATGCTCATGATGCTAACCATCAAGCTTGTTCACAGTTTTGACGAATGTCCACCTTTATGTGCTCCTTGGTGGTTGCAAAGGTTTTACAGGTCCCATGGGTATTATGAAGCAAATGTATATCATAGGTTGTTAACATCTGTCACATGATGATGATTTTTCACAGGGATCACATAATTTAATCCTGATGTTGCTTCTTTACCTGCTGTCATGCTGAAGACTTATAAAATGCATGCCTTTTTTCTGCTTTTTGCTTTTTGCTTTTTGTCTTTATTTTGGTGTGTGTGTGTGTTGTGGCGTGGCGTGGTGTTTTGTTTTGTTTTGTTTTTGTTTTTTTTTTTTTTTTTTGGGGGGGGGGGGGGGGGGTAATCTAATGAATCACATTTATTTTCCAAACATCAATACTGCTTATTAGATTTTAAAAAAATCGTTTACAGCAGACCCCACTTGGTTAATGATTATTATGTTCTGTAAAATTTGCTATGCTACAAGTCCCAAACCATATCAAATCAGGATCTTTGTTTGGTTGATCATTCACCAGTGCCAGCACCAGATACTCCTAGTGGACCGGTTGTCAAGGGCAATGGTACTTTCTTTTCATGTATCCTTATTTTACATAGTTCTTTATATATGTATATGTAGGTATATATCTATCTTCACACACAGTCTCTCACACACAAGTGCGTGCATATGTGAGCATACATACATGCATCATCAGCAGTTAAAATGTATTGGGACCTAATAATCATGGATTTCTTTGACATCATTGCCATCATGCATCTGATAATTCTTCTCTTAAGATTGTAGTGCAAAAGTGAACTGATGTTAACCTTGTTGCCATAATGGTGCATGTTGCTTGGTTCGTCATGTCAATCGTCTGCCTCTTATTTTATACACCTTAGGATGTTATTTGCAAATGATGCATTAAGTCTACAATGTTGTTTTAATATGACTTCCATCAGCTGTATTAGCTAAATACATTGCGAGTGTGATAGAGCAAGCAAATATCCTTTCTGGTATTGTGTATTTTGGTGAATAGTTACACATCAGAATAGGAAAACATTTTCACCGTTCTCCCTATAGAAGAGCCTTTATAAGTCAGTACTGGGCTGTTTGCTTAGTGCTCAGGATACACACACGCAGGTCTAGTTGCAAGTGTACAAGGAGCCGCATATAATAAAGATAGGGAATAAGGAGTTTTGAAGGAAAGAACACTTCTCCTCTTGGTTGTATATACTTTATAATGATGGAACTGATATTATTTCAGAGTTTGCCAAGGAAAAGCTCATAATCCCACCAGGTTGGGTCAGGTCGAATTTATAGCTGGATAAAAACAAAACCCAACCTAAATCTTGTTTTGGAGATCCTAATTTTAAACCTGACCTACTTTTTATCCGCCCCTCTTTCCTCTCTGTTGTTCTTCCTCTCTCCACTGCCCCCTCATTCTTTCGGCCCCAACGACCATTAACTTTTTTAAGAATATATGTATGTGTAATATGATGCGATCGATGACGACGACCATCCAAAGTACTTGTGGGGGCCCGACGACGTTTTTTGGATCCCACCTTGGCCCGACGATATTTCTCCGGACGTCGTTGAAAGCGGTGGGGACCACTCTCATCCGTTTGATCCGGGAGGAGTGCAATCGACCGGGTAGGACGGATGGCCCACGGACATCATGCACCACCTTGAGGACAAGGTGGATTTTCAGGGGCGGAGTAGTGATGCGGCTGGAAATTAAGAGGAGGGGCGTTTGCGTAAAAGAACAAATAGGTGTGCTTTGCCTATTTAAGGGGGTTGAGCCGGCCCTAATTCTTATGCGAAAATTGTTGAGAGTATTTTATTTTATCCCTTAGATTAATTGTATTAGGATTTCGGCTTTTCCCCCTAGGTTAAGAATCGTCTTCTAGTTATTAGTTAGCGAGTAGATTATTGTATTAGTGTTCCTTTTTAATTGTGAGATCTGAAATTCCAATAAAAATCCCATTTTTATCATCAAATCCCTAGCGGATCGCATCAATTGGAGATCCAGATCTGGAATTTTCAGATCCAGATCTGGAATTTCCAGATCCAGATCTCCAATTGATGCGATCCGCTAGGGATTTGATGATAAAAATGGGATTTTTATTGGAATTTCAGATCTCACAATTAAAAAGGAACACTAATACAATAATCTACTCGCTAACTAATAACTAGAAGACGATTCTTAACCTAGGGGGAAAAGCCGAAATCCTAATACAATTAATCTAAGGGATAAAATAAAATACTCTCAACAATTTTCGCATAAGAATTAGGGCCGGCTCAACCCCCTTAAATAGGCAAAGCACACCTATTTGTTCTTTTACGCAAACGCCCCTCCTCTTAATTTCCAGCCGCATCACTACTCCGCCCCTGAAAATCCACCTTGTCCTCAAGGTGGTGCATGATGTCCGTGGGCCATCCGTCCTACCCGGTCGATTGCACTCCTCCCGGATCAAACGGATGAGAGTGGTCCACACCGCTTTCAACGACGTCCGGAGAAATATCGTCGGGCCAAGGTGGGATCCAAAAAACGTCGTCGGGCCCCCACAAGTACTTTGGATGGTCGTCGTCATCGATGCACTGCTGGAATCCTTCCCCGGGCCCCATAGATGGCTGAAATCCTGAAAATTGTGCTCCACGGACCTCGTGCGGGGCCTCCGGGGGCCTGGAAATCCTCGAAAAAAGCCTGTCGGTCGTCCTGGAAGGTCGGTGGGGCCCCCAAGAGGTCCACCGGCCCTCGGGATCCCACCCTGGGGTCGGCCGAAGCCCCCCAGGGCGTCGCCGGGGGCGGCCGGCCCTGAAAATGGGTCGGCGGCCCCCAGGCGGTGCTCCCTTGGGCCGCCGCTTGCGTATGGAGGGGCGGCAGTTGCGGCCGCCCCTCCCGGGGGCTTGGCGGTCCTCCGCCGCCCCTCTGGGGGTTCGCCGGGCCCCCCAAAGCTCCCTGGGGGGGTCGGCGGCTCCCCGGAGGGCTGCCGGGGGCCGGAATCACCCCGCCGGCCCCTCTGTCTTCGTGTCGTGGCGGCGCATGGTCGTCCCTCTCCGCCGACAGATCTGCGTCGTTATACCCTGACTTCTTTAGATCTGGCTCCGGATCTGGTGGATCTACGCCTGGGAGCTCCAGATCTGGTAGATCTGGATCTGGAAATTCCAGATCTGGATCTGGAAATTCCAGATCTGGATCTGGAAATTCCAGATCTGGATCTGGAAATTCCAGATCTGGATCTGGAAATTCCAGATCTGGATCTGAAAATTCCAGATCTGGATCGTCGACAGCCGCAGGCTTCAGATCTATCTTTGTCTTTGCAGCGGAAAGATAGCGACGGTCGATCTCCGCCACTTTCTCCTTGTAGCAACGATTGATCTCCGCCAAATTCTCCATTATTTGACGGCACACCCTTTCCTTCGCTCTACCCATGCGTCGATCAGATCCATAAATCGGGTGCTCGCCCTGGATCTAGTGCTCTGATACCAATTGATGCGATCCGCTAGGGATTTGATGATAAAAATGGGATTTTTATTGGAATTTCAGATCTCATAATTAAAAAGGAACACTAATACAATAATCTACTCGCTAACTAATAACTAGAAGACGATTCTTAACCTAGGGGGAAAAGCCGAAATCCTAATACAATTAATCTAAGGGATAAAATAAAATACTCTCAACAATTTTCGCATAAGAATTAGGGCCGGCTCAACCCCCTTAAATAGGCAAAGCACACCTATTTGTTCTTTTACGCAAACGCCACTCCTCTTAATTTCCAGCCGCATCATAATATTGATATATATACATATATCAATATTATATATACATAAATACATAGAAAATATATAAAACCGTACACATTAAATGTCAAACAATTACTTAAAATTAGAAAAGTTAGACCGTAATGAAACTGCATTTTTCAACATTGATATTGCTATGATGGAGACCAATTTGGTAATGGTGTCAAGCTATAAGCTGAAAACCCTGCTCTTAATTCTCTTCTATTTTTTCTCATGTGAAAGGAATCACAATCTTAATTTGTTGGTTCTCTTGTGCCTAAATTTTTTTTCCCTTATAAAACCTTAGATCTCGTTTAAACTTATTTGATTTTTTGTTATTATCATATTCGGAACAGCCATCGATATTTTATTTACCCTATATTCGTATAAAAGTTCAATTATTGCAGGCAAACAACTCTAAATAGCCCCCTAAAACTAAACCAAACCCTTTCTTCTTTTTTTATATTGTACGAAGGTTCAGGGGTTAGAATCCAAACAAAATCTGCTACGTATATCACGTTCTAAGATTATGATTCATTTTCCATCTAGTTTGAATTTGAAAACTCATTGATAGTGAGTGGGAAACTCCTAATACTCTTCCAATACAAACTTCATAAGTATTGTCTTGCCAATAAGTTGCAAATTATCAGTTTCCTACATGTTTTTGTTCATATTTTAATATTTTAAAATCATATTTATTATTAGTTAAATCTCTTGCATATTACTTTGTTCATCTTAGGGTTTATAATCCATTTATGCGTAGTTGTTTTTTGTCTTGCAGAAAGGAAGGTTTTTACATTACACTTCTGATTCTACTATAACTTAAAGTATAATAAAAAATAATCTACATCAACTCGCTTGGAAGATTATTTATAGAAAACTCGAGTTGGAGACCATGAGAGCTTCCCACCACATAGTCGTTTGGTCCCATTGTTTTGTCCTGCTCAGGTTGTCGATGGTTTTGTCCTGCTCAGGTTGTCGATGGTTTTTTGTGTTGGGTTTGTTTTGTTCATATTGAACTACACTTACCATGAATGTCTGATGATGCTCCATAGTGTGAAGGAGTTATAACTAAAATGGAACCTAACTTTTCAAAGCCCAACTGCCAACAGCATCTTCTTGTCTTTCTACATAAATGCCACACCATTTTACATTTTTGTGTCAAATAACCGTGGAATTTAGCTATTGATCAATATTCTAAATAGATGTGGGGGCCTAACGGCCGGTATAGCATAGCGGGCCTTAGCCAGCTAGGTGTTCACCCATTGGCTGCTAAAATGGAACCTAATAGCATAGTGGGCCTTAGCCAGCTAGGTGTTCACCCATTTGGCTGCTAAAATGGAACCTAAGTAGAAGCTCACTGGCCAGCACCATTAGAGCATCCATTTCTGTCAAGACAGTGCTTGCTAAAAGCAGGTTAATCCATTTACTCATTAATCTCATTAGCGATGACTTGCTTCACACAAGATAAGATCCTACTTAATTGCCTCCTTTCTGTTTATGCTGCTTGGATTTCTCTGTGCCTTGTCAAGTTCGATATGACAACAAATAACAATTACTTTAACAAGTGGTGGTCATTTGAAGTAGACCAGACTCACGGCTGCCTTGGTTATGTTATATTCTTACATTTTTTTGGTTTGTTTCCCAATCCCGATGTGATTCTTCAAATTTTCTTTTCCAAGTTTAATTTCCCCCCTCAATGGCTCCCTCTTCCTGGTTGTGATTTTCTGGTGATAGTTTAAAATGAGTAGTTTCTGTGTTGTAGATGTTTATTCCGAATTCCCTGGTTGTGATTTTCTCATGATAGTTTAAAATGAGTAGTGTTGTAATTTAGAAAAGATGATTCTGTTTCAGAATAACATTAATTCTCTTATGCATCTGAATCATTAAGCAAATTTGGACTTCTACATATTAATCCTACGTGAAACAAAATATGTCGCTTGAACTTATTGTCATATTTTATAGCAAACATTTAGCAGGTTATCAGTTAGTAAATTATTAATTTCCATTTAAGGTATATGAATTTTTTTTTGATTCTCGTGAGAAAATTATTGATTTCCAAAATTAGGGTAGACCATTTTTATACCAGTAAATTTTTTAATAAGTATAATCACGATGTATGATTTATGTATTGACCCTTGAAAATTTACTAACTAATATATTTGTTCTTAAAAATTAGGATACCGGAGGAGGATCACCCTATATAACACAAATTGTCCTCCATATTTTTTCCAGTCTAGCTTCTCGATCTGTCATTATATCTCCGAGAAGTAGACCGAATCATAATTTTCATTCCGCCTAAACTCTTTGGAATTTTTTGATAGTTGGAGTAGATTCGTAGACTGGATCGACTTGTACGTTTTAAACTCTTAGTCCTACGTCGCAAAGTTGAAACTAAGAAATATTTGTTATTTTCCTAATGTTTCTGAACGTTTTCCATGAAACTTTCTAGCAAGGTTTTAGGTCTCGGTTTCGGTTTGGGTATCGTTCTTCCCAAAATTTAGGTTTCGGTATCGGTATCGTCCGTTTCGGTGGTTTTGGAAGCAAGTTTCGGGTTCGTCCGTATCGCTAGTTTCGGTAGTTGCGTTTCCTGTTTCGGTTTCGGTTTCGGAGATACTTTAAATATGTATATACTATATACACACAGTGATGGTTTCAGAGGTTTTTAAATCTAAACCTATCAAATACTATTAAATACTTAATAAACTAAAATATTAATCATATACTATCAAATACTAAATACTAAATAGATAAACTAAATTTGAGTTCGTAATAATATCAAATACTAAATACCTAAAGTTTGATACTTAAATACTAATTTTTAGATAAATGAATAGATGCTAAAGCTTGCCTTGTGCACCCACCGTTTTACCTTGCGCACATACCACTTATTTACAAGTTTGCCAAAAAATTCGCTGAGCGTTGCTTTGCGCACCCATCATTTTGCTTTGCACACATACCACTTATTTATAGGGTTGCCATAAAATATTCGCTTGATATGTGCACCGACTATTTTACTTTATGCACATACCACTCTCAGGGTGGGACCTGTTGGATTGGCTACGCCCCACCTTGAGAGTGGTATGTGCATAAAATGGTGGGGCGCGGCCAATCCAACATTGTATCATGTGGTGGGGCGCGGCTAGATATTTTGGTCCTTACGAGGTCGAAGCCAGGGTGGGACCTGTTGCTTACAGGTTGAGGTTATCCCCAGGATCGGTTATACATCCGGTCTTCCATGTGTCTCAGCTTCGCTAGGCTGTTGGTGACCACGCCCCGTCGTCCACACTTCCAGAGACGTTGACAGATAATATGGAGGTGATATTGGAGCCCGAAGAGCTGAAAGGGGTACACAGAGGGAGCACTGGAGATCGGGAGGTTTTATTGCAGTGGAAGGGCTTGCCAGAATACGAGAGCACATGGGAGTCACTGGACGTTATGTCACAACAATTTTCAGACTTCCACCTTGAGGACAAGGTGGCTCTTGGGGGGAGTAGTGATGGCCTCCAGTGTACCAGATGTGCAACAAAGGGGAAGCGCACGCGCCAAAGGGGCTGGACCAAGCATAAGGAAAATAGGGGCGTTTTCGTACTCTTTTATATTTTAATGGCACAGTTGTAATTAGATTAGAGGGTGGTTTTATTCTTAAGTTAGGGTTAGCCGCCGGTTTTCATTATGCTTGATTATTGAATTTTGTGGGAGAATTCTTAGGAATAGTGCGGACGTCCTCTCTTTTGGCGTCTTGGAATGGTGGTTGTCCCTATTAATTAGCCAAAACTATCTTTTTATTGCTATTTTCTTCAATATAATTTCATATTTGCTTGGGATATATAAGCATTCTCCTCTTTCGACCATTTAGGATACTGCTTATGACATTGAGTGAGATAAGTTCAAGGTTATCTGCATTCTGCTTTTCATTGGAATAGGAAATCATGCACCCCTTCCTTCTGTTTTCCTTTTAACTTCTCTCATAGTCCAAAGCCATGGAAGCATCGAATGACTTTACATAACAATATTCTGTAGATCATCCCATTTGAAATGAAAAGGATAATTTTAGATAATAAAATGAGATGTAATCATGAATTTTTTTAAAGATATGGCAACAATATGCGATTAATTGAGACCTCCAACTATCTTTTTATTGCTATTTTCTTCAATATAATTTCATATTTGCTTGGGATATATAAGCATTCTCCTCTTTCGACCATTTAGGATACTGCTTATGACATTGAATGAGATAAGTTCAAGGTTATCTGCATTCTGATTTTCATTGGAATAGGAAATCATGCAACCCTTCCTTCTGTTTTCCTTTTAACTTCTCTCATAGTCCAAAGCCATGGAAGCATCGAATGACTTTACATAACAATATTCTGTAGATCATCCCATTTGAAATGAAAAGGATAATTTTAGATAATAAAATGAGATGTAATAATCATGAATTTTTTTAAAGATATGGCAACAATATGCGATTAATTGAGACCTCCAACTATCTTTTTATTGCTATTTTCTTCAATATAATTTCATATTTGCTTGGGATATATAAGCATTCTCCTCTTTCGACTATTTAGTTTGGCGTCTTGGAATGGTAGTTGTCCCTATTAATTAGCCAAAACTATCTTTTTATTGCTATTTTCTTCAATATAATTTCATATTTGCTTGGGATATATAAGCATTCTCCTCTTTCGACCATTTAGGATACTGCTTATGACATTGAATGTTCAAGGTTATCTGCATTCTGCTTTTCATTGGAATAGGAAATCATGCACCCCTTCCTTCTGTTTTCCTTTTAACTTCTCTCATAGTCCAAAGCCATGGAAGCATCGAATGACTTTACATAACAATATTCTGTAGATCATCCCATTTGAAATGAAAAGGATAATTTTAGATAATAAAATGAGATGTAATCATGAATTTTTTTAAAGATATGGCAACAATATGCGATTAATTGAGACCTCCATCTACTTTTTTCTAGTAGTATTTCTTACCGTTCTTCATGAAATTTTGATTGTTCATTATCATGGTTATATTTTTGGCATATGTAAAATTTTCAAAAAATGAAAAGACACTCCAAGCATCTACCCCTGGAAAGATGAAAAGAAAAAAGGAGATATTGAATTACCAGTGCTAATGACAGCAGCTATTTTACTCGGAACTGTAAGTTTCTTCACTCTAACATCTGTCTTTAAGGTTATGGGATTTTTTGTTATCAATTTACCATTGCTTTGGGGTGCAGTTTAACAAGGAGTAGCTATGTGTCACCTTTTTCATGAGAAGAGCGTTATCCCCACAGGTAAGTTTCTTGTCACCCTACAGTGTCCTTCCTATTTATGCTGTTAGCTAGAGAAAACAATGATGATGCTACCAAGAAGTTTGTGCTTCTTCATTTACTTATTGTAGAAGTTATTTAAAGAAATTTATTGATGATCTACATTATTCTCCTTGTGTCTATTATTTTCTTTGAAGAGTCCTTGAAGAGCCTTTTAACAGAACTTTGGGACGAACAGGCTGCTAAATATAGAACGATCTGTGCAATGCGATCAATCTGGTTCAATAATTTACTGAATGACTGTGTACAATGAAACTAAAATTGAGCTTATTTGGATATACTTTGACCAAAGATGCTTCCTTTTGGCTACATAAACATGTCTAAATGTGATGTTACGGCAGGGAAAGAGCAAGATTATCGGACATCAAGTTGCAGACGATTTCACTGGCATGCCTATCCATGGAGGTACAACTCATGCACATGGCCTACATAAGCGTAAATAAGGCTGTCCATAAGTTTTTTGGATAAAACTTTATGGGAGGATGAACTATTTGTACCAAGGTTTTAGGTCTCGGTTTCGGTCTCAGTATCGTTCTTTCCAAAATTTAGGTTTTGGTATCGGTATCGCCCGTTTCGACAGGTTCGAAAGCAAGTTTCGGTTTCATCTGTATCATGAGTTTCGACACTTTCGTTTCGGGTTTCGGTTTCTGTTTCGGTTTCGGAGATACTTTAAATATGTATATACTATAGACACACAATGATGGTTTTGGAGATTCTTAAATCTAAATTTATCAAATACTATTAAATACTTAAAAAGCTAAAATAGTAAGCATGTACTATCAAATACTAAATACTAAATAGATAAACTAAATTTGAGTTCGTAATCATATCAAATACTAATTACCTAAAGTTTGATACTTAAATACTAAATATTAGATAAATGAATATATCCTAAAGCTTGCTTTGCACACTCACAGTTTTATCTTGCGCACAAACCACTTATTTACAAATTTGCCAAAAAATCACTGGGCGTTGCTTTGCGCACCCACCATTTTGCTTTGCGCACATACCACTTATCTACAGGGTTGCCACAAAAAATCTGCTTGCTATGTGCACCGACTGTTCTACTCTACGCACATACCACTTATTTACAAGTTTGCCTTTTTAAAAATACACAGCCTCTCCTAAAAGGTGACTAGGGCCTCTCTCTGCTATCTGTCTCTCTCACGCTAGATGGACACCGCTGTGGGAATCAGACTCTTCAGATACTGATATTGAACGACGATGAGGAGGAGGACGATGTAGTTGTACTAGAGGCTGGAGAGGATGAGGAGACTGAGCATCAACACTTGGATTTGGTAGAGGTATCCCTCAATTCCGTGGTGGGGTTCACGCTGAACCAGACCATGAAATTGGTGGGACAGGTGGGCGGCCAGGATGTGATCGTTTTAGTAGACAGTTGGGCCACCCACAATTTCATCTCCAGCAGATTGATGGGGGAGCAACAACTGCAGCTGAGTGACACATGGAAGTATGGAGTAATGCTGGGTACATGACAGATGACACACAATAGCGGTGTCTGTCGAGGTGTGATCATGACGATACATGGGGATGCAGATTGTCAGATTTTCTTCCCTTAGAGTTAGGGAGCACTGTGTCATCCTGGTGATGAAATGGCTGCAGACACTAGGAGAGACCAAGACGAACTGGAAAACGCAGAGGATGGAGTACTGGGATGAGGGGAGGACAATGGTCTTACAGGGGGACCCCAGCCTTTGCCGTTCTTTAGTGTCCTACAAGGCCATGACACGAGCTATACACATGGCAAGAGGAGGATATCTGATAGAGCTACAGGCGGTGGCAGCAATATAGCAGAGGGAGGATCACACACAGACAATGGCACCAGAGATAGAGCATCTGTTGAACCAGTACGAGGATGTGTTTTAGACCCCGCAGGGATTACCACCACCTCGAGACTACGTGCACGCCATTGTTCTACGGGAGGGTGTCCCTATCAGCGTGCGGCCCTACAGATATCCCCAGGTGCAGAATGATGAGATCGAGAGGTTAGTAAAGGACATGCTGCAGGCAGGGGTGATTCAGCCGAGTGTGAGTCCATTTTTCAACCCAGTTTTGTTGGTAAAGAAGAAGGATGGCAGCTGGAGGTTTTGTGTGGACTACAGGGCTTTGAATAAGGAAACTTTCCCCGATAAGTTTCCTATTCCGGTGATCGATGAGCTTCTTGACGAGCTCCATGTGGATGCTTGTTTTTCCAATATCGATCTCAAGTCAGATTATCGCCAGATACGGATGAGGGTAGCTGACGTGCCCAAGACTGCCTTTAGGACTCATGAGAGACACTATGAGTTCCTCGTCATGCCACCTTTGGCTTGATGAACGCTCCAGCGACATTCCAGTCATTGATGAACAAGGTGTTCCGGCCCTACCTCCAGAGATTTATCCTGGTATTCTTCGACGACATCTTGATATACAGTCGTAGTGTGTAGGAGCATGTGGGGGCATTTGCAGGCAATGTTACATGAGCTACATGACCAACAACTTTGTGCTAATTAGAAGTGCTTGTTTGGTTAGCCACATGTGGAGTACTTGGGGCATACCGTATCAGCTAAGGGGTGGCGGCAGACCGGGCCAAGATTGCAGCGATATTAGCCTGACCGTTACCAACAACATTACGAGACCTGCGGGGCTTCTTGGGCCTGACAGGGACTACAGGAAGTTCGTTCAGGGGTATAATTCGATTGCATGGCCACTTACAGAGCAGCTTAAGAAGGACAGCTTCCACTGGGACGAGGAGGCCACCCGGGCATTTGAGGCCCTGAAGCAGGCGATGACGACCGTGTCGGTTTTGGCACTACCAGATTTCAGCAGGCCCTTTGTGATACACTGACGCTTTAGGACATGGGTTGGGGCAGTGCTGATGCAGGATCAGAGGCCTATTGCATATTTCAGCCAGACTCTGTTAGCACGAGCGAGGCTGAAATCAGTATTTGAGCGGGAATTGATGTCGATCGTGCTCTCCATCCAGAAATGGCGGCCTTATTTATTGGGAAGAAGATTTAGAGTGAGGACCGACCAAAGGAGTCCGAAATATTTTTTGGATCAACGCATGGTCACAGAAGAGCATCAGAAGTGGCTCTCCAAGCTGGTCCATTACATATTTGAAATACAGTACCAACCAGGCTTGGAAAATAAGGCGGCAGATGCCCTGTCCCGCAGAGAGGAGCCAGCAGAGGTGGCAGCCATTTCTGTACTGGTCCTCCTAGACTGGGAGCCGTTTAGCAGAGAGATTGAGGCCGATACGGGCTTAGCATAGATACGGGAGGTACTGCAGCAGGGTTCAGCTGAATTTCCGGGGTACACCATGAGTGGGCAGCGACTACTCTACCAGGGAGACTGGTGATCCCCAGGGGATCCACACATATTCCGTTGATATTTCAGGAGTTCCACGGCAGCTCCATTAGAGAGCATTCATGGATACAACAGACCTATCAGAGGATGTCCAGGAGCTGTACTGACCAGGCATGAAGAAAGACATTGCTAAGATGATAGCGGAGTGTGACATCTGCCAGTGTCACACGTACATGGCAATGGCACCAGCGGAACTTCTACAGCCATTGGCCCTTCCTGAGAGAGTTTGGGAGGATATCAGCATGTACTTCATTGAGGGGCTATCACGATCGGAGGGCTATAATTCCATATTAATAGTGGTGGATCGATTTAGCAAGTATGCCCACTTCGTGCCATTGAGACACCCTTATACGGCCGTGACAATAGCTACAGCTTTTATGCAGGAGGTGGTCCGCTTGCATGGTTTCCCTGCCTCCATAGTATCCGACCGAGACAAAGTATTCATGAGCAATTTTTGGCAGGAGTTCAATGTGCAGGGGACCAAACCGAGGAGGAGCATAACCTATCACCCACAGACGGACAGACGGAGGTGGTGAATAGGAGTGTGGCGACCTATTTGAGGTTTTTTGCTTCAGATTTGCTGAAGCAGTGGGCCAGATGGTTAACATGGGCAGAATACTGGTACAACACATCTTCGGCAGCTCAGAGTACTCCCTTTCGGATTTTGTATCGGCGGGACCCGCCACAGTTGATCCACTACAGCATGGTACAACTCTCGTGTCACAGGTAGATGAGCATATTGGGGAGCGGGACAAGTATTTGAAGGAGCTGAAGAAACATTTGCTGCGGGCCCAACATATCATGAAAACCAAGGCTGATGAACACCGGAGAGATGTGCAGTTTGCCGTCAGCGATCAGGTTTACCTTAAGCTCCGGCCTTACAGACAGAAGACTTTGGCACATCGGAGCAATGAAAAGCTGGCGGTCCGCTACTATGGGCCTTTCGAGATTACCGCTCAGATAAGGAATGTGGCGTATCGTCTGCAGTTAGCAGCTACATCCACCATTCACCATGTTTTCCATGTATCGCAACTACGGCGAGCAATCGGAAACCATCCGCTATTACCAACTCTTCCTCCCACCCTGACAGATAACATGGAGGTGTTGCTTGAACCTTAGGAGTTGACTGGTGTTAGACAGGCCACAGATGGGACACAAGAAGTGCTGATCAAGTGGAGGGGACTGCCGGACTATATACATGGGAACCCCGTGGGTTGATACGAGACCAGTTTCCTGACTTCCACTTTGAGGACAAGGTGGCACTTTGGGGGGGAGTAGTGATGCGGCGCGGGTCACTGAGGAGGCGCGCGGCGGGCGGGTCAATGAGCCGGTCCAAATCTATTAAAGGTGGAGGCAACTCGCGTCCACTACGGGCCCGGGGTCAAACTTGTAGTTTTGCAACTACGAGGGGGGTCGTTTAGTAATCCAACAATTAGCTAAGCAAGGGCCGACCGGCCCTAGAGGTTTCACCGAAGAATTGATTTGTAAGTGCTTTTCATACCTAGAACCCTAGTTCATCTCCTTGCAATTGTTTCCTTTAATTCTTAGTGTTAGTTTAGCCCTGGATTAATTATAGTAGATTTTATTGTTAATTTTAGATCAGTTCTTCTATAAAAATCCTATTTTTATTAGTCCACTTCCATAAAAATCATACCTTTATCCCCACAAATAGCCCTAGACGCATCACGAACATGATTTTTAGAGAGATTTATATCACTATTGATATCACAAAAAGTAATTGAAGTGTGACATTTTATTCCATAATCAGATAGTGTTTGTCTCATTTATAAGACTTGGGCACAAGTTAAACCAATGACAATATATTCTGCTTCATTTGTGGATAATGATACTTGTGGATAATGATACTGAAATCTAAGTATGTGTTCGACAGCCTTAAGGCGTGACTCCGTGGGGTCTGCTTGATAACATGCACATAGACAAACATTAAACATTATATCTGGTCTACTAACAATTAAGGATTAACAAAGAACCAATCATACATCGATAAAGCTTTTGATCCACACTCTTACTCGATGGATCTATGTTAAGGTAGGTCGATGTTGAATTCGGAGTGTTCTTCCCATCAGAGTTCTCCATACCAAAGCGCTTTAGTAGCTCCTTCACGCACTTGCTTTGGTGGATGAATGTCTGTTCCTTGAGTCGTTTGATATGAAGCCCGATAAAGAAATTTAGTTCATCCATGTGACTCATTTCGAACTCATCCTGCATTATCTAAGGAAACTCTTGGTAAAGAGATTCAATAGTAGACCTAAATATAATGCCATCTACATATATCCGATTTAGAATTATATCACATTTTAGTTTTTAAAACAAAGTTGTGTCTACTTTTCATATTTCATAACTAGATGATAAACAAAAAGTTTTTGATCTTTCATACCAAGCTCGAGGAGCTTGTTTTAAACCATAAAGTGTCTATTTAAGTTTGAAAATATTTTCAAAGTCAAGGGGTTGTTCTACATAAACTTCTTTTATGAATCCATTTAAAAAGTGCTTTAAATATCCATTTGGAAACGTCTAAAATCCATAAAATTAGCAAAAGCTAAAAGCATCCTAATGGATTTTAAGTTGTATAGGTTGTGAAAGGTTTGTTGTATGAAGTCTCCATAATGTTCCACATCTTGAAGTTGATCGATTTGAGGTAGATCATCACACGCCTCGTGCAGTTTTCATAGTTCGATCATGTGAACATTGGTGGTTGGTTTGTTGATTGTCCTTCAGGGAATTGAGATCAATTTGTTGTTGACATCATCTCTTCCCAAGGTCTGATACCAAGTGTTGGTATCAGTGATTAAGCAGTCCACTAGCTTTGATACCAAATGTAAGATCATATGAATGACAAGTAAAACACTAGAGGTGGTGAATAATGTTTTATAAAATTCTACTTGAAATCTCTAAATGGGTTACCACTTAGAATCTGATACAAACTCCAAGTAATAGCAAATAAAAAATGATATTTTAAAGGTGAAAAATATGAAAAGGTTGATTTTTATAATTGAAAGTGAAGAAACAAGATATATGATCTTTAGGAGAAGATCGGAACCCTCTCTTTGAATTAATGAATCAAAGAGAATCCCCAGGCAACGATGATCAAAATAAAAGAGTTTCTTCTCAAAATAGCATAAAACAAACCAATGGCCAGCCGGCCCTAATTAAGCTTCCCCCAAAACATCTCACATTAGTTAAAGATCAAAATACACATACTCAGAAAATACCTCTTGATTAATTAGGAGTGGTTCCTGCCTCTAAGCCGCGCGTGCGCCTCCTCCTGTAGACGCGCAAGCCTCCGCGTGCATCAATACTCCTCCCAAAAGAGCTACCTTGTCCTCAAAGTGGAAGTCTGGAAACTGATGCTGAATGACATCAAATGGCTCCCACATAGCATCATGAGCTGGCAACCCACGCCAATGAATGAGCACCTCACGAGCACGGCCCAGCCATTGTCGTACTGCCTTAACATCTAGGGGATGTTGGGTTTTGATGGACCCCCAGGGCACAAATCTCTATGCCCGTCCTAAGTCGGACGAACAATAGAGGCAAAAGAAAACACAGCGGAAGGAAATAGTTAAACTTTTTAATGAAGCCCTAAGGAAAATCAAGACTCTTAGCTAGGATCTCTGCCAACTTGAGGTGGATCTGACCACCCCAAGAAGGATCAAAGCTACTGGGACATAATTAAAAGAAAGCTTCTAAATTACATACCTAGAACCTTGCCTTGATACATGCAAGGTATACCGCACCGTCTTCCGAGCCGCTCCCCGTCCCGCGCCGAACCGATTCTCGAACCGCTCCACGTCCCGGGGCGAGCAATCCTCTTGTCGCCGAGCCAACCACCCACCGAAGAAAGTCACCTGAATGTGAACCTTCGCCAAGACTCCGGATCAGATCCTAACTCCTTCGTGGCTTTGCTAAAGCCCTTCAGGATCAAGACAGAAAATTAGGGAGACGAGAATATTAATTTAAGCTTAGATCCGAGCGTGCTCCAATTTTTTTGGGAGCTGCTCAGATCTAGAGCTTGGGATGAGTTTAGATGAAGGGGGCAGGCCACTATTTCTATAGGCGGCTGACCCCTCCCCTTCACTTCCGATGTGGGACTAAATGTTTTGAAGTTAATAATTCAAGTTAGTTTGCCTTTTATAAAGGCCAAACTTTCATGAATTTTAACTCCCTCACCGTTGAGCTTCACATTTGATACAACCTATCAAATCGAAGAGCGCTGAATGGTGAACGCGTAGGAAAAAACGACGAGTCCGTTTGACCCCTCAAACATGTGCTCAAAGTTAGCCAAAAACCACAAAAACGCACAAGAGCCAGCCGCCGCTTATAAAACCCTTTAGGGTTTACTCAACCAACAGGTGGGCCTCTTTCAATGCTGATCGGGCGCCCGCTTAGCGGGCACTAGACCCGCAATGCCCAAATTTTGGTCTATTGCGCTGTTTTGGCACTATTTTGCACGTTTGGAGTCCGTTTTCGACCCGGTTTGAACCTGCGTTTAGATCGGGACGATCCCGTCATCTAGGTAACACATTCTACGCGTTTATTATATTAAATATGTGTGTAAACATTTTACGACATATTTAATTCTCTTTTGCATCATATGCAAAATTTCCACATACTTAATGTTCTAAATTTATATCGCAAACTCTTTGCGACTTATAAAATCCATTTGCATCTAATGCAAATGAACTGAGGGCATAATTCTCCCAATATCTCCCACTTGCATTCAGGGTCATTTATCCCAAATGCAGAAGCTAACTGCAAACTCTTTACAGTATTTTAACCCTTGCATCAAATGCTTATTCTGCCTAATGTTTCTACCTATTACTAGACGAAGGTCGCACTCTGTGTGAGACCCTACAGCCTGATCCTACTACAGGTGGGGCTCGAAGCCCCAGACGGCAGTGACCACGAGCAGCAGTTGTCGTCACTGTTTTAGTAGCATACTTATGTGGTTAACTCATCGACATGAGTATTGTCGGTACCACCCTGACCGTGTCCGTGATGAATTTTGCAGTTTTAGTCTCTTCGTCAAAACTATGCCGTTTAATCCAAGCCTAGGGTACGGTCAAACTGTCAACCCCTATAGCTCGAATCCGGTTGGCCTCCATCGATATTTAGTCAAATTATGTTGGACTTCTTCCAACATACTCTGGCCAGAGTTTTCACTAAAGAACGAACTAACTCTACGACACTAACTCCCATTGACCGGGAGAGACGAATCCTCCCTTGGTCATTACTCTCCTCGTACGCTTCAAATGTCACCCAACCAAAGACCTTTCGACATGTCGTGCCTCGAAGCTAGTTCAGTGATCTAAGTGACACCGTTCACGTACATGTTCGTACAATGATCTCAAGTCAAAAGACCAACTTGCCTATCATCACTAAGAATTATCATTGACAGATTGGTCAATCATAACCATATGACAACTCTTGATGGGTCGTTCAGTGAACTCATTCTCCAATGAGCACCTGTGTCTCGTCTTCGACTTCACCAAATCAAACGATCACGAGATCATCGTCACCGCTATACGGTGAAGACTAAGACACAATGGTCTATTCGATGTTTCGATATCCTTTTCTCGAAACATCTATGACCACGAACCCTATTAGACTTATGCTACTAACGATCAAGTACTTCTGTATGATCGAGATACTCATCTCGATACATGTTTGACCTTACATTTAGTCTCAAGAATTTACCTGAGTTAATATCTAATGATAACTACATTATGATTAACTTAGATAAATTTATACCAAACATCTTATTGTTATTTCGAACAAGATGTTTGTACAATTACACAGAGATAATTGGCTCGAGTGCATACCTATCTCGCTACATCTCCCACTTGCACTTAGGCCCATTTATCCCGATATCTCATGCCGTATGTACACTTAAGTCTTTCTAGACTTTGTGTGGTAGAGCCTTCGTGAGTGGATCTGCTAAACCGTCTACTGATTAGACTTAAGGGGGTTTTCTATGTTAATGCTAGACCAACCATTTGAATCTCATCCAAATAATTCCTTTGGTCCTACGAAATCCATTTAATTTTTTTAGATCTCATCCAGCTCATCGTACCTTACGATAATAATATAGTTACTGGTTATTTCAGACGGTTCATATTCAAACGTGTCAAACTTTTTTGACCACATTGTCAAAAATATGTTCCACCCCCTTGATGCCTCGCATGTATTTTATTCGCTCCCACAGACTTTGAAAACTCTCTGGCCGATTCATATAAGTTCGTTCTTCTAAATCATATTTAGAAAACAGACTATACATGAATGCTCCAGTTTTCATGGTTATCATGAGCATTTACATCGAGTTCGGTCCGAGTAGATCTGTACGCATCTGCTGGCGAGACAGTTTCATCATAATCTGTTTATAGGAGTTAGGATGAAAATTGTTCTCTACCAACATAATTGTACTTCGCTATTTTCTTTCTGCACTAATCTTCTAAACTCGAAGTTTCACTTGCAGTCAAAGAAACACTTGGGCACGTAAATTAAAGTCTATAATTTATTCACGTGCACGGACCATTTCTAATTGCATCAAGTTATTAATCGGAGTCACTACTCCGAATTTCATCCTGGAAGTTGGCTAGGCCATCATCGATTATGATGACCAACTCGACTCTTTGTCTCACGAGACTCGAGTAATTTTTTAACTTCCTAACAATTGATTTAATGAATATCTTATTGGTAATGTCCTCATGAAACCTTATCAAACCCTAGGCATTACTATCTGGGACTTAACCCAGAGGGATGATCGTAACTCAGTCACTTTGCCATGAGTCGCACTATGTCTAACAAAGTGCGATTTTTTGCTCTCCAACAGATCTAATATGTTAAGAGACTTGACCTGAGAGAAAATCACATTTTCTTTTAATTTTGAAAGATTTATACATCTAAGTATTTGACTTTTCGATCTAATCGAATCATTTCAAATACTTCTGTCATTTTGTTCTCTATTTTATTAGACTTATGTTTCATCAAGAACACGTGTCTCAATAGAATAAGAACAACTTATCCTGGCTAACTTAGACTTGGGTCCGGGTACATCAGTATGTACAAGACTGCGAGTTCAACAACTCGCTCTCCCACTGTCTTACAGAAGGAGTTTCGGCCATCATACATTTGAGAATAAGATTCACAAGTGAAGCTTTGTCTCTTTGATACGGCCTAGTCTATTTTTCCATATAAGTTTATAACTATCTTGCGTATTCATATATTAACATTTACTATATTTTCGTTTTACATATTACTTATTGCTTCAGAAGCAATGTGACGACATTCGCCAAAATATGTTTTCCTTTTGTATAATAATTCGTCTAAAATCGTGACATCAAATATGTCACATATTCAGTTCATCATACTTATGCTTTTACTAATGATAAATAAAACTATTTTTCTTAATTGACTTTTCTTAGTGCCTTCTTCCTCTTCTAAATCTCATTTAGATATTATATGACCCAACAAAAATAAGTAGCCATGCAAGCATCTCATGTATCCAAACACTTGAGCTTTGCAACCTTGAGTGTGTAGCTCAACAAGTTGCTCGTCTCAAGATCCGGTTGGGATATATAGTCTTGTGCCGCTCATGCACTCATCTTCGAATCAAACAGTTTGATCGAAGTTTCGAAACTTGCGGATCGAAACCATTTTCCATACAACCTTGAGTTGACTCTACAAATTGCATGGAGAACATCAATATGTTCCAGCTGCCCCATATAGAGGATAATGACATGTAGCGTGCATTTTTTTGTTGGACTCGGATTTTAATGAAATCATATTCCTTAAGTCTGTCCTTAAGAAGGTCATTTTAATGTCAATGAGTATATAGTATAGTTTATCAATTAGAATTTGAGTTGATATTCTATTAATCAACTGTTTTGACCAGTTAACTTATTCTCTTAGAATATTATGTTTTTTGATTCTATCGGTAAACATAGACTTACCATAGTTTAGCATATGTTCAATATTAAATATAGATAGGATGGCTTTTATCAATCTATATCCTCCCACTATTTTTGCGATCATTTTAAGCCTTAATAATGAACGATTTAATTAAATTAAATTAATGGGTAAGAGATCCAACCACACTGAGTCTCATAACCTTGAGTGTGCTGAACAAATTGCTTGACTCTGCGATTGGTAGATGACTCTTCATCAAGCATATCATATATGACTCTCTTATTAGTTTTTTACCCCTAGCCATTTATGATCATGTGTGTCGCTTATCCAAATCATTATGTCTAGGCTAGTCAGACCCTTGTTTTCGCGTCTAGCTTAACTTACGCCGGCGCTCGGTGTGTTCACGACACAACGGTTTGGGTCAAGTCTAGACTACATCATTAGATTAACTTATGCCGGCGCTCGGTGTTTTCAGGACACGATGGTTTGGGTTAAGTCAAGATTACATCATATGTATTTCAGAAGTTGGTTTCTACAAGGTTGCCATGTCACAGCTTGAGTGTAGCTCAACAACTGGAACACGGGTCCTATAGTTGCCAACCCCTAAAACAAGGAGGGCTACGGCTAATCTTGAAAAAGATTATTAACGTAGTAGACTTAGGTATAGTTCAAGGTGTCATATAATCATGATTTGTGTCATTACGGCCCAGTGGACACGGCCAGGGAATTGACTAAGCCAGGGTCACTTACCTCCAGTCGAGCTAGGGTGACCCAACAAATTTAGCCAAGCACATTAACCGGTATCATGATCCATTGAATGACACTTATCATATATATGTGTGCCGTAAACTAAAAGGCTTTAATTAACAACTAATTAATTCTATCAACTAGTTGAATCCTTAAAATTCAAAATTTTAGGATTTGTTTATAATTTTTATTAAATCCTTATCAACAAGGTTCACGTGCTATCCTAATCGTTATTAGGTTTTTAATAAATCATTTACAGCACTTTAAAGTGTAGTCTTTTAATGAGAATATTATAATAACGATTAAAATAATAATCGTCGTTAAAAGACTACCCTAATCAGAAATTAGGTTTTAAAAGGTTGTAATGATTATTAAAACATAGCATGTCATTTAAAATTTATCTTATAAATTTCAAATAGGTTTTAATGGCTAACCTAAAATGTTTCAATAATTATCACATAATGAAGCAGGGCCATTAAAACATAATCTAACTTTGTCAACTATAAAATTAGCATGCAATTATTAACCTAAATATCGCATAAAAGGTTTATAACTGTTTAACAATCATCACATAATTATTAAACTTGCATCAACACAGTAAAAAATTTATCCTATAAATAATTAATGTGCAACTACATTTAACACCTAAATTTAAAAGCGTGATTTTAAAACTTAAAACAGTTTCATAAAAATTATCATATAATTTTCATTACATAATCTATGTTTTAAAATCATCATAAAATTTCCATGTTTCAAAAAATAATTTTATCGCATAAAAGAATTTTAAAAAACATCACAAATGAAAATGGTTTCATTTTTAACAATATCGCATAAAGTTGAAAATTTTAGCATGCATTTAAAAATATTCATTTTAAAAAAGTCGCAGTCCTAGATCATCATGCGACTAAGCTCTGGTACCAATGTTGAGTTTTGATGGACCCTCAGGGCACAAATCTCTATGCCCGTTCTAAGTCGGACGAACAATAGAGGCAAAAGAAACCTCAGCGGAAGACAATCGTTAAACTTTTTAACGAAGCCCTAAGGATAATCAAGACCCTTAGCCAGGATCTCTGCCAACTTGAGGTGGATCTGACCACCCCAAGAAGAATCAAAGCTACTGCGACATAATTAAAAGAAAGCTTCTAAATTACATACCCGGAACCTTGCCTTGGTACAGGCAAGGTGTACCGCATTCCGAGCCGCTCCCCGTCCCGCACCGAACCGATCCTCGAACCGCTTCACGTCCCGAGGCGAGCAATCCCTTTGTAGCTGAGCCAACCACGCGCCGATGAAAGTTTCACCTGAATGTGAACCTTCGCCAAGACTCCGGATTAGATCCGAACTCTTTCGTGGCTTTGCTAGAGTCCTTCAGGAGCAATGCATAAAATTATGGGGAAGAGAATATTAATTTAAGCTTAGATCCGAGTGTGCTCCAATATTTTGGGAGATGCTCAGATCTAGAGTTTGGGACGAGTTTAGAGGAATGTGCATGCTCATATTTATATAGGAGGCTGACCCATCCCCTTTACTCCACTTCCGATGTGACTAAATGTTTTAGAGTTAATAATTCAAGTTAGTTTGCCTTTCATAAAGGCCAAAATTCCATGAGTTTTAACTTCCTCACCGTTGAGCTTCACTTTTGATACAACCTATCAAATCGAAGAGTGCTAAATGGTGAACGCGTAGGAAAAAACGGCGAGTCAATCTGAGTTCGTTTGACCCCTCAAACGTGTGCTCAAAATTAGCCAAAAACCACAAAACCGCACAAGAGCCAGCCGTCGCTTATAAAACCCTAAAGGGTTTACTCAACCAGCAAGTGGGCCTCTTTCAATGCGGGTCGGGCGACCACCTAGCGGGCACTAGACCCGCAATGCCCAAATTTTGGTCTATTGCGATGTTTTGGCACTATTTTGCACATTTGGAGTCCGTTTTTGACGCGGTTTGAACCTGTGTTTAGATCGGGACGATCCTGTCATTCAGGTAACCCATTTTACGCGTTTATTATATTAAATATGTGTGTAAACATTTTACGACACATTTAATTCTTTTTTGCATCATATGCAAAATTCCCACATCCTTAATATTCTAAACTTATATTGCAAACTCTTTGCGACTTATAAAATCCATTTGTATCTAATACAAATGAACTGAGGGCACACATCCCCCAACATGGGCTCCATCAATACCTCCATATCCTAAGTGAGAGTATGTGGCAAAAGAGGGGACAAACCATGGTCTCCAATCGTCCTTCGTAGTTGAGACACATGAAAGACTGGATGAATGATAGACGAGGGGGTAGCTTGAGGCGATACACCACCTGTCCAATCTTCGCCTCTACCTCATAGGGACCATAATACCGCGCTGCCAGCTTCTCATTGCGTCGCTGTGCTAGAGATCTCTGCCTGTACGGTCTCAGCTTCAAGTAGACCTTGTCCCCCACCTTAAAATAGACATCTCTACGGTGGCCATCTGCTTGTGCCTTCATCATCTGCTGGGCCTTTTCCAAATGGTGCTTTAATTCTTCTAGCATCCTATCCCGCTTGCCTAAGTACTCCTCCACCTGTGAGACCGGGGTCACTGCGTGCCCATAATGGACCAAATGGGGTGGGTCCCTCCTGTACAAGATCTTGAAGGGTGTCATTTGGGCTGCCGGGTGAAAAGATGCGTTGTACCAATATTCTGTCTATGCAAGCCATCTCGCCCATTGCTTCGGTGTATCTAAAGCGAAACAACGCATGTATGTCTCAATGCTCCTATTGACTACATCTGTCTGACCATCCGTCTGTGGGAGGTACGCTGTGCTCCGTTTCAATATAGTGCCATACATCCGAAAATGCTCCCTCCAAAAACTACTCAGAAACACCTTGTCTATATCCGAGACAATCCCCTGGAAAACCATGCAACCGCACCACCTCTTGCACAAAAACTGCTGCCACTGACACGGTTGTGTATGGATACTTTAACGAAATGAAATGCACATATTTGCTCAACCGGTCTACCACCACGAAGATGTCAGTGTATCCGTCGGATCTCGGCAAGCATCAATGAAGTCCATAGCGACCTCATACCACACTCTCTCCGGTAAAGACAATGGCTGCAATAGACCCGCCGATGCTTAAGCTATATACTTGTGACGCTGGCATACGTGACAGTTTGCCACTCACTGGGCTATGTCCTTCCTCATAACAACCCAGTAAATTTCCCTGGCTATGCGCATCTAGGTCTATTGTACTCCAGAGTGCCCCCCAATGGCACTGCCATGAAACTCCTGAAAAAGCGACGGTATATATGTCGAAGAACGCGGGGTGACCAATCGCCCATGATACAGCAGCCTCTTCCCCTCAATAGTGTAGCCAGTATGCTCAATCGATTCTTGCTGTATCACTGACCGAATCTGCCCGATCCCCGAGTCTGCCTATGCCTCCTACAAGAGCGGCTCCTAATTTAGTAGTATTGGCAGGGTCAGCGCCCTCAACATCACCCCTTCACTCCGTCGAGACAAGGCATCATCTGCCTTGTTTTCCAAGCCCGGTTTATACTGAATATCAAACTTGTAGCTCACTAGCTTGGAAAGCCACCGCTGTAGCTCCTCGGTGACCAAACGCTGCTCCAACAAGTACTTTAAACCGTGTTGATCCGTCCTGACCACAAACTCACGGCCATGTAGGTAAGGTCGCCATTTTTGAATAGATAAGACTATGGCCATGAGTTCCGTTTCATACACCGACGCCAGCCGTGCTCTGGCTGATAATACCTGACTGAAGAAAGCAATAGGTCTGCCCCTCTGCATCAAAACTACGACCAAACCATGCCCCGACGCATTGGTCTCCACTACAAAGGGAATGGTGAAGTCTGGAAATTCCAACACCGGCGCAGTAGTCATGGCCACCTTCAAGGCTTCGAAAGCTCTCGTAGCGGGTTTTCCCCAATTGAAATTTACTTTCTTCAGTTGTTCTGTCAGCGGCCATGCTATAGTGCTGTAACCCTTAATGAATTTCCTATAGTAGCCCGTCAACCCCAAAACCCCGTAATACCCTCAGGGTAGTGGGTAGGGGCCAATCCTGCATGGCCGCAATCTTCGATCTATCAGCCTCCACTCCTTTCACAGACTTAGTGCCCCAGGCACTCAACCTGTCGCTATCCAAAGAGGCACTTCTTCTTGTTGGCATATAACTGATTCGCGATCAACTCCTGTAATACCACCTCCAAGTGGCCTAAGTGCTCTTCCATGGACCTGCTATACACGAGGATATCGTCAAAGAACACCAGGATAAACTTCCGCAGGTAGGGACTGAAGATCTTATTCATTAGGGCCTGGAATGCTGCCGGTGCATTGGTCAGCCCAAATGGCATGACCAAGAACTCACAATGTCCCTCATGCGTCCTGAACGTCGTCTTGGGCACGTCCTCCACTCGCATTAGAATCTGGTGATACCCTGACTTCAGATCTATCTTGGAGTACACCTCTGCTCCGTGAAGCTCATCCAACAACTCATCAATGACAGGTATGTGGAACTTATCCGGGACTGTTTCCTTATTCAAAGCCCGATAATCCACATCGAAACGCCAGCTCCCGTCTTTCTTCTTCACTAACAATACGGGCTGGAGAAAGGACTAACACTCTGCTGGATCACCCCAGCTTGCAGCATCTCCCGCACCATTCGTTCTATCTCATCCTTTTGAATCTGGAGGTACTTGTAAGGCCACACACTAATGGGTGAGACCACCTTCCTTGAGAACAATGGCATGCTCATGGTCAGGAGGGGACGGAAGGCCACTGGGTGTCTGGAAGATCTGCTCGAAGTGTCCTAACAACCCTTCCACCTTAGCTGGTATTGTCGCCTTCTGTTCCTCCCCATCCACGACCATCCCCCGAAATTCCACCAACACCCCACCTCATTCCCTCTGCAAAGCCCGAGTCATGGACCGAAAAGCTACCAATGAAAAGCCTAAACTGGGATCCGTCGCTAATACCACTGTCTGATCCCCATCTTGAAACTCCATTCGTAATAGCTTCCAGTTGATTTTCACATCCCAACTGCTTCAGCCACTGGATGTCGACATTCCCCAACTCCATAGGCAAGAAATCTTCCACCACCTGTACTTCATGTATAGTCAATAACAACCCCTTGCAGAGGCCCCGACTCTCCTCTATCCTGCCTGTCCCCAGGAGCACAGTATACTACTCCTCGTTGCTGAGCTGTAGCCCATAACGCTCGATCAACCATAGGGATATGAAGTTGAGGGTGGCCCCACTATCAATGAGCACTGTCACTGCCTTCTCTGCCAATCACCCCACTAATTTCATGGTGTGGTTCGGCGTGAGCCCCACCACAGAGGGAAGTAACACCTCTGCCACATCTAAGTGCAAATGCTCCACATCCTCATCTTCGTCAGCCACCAACTCAATCACCTCCTCCTGGCCCTCCTCGTCGGACACGATCGTCAACTGAAGGAGACGGCTCCTGCACATGTGACCCGGCGTGAACCTCTCATCGCACTTGAAGCATAGCCACTTGGCCCTCCTGTCTCTGATCTCGGCATTCGTCATCTGTCTCCATGTCCTCCAGGATGTGCATCCCCACTGCTGACGGCCCCTCCTGTGGCCACTGTCCCCCTGTAGCCGCTCTTGTCACTGTCTCTGGTGGTTGAGTGCGGAAGTTCTGACCCCATGCTCCCCTCTTCCATCGATCCTTAGTCTGCTTTTCTTCTGCTCACTGGGCTAGGCGCATCATCCCTTACAACCCTTGGGAGGTCTGCATGCGCAACTCTGCTCTAATAGAGGGTTTCATGCCTTTCATGAAGCACTCCTCTATAGACTCATCCGAGACTCCCCACACACGCCCTGCCAATGCCTCGAACTTTTTGACGTAATCCATGACTGTGTTGTCCTGCCTGAGTGCATATAGTTGCTCGAAGAAATTTCTCCCGTGTCCCTCCTGAAATCGTTCCAACAGCTCCCCAGTGAGCTCCCACCATGTCCCCATGGGTCCCCTACTCTCTCGCCAGCGGTACCAAGCTAAAGTCTCGCCTTCCAAATAATTGTTGATTGCCTAGAGAACCTCCTCCTCTGTGAGCCCCATCACCTGAAAGTACCGTTCCGCCCGGGAATATCCATCCCTCAGGATCCCCTCCCTCGAATATGGGCATCTTCAGCTTCTTGTGGCGACGATCTGCATGTATGTTCATATGCTGACCTCCATCAACTCCTCGGTCAGGTGGTCTTTGACGGAAGTCTCCCGGAGCTCCTCCAAATCTACCTCCTCGCCCTCCACCATCAAGATCTCCTCTGCGGCCATCCTGAATCTGGGAAGGATTACGCTGAAAGTTTCCCCCACGACCCGTGCCTAGGCTCGCTCGCCGTCCCCTGCATCGTCGCTATGCCACCAAAAGGAGAGGGAGTGCCCTGGAGGGCCCCACCAGGTCCCTAGAGACCTGCCATGGTTTCTGAGAATCCCGGAGGCCTCATCGTAGGCCCGAAGGGGCCCTGGGAGCCATGGATCATCCCGTCGTCTGCGGGGTTGCCGTCGGGGAGGCTGCGCGACCACGGCCATGGGTCGCGCGCCTCCGACGGGGTCGTCCGACCCTCCATAGGGGCGGCTACCCCTGCGGGGCCCATCCGAAGCGGGGAAGGGCCCCGGAAAACCTGCCGACACCGGGGGAAACCCCGGGGGTTTCGCCGCTGCCGCCGGGGGCGGGTGAGGGCCGGAGAGGCCAGATCTCCCCCCCCCCCGACGATTCCCTGTAACCCTCGGGATCATCGCCTTCATCTTCGTACTCTTCCTCGACGATCTCCACTCCTTTGCCCTTGTTCTTGGTCAAAAGGCGTCTCCTTTTGTGGCGGGGCTTGCGACGAAAGGATCAAAAGAATCCGTTTTACATCATCCGTCGTCACCGTCGTCACCGTTTGGTTGAAGCGATGGAAGATTCGAACTTGGCGAAGCGTTCTTCCATCCCTTTCGTCAGATCTTCGATTCGTCCTTCAAATTTCTCTTTTAGGACATCAATCTTATCCTTGGATCGAGTAGACACCGACATTAGAATCGATTGCTCTGATACCAATTTGATATAAACTCCAAGTAATAGCAAATAAAAAATGATATTTTAAAGGTGGAAAATTTGAAAAGGTGGATTTTTATAATTGAAAGCGAAGAAACAAGATAGATAATATTTAGGAGAAGATCGAAACACTCTCATTGAATTAATGAATCAAAGAGTAAATCCCCCATGCAACGATAATCAAAATAAAAGAGTTTCTTCTCAAAATAGCATAAAACAAACCAATGACCAGTCGGCCCTAATTAAGCTTCCCCCAAAACATCACATTAGTCAAAGACCAAAATACACATACTCAGGAAATACCTCTCTTGATTAATTAGGAGTGGGTCCTGCCTCTAAGTCGCGCGTGCGCATCCTCCTGTAGACACGCAAGCCGCCGCGCGCATCAGAATATTAATCAACAATTTATACTTGAAACTAATTGAACTTGCAGCAGAAATAAATCAGAGATAATTACAATAAACAAATGTAAATAGATATTGAACAATCAAATCAGAAAGCAAAATGCAAACCCACCAGATTTTATCTTGGTTTGGTCTTTTTTACCTAGTCTAGTCCCTAAACTCCCCGCTTGAGATTTTTCACCATATCTCTTGCTAAGACGTAACTGGTGTTAAGGAACATGCCTCTCTCAAATAACCTTGAAAGATAACTTCAAACTGGTGTTAAGAAACAACCCTTTACATCGCAAACTGGTGTTAAGAAACATGCCTCTCTCAAATAACCTTGAAAGACAACTTACCATTCTCTCAAACACTATAGAGAGAAAAATTACACCTTTGCAATGAAATTGAGAACAATATTCATATAGACTTGAAGATGATGTGTGTGAAAGTGGCTATATGAATGGATCTTATAATTCAATAGATTAGAAATTGGGAGAATATAATATCTATGGCTTTTTATTTGGGCTTAAAGAGGATGAAAAAGGCTTGAGGAGTTTTTTGGACAATATCGACATCTTTCTTTTCTCAAAATAGATAAAAACTTCTTACTTCAAAATGAAATAATTCTAAGGTTCTTCCGATATATAAAGTGAAAAATCATCAAAAGAAAATATACCGAATACCATTTACAATGACTAGAAAACGTCTAGTTTCTCAGAGTCAACTAAGCCATTGGTAACCATATTAGTCGACCAGTGAACAAGTTTTAGTCGACTCATGGGCCAACTAAATTGCTTAGTCAGAGTTATTGTTTTTTATTAGTCGACTAGGATTGAGCTCGTCAACTAAAAGGGTAAAAACACAGTTAGGGTTTTTATATGGAGTAAATCCATATTAATTCCAAGTCTTCTGTAGGATTTCTGGTGTGTGACACATTTTCAAGGCTTTAACACAAGTTCTAAGACAAGAAAATAGAATTACATGCATTACAAATATACACGTGTTTGCTTAATTGATGTTGTCTCATTGCTTCATATCTTTGTCATATAAGTCTTCAATTCATCTTGCCTTGACCTGGCACACTATCACTTAATCTTGTATATCATCAAACATCTGCATGCTTGCATAGAGTTAGTACAAATTATATATTTGTTCATCATTAAAACTCGACTCAATATCCAACAATATGTGTAGATGTGTTTCACTAGTAAACTTTTAAAATTATACAATCTCACATTAAAAGAAATGTTTTCTTATGATATTAAAATTTCCATTAATTGTGTTTATAACCAATTTCATTGTCACCATGAATGTGGATTTTCGTGAAAATGACACTTAGAAGTGTATCTTTGAGTGACTATTGATTTTGTAATCGACATATCAGTGTTTATATTGCTGATTGCGTGTAAAGTGCAGTTGAAAGGTCTGGGGCATTTTATTTTAAAATCCCAAGTGTTTCATATGTTTCAAGTTGATTAGTGTTATGTGCATGGACTTTTAAGTGAAAGTGTAGTAAATATTAAATGTTAATATAATATCGTAAACTTATGCTCAGTTGATAGTGATTTTACACGTATGAAGTGATAGTATTTTTCTTTTAAAATAGAGAACGTACGCTATGGAGTAAAGTGATATGAGCTTGCCACATGGTACATTGTACCAAATAGTGGCCTTCAGGCAAGGTGAAGTAGCCTCCACTCATTGAAGTGGCTTCCAATCAAAAGTGGCCTTCGGTCAATTAGGAGGGTTGCGGGTACAGCGTACTGAATAGTGGCCTTCAGGCAAGGTGAAGTCGCCTTCAGGCAAGGTGAAGTGGCTTCCAAGCAAATGTGGCTTTTGGTCAATTAAGTGACCTTTGGATAACCTATGGCAAGGTTAAGTACAATGTGTCTGGGTAATTAGTAATTGATTGTGTACATTACCATGCTACCAGGCAATAATCCATAGCCTTAGCGTGATGTATGAGGATGTTCTAGCAGCCTATATGCAATTATCTGTTATCGTGATTTTCTTATGATTAAATGAACACATTACTGTGTTGCTTTCCTTGAATTCTGTGGCTTGAGTTTTATAATTTATTATAAAATAGTAACAACAATAATGCTTCGCATGATTTCCATCCACGAAAGCATATTGGTATGCTATTATTAAACTTGTTTGATACAATAGTGAGGACTATTTTACTGTTGAATACACATGTCATCGTGTGGTTCCCAACAATTTGATATTTGGTTTAGCTTGCTAGCACCCTAGTTCATACGGCGATGATATAGAGATATCAGCTGGAGCCTTTTTATGTAAGTGGCCATTGTTTGAAAAAGCTCAGTGACCATGCACAAGACTTTACTAATCTTTTTGTATAAAATATTTTGGGCAATCGAATGTAAATTTTTGATATTTCCTTGAAATTTGAAATATAGCAACTTGGAGAGTTTTATCTGTTGTGATTTAGCATGTGATTGAAGTGTGTGCACCGAGGATTGGCAATTGGATGTGAATCCAGTGCGTATAATTGTTGCTGTTGTTGTTCTTCATGATCTTTGTTATGCATGAGTAGTTTGTGGGTGTGACAATAATTCAAATTTGAATTCTGCTTTATAAAGCAAGAGAATAAGTCAACAGTCACATGTTAAAAGCTGGGTTAAAGGTAAAAGTGTTTTTCCCCTAAGAAAATTGAATTATTCCTTAACTTGCATAATGTTGCTGATAGATCCGAAATAAATCTGAAAATTTATTGAAGTAATAACCCTTCCCAATATTAGGGACAACCATCCTCCCAAGACGCCAATAGAGAGGACATCCGCACTCTTCCCTAGAATTCCCACACAATGAATAATCAAGCATGAACATGGCCGGCGGCTAGACCTAGCATATAATAATCCCCCCCTCCTCACCAATTACAAGTTTGCCATTATTAATTATAAATAATAAAAAATGAAGATAGAGAAGTGCGAAAACGCCCCTTTAAGTCACGTGACGGCCATCCTCCTCTTTCTTGGTGCACCGCGAGTAGACAATGAGTCCATCACTACTCCCCCCAAAGAGCCACCTTGTCCTCAAGGTGGAAGTCAGGAAATAGCTGGGCCATGACGTCTAGTGACTCACACGTGCTCATGCTCTGGCAAGCCGTTCCAATGCAACAATACCTCTCGCTCTCTCGTGCTCCCTCTGTGTACCCCCTTCAGCTCCTCAGGCTCCAGGATTACCTCCATATCATCTGTCAGCGTCTTTGGGAGTGATGGCGACGATGTGTGGTCTCCAATAGCATGGCGAAGCTGGAACACATGGAATACTGGATGAATAACCGATTCTGGGGGTAACCTCAACCTGTAAGCAACTAGTCCCACCCTAGCCTCGACCTTATAAGGCCCAAAATATCTAGGAGCCAACTTCTCGTTTCTCCTGTATGCCAAGAATATCTGTCTGTAGGGTCTCAGCTTTAAGTACACCATATCACCTACGGCGAACTGCACGTCTCTGCGATGAAGGTCAGCTCTCTTCTTCATGATCTGCTGAGCTCTAGCCAGATGGAGCATCAGCTCCTCCAAAATCTGATCCCTCTCAGCCAGGTACTGTTCCACATCTGATATTGGTGTATTCTCCTGTCCATAATGTAATTAATGCAGAGGATCACAGCCATATAAAATCCTGAAGGGTGTCGTCTGGGCTGCGGTGTGATATGACATGTTGTACCAATACTCTGCCCATGCTAGCCAACGAACCCACTCCTTGGGGCTATCTGAAATAAAGCACCTCAGGTACGTCTCAATACTCATATTGACGACATCAGTCTGGCTATCCGTCTAGGGGTGGTAGGTTGTGCTCCGTCTCAACAATGTACCATGTAGCCTGAAAAGCTCCTGTCAAAATCTGCTCAAGAAAACATTGTCCCTATCAAAGACAATAGACTTTGGAGGCCCGTGCAAACGAACCACCTCCCTCAGAAATACCTCCGCCACCGACACTGCGCTGTAAGGATGCCTATGTGGTATAAAGTGTACATACTTACTGAGGCCGTCTACCACAACAAATATGACTGTGTACCCTCCTGACTTAGGCACGCCATCAATAAAATCTATGGAGAGATCCTCCCAGACCCGCTCTGGCAAGGACAACGACTGAAGCAACCCCCTGGGGCCATCGCCTGATACTTGTGATGCTGGCAAACGTCACACTCTGCAACCATCCTCGCGACATCCTTCTTCATCCCTTTCCAGTAGACCTCCTTCGACAGTCTCTGGTAGGTCTTGAGGACCCCAGAATGTCCTCCCACTGCACTGCTGTGAAACTCCTGAAGTATGGCTGGAATGTGTGTAGAGCTCCTCGGTAATACCAAGCGGCCCCAATATAATTGTCGCCCATCCTGTATAGCATAACCTGGATGCTCTGAAGACCCTCTGTAAAAGTGATGCCCGTATCTCCGCCAACTTCTGGTCATGTTCAACATCCTGCTGCAGCGGCTCCCAATCCTGTAGCACCGATACTGACACAGCAGCCAACTGTATATCCTCCTCCCGCCGTGATAGTGTGTCAGCTGCCTTGTTCTCCAACCCCGGGCGATACTCAATCTCGATCATATAGCCCATAAGCTTTCGTAGCCACTTCTAATGCTTTTCTGCCAACATGCGCTGCTCTTAAAGGTATTTGAGACTCCTCTGATCTGTGCGTATCAGGAAACTCCTCCCCAACAAGTATGGCATCCACTTCTGGATGGATATGCCAATGGCCATTAGCCCCCTCTCGTAGACCGACCGCAGTCTGGCTCTAGCTGTCAACACCTGACTGTAATATGCTATGGGTCATTGATCCTGCATCAAAACTGCCCCGAACCCTGTCTTGAAGCGTCCGCCTCCACAATGAATGGTCTGGAAAAGTCTCGTAACGCTAGGACTATCACGGTAGTCATGGCCTTCTTGAAGTGTCATGTCCCGCTTCTCATTTTACTAGGGAGCGAGGACGCCAGCGGGTCCGCGGTGTGCTTAAAATAAGGAAGAGTACTTTTTTCTTTTTCAATCTTCTTTTCTTTTCTTTTCTTTCTTCCTCATCGGCTTAAACACACTAAGCGTCTGTGTAAAAACTGCCTTGCATGCGGGTTTAAGAAACATCTTGAATAACATTATTACAAACCAAGGGTCCAAATATAGATTACAACAGTAGGCCTAGCATGGCCAATATATCAAGGTACAACAGATTACATTATTTAAATAGAAATGCTGATGCAAAGGTAAATGAAACGCCTTAGCCTTCTGTGGGCGGGAACTCCTGTGATTCTCGAACACTGGCTCGACCTCTGTAGTAAGATCCTCTGTAAACTCACTTTCAAGTCCTGATGGACATTTCATAAGAGAACAAAATGAAATGCCCGTCAACGAGGGTTACTCGGCAAGTAATTTCTGCAAAAGAAAGGTTAAGTATTTAAAAAATATTGATCCAAGCTGAACTTAAAGTCAAGCAATAAGTTTAATTTTAAGAGCATTAAAGCAGTTAAACATTTGCAGCAATTTGTAAACTGCAGCAATTTAATCCTTTGATAGCAATTTGCAATACTATTAGCAACAAGTAACAATTTAACATTTGATAACAAAACTGTAACGTTGTTAGCAACCTGTAGAAGAAGAGGTTAGATCAATAATTAATAACCAATCTATTCTAGTGCTAAGTCCATATCCAAGAGTACGAGACATGACTAACATGCACCCGGCAACGAGGGCCAATCCGAGGTGCTGCTTACCGACCCCATAAGGCGACGGTCAAGCTCTAACCTCCATAAGTGGTGGATGTATCCAGTCAGGTGCATCCAGTCACTCCGTAACACTTGTGATCATAGACTACCCCAATCCCCACGAGTCGAGTCAAGTGCCGGGTCAAAAGTACATGTACTATCTTATTTATATTGAAGTTCCATCTTCCATTCAGTCTATTCAGTTTATTGCATCATATTAGATGTGTACAATGGTTCCATGGTGTCTCAATAGTCCGTATAATAGTCTCACAAAAGTTCACGACTTCACGACTCAATTTAACAATTAAACGAAACGTGGAAACATGCAATAGTATAAGAGAATGAGCACTGAAATGATTCCAACTGAGTAAATGAGTCTAATTAAGCCTAAAATATTTTTCTAAAGCTAATATGTAGTCTTCAAGATTTTTCAATAAAACCAAGAATTGATTTTTACGATATATGTTCAAAGATTTATTTAGGTGAAACCGTACGTCAGAATTCCTCCAACAAGGGGTCAAAATGACCGTCTCATTTAATACTACAACATATATTTTTCTCGTACGTCAGTGTATGTGAAAATTTTGAGTTATACATCTTTAAGTGAATATACCTTAATTGAGTTTTATCTTTAAAAATTTATTGTGTGATATATACTTGCCTTTTGACGATGAAACTAGCGCCAATGAGTCCGTTTTGTCGTTTCGGATTTTCTAGGCCTTCAGTGTATTTTTCTGATACATACACAATATAATATCAATTTTATATTGTTCCTCTTATATAATATAGTATAAGATACGTATATAAGTATATTTATATGTATACCATGTTTAATACTCCTTAACTTTCGCGTTTCACTTCTCAATGATCGGAGAAGCTGTGGCGACGAGGCGCGGGGACCGGCGATGGTGCGGTGAGGCGATCGGCGTCTACTCGGGTAGAGTAGACGGCGGCAGAGGCGGAGCAGAGCCCCGGCGGTACGGGCGGCGCTGGCAGCAGGAAGAGGGAGCTCGAAAGCTTGGGGGCTGCTGCTTCAAGGGTCGTTAGGGACGACAACGACGGGCTCCGAGGCACAACTGTCGGCGGTGGTGAACGGCGGACGCCGTGGCGACAGCGGGGAGGCATGAATGATGGTGGTAGCACCGAAGGAGGGTGCTCGACAGGTTTGTTGTCAACCGGAGGAAGAGGTGGTGGGCTTCGTCGTCGTCGGAGGCGCTGGGCGGCGTTTGTCGAGGTGTTTGCTGATGTGCGTGGGGAAGTCGTTGATGGAGAGCGACGTCGACGATGGCGAAGGCTTCTCCGGAGGGGGGAGCTCACGTCGTTGGGGTTGTTTTCTCCGAGCTGAGCTTGACGGCGGGGGTGATTGAGAGAGGGGGTGGCGCAAGGGGTGCTCGGAGATGGAGGAGCGGACGAGGGGCGGTGTTGGGGAGGAGCTGGGGAGGGAGGAGCGGGCGAGGGGCGGTGTTGCTTGGCGTGGGACGGCAGCGAGCTGCAGGTTGAGGCGGCGAGCTCAGAGGGTGCAAAGGTAGAGGAGGGGAGGGGCTCGTGCTGCTCCGATGGTGAGAGAGAAAGAGAGAGATGGGTCGAAGACGAGAGGGGAGAGCACATGGGTTTGGGTCAGGCTGCCAGTGAGGGAATTGGGTGGGTGTTTGATGAGATAAGGGATGTACGAAGAATAATTAGGGGCTCATTAGTAAATAAGTATAACATATTATTATCATTATTACCAAAATGCACATTTATCACATATGACTCCGAAATATTACGAAAACATATCCACTGGTTCGTATCGTCGTGAGGATCGCGAATACGATGTCCATTTCAAAGTTTAAGTTACGAGAGTACGAGTTTTTGGTCAACACGAAAATAAATTGGGATGACTATAGATTCACACTGTAGAAGTTTGAAATCGTTTTGATTACGTTTATATAGAAAATTAATTGATACGGCTATATCATTAACAATTAAGTAGAAAATATTTATAAACTATTTAAACTTTTTGACGACACTACTTACGAATACATGTTATAACTGGTATGATGATACGAAAATATTTTTTATATAATTGATTTGAAACTATTTTTGAATATCGTCACATCAAGGCCTCAAAAGCAATCGTCACCTCCTCACTCCAAATGAACTGATCCTTTTAAGTAGCACTGTGAGTGGCCAGGCAATCGTACCATAACCCTGCACAAATCTGCAAAAATAGCCCGCCAGACCCAGAAATCCCCTCAGCCCCCTGTGAGTGGTGGGACGCGACCAGTCCAGCATCGCCGCAATCTTTGTCCTATCAGCTGCCACCCCATTTGAAGACACCACATGCACTTTTTCATGTTTACTCCTTGTTCATAAGAGATGGAACGTAGTAGGTGAGTTAAGCTAAACGGCACTCATAGTGGCACTTATCGCCCTGAACGCAGTCTCACATCCTCCCCGTGCAATTTGAGATCTAGCTTCGTGAATATGGCTGCGTAGTCACGGGTATGGGGAACTCTCCTTGTTTAATGATGTGTAGTCTACGCAAAAGCGCCAGCTCCCATCCTTCTTCTTCACTAGTAACACAGGACTGGAAAAGGGGCTCACACTGGGCTGGTTAACACCAGCCTGCACCATCTCCGCCACTATCCTCTCAATCTCGTCCTTCTGTGCCTATAGGTAACGGTAGGGCCTCATATTGATGGGGGACATGCCTTCCCGCAAAACTATAGCATGCTCGGGATCCCTCGGCGGTGGAAGGCACCATGGCTCCTGAAAGACGACCTCGAACTGCTCTATCAACTGTTGTACTGATGGAACACGGGTTTATACCCGCCGAAGGACCCGCGTCCAAGCCCAAGCCGCCAGCCCACCCTAGCCTGCGGCGCGCGCACCCTAGCCCTTGAAACCTTATTTTTCTATTATTTATATGGGGGCTAGCCGTCACTGTCTTTTATGCTATTATTTGATATTGGTGTGATTTCATAGGTGACGAGTGCGGACGTCCTCTTTGGCATCTTGGAAGAAGAATATTTAGTTTGTGCTACTATTTATCTATACAGTTTGGATCTTTGGCTTGTTCCTAACAATTTGGTATCAGAGCGACAACGATCCATAACGGCGGCGACAACGAGAAATAAGGATCGAAGCGAAGCGGGCAAGGAGAAAAATAATGGAGAAATCGAAGAGATTAAGAAGTCGGTGGCGGCAAATAGCAAGGCTTAATTTGACGAAGATTAATATGTCTTTCCAATTCGCGGCTTTCAACGAAAAGATGGGATCGGGGGACGTAAACCCTAGTTCATTCAAAAAGGTCCCACCTTTGGTGAAAGGGAAGGAAAAGGTGGAAGCTTTCGAGAAGGAAGGGATGGAGTCTTCTACAAGATTGGGTATGTCACGGACTACGAGGTGATGAGATGGACGGGCCATGGGGCGCGAAAAGATGGAGGAAGGCCATCGGACGTAAGAAGGGGGCGGCCGAACCCCCAATTGCAGCGAGGGGGTTGGCCGCCACCAGAAAAGGGCGGGGGACCTCCCCCCGCCCTCGGCGACAGCCGGCAGGGCCGGCGGGACCCTGTCGGCTTTTGGCAGGGTCCGCCGACCCTGCTTGGGCTGCGGGAGGGGCCGTCGCCCCTCCGGCAGCCCCGGCGTGGGGCCGCCGGAGGCCCAGCGGGGCCGGGCGACCCCTGGCAGCCGCTAAGCGGTGGAGGAGAGCGTGACGGGGGCCCCCGAGGAATTTCCCAACTTCTCGGGGCAGCGGCGAGGGGCTAAGGCGCATATTCCGGGTAGAACGGAGCATTTTCAGAGCAGACCAGAACCCTTGGGCTTCCCCGGACAGCGACAGGGCCCAGAGAAGCACTTTCAGGGCAGGATTGAGGAGGGTGGGCCCAGGCAGGGAAGGGGCAACATTACGGAGACGGAGGAAGGGGTAGAGACCACTATGACGACGGCGGGGGAGGCTACGAGGCTGAGTTTGGCGATGATGCAGGTTGGGATGACTTCGAGGGCAAGCACGGAGGTCCCCGAGGGGACTATGGGGGCCGCGGAGGAGTACCACCCAGACAGTACGAGACCCAGGATGAGAGACGACAGCATTATCGCCCGCATCACCGTACTGAGGGGAGTCCCGATCAGGGGCACTTTGGGGAAGACTGCAGGGTGAGGAAGTTGGAGATGCCACTGTTCAGGGGAGAGGATCCACATGCCTGGCTGTTCACTGCGAAGAGATATTTTGCAGCACATCGCATGACGGATGCTCAGAAGTTGAAGGCAGCCGCTATTTGCATGGAGGGAGCGCACTGGGTTGGTACCAGTGGAAGGAGAGGAGGCAGTAGATTCGTGACTGGGAGGAGTTGAAGGACCTGATTCTGGAGAAGTTCAGGGATCCCCACCTGGGAAACCTTCACGAGCAGTTATACGCCCTCAGGCAGGAGGGACCCGTACGAGAGTATATTGAGAGGTTTGAGACTTTGGCGGGGAGAGTACACGACGTCTCAGACGAGTCACTAGAAGGCACCTTCCTGAAGGGGCTGAGACCTAGCCTTCGAGTTGCAGTGAGACCTTACAAGCCCAGGGGGATTTTCGAGGTCATAGAGATGGTACATATGGTAGAAGACTCCCAGACCGAGGAGAGGAGAGTCAGGAGCGGCTACAGTGGCCAGACATCGAGGGGGACCCCGTCCGGAGCTGGAGGAACTGGGACCTCCACGGGGGCGAGCCAGACGAGCAGGGAGAAGACATGGGAGAGGAGTAGCGCTACCCCAGCAGGAGGACAGTTCAGGAGGATGACGGATGCTGAGATGAGGAAAAAGCGTCAGAAGGGCTTATGCTTCCGGTGTGACGAGAGGTTCACGCCAGGCCACAGATGCGCGGGGCGCAAGTTACAGGTTCTGCTGTTGGTGGATGATGACGAGGACGAGGACGTGGAGGACGAGAGCGCTGCGCCGGAGGAGCCCGAGGGCCATCAGCTGGACGTGACAGAGGTGTCCCTTAACTCCGTGGTAGGGTTCACCCCGAACCACACCATGAAGTTGAGAGGAGAGATCGACGAGCAGGAGGTGACCATGCTGATTGACAGTGGGGCGACCCACAATTTCATATCCAGGAGAGTGGTGGACCAGCAGGGACTGCAGCTGACTGACTACGGGAGCTTCAGTGTGATGATGGAAACGGGGAAGAAGGAGAGTAGTCGGGGGACAGAGGGTTGGTGCTGACCCTACAAAGGATACAGGTGATGGCGGAATTTCTACCTCTAGACTTGGGGGGCAGATGTCATCCTAGGCATGACTTGGTTGCAGACGCAGGGGGAGATGACGGTGAACTGGAAGCTTCTGCGGATGGAGTTTCAGGCTGAGGGGAGAGCAGTCACTCTACATGGAGATCCCAGCCTTTGCAGAGTGGTAGTGTCATTAAAGACCATGCTGAGGACCTTACAGGCTGATGGAGGCAGATACTTGGTTAAGCTGTATACCATGACATTGAGAGGAGGCTTAGAGACCAGTGGGGAGCATGACGTGCCAGGGGAGGTGCAACAGATGTTGGCGCAGTTTGAGGAGATTTTTCAGGAGCTTCAGGGTCTACCACCGCAGAGGGACCATAAGCACGCCATTGTACTACGAGAGGGTGTTTCCCCCATCAGTGTCAGACCCTACCGGTACTCCCAGCACCAGAAGGACGAGATTGAGAGGATGGTAGCCAAGATGGTGGAGGCAGGAGTGATTCAGCCTAGCGTGAGCCCATTCTCTAGCCCCGTGCTCCTTGTGAAGAAGGATGGGAGCTGGCGCTTCTGTGTAGACTACCGAGCCTTGAACAAGGAGACAGTGCCAGATAAGTTTCTCATACTGGTGATAGACGAGCTCCTGGACGAGTTACATGGGTCAGCCTGGTTCAGTAAGATAGATCTCAAGTCAGGCTACCATCAGATCAGGATGCGACGGGAGGATGTGTCCAAGACGGCGTTTAGGACGCATGAGGGCCATTACGAGTTCCTTGTCATGCCTTTTAGCTTGACGAACGCACCGGCCACTTTCTAGTCCCTTATGAACAAGGTATTCCTTCCGTACCTGAGGCAATTTGTACTTGTTTTCTTTGATGATATACTAGTGTACAGTCGCACCTTGGAGGAGCACTTGGACCATCTGCAGGTGGTGTTTACGGAGTTGTAGTACCATCAGCTGGTGGCGAACAGTAAGAAGTGCCTATTTGGGCAGCCACAGGTGGAGTACCTGGGACATGTGGTGCCAGCAGATGGGGGTGGCAGCAGACAGGGGGAAGATCGCGACGATGCTGGACTGGCCGCGTTCTACTACTCTCAGGGGGATGCAGGGGTTCCTAGGGTTGACAGGTTACTACCGCAGGTTTGTGGAGGGATATGTGACCATCACCAGGCCGTTGACCGAGCTATTAAAGAAGGACCAGTTCCACTGGGGGGAGGAGGCGACGGAAGCTTTCGAGGCTCTGAAGAAGGCCATGACTACAGTGCCAGTCTTGGCTCTACCAGACTTTTCCAGACCCTTTGTGGTGGAGGCGGATGCGTCAGGGCATGGGCTAGGGGCCGTGCTGATGCAGGAGCAGCGGCCTATTGCCTACTTTAGTCAGGTGTTGACAGCTAGCGGCCGACTGCGGTCGGTCTACGAGAGGGAGCTGATGGCCATAGTCTTGGCAATTCAGAAGTGGCGTCCGTACTTGTTGGGGGCGGAGTTTCCTGGTATGCACCGATCAGCGGAGCTTGAAGTATCTATTAGAGCATCGGATGGTCGTAGAGGAGCATCAGAAGTGGCTGCGGAAGCTGATGGGGTACATGTTTGAGATTGAGTATCGCCCGGGCTGGAGAACAAGGCGGCTGATGCATTATCCCGGCGAGAGGAGAAGGCGGAGCTGGCTGCACTAGCAGTGTCCATCCTTGAGGACTGGGGCCCGTTATAGCAGGAGGTACAGCAGGACCTGGAGTTAGCTGGTATACGAGAGGCTCTTCTGCAGGGGTCGACTGAGTTTTCGGGGTATTCTCTTCAGGATGGACGGCTGCTATACTGGAGGAGACTTGTGCTACCGAGGACATCCGCATATCTACCATCCATACTTCAGGAGTTTCATGACAGTGCCATTAGATGACATTCTGGGGTCCTCAAGACCTACCAGCGACTGGCGAGGGAGGTCTACTGGAAGGTGATGAAGAAGCAGGTGGCAAGGATGGTGGCAGAGTGTGACGTGTGCCAGCATCACAAGTATCCGGTGATGTCCTCAGGAAGACTACTACAGCCGCTTTCATTACCAGATCGAGTATGGGAGGACCTCTCCATGGACTTCATAGATGGGTTGCCGAAGTCGGGTGGAGTCACCGTCATATTTGTTGGGGTCGACCGTCTCAGCAAATATGCGCACTTTGTTCTGCTGTGGCATCCTTACAGCGCGGTATCGGTGGCAGAGGTATTTTTACGGGAGATCATTTGTCTGCATGGACCTTCAAAGTCCATAGTCTCGGATCGAGACAAAGTGTTCCAGAGTAGATTCTGGTAGGAGCTTTTCAGGCTGCAGGGGACGGCGTTAAAGCGAAGCACAGCCTACCATCATCAAACTGATGGTCAGACGGAGGTGGTAAACAGGAGTGTGGAAACTTATCTGCGGTGCTTCGTTTCAGATAATCCTAAGGAGTGGGCGCATTGGCTAGCATGTGCGGAATACTGATATAACACATCATATCACGCGACAGCACAGACGACACCCTTCAGGATTCTGTATGGCAGGAAGCCCCCTCACTTACTACTTTATGGGCATGAGATGACGCCAGTATCGGATGTTGAGCAGTACTTGGCAGAGTGGGATCCGATTCTGGAGGAGCTGAAGCTCCATTTGGCGAGGGCGCAGCAGGTTATGAAGGTGCGGGCAAACTTACACCATCGTGATGTGCAGTTTGAGGTAGGGGACATGGTGTACCTGAAGCTGAGACCCTACACGCAGAGACCAGTGGCCCACAGGGGGAATGAGAAGCTGGCACCACGTTATTTTGGATCCTTCGAGGTTGAGGCGAGAGTAGGGCCGGTAGCCTACAGGTTGAGATTGCCCCCAGGATTGGCCATTCACCCAGTCTTCCATGTTTCGCAGTTGCGTCAGGCCATTGGCGACCACACACCTTTTCCTTCCTTACCAGAGACCATTACCGCTGAAATGGAGGTGAGGCTGGAGCCCGAGGTGTTGAAAGGAGTTCGGAGGGACGGTACAGGAGAGCGCCAGGTGTTGCTGCAGTGGAAGGGCTTGCCAGAGCATGATAGCACGTGGGAGGATATGAACGAGATGGTGACGCGTTTTCCAGACTTCCACCTTAAGGACAAGGTGGCTCTTTGGCGGGGGTGTATTGATGGGACGCGAGTATATACCTGTCAAAGGACCCGCGTCCAAGCCCAAGCCGCCGGCCCACCCTAGCCCGCGCGTGCACCCTAGCCCTTGAAACCCTATTTTTCTATTATTTGTATGTGGGCTAGCCATCACTTTGTCTTTTATGCTATTATTTGATATTGGTGTGATTTCACAGGTAGACGAGTGCGGACGTCCTCTTTGGCGTCTTAGAAGGAGAATACAACTTTCTTGTATTCATTTATCTAGTTTGTGATACTATTTATCTATAAAATTTGGATCTTTGGCTTGTTCCTAACATGTACCTCTCATGGAATAGGCTGCTCCCATTTGGCCTCAACGTCACCCTCTCCTGCCAACACATATAACTCCACTAAGTATCCACCCCTTCCGCCTAGATGGTCCTCACCATGGTCTTCAGCAAAACCAGTACTCTGCATAGCCTGTGGTCCCCCCTTAGGACCACTGCTATTCCATTGTCGGGGAACTCGATCCTGAGCAGCTTCCATTTCACGGTCATCTTCCCCAACATTTGTAACCAGTCATGCCTAGGATGACATCTGTACTCCCCAAGTCTAGAGGCAGGAAGTCAGCGATCACCTGCACATCCTGTAGTGTCAGCACCAGTCCTCTACAGACTCCACGGCCGCTCTCCTTCCATGTTCCCATCATAAAACTGAAAATGTCACTGTCTGTCAGCTGTATCTCCTGCTAGGCCACCACTCTCCTGGAAATGAAATTGTGGGTTGCCCCACTATCAATAAGCATTGTCACCTCCTGGTCGTCGATATACCCCCCTTAACTTCATGGTATGGTTCGGTGTGAACCCAACCATAGAGTTAAGGGAAATCTCTGCCACATCTAGCTGATGGTGCCTAGACTCCCACTAAGCGGTCTCATCCTCCACTTCGGCCTCGTCGTCCTCATTCTCAAGTAGCAGCACCTGGAGTTTGCGCCCCGCGCACCTGTGGCATGGCGTGAACCGCTCGTCGCACTTGAAACATAGACACTTCAGGCGCTTCTCCCTCATCTCCGTGTCAGCCATTCTTCTGAACTGCCTTTACCCTGCGGTGCACTACTCTTCTCCACTCTTCTCCTTAATGGCAGAATCCGCTCTCGTAGTGGTCTTCTGCTGCCCCCTGTCGATGTCTGGCTATGGGAAACTGGCCCACTCCAACCATCCATCACCTTCCTCTCCTTAAACTGACAGTCATCCGCCATCTGAGCATACTCCATGGCCTCCATCAGGCTCTGAGGCTTCTGCATGCGGACCGCTGCTCGAATAGTAGCTTTAAGCCCATTCATGAAGGTGCTCTCCATCATTTCATCAGACACACCGTGCACCTGTCCTGATAGGGCCTCAAATCTCTCCAGATAATTCCTCATGGTGCCATCTTGCCTGAATAACAACATCTGCTCCCTCACATTCCTCAAATGGTGGTCTTTGAACATTTCCACCATCTGGTCCCTTATCTCATCCCACGGGCGAAAAGGATGCCTCGCATCCTTCCATTGAAACCAAACGAGGACCTTTTCATCCAAAAAAATCGTTGATGCCTCCAGCTTCTGCCCATCTGTCATGCGAGAGACTCTAAAAATCTCTCTGCCCTGTAGATCCACGAAACTGGGTCTTCTCCCTCAAGGACATGCATCTTCAGCTTACGCATCCTGTCCATATTGAATGTCTCATGGTCTCCTCGTTCTCCACCGTGTTTAAGCTTGTAGTAGTGCTGCCACCTCTCATGGTGCCGCTCAAAGCCTCTTCGTATGGCCTCCCACCTCGACCCCCATGTCCTCCCCCGTCGTCGCCTCCAAACCTGCCCTCGTGCTCCTCCGGAAAGTCTCAGTAACCTCCCACATGGTCTCTAGGACGTCCCTCATAGGTGTGGGATGGAGGTCACCATTTATCATCACCATACCGAGGGTCGGTAGGGTCCCAAAAAACTCCTCCATCATCCTTGTACTCTTGAAAACCCCCCGGGTCAAAGTCATCGAAACCACATGTCAGGTCATTCGAATAAGGCTGATAGTCACAGGGGGCTGAAATCCCTCCTGCCGTGCACCAAAACGCCTGTGGGGGGTCCTCTATGGTCGGCGGGGCCTCGGCGGCCCTGGAAAGGGGCTGATGGGCCCTGTCGATAGTCGTCGAGGCCCTGCCACTGCTCGTTGGGGCCCGCTAGAGCCTGTTGAGGTTTTGCCGGGCCCCCTGTGTCCCATGGGAGGGGTGCACGAGCCTGCCGAGGTCCATGGGGTCAGTGGTGTCATGGGAGGATGTCGCCGGCCCTAATCCTTGCTGCCGCAGCCGTCGGAAACCCTTGCTGGGCCCATCGACCTCCTGGTGAGGTTCTTCCAGGATCGTTGTCCTCTGGATCCGTGTATCTCCAATTCTCTGAATCCTTCATCGCGTGCTTCCCCTCCCCCTTGTCCAAAGGTTGCACCTTTGTCGTTGTTTTAGGATTCGCGTCACCTTTTCCATCCTTTCCCGTGAGGATTGATAGCTGAAAAATAATATGTGCAAGCGACTCCTCTTGTTTATCTTGCTTAGCCGTCAACCGTTCAACGGAAGCCTTCAACTTCGCCATTGATTCATCTTTCCCCACTAAAGATTTCTTCACACCTTCGATCTCTACATTGAACTTCTCCTCCAAAGTCTCGAACTTGTCCTCGATCACGTCGACGTTGCCATGGATTGTTACGTGTTTTGATACCAAAATGATATATCTGAAATAAATCTGAAAATTTATTGAAGAAATAGCAATAAAAAGATAATTTTTGGCTACAATTATTAGTGGCAACCACCCTCCCAAGACGCCAATAGAGAGGACATCCGCACTCTTTCCTAGAATTCCCACACAATCAATAATCAAGCATGAACATGGCCGGCGGCTAGACCTAGCATATAATAATCCCCCCTCCTCACTAATTACAAGTTTGCCATTATTAATAATAAATAATAAATAATGAAGATAGAGAATTGCGAAAACGCCCCTTTAAGTCACGTGCCGGCCGGCATCTGCTTTCTTGGTGCGCCGCGAGTAGACAATGAGTCCATCAGTTGCATATGACAAACATATGCTATGGTTGGATCTTTAGAGATGATGATAATGTTATTATGGTGGGATCATTAGAGATAATTATGTGGCACTATATGCAAATGCAACAGGTTCAGGCATCTTATTAAAATGGTCAAAATGCAACAACAAAAATGCGTAGAGAAAATGTTCCTTTCAGTGAAATATTAGAACAGATGTGGACATGATTTTCTGGGTAACGAATTCCCAAGGATGGTCATGCATAGGTTTACTCACATCTTCCCATTAGATCCCTTATCACAACTCTGATGAGAAGTAGGCATGGGATGTTCCGGCTAAACTGCCATTATTATCAGAGTTGATTTCATATTACTTGATTTTTCTCCCATCTATATATGCTTATCAAGGTTTGTAAACCAGGCATTAGTGTTGGTATCAGGATTTGACAGTGGTATCTAGTGTATGTATCGACTGGATCAAAAGTTTCAAACTATATATATTAGATGCATTAGTCAAAAGTTTCGAACCATATGTATTGGAGGCAACCGACTTTAGTTATTGTATCGTTTCCTTTTTAAAATAAAAATAGCAAAAAGTCTTTAAGATAGTAAGATCTGTTGACACACATTGTTAGGGTTTAGGGCACAATGGAAGATAGATATTGCGATAAAAGAAAGAACACCAAAATCATATAACCGCAAACATATAAATTTACATGGTTGAGACTAAGTCCTATGTTCACAGGCAACAATACATAATTTTCCTCATACTGGATGGAAGATAGGGGGTTCCAGAAAACATTCATATATCTCATATGTTCTTCATAAAAGATAGAACATACTTGAGGAAACTTTCAAAAACAAAAAAATGGCTTGACTCTCCAAAACCTTAGAATACATAGAGTTATTTTCTATTACATAATATCCGAAATACACCCTTAACTTCTACGGATACGGATACTGATACGGATACGGATTAGCCAGGTATATCTCCCAGAATACGTGACCAAACGGTAGAAGCGAGACAATAGGAGCTGATCAGAAGAGAATAATGTTCAAGTCAAACATCAACTCACATTTTTGGTCTAATTGATGGAAACTTCATGATTTTTGGATTAAGTATTTTAAAACTGGGTACTTCGGTAGGGAATTATTACTGGAGGCTAGTTTTAATTGTGTTTTGTAAAGAAAAATAAATTGTTAGTTCATAGTAATTCAACAAAATGTCTACTAATTCATTAATCATAATTGGCAGCTAAAAACAAAACTTATTTTTTTGCATCATGTAATACATTAATTTTATATTTAAGAATTAATTGCTTTCTCAACTAAAGACAAAATAGAACACATTTTAAATGGAATGAATTTTTTAAATAAATAAATATTCATATTGCTTTGTTATTGTCTACGTGTGTTGCTTATATGCATCTCGTGATGTGTATTACATTATATAATATTAAATTTAATGAAACTGTTTTATATCCTACATGGATTATTGCCCCTTGTGGATCGTGGTGAGTTTTTTCCCCCGAAAAACATATATGTATTACGACTAACTTAATATTCATATTCATATTCATATTTATGACTTGTACGCATTCGAACCAACATTTGAAATATTGTTTTTGATCTCCATATCAGCTGTTGGTATGTGTATTGATATCACTATTATACCATAGCTTAATATCACTGTCAGCTAAGATATATCTTCATCTTCAATGAGCATTTCATTTATCCATAAATAATCTGTCATTTAGGCACTATCTTTTTTATAACGCATTCTATCAATGAGCCATCTTCATGAATGCTCTAAATAATCAGTTCGGCCTCTGTTAGTTTTTGTTATAAGTTCAATGGCTTAACCTCATATCATTGTTGAAAAATGCTGACACTACATGTTCCTGTGAAACTTATAAGAGTTTCATGTAGTGTGAATAAAGAGGGCGTTAGTTTATCCATCCTATGAATCCAATCCAAATAATTTTTTGAACTTTGATTTTAAATGTAATATAAAATAAATAGAAATTTAAAATTTGATAATTCAAACCATAATTCTTCCCATATATTGATTAATTTCTGATATATTGTATTGGCATTCTTGAAAGCATTATACAATACAATCATTATGTGTCGCAGTATCGGTATTATCAAACCTTGATTCGAACACAATCAAATCAAAGTTAAATTTACCAATCCAGCCCAAGGTGTATCATAATTTGTTCAAGCCAACACAAAACCCATCCCAAGGCACTCAAGCCAACCCAAACCAACCCAACATAACCTAAGCCATAACCTAAGCCATCCCAAGAATCACACACACTTCCTGCATGCTATAATTTTGAAAAAAATATGCAAGTTATACTTCATATATGCCAGCGACTTAATACATACCATGACATCACTTGATCATTCATCCCATGACATAACTTGATCATTCACCCCATCAATCATCCTCTCGTGTCTTGTGGACACAATGACATAGACAATTGCTATATACACCCCTATGCATAGGGGTGTATGTTATGATTACAAGCCAAAAACAGAAAATGTAAGAGAGAGAAACTGAGGAATAACTAATAATGTGTGATTATTTTGTTTTTTTGGCATGTAATCATCACTTACACCGCTATGTGTAGGGGTGCAAGTAGTCTCCACCATGACATATGCCTTCTATGTCAACAACGCTCTGGTGGGCCGTATCTTCGCCCATCAATCGTCGCCCATCTTCCAGTGACATCCCAAAGTGTCATCCGTCAATCAGCACTCCTGAGGCAGATTTTCAATTAGAAATTTATGCAAATGGTTCTTAAATTTCTTGCGTTGATTTCTTTTCCCATTCTTGGTGATGGGGTGGGAAGAATCATGTGTTCATCATCTCACTTTTTTCCCAGGATTGAAATCTTGGTTTTGGTCTCGATGTTGGCAATGTTGAATTATCAGATGACATGTCAAAACAATCTACTTTATAGGGTTTTGACTTTATCTCGGCCTAGGTGTTGTTTGAAGATAGCACTTCATCTATCCGTGTATTATCATTTGCGGCCTAGGTATAGTTTGAAGATAGCACTTTATCTCGGCCTAGGTATAGTTTTATCATTCGCGACACAGTAATTTCTTCTTGCAACCGACTCTATCACCATGTCATGATGATAGAGTCGCTTATCTATCACCTTATCCTTATCTACCACCTTCGCTCCATCCAGTTTGCTTTTGCTTTCGTTTCACAGTTTGATGTCTTAACCTCATATTGTAAGCAAACAACCCCATACCTTACAGTGTAAGTGTACGTGTCTTGAAGAAACTCGAAGAGTTTCACGCGATCAATAAAGATGGATATATGTAAATTCATTAGCCGCTTTTTCAAACCTTAATTTTCTATTACTGTGATTCTTTCAATCATTATATGAAATTAGATAGAATGACTACTTTTTGTACTTCAAACCCTGGATCATTGCTTGTATTAGTAGCTGGACAGTTTCGGATTGATCTATTGGCGTGCCTGAAGTCCGATACGACATGAGAGATATATGGTCGTGTTATCAGCTGATTTTTCAAGCGCTTGTATTGTCACAAGTCTGGAGTAGATAGCTATATATAACAATTGTTGCTTTGCTTTTTGAAGGAGGACAATGCCAATCATGGAATTGGAAGAGACATGAATTGAGATTACTGGTGTCATCATCATGATCATTCAGAATCCTGAGTTAGCTTTGTGCAGAGGAGATAATTATGATAATTTTCTAATTTCAGACGTCCGAAGTGGAGGCATGTTTGAGTATGATTCAAAAGATAGAAGATATCATATGTGGTTTGTGTATCTAGCTGCTTTTCTGTAACCATATCAAAGTTAGAACTGTTTAGATGATTTGTGATACTGATCGAAGGGCTTTTCCCTTGCTGTCATTGTTCTTATGGAGAAGTATTATGCTAGTACAGTGTATTGCATACATCTTGATAGTTTGAGAAACCTTTATGGGTGTATCCATTATAGAAGGCATCAACAGCTGAAGTTGTTGGTGCGAGAAATTCTTTTCAAGATTTGCCCAATATTGATGTTGTGTGTTATTGATGTTTATGAATGTTCATCAAGGGAATGCAGCGGTTGCTTATCATGTCATTGTTAATGCCCGTGCTGTCGTCAATTTCCTAGCATATGTACTGTGCATGTCAGCAAGGCGTTCTGTCTGATATCCATTAATATCTTGATAGTCTGATTCCGGTGATCTTTGATGCAAAATGGTCCATGGATTTTTTTGGTACATATTATGTTGTTTTTGTGATTCAAACTCATCGGTTTTAATTCTTCCAGGCTGCTCGGTCGAGCGGCAGGCTGGACTCGAAAAACAGAGAGCTGGGATGTTTTCCTCGGAGAGGCTACTGTCATACTCGGGCCGAGCAGCATGTCTACTCGACTGAGTGGACTTGACTCCGAAAAACAGAGAGCTGGGAAGTTTTGCCTTGGTGAGGTTACTGACATACTCGGCCCAGTAGCTTGTCTACTCGATCGAGTCGACCGAGTCGGATATGCTCGTCACACCGAGTTTGACCGAGCAGGCGGTCGACTCGGGCCGAGCTCGCTTGGGCCCGCGCGCAGCTTACGACGGCCTGGACGCTTTTCTTGTCGTTCGTTTGAGTTGGTATTTAACCGATCTGTGTTTTAGAATAGGTTAAGCCGTCATCTTGAGTTTGTAAGTCTCTATATTTTGAGTTTTGAGAGCCTCTTGCTATCCCATTGGAGATTGGAGAGAGTTTTAGGGTTTGTGTTCTTGAGAGAAAGGTTTGATTTTTCCTTCTCTTCGTCTTCCATTGATTTCTTCCTCTTGAGTGGATTCGTGAGGGCTTGTTCCGTTGGCAAGTTATTACTCACGCGTGAGGGAGCGTTTTGTAACTCTAATTGTTTGGATCTCTCTACTAGTGGAATCGTCTCGGATTGGATTGCTGGACGTAGGTTGTTTACAACCAAACCAGGATAAATTCTTTTGTGTCTGCGTTTGATTTATTTGTTGCTGTGATTCGTTTGCTACTTTCTATTGCAAGATCATTTGGGAATTTTTGTTGGGTTCTTTGAGATTAGATTTTTGCTAGCCCAATATTCCTGATCAGTTTATTAGGGTTGGTTTTTCGCATTGATCTCAAGGCGTTTCGGATTTCCACCCAACAAGTGGTATCAAAGCTTGTGGTTTTATTGCAAAGGAAGTTAGTGGCGAAGAAAAGATGGTGTCTTTGGCAACTTTGAACATTAAGAAGTTCACTGGCCGGAATGATTTTTGGATTTGGCAGACGAAGGTGAAGAATGTTCTTATGCAGACAGGGTGTTACCAGATCGTATTTGATGTCTCGAATATTTATAAAGAGTTGACTGCATCCGCTAGAGCTGAGATGGAGAGGAAGGCATACATCGCAATTCAGTTGTCGTTATCAGATAATGTTTTGAGGGAAGTCCTGGATGAGGCGACGGCATCTGATATGTGGAAGAAGCTTGAGGGACTTTGAACATTGAGAAGTTCACTGGCCGGAATGATTTTTGGATTTGGCAGACGAAGGTGAAGAATGTTCTTATGCAGACAGGGTGTTACCAGATCGTATTTGATGTCTCGAATATTTATAAAGAGTTGACTGCATCCGCTAGAGCTGAGATGGAGAGGAAGGCATACATCGCAATTCAGTTGTCGTTATCAGATAATGTTTTGAGGGAAGTCCTGGATGAGGCGACGGCATCTGATATGTGGAAGAAGCTTGAGGGACTTTATATGAAAAAGTCTTTTACGAGTCGCCTATATTTGCTTCAGCAGCTGTATACTCTCAAGATGAAGTCTGGTTCAGCAGTGAAGGATCACATGGATGAATTGAACATGATTGTGCTAGAGTTGCGTGGTATGGATGTGAAGATTGAAGATGAGCAGCAAGCGGTTATCTTGTTGTGCTCATTGCCTGAAGAGTATAATCAGTTTGTTCGGTTGATGATTTACAACTGGACTACTCTCACCGTGGAAGAGGTGAAGGCGGCGCTTCACACGGAGCAACTATGTGGTAAGGTTCAAGGTAGAGATCATGTGAGTAATCGCGAGGAGGCATTGCATGTGAGGGATCGACAGGAAATGAGAGGAGGCTTCAGGAAGAATAATGATCGCTCCGAGTCGAGACACTTGCAGGAAAGATTTGCAAACATCACATGCTATAATTGCCACAAGAATGGTCATTATTCGAATCATTGTCCTATCAAGAATAGGAAGAAAGGAAAGGAAATCGAGATGGATTCCAGTTCGGCATCTTTGGGGATTGATGGTGAGCAGGTTCATGATGAAGGTAGAGATACCGAGATTTTTGCTGCTGGGATTGCAGATGATGCCAGTATGGCATGGCTCATGGACATTGGATGCTCGTATCATATGACTCCTCATAGGAGTTGGTTCGCGACATACCGTTCCAAGCAAGATGGAGGCTCAATTCTCATGGGGAACAATGCAGTGTGTAGAACTGCGGGTATTGGAACCGTTCGGATAAAGAAGCATGACGGCATAGTACGTACACTTGCCGATGTGAGGCATGTCCCTGATTTGTGGAAGAGCCTAATCTCCATAGGCGTTTTGGACAATGCCAGATGTAAGTCTGTCTTTGAAAAAGACCAACTTCGTGTTTTGAAAGGAGCCATGGTTGTGATGAAGAGAAGGAAGGTTGGAAACCTATATGCCCTTCAAGGTACCACAGTTGAAGGTGAAGCATACGTAAGCACTACGAGCGCAGTTTCCGGAGATTCAGCTAAGTTATGGCATTGCCGTTTGGGTCATCCATGTAACAAAACGCTTGATGTACTCCAAACAAGAAAGTTGATTGAAGCCTCGAATGAGAGTGTAGAATTCTGCGAATCCTGTGTGTACGGTAAGAAGACAAAGCTGCAGTTTAACACGGGAAAGCATACTAGCAAAGGACCACTTGACTATGCACACATCGATGTGTGGGGACCGTGCCCAGAGCCGTCGAGAGGGTGGCTAAGTATTTTGTCTTGTTTATTGATGACTACTCTCGCAAAGTTTGGATGTACCTAATGAAGTCAAAGGACCAAACGTTTGATATGTTTAGAGAGTGGAAGACCATGGTGGAGAAGCAAACCGGAAGGCACGTGAAGGTGCTTAGATCTGACAATGGAGGTGAGTTTACCTCAAGGGAGTTTAGAAATTTCTGTAAACTCCATGGGATCCGAGACACTTTAGCACACCCGGTGATCCGCAGTCGAATGGTGTGGTGAAGCGGATGAATCAGACATTGTTGGATAGAGTGCGGTGTTTGAGGCACTCAGCTGGTTTGGGGAAGGAATTCTGGGGAGAGATACTCTCGACTGCTGTGCACATTGTGAACAGAGTTCCTTCAGTAGCGATTGGCTACAAGATCCCTGAGGAGATGTGGAGTGGTGAAGCTGGTGATTATTCGTACTTGTGCATTGTGGGTTGCCCAGCATATGTGCACGAGAGGGGCGACAAGTTGGATCTAAGAGCAAAGAAGTGTGTCTTCCTTGGATATGGCCACGACGTCAAGGGATATCATTTGTGGGATCCAGAGGATCAGAAAGCGATAATGAGCCGACATGTCACTTTTGATGAGGATGCAATGCTCAGGGTGGAGCATTCTCACTCAAAAGAGGACACGTCCGCAGAGGAGATTTCACCGGAGAGGGTTAGTCTTCCGGTCCAGCCACTCATCGATCAGGCAAATAGTTGATGGTCGATGCTCCAGTTGAGGGAGATGATGAGGTCCATGCTGAGGACCATGTGCAGGCACCCAGTACATCTCAGGTACGCGTTGACACTTATGCAGGTGATGATGGAACGCAGATATCAAAGAGGGTGAAGAAAGCGCCAGAAAGACTAGGTTCATGGGATTATGCCGGATATTCTTTCGATGATATGTCGTCGTATGCACTCAACCTAGAGCACGAGGAGCCAGCGACATATGGTGGAGCCATAGTCTCAGGAGATGCTGCTCACTGGCAAGGAGCTATAGAGGAGAAGATGGAGTCCCTTCACCGGAACGACACTTGGGATTTGGTGCTGTTACCTAGCAAAAAGCGTGCTATTGGTTTTCGTTGGATATACATGGTAAAGGAAAGTTCAATTCAAGATGGGAACAATGTCAGGTACAAGGCAAGGTTGGTTGCCAAGGGATTTGCACAACGGAAGGGTGAAGACTACAATGAAATATTTTCACCGGTTGTGCGACACACGTCCATTCGTGTGTTATTGGCGCTAGTTGCTAGCATGAACATGGAGTTGGAGCAACTCGATGTGAAGACCGCCTTTCTGCATGGACACCTTGATGAGGAAATTTATATGCAGCAGCCTGAGGGGTTCAGAGTTGAAGGGAAACAGACATTGGTGTGCAGGTTGAAGAAATCATTGTACGGGTTGAAGCAGTCACCTAGGCAGTGGTACAAATGATTCGATAGCTTCATGATGGGAGTAGGATTCGAGAGGAGCATCAAGGATCAATGTGTGTATGTTCGCACACTTGAGAATGGCTTGAAGATTTACTTGTTGCTCTATGTGGACGACATGCTAATTGCTTCTAATAGCATGGCGGAGGAGAAGAAGCTGAAGGAGAAGCTAGGGCAAGAATTCGACATGAAGGATTTGAGGCCCGCCAAGAAGATTCTCGGAATGGAGATAGTTTGAGATCGAAAGAAGCATGAGCTTAGATTGTCACAGAAGGGGTATATTCAGAAGGTACTAGCCTGGTTTGGGATGGATAGTGCGAAGCCCGTGACAACACCTTTGGGAGCTCATTTTTAGCTATCGGCGAGTCAATCGCCAAGCACTGATGAGGAGATGACTTATATGTCTCAGGTGCCATATGGGAGTGCAGTAGGAAGCTTGATGTATGCGATGGTTTGCACACGTCCAGATATTGCACAGGCCGTGGGAGTGGTTAGCAGGTATATGGCTAATCCTGGTAAGGAGCATTGGCAGGCCGTCAAGTGGATTCTGAGATATCTGCAAGGCACAGCGGGTGTCGGGATCCTCTATGTGAGAGGAGACGGAAAGGTACTGACAGATTACTGCGATAGCGACTACGCATGTGATAGAGACAGGCGGCCATCTACCATGGAGTATGTGTTCAGTTTGGGCACTGCCGCGGTATCGTGGAGGTCGGTCTTACATTCTGTGGTTGCGCTATCAACCACAGAGGCCAAGTTGATTGCAGCGGTGGAAGCTGTGAAGGAGGCCAAGTATTTGAAGAGTCTGCTGAGATATTTGGGGTGCCGCAGAGTTCGTCACATGTGCATTGTGACAGCCAGAGTGCCATTCATCTGGCGAAGCCCCAGGCATACAGCTCGAGGACGAAGCATATTGAGGTGCGTGACTCCTTCTTTGAGTTGGAGAAGAAGGAGATAGAGCTTCAGAAGATCCCAACTGATTTGAACCCCGCAGACATGTTTACTAAGCCGAAGCATGATTCTTTTTGCTTGAAATTTGTTCTTTACTCCATGGTAATCACTGGCCTATACCGTTTTCCATCTTACACATTTTCTTTGGCCAATGGGTGGACATAGTCGCACTCCTTGATGGGAGCAATTTAATCCGAATACAAGATTCAACTGAATCGTAAACCTAGACGCAAAACACATGGTACTGCTGCACTCGGGAACTCCTCGGTCTGAGCAATCGATTGCAAATACATGCAGCCACAAGCGCTGCACATTTTAATCAGGAAAATAATTGACATCATATGATAGATGAGAGAGCTTTCTCATGTTCAATGAAGTGTCACATTCTTCTCTACATAATACAATGGGAGCATGTGAGTCATTTGCAAATATAATAATAACAATGATCAAAGAAGGCTTTTATCATCATCTCATGCCACAAAATTCAGACAAGTAAATGGGGATTCCCCAGCAAAATGATCCCAAACACACATTATTGTTACATGTCAAATTGGTCCCACGGTAAGATGCAAAAAAGAGCAATTGGGGGATTATAATGTTACAGATTTGATTCCGCAGTGTTCAGGTCATCCAGAATGTTTTTCTTCACTTCCTCTGAAAGCGTCGCAAATGGGCCAGCTCTTGAATAGAAGTTGGCCAGTGATCTGATTGCTTTCTCCAGCGCAACATACGATTCCTGGACCAAATGATGAGATTAATCAAATGTGCATCATAATCATATCCAAACTTGTGCATCATAATCATATCCAAACTGGCCGTAGCAATAAAGTGCAGTGTTCTCCTAGCATGTTCAACCATCAGAAAACCACCAATCAGAGTGTTGCAACTAGCAGCGATTAAGAAATATGAGAGAGTCAAGACAGGAAAATCCCATTTTGTTCCAAAGAACATACTTCTACTACTACTACGGTTACTACTAACTAGTTGTCTGTGTAGTCCCTGATTACAACTAAAGGTTATCCAGAGTAAAATGGCTAGACGTTGGCTGTAGTTTCGAATTGTTGAAGTTCAATTTCTAATTGAGAAGCATGATATATGAGTTGAAGTAATAATAACCTTAACGATTTTGCTTAAACGATAAACTAATAACTTGCTTTCCCTAACAAAGGATGTCTAAACAAGGCCTCCTCTATCAATTAACTTTAAGGTACATGGATCAGCTCGCGAGGCCTATGTAATTTAAAGAATCTACAAGCTATTTGTATTTTTAAAATTAACATTGATATTTGTCCTTTTGAGTAAAGTAATTTTATTAGTATATCTTTTTTTTTGGTTTTTAACCACCGGTTTTCGGACACCACATTGGCCGCCGACTAATCCGGCTCGAGCCGGATAGGACCCGCAAAGGGCAGCCAAAGCTCTCCCTCACCAGTTTTTAACACAGCTGCATCCAGTGGGACTCGAACTCGAGACCTCCTGAAAGCTAGCACAACCCCACGCCAGTTGTGCTACCAGTTGTGCTAGCACAACCCCACGCCAGTTGTGCTATGCGTTAGTTTATCTTTTAAAGCAACATGTTTATGATTATTACTCTAACTCCTTTCATACTCCTCAATTAGAAATTAAATGTGATATTATAATTATTTGTTGGCATACCTTATCAGACCCAACGAGCCCACTTAGGCCCAATCCGCCAAAACCCAGTTGTAATGAAGTTATCAAAATAATCATGGCCAGGTCCTATATATATATTTGCATGCTCTTCCAATGGAGGCGAATCTGATTCATGATGCTAAAAACTATCATCTTTATTATTTTCCATGCTCATCGAGTTAATAATTTGAGCGTTGGAAGAACCAAATCAATAGGCCATACCACCACTTCTGCTCAGCCAACGCTTTTGTCATCATTAATACGTACGTCTACAGACAATGGTGTCAACCAATTATACATCAATAAGCAATACTCCAAGCTCAAATAACCTAACTATCAGGTACATGCTTCCCGAGGAATGAACAAACTTTAGGAATACATGTAATGTAATGCACTTTCTTCCACCAATCGGTTATATGCCATACATTTTCCAGTTTACATCCCCCTATGCAAATTCAAACTTTAGTTTGAACAAAATTCGGTTCTTTGGGGAGGTTAATTACCAAAGACACTGATATGGGTTAAACCCTTATCTACCGCAAAGCTTAGAATAGCGATTAAAGGCCCATCTTTAAATAAAAGTCAAGTTAATTTTCGGATGTGAGACTATTCTAAGTAGAGATGACTTTAATACTATAGAAGTATAAATTCTCACTCACTCACACACATGGAATTCTTATGAAGCTTAGCTTGAGATCCATTCTCAAGAATCGCTTCCCTACACACATATACATATACATATACATATACACATATACACACACATACATATACATACATACATACATACATAAACAGAGAAAAGGGTTCATAAGGTGACTCGATTATCTTACAACTTAAAATCACATAACTGTGTAACTTTATGAATGATCCATTCCATCTATTATGATCTCCATGCTTCAAAATTCATGAAAAGCATGTGCTTTAGACACTTTTTAACCGTTAATCAATGATGTCATTTGTTTTATTGTTAAGAAACCGTTCATTTTGTCATCTCTTAATACATGGTTAAAACACAGTAAAAGTGCAAATTTTTTTGTAAGTATAAAAAGACGTGTGGATCACAATGAATGGAGCGATCCATCCATAGGATCCGTACATGATGCGATTTAAGCTGATTCTTTAGATAATTATCCAAATCACCTTAGAAATACTTTTTCAATGCACACACACAATAATGGATATATGTTGTCATCATAGAAATTTCCTATTGTGACAATACAAATCAATGTGTGTTATGAATGAGGGAGGCCTTTGGCCTCCCCTCATCTTTATCCCCCCCATTAATCCCCATCAAGTTTACTAATGGGGACCTTTGGGTTCCCATGTCCTTGCATATTCTTATATTATGAATAAATATGGAACCATGGCTTTGTGCCATGGTTACTCATTCTTTTGATTTTCCAACACATTACTCATTCTTTCGAGGGGGGCCTCCCTCCGATCGTCCCCGCGTCGGGGCCCTTGCCTCCGGAACGAGACTTGTGGTGATCCGTGAGTCTTCCTGCAAAGTATAGGGGGCTCTCTCGACCCACGTAATCCCTTAATATCTCCTGCATCTCCTTCTGCTATCAAGTGATAAGATGGTTGAAGTTATTTTTACATGGAGATAACGTAGGCCACCAGCTTCTCTGCTCTTATATGACTATTGCATGCGTCTCATTAATATTTTTATGGTTTTTCATAGCCACATTTTGGCTATATGAGATATCTTCTCTTATCTTACATTCACATGAGAAACAACGAATTGAAAACAATTAACGTTATCTATGAACGCATGCCGAGTAAACAAAACAGCAAGAAAAAGATAATTGTGGGAATTTTTTCAGGAGGCAAGGAAAAAATTAATTCATGAATAATTTCGCTTCGCCCCCCTAATGTCGAGGGGTGCCTCCATTTTGCGGTGGACTATTCGAATCGTTGGCGCGCGCACACACCCGATTAGCCTGACCGCCCGTCGGAGGGGCATGCCCCTGTCGAATTCGCCGCAGGGGGTTGTACTATTTGCGCCGGAACACCCCACTGTCAGGGGTGGCCGTTTTCTGTGCCGGAACACCCCAGCCCCCTTCGGGGGGGGCCGCCGCCCCGTCCCTGTCGGAGGGTGGCTTGCCCCTAGGCGATGCCCCTCCCTGTTGGGGGGCATCCCGATTTGCCACCCCCGGCAGGGGGGACCTCCCGGAGCGCCGCCCACCCCCTATTTCGAGGGGGCCTTCCATTGACCGAAAAAACCACTCTGACAGCTACCTCTCCACACTCATCCTCTCTCCTTCATAACCTAACCTTAAGGTAAGGGGTAGAAGAGGAATGGGCCTCCCCTGATGGGCCATGAGCCCAGCAAATAAAAGTATTGAAAAAGGGGTATTTTTGGCTAACAGGCCTGCAGCCCATAGCCAGCCCGCGGACCTCTGGCCAGCAAGCCAAATTTATTTTAAATTCAGAAAATACCCTATTAAACCCTAAAAATTCCAGAAAAATCTGGAAAAATCGGAAAAAATCGGAAAAAATCTGGAAAAATCCGGAAATATCAGGGAATATCAGGTTAATGATATTTTAACTCTTTTCGGATATTTTTGTGTGTGCAAATTAAAATATTGATAATGAATTTTATGTGCAATTCATTTTTTTCATCGCTATTTTTAAATTTTGATAAAAATTATTTTACGTTTTAATGATTACAAGGATCCAGAGACCGCTCTGTCGTTAGGTTAGTTATCTAACCTAACGGGTAATGACGTTTCCCCGTGGTCCAAGTAACCTTTTAACGTAAATTTAATATTTTTATCCAATAAATTGTGTTTGATGAATTTTTGAAATGTCTGTGATGTTGTAAAATTATTATTTGCCTGTAGCATATATAAAACTACGTGTATGTTATAAATAATTCAGTCTTGTGGTTTGGGATTGGCCATTTTGATACACCTTTTTACATTTCTCGCTTTTTTCTGCTTTGAGAGGAATTGTAGTGAGGTTATAATGTAAAATGCTAAAAGACCGGAGCTCAGCCAAATTGAAGACGTGATGAAATCTGCAATATGCTGGGACCTAAAATGGGTTTCCAATTTGTATTTTTTCATTTCTTTTGTATTGCATCTTCATGGACTGTATTCGGACACTTTTTGGACATTTTTATTTCTAAGGGTATCTGGCCGATCCCCACACGACTGATTATTTATTTATTTTTGCGTGAATTTATTTTCCACAAATATTAATTCATGCGTATTTAATTGCATAAATAAATGGCAATATTGGAGATCGTTGATTATGATGTACTGGATTCGGCAGTAAAGAACTATCTGAGCTGTCGGGTGCACCTGAAGTTACACCCGCGCTCAATGGCTCTTATGAGTACGAATCTGGCTCCTACTACTGTGCCTGCGGCCCCAGCAGCGGCCCAGGCTACTTCAACCGCGACCCCTGAAGCGGCGCAGTCATCTATCTCTAATATAGATAATGTGAAGGCCATTATCTACATTAGGAGACACAAAAATCGGACCTTAAAAGGCGAATATATGACAGTAGAGGATCCACTTGAGTTGTGGAGGACACTGGAGGCACGTTATAAACATCAGATTGATGTTATACTGTCCCGTGCTAGTTATGAGTGGAAAACCCTCCGACTTCAGGATTTCAAGTCCGTGTCTGAGTATAACTCAGCACTCCATAATATCACCTCACGCCTGAAGCTGTTCAGTGAAGAAGTCTCGGAGCAACGCATGTTAGAAAAGACTTTTACGTCTTTCCATGAAAAGGATGCAATCCTCATGCAACAGTACCGTGAAAGACATTTCACGAAATTCTCTGACTTACTCTCCTACCTCCTAAGGGCGGAGCAGAACAAAGCCTTGTTACTAACCACTCACAACCTATGCCCTGCTGGGACTGCTCCTTTCCTTGAAGCCCATCTTGTTTCTTCCCAGAAGACGAAGAACAAGAAGAAGGTCAGAAATTACAAGGGTAAAGCTGTGATGTAACCGGCTAGAGGACCTCCACAGAACAATAACTACAACTAGGGGAAGAAAAAGAATACGTGGACAAGTAACAACAATGGCCAACCGTCTATTCCCAAGAAGAACTGGGTGGACAAGTGCCATAGATGTGGCATGACTGAACATTGGTCCAGCACACCACGTAATCTCCAGGATCTTTATCAGGCGAGCCAGCAGCATTGTCCTGAAACAAATCTGGTTGAATATCATCCTTCAACCAAGCTGACCGCAAAAGACTTCGATCATGACGACTTGCTCGACTGAGTCTTATCTTAGTTTACTTTTATATATGCATTTTAAATACTAGTTTACTTCATCTGTATTTTCTTTTTAAACAAAAAAACTTTATGAATGCATATTTAGCTTTATTTTATAAAGTATATTCATTCAAATATATAGATGAAGTGTGATATATTGTGGACAGTGCCTCGATGCACTGATGAAGCATTAAAATTGCTCCCACATACAACGAGACTATAAGATGCAAATTTCTCTCCTTAATCATATAGGAATCTCCCAAGTTTCAAGGATATTTCGTTTAAAACGAACATACGTTGGAAACTATGGATAATAATAGTGAATATCTTTATATAACTCGTCAAACGGATGGCCAGAAGACCATCTGCGCACGATTCGTTGGACCCCCGTCGGGTCCCTATCATTATAGATATTCATCCTATATAAAGCCAACTTGACTGTGCACCAGAAGTGCCTTTCATTGTCAGAGTTTTCAACTCTGGCATAATAGACTTGGTCATCCTATATCAACGATGATGGACGCATCATCAAATGAATCCCTTGGAGAACCTGAATATTCTTCAAAAGGTTGAGTTTCCTTATCCACCTTTGTCAAAAGGGAAAACTTATAGAGAGACACTCCCTCCAGAAAGTGGGATTAGAGTCTCCTGGCTTTATTGAGAGAAAACATGGTGACCTTTGCGGGCCTATTCGCCCCGCAAGTGATTCATTTCGGTACTTCATTGTACTGATAGATGCATCTAATAGATGGTCTTATGTGTGCCTTTTAGTCCACCCGCAATCTAGCTTTCTCAAAAGCTAATAATGTGGGTAAATTCACTACACATGTCTTTCAAGACTACTGCCAAGCAACTGGCATTGAAATTGAACATCCTGCAGCATGTTCATACTCAGAATGGGTTATCAGAGTCTCTGATAAAAAGACTCCAATGGATTTCATGTCCATTGTTAAAACCCAGTTGCATGTGGATGTTGAGGGATATGCCATACTGCATTCTGCATCGCTTATCACGATACGGTACTCTCGTGGTCATATCTTATACCTGATGCTGCTTGCTTATGGTCCACCACCAAACATATCTCATTTGAGAGTGTTTGGATGTGCTAATATTTGTCCCCATAGCACCACGTCTTGATAACTGTGAATTTGATGAGAAAAGTCTCATTAAAGTAGGCACGCAGTCTAGAGAATCCTGAAGCTTCTGAGACCATATCATGGGACACAAAAGTCCTAATCTCGTTTTGTTCCGCATACTATTTCTGTGCGAAAATGAGATCTAGAAGATCCTTCAAATTCAGACTAAAGTAAATCAATTGACGGATAAATTCACGGACAACCCTAAGATTGTTCATTCACACATCCCTGCTGCCAACATGCCAGCTAGGATTGACATCCCCAAAGATGGATGCAATCCACCGGCAGCAAAATTGGCTGTACTTCAATTGAAAAGAGGACGCCCGCCAGGTTCAGAATAAAAAGTTCCTCGAAAGAGGAAGATTCCTGGATATATTAAAATGATCTCACCACAGGATGCTGAGCTCAGACCAGCGATCTCTCCACTCCTAATTTCCCCTGCAGAGGAAACAATAGGATAAACATCATTTTATTAAGTACGTATTGGAGAGGTATTGGACAGATATAGCACAATTGTCGTCGACGATTTTGCTTTCGCTATTGTCGTTCATGCCGCTGAATACGACGATGACGTTCAACCCACTTTTCTATAGCGTAAAAGCATAGATTGGCCAAAGTGGGACGAGGCAATAAGAGTAGAGCTGGACTCACTCTTGAAAAGCAAAGTCTTTGGACCAGTAGTCCATACACCTGAATGTGTAAAACCTGTGGAATATAAGTTGGGTTTTCATAAATAAATGAAGGAAATGTAATCATTTTCCTATTTCATACTAAGCCTAACGTCTCTGGAAAAGCCAAGAAATGCAGCTCATGGACGTGACTGCATATCTATACGGCAATATAGATATATAGATCTTTATGAAACTTCCAGAAGGGTATACCCTACACCTAGAGATGAAAGAGAGGCGTATGAACGTCTTCTCTATAAAGGCTTAAAATATCAGTATATGATTCTAATAGGATCTTCTGCAGAGACCATTGAGATATCAGATACCTAGTCAAAACAGGGTATTGTCTCGGCTTACAGATTAAAACGCCTTTTGTGGTGGAATCCTTTTATATTCTTCATACACCAAGAGTTTATAAAGAAAGATGCCCAATTGCAATTTATTAAAAATGGATACTTATTTATGACCCATTCCAGTCGCTGGAAGAGGTGGAGGACATCCTAGGTCCTGAAGAGCCTAGCTGTAGTGTACTAGATACACTCCTTTATCTGGCCAACGCACGTGTCTCTATTAGAACGTCTGCAGTAAAGCTGTTAGCCAGGTACAATGCTGCTCTGGAGAGCACCACTGGACCAAGGATAAGCTGCTCATAAGCAACTTCCAAGGGTCAAGGAATATATATCGCATATGCAGGTTTACATATCATCGTGATGACTAAGCACAAATGGTCGGTCACCTCCTAAAGATCTTCACATCATTCTCCAAAGTCTATATCTTCTGAGAAGCTCATCATCCAAGAAGCAAGTCTAGAATACGCTCAGCCAGGTCCAGCAGTACCTTGCAGACACAGTGAAGACTGAGTAAAAGAATTCATTCGTAGAGTAATCTACCGACTTCAAAGAGCGTACCACTCTAAAGCGCCACTATCTTCCAGTAGCCGCTAGATATGAGTGAAACTTGTATAGATGAATGATGATTTTATTTGCTTTCAGAATATGATGGATGTACAGACGAATAGGAAATGATTGTATAGATATATAGGAGATCTGCAAGCCTGAAGCTTGAATATATCTGGGGGACTTGATATTAGAGTTGTACTCTTTTCCCTTAGCTATGGGTTTTTCCACTGGGTTTTCCATAGACAAAGGTTTTAATGAGGCAACCGCATTTAACCCAGGACCCTGAAGTGTCCATCCCTAATGAAAGCTGAAAGACCTCTAAGTCTAAAGCTTGTACGGATCAGGGGGAGTAACACGTGGGTTGCACTCTTTTTCCTTAAGCTGTTGGTTTTTTCCACTGGGTTTTCCACAGCTAAGATTTTAACGAGGCAAACACGATTACTCTAGATCCAGAAGTATCCACCCCCTTAGCATTATACGCTAAGACCAAAGTAATGGATAGATAGGGGCGTTATGAATGAGAGAGTCCTTTGGCCTCCCCTCATCTTTATCCCCCATTAATCCCCATTAAGTTTACTAATGGAGGCCTTTGGGTTTCCACATCCTTGCATATTCTTATATTATGAATAAATAGGGAACCATGGCTTTGTGCCATGGCTACTCATTCTTTTGATTTTCCAACAATGTGGTTCTTATTTTTTTTTTCATTTTTTATTATTTAGGAGTAATCTAGACATACTAAAATCCCAACATACTTATAATCGAGTGAACCCAAAATTATTTAAGCCTCGATGGAATGGTCACAACATTTCCAAGCAAATCAATATTCAAATTCAATGAATTTTTATTTTGTTAAGATTTTGTTTTATTATGTTTTCTCCAAGTAAATTGAAATTTTAGTTTAGTATGAATTTCTATATGTATTTTCTTATGTTTATTCAAGAAAATGGAAATCTTATTTCGCTTTTTAATTTATATTTTATATTATTATTTATTAATACATGATGTATTAAATTAAGAATATATATTGGTAGAAAGGAACAAGAGAAGGAATAAAATGTGTCAATTTTCTTTCAGATGTAGTTATAGAATTTATGGTTTTAGAATGTTTAATTGAATTCTAATTTAATATGCTTCTATTTTATAAAGGTTTTATTTTATAATTATTTTATAATTTTTTTTACCCAAGTGGAGTGAAATTCTAACTTCTTAAGAGTTTTTAAATGTATTTTCTTGGGTTACATATTTAAACAAACAGAAAATTTAGCTCTATTTTACATTATTTACATATTATACATAATATATTAAATTACAAATATAACCGACATGGAAAAAAGTTTGGGGGGACAAAGTTAATGAATTTGTTTAGGAAAGGGGTGGAGAAAATATAGAATAAATTTATTCAAAACAAGAAGATGGGACATGGTTCTGAACTATGTGTTTTTAATAGCATGCATGCATGCATACATAAATCTATATATTAAAACACAACTAGTTTTGAATTGTAGGACTGACTAGGACAAGCTGACTAGGACAAAAGGGTTGATAGAAGAACGGCTGAGATTTAATCTTGAGGAATGAATGGTTGAGATGAGATTTTGTGGAAAATTTTGGAGGGAAAAAACATTCCTGTGGAAATGAAAGTTTATGGCGAAAAGAAAATTTCTAGGGAATGAAAGTTTCTAGGGAATAACAGAGTGCATGCAATTAATGCATTTGGAAAAAAAATGTTTTAACTTTCACTTAATGCTGCAGCCCTAATGCTGCTGCATATCGAATGATCTCTCCCTTAACGCGGGGTCCACCGTCTCTTCGACATATGTGGCAACAAAATGAGAATAATTGCTCGTGTTAAAGGCGTCTGCACCCGCTAAATTTTTTAACGCTAATTTTTTGTTCCATGTCGAAGGCGTTGGTGCCGAACTTATTGCTCTACGCCAAATTTGTTGTTTCGTGTCGAAGGCGTCGGCGCCGAATTTTTTGTTCCACGCCGAATTTTTTGTTCCGCGGAATTTTGACTGTGGAAATTATTTTGGGAACAAAGATTTCACGGGGAAAATTTTAAATGAACCGTGCCCACGGGCACGGGTTATGACTAGTACATCTATATATTACAACACAAAGGTTTTTGAATTATAGGGCTGACTGGGACAAGTTGATGTCATGATGATGTATAAAGAGATTGATAGAAGAATGGCTAGGATTTAATCTTGATAAAAGAAGGGTTACGATGAGTGTTTGGAAAAACCACAACATTTTTCCTTTTATTTTCAAACCCCCACAATCACAACATTTGCGCAGAATACCACCTATTTCCCATTTTTGCTAAAAAACCCCTCTCATTTCACTTTTTACCCACACACCATACACACACACTTATGCACTTCCACCCTTCGCGCCCGCGCCGATTTTTTTACGCTAATTTGTTGTTTCGCGCCGAAGGTGCGAGCGCCAAATTTGTTGTGCGACGCCGAATATGTTGTTTCGCGCCGAAGGTACCCGTGCCGCTAAATATTTTTCAGCTAATTTGTTGTTCTGTTAAATTTTGGCTGTGGAAATAATTTTTCGGGGAACAACGATTTCGCTGGAGAAATTTTAAATGAACCGCGCCCGCGGGCACGGGTTATGACTACTACATACATATAAAAGAAATGAAAATAAAAACTAGGATAAACTATAATTTTTCACTTGCACATTCTAGGACCCGGATAATATTTGGTGACTACCAATGGAATTAACCCCTCACTCAAAATACATACGTATTGACCATCAACACTGGACATGATGGGTTGTTTTGGTGTTATGTCTGGTAATTCTAATCAATAATTTGGAAGACTTAACATTTAATTAATCCTACCTACATGTTCTGAAATTTTGCTGACCAAATAATAGTCATTTAGCCCACTGATAAATTGGTCACGACAACAAAAGCGCAAGCTGGAATTATATCCATTTAATGGATATCATATATGTATTCTAGGATGTGAATTGTAATATACTTAAGGTCCTTAAGGATAATTACCTTAAAAATATTTATGTAAAGCAAATGAGAACAAGAGCAATAATCTCACAAGTAGCTAAAAAGGACATCTCCATCTCACAAACCGCAGTCAACGAAATAGAGTTAAAATTCTACATTCTTAAGACTCCATGATAAAACAACAGGCACTGAAATTCAGCAAGCACCGACCGAATGTGAAATTCCTACAACAAATCTTGAACTCCTTCACAAGCTACGACAATGCTCCTCAAATAGGAAAAAGGATATACACTTTTTTGATAAACCGTCTGGAGTATCCACACGATTTTAATGGGAGAACATAGGGTGCGTCTAACAAATTCAGAAATAACTTTGCAAAGAAACACTGAAAGCCACTTTGAAATGTACTTAGAGACCAAATGAGTACTCGGAAAAAAAAAAGGGAACTCGAAGCATTTTTCAAATAGAGACATACCAACCTGCATCATGTGCAGAATTTGACAAAAACTGATGTACAAACTACGGTTTGCCCTAATCTTTTTGAGATACAATCTGCCCTAATATTAATGATGAAACATTGTGCCAAGACAAACTACAGATTACAAATTTCTACAGGCAAAGAAGATATACCTCAGTATTAACCGCTTGTTGTCCTTTCCAACCATTTAAGTACTCTCTAATTGACTCCTTGGCCGCATCAGCAGTTCTCCTAAATTTGGCGACATCCTTGTTATCTTCCTCAAGCGACTCTCGAAGATTCTTGACCACTTCCCTGGCGGCCTTCAAGTAAGCCTTTGGCAGTACTTTTCCTGACTTAGTTTTCTCATTGGGATCAAACATGGATTTAATTGCTCCAAGAACTCCATTATCTCCATCATCCTCCAGGGCTTTCAGATTCTTTTCTTCTGCCCACACAGGCGAGGGAATTAGGCCAGAGCTCAATGTGAAAATAGAAATAAGCGATGCCCCGGTGCATAATATAGCAGGCCTTCTGCTAAACAAGTTCTTAGCAGAATCTGTGACTCCCAATTGCCGTTTGTCTGTTCTGTTGCACAAAAATAAAAGCATGTGAAAGGAGGACGCAAGATTGGAATGGAAAATTGTTTTAAGTATCCATAGAAAGATGGATAACTATATATATACATATATATCTAAATATTAAGAGCAATAGGGAAACAATGAAAAATAAGTGGAACCAATATATCTTGAGAATTAAAAGTAGTGCTCTTAAGCCATAAACAATTACATTTTAGATAGGCTTTTGCCCTCTCTTCCCATCTTTGTTAAGCAGCACCACTGGTAATTCTCCAGTAAAGAGTTCGTAGTAACCATGCTTTCCTATGTAACCAAGTTCGTTGCAACTCCTGCATGTTACAGAAATTGTAAATGAAGGTAAGGTATGCAAATCGAAAGTTTTCAAAACAAAAGGATACCATTACTTAGAGACTTCACAAAATTTGTAATTACCTTCAAACATATACAATATTGACTAGTCTTGAATGAAGCAGAAAAGTCATTATGAATTAGAATAAGAAAGCAATAGTGATGCAAAAGCGGAGTATGCCATTTTTGTATAAAGTTTCTTCCTGACACTCTCGTAAAGGATGAAGTGGAGAAAGTATATGCATTCATTCATTCAAACACTTACGCTGGAACTTAAATATTTAGGGTAAATTGCACTCAGACCCTGTGTTCTATAGGGTACCAACCTGTAACTAAAATACAAACATTGAGACCGTTGAATTACCCCAAATTCCAGTTTCAAGGGATTTAAGCGCACCTTACATGTTATTAGTTAGTCAATAAATGGGGTCTTAGTGTTATTTTTCAGGAGGTTCATGTATTTGTATCAAAGGTTGAGGGTTTTTCACTAAAGGTATCCAATAAAATAAGGGGTCTTAGTGCACATTACCCTAAGATTTAAACACACGAACAGAAAACATTAAGCACACATGCACATACCACAAAAAGAACTCTAATAGCTTGACCATGATCCTATTCTTTCCCATTAGAGTACAATATTACCTTCCTCGTATGAACCAATACACACCAAATCAAAATTCTCCCCTAACAGGTGACCCAAATACAAACACACAATGATCAAATCAACAGCAAAAAAGTTTCACCATGGTAGCAAGTACCCGAATTATCTGAACTACAGAAAAAAGAGTTTTTTTCCCAGAATTTAAGAAAAAATTCAGAAGAATGGGGGAAGATATAGATTGCTGAAGTCAAAGTTAAGATTCATCTCTCACCATAACCATCACCTTCTCAAAGAAAAGAAGAAGAATCTTTTATGGAATCTAAATATTATGAAAAAAAGGAATGAAAAATTAATGTATGCCCAGTAAAGCACAAGCATGAACATACATTCATAATTGCCACGAAAACAAAAGTTCGAGCTCGAAATACATGGATAAAATTCAACAGCTTCCTACTAACATTTCTTCCTCTCAAAAAAGTAATAAGACACCCAGTCTAATAATAACCCGAGAATAATGGAAAGCTAATAACCAAGGCTACAAATTTAACATCAGAATGAATCCAACTATAAAACTAACAGACCATCCTTATCCCAATCAAACACCAAATTCATGGTAAAATTATACAATTCGAAACAACCTAACTAAGATAATAAAAGAATTTAATAAAGCGGAACAAATGAAAACAAAGCGGAACAAATGAAAAGAATGTGACGACGCAGGACAAATGAAAACAAAGCGGAACAAAAAACTCAATCCAGATCTGGGTTTGAAAGGAGAAAATTAGGTGTTTGGAAGTGTAAAGTGATGTTAAGAGCTTCTCACCGTAACCAATCTTTAGCCTATTCCAGCACCTCCGATGCTAGAAATTTAAATATCCAGGCTTTTCAATAAGGTTCTCTCGTACCCACTTCTCATAGCATCTCCAACCCAACACTCCTTTTGTTTTTTTTTTTTCGACGGTTGGGTTGGAATATTCTCGGAATATTCTCTATATAGAGGGCGGGAAATGGAGGGAGCTCCAACCCAACCCTCCATAATTGCTAAATACACAACATTAGCAATTTTTAGCACTTAAAAATACCCCCTCCAACCCTAAAATATAGTGTATGTGGTCATTAATTCGTGTACGTTTAACGTTAACACACACACAAAAGAAATGCAGGTTGCTACCGTGACCCTCCAAATTTGGAGGGTCACTGTAGCAAATCTACAAAAAAATTGCAGTTTTTGCCATGGGTTGGAGGGAGAAAACGCAAAATTTGACGTTTTACCGTGCGGTTGGAGATACTCTCACAACTCATAAAAACAGACTTCAAAAGACCTTTCTAAAATCATGCTCATTCAATCTCTATTGTCCTCTCATAATTATAGGCTAGACACGTGCATCCACTTGCTTCAAATAAAAACCAATACAATTACGAGTATCCTAAAAAATAAAAATCAAATAAAATCCTAACTGATACGACCATCCCGCGAATGGGCCAAAACCGAGCGGCCCAAGCCCAAGCCGCAAGCCATCGGCCCTAGAGAAGAGCGGGCCAAGCGACGAGGCCCCCACGAAGACTTGGAGTCGGGTCGGCCTCGGATCGAAGCAGGCGCTTCCATCAGCCCGCGTCAGCAGGAGCTAACCGCTCCCCTTCAAGCGCGCCCCCCTTAATCACCATTAAGGGGCCCCATTACGCCCACCTTCATGACCATGAAGGCGCCATCAGAGAGGCAGGTCATGGGGGCGGAACTGGGGGACGTTGAGGAGGCGTGGAGATGGAGGACTTCTATAAAGGGACGCGAGGTACAACGTACAGGGGGATCACTTCCTGGATACCGAGAACACCGAGGTATTTGATCGCTCCGGGACGTAACCCAAAAGAACGGTTGTAGTTTTACCGCAAGTGTACGGTGTAGCAGCGAGCGGGTTATCGAACATAGTGAGGACGAATGACCGTGCTTGTTCCGATCAACATGGCTATTTAAGAAGAGAGAAATTTGCCTTTGGCGATCCTGTCACAATCGTCAGACAAAGTACGGAAATATCAAATCAAATAAAGAACGTCTAGGGAATGTGGAATTCCCGCTACTCACCGTCTTTCGTAAATGTGGTTCATCGGCATCAAAATTGCTAGAATAAGATTTTGGATGAACTAGTTGCAACTGAATGTAGAACCAAGCTCACGCTCTCGCGCTGTTGCCGGCCTATAGCTATCCTAGGCTCGGGTCCAATCTCTTGCAAACCCTAGCCTAGGGAATCTAGCATTAGGATCACCATCATCGTTCAATCGCGCACCGAGCCCAATCTCTTGCAAACTCGGCCCACGACCTAGATTGGGATAGTTCCTACCCGTCCAATCTCTTGCAAACGGGTATTAGCGCGGAATTGGAACCGGAAACCCTAGTATCGGTCCAATCTCTTGCAAACCGATACTACGGAAATTCGATTCCAACCCAATTCGGATTTCTAGGGTTTCCTATCGAATTGGGATCCAATCTCTTGCAAATCCCAATCGATGTGAATTCCTAGCCATCCGTAGTAAATTGATCCCAATCTAATCCCTAATAGCAATTCTGGCAAAATTCCTACCAATTCATCACAATTATGAAATAGGGCTTGTAGGGTTCATCCCCACGCCCCAAGACGTGGCGACTACTCACAATTCATAGCAAGATCACAAAAATAATCAATGAAATAAGCAGTAGAATTCATCACAATATTGAGATATGCAATAAAAATAGAATTTTTAGAGAAGAGAAAACACAAACCAATGGAGTTCTTCAATTAATCCAACAAAAATCCAATTTTGTCTCCTCTCCAATCATAAGAATAAAACTAAAAAGCTAATCTAAAAAGCTGCAAAAAATCTAAGAGAAAGGCTCTCCAAAACTAGGGTAAAAACAGGGGTTAAATAGCCCCCAAAATCGTCCAAAAACTGTGACCAAAATACCCCTGCACAGCCTGTTTTCCGCAATTTTCGCTACAGGCAGCGCGTCGCACTCGGCCGAGTGACAAAAGTCGCTCGGCCGAGTGAGAAACCCTGTAATTTTCCATTAAGTATCGATCTTCAGGGGTCTTCACTTCGGGGGCGGCTCGGCCGAGTGAGTTGTCGTCACTCGGCCGATGGCTTCATGGTACTCGGGCGGTCGGGATTATCCACTCGGCCGAGTGGGTCTTCTGAAGCTCAGGCAGCCGAAAAACAGTAACATGGCGATTTTTGAAGGGCTTCGTCTGGGCGCCACTCGGGCGGACGGGGTATCGTCACTCGGCCGATGTGGTCTCCGTCGCTCGGCCGAGTGCACATATGAACCGTGTCTGATCTGATCGGCCGAGCGGTGTCTCGCTGGTCGGCCGAGTGGATCCTCCACTCGGCCGAGTGGGACACAAAACATGCCCAATTTGCTTGTTTTGGCCTCCTCGTCGCTCCTGCGACGTCCGTTCTTCTTCTGCTCCTCTCCAACAGCAAAATACCCCTCGGGGAGGTCGTCGGTGACTGTCTGGAGTAAGCGCATCTCGAGATCACTCCAAATCGCGCCAAATCACCTGAAATGCGACAAAAACAACAAATCGTGAAAAGCATCGCAATATCGTCGATATATCGTGAAAAACATGATTTGGGCGATCTAAATGGCATGCAAACATGCGGTAAAAAAGTGTAAAATAAGGAGTGATCAAAATCCCCCAAGCTTACCTCTTACTCGTCCTCGAGGAAGATAAGTAAAAGGCGAACCCGGTGGATTCGGAAAACGAAAACGGCGAAGAAAAATGAAGAATGAAAAACGGAGAAGAGCGAAAAACGAAATAAAAATAAAGAAGAAAGAAAGAAGCGAAGAGGTAGGCTGCTAGATCATTTTCTCAGGACGTGGGTTCCGCTTACTCATATAGCATGCACTGAATGAAAAACACATGTCAAAGAATTTTATTTTGATATCATAGTATAATGGTGCAAATAGAAATAGAAAACCCACGAACAACAATATAATCATGAAAACGGAATAATTTTATAATTAACATCGTCTGAATCATTTAAAGCGGTATACAAATCACAGATCACACACTTTTCAATTGAATGCTTCCTATCCGGAGTATAAGAGTATCACACTATAGAATAGAGAGAATAGAAAAGTATGGATTTCATGAAATGATTGCTAGGCTTAGATTTCTGGATTTCGTAAAGCTAGAAATAATCTCACCGAGTATAGACTATTACTTAGCCTAGGTTGTCGTGCAACGTCAAGTAGTCACTCTCTCACACATCAATGGATCCCCTCCCCCAAGCTTATCTATAAGCGTGGTGGCATAAAAAATATTTACATCCCCATTCTTATAAAGCTCCAAAAGCAATGAAAAGAGAAGAGAAAGAAAGAAAGTGAGATGGGATCTTTTATTGAGGATTTTTCCTCTTTTCTTTTTTTTTCTTTTTTTTTGATGCAAAAGCATATATACACAACGATCCCAACTCAAAGAGAGATAATGATATACAGGAATATTTTCTCTTTTTTCTCTTTTTTTTTCTGAATAAGAAATTTGGAGCTAGGAATTAATAGCGGGGGAAATGCCATATAATAGAATCGCTAAGGGGAGATTCACCAATGATTTTAAAAGTAGAGAAATGATGTTCAAGATTTGTGGAGAAAGAAATGAATATATCTCTCGGTTCACTCTATAAGACATGCACGACAACTTCAGCAGGGTAATCTAATCTACTCAGTTTCGATCACAAAAAAGCTAACTAATCCAAATTTATCATAGCTAACATCATTCAATCATCCTGAAGTGAAATGTACAGTTCATGCATATAGAAGTGATATAGGAAAAGAAATCAGTACTCCAGATATAGGCATTCAATGCGTGAATCTTGGTGTGTTTTCTGTGATAGCATACATATGAATATTCAGACTCAGCCAATAATAAAATTTCATCCATTTTCATGTGGAAAAAGTGTGGGTTACTATCTCTAGATGCATGGCAAGTCATAGCATATGATATCAGAAATAAAATCTAAGACATGACAAATAAAGCATGCATATAGAATAGGCTAACTCCACGTCATCATCATCACAGAAAAGTCATCTCTAGCATGAGATGAAAAAGAAAGAAATAAAGATAAAGGGAAAATAGAACTATTTACAATGCGGCACACAGAAAAATAAGAAAAACGTGATGCATGGCAAAATAAAAGAAAAATGATGAAAATAAGTGCAAAAGCGAAAAACGGTGTGAAAAACTAAAAATAAAGGTGGCAAACCGAAAAAGAACGTGAGAACTCACTCCCCCAAGCTAAATGGCACAGTGTCCTCAATGTGCAAAGTGTGGCACACCGAGAGACAAGTAAAGTGAGGGGCAAGTGAGGATGCATGCATGATGAAAAAAAAGATGAAAATAAAAAAGAAAAATAAAGAAATGAAAATATGATGCGGACATGATGCATGCACAGATAGGAGTGATACAGATATATAAGTGTGTCACCAAAAACTCTCCCTCTCTCCCAAAAAAGATATATAAGGATACGATCTGAATGAGAAACCCAAAATAAGTGAGGGGAGGGGGGTGGACAAAACTGCAACAGGACCCAGCAGAAACGGGCAGCACAACGGCAGGAATAATCGATGGCATCAAGGGTGCCTAAGAAGGTGGTGATGCGCCGTCTCCGTCCTGAGGCGGAAGTGGTGGTGGTGGCTGGACAGGCCGCTGAGCGGGTGTGGGTGTGGAAGTGGTAGCAGGCTGAGTGTGTGTGGAAGTGTGGGTGGGAACCTGCTGGGTGGGTGGTGGTACGCGGGGGAGACGCTCCATGACCTGAGTAAGACAGTAGTGAATCTGGGGGATCAGGTCAAAGCGGCCAGCCAGCGCAGAGACGGTGGAGGACAGGGTCCTAAGGTCGCCTCTGAGGCCACTCACCGCCCCCTCTAGAGCACGAATGCTCTGAAGTACAGTGTCGGGGGGAGGTGGTGCAGAGGGACGCACCGGTCGGGGCTGTGCAGGGCGGGGCTGGCGTACTCGGGTCGCGTACGTGACGGGCTCAGCGGGGAAGGGAACGAAAGGTGCTGCGCTCGCAAATGTGGGCCTGGCCTCAGTGTGAGGCCGGGGCACCGGCTGGTGAGAAGTGGAGGCAGCAGCAACGAAAGAAGAATATAAAAGAGGCAGCGAGGCGGCCGGATAGGTCAGTGGCACAGAAGTGTGGACAGACGCCACGACACTCTCGGAAAATACGGCAGCAGTGGAGACAGAGGGCTCTCCGCACTCAACTACGGTCGGCGAGCGCTCGGGTGGGGCAGAAGAAACAGGCTCAGCAGACAGAGGGCCAGTGGGGGTGGTGACAGCCGCGGGAGTGGTGGAGGTGGGCTCAGCTAAGGTACTCCCGACACCGACAGAGGTGGGGACAGAGTTGTCAGGAGCAGCGGAAACATCAGGGATAGGCTGAGGGGCCACAGGGTCAACAGGGGCGGCAGGCTCGGCAGGGGCGACAGGGTCTGCGGGGGCAGCGTGGGCAGCGTGGGCATGCTCGGCCTCCTTGGCCTCGAGCACGTAAGCAGCGGGGATGAGAACATCCATCGCAGGGAGCCAGTCAACGTGGGCTGGTGCAATCTGAGTCCGAGCTGGGCTCGGAAGAATCATGTAATCGGCACCGTAAGGGCCGTGCAACCAGACCCAGTGACGCTCACCGTGCGGACGAAGCATCTTCATCCGGGCCATAACATCGATCGACACAGAAGTGGGGCCCGGTACTCGTCGCAAGTCGTCAGGGAAGTCCTCGCCGGTCATAAGGGCAAGCAAGGTGATCAGGCCGCCGCAGCATATCGGTGAGCGAGCGCCCACCGATACAATGATGCGGTCCAAAAACCAAGCCGCGACATCAATCACGACGGCGGGGACCAGCTCATCGCCATCCCTAGATAGAGCTCTGGGACGTGTCATCGCGTAGAGCATGTAGAGCTCCGGCGTAGACATCGTGCCCGGCTCATATCTGGCCAAAAAGGTCGTCACCATAAGGCGCTGAGAAATACGGAGGCAGGGATGGACAATGGCCGAGGCCTTGGCCCTACTAGGGTCAAAGGCAGCGTGAAGACCCGTAATCCGGGCCCAGAAGGCACCGGTGTCGAAGGAAGGTGGGGGGATATGGGTGGGGCCGTAACCGCGATCGGCTCCGGGGACAGCGGGCCACGAGAAAAATGCTCTCATCATATCGAGAGTGACCTGGCACTCCCGGTCCATGAACCGAAACGAGCATCCCTCGTCGGTCCGGGCGATCGAACTAAGAATCTCAAGTGTCGGGCGGGCAAACATGTCCGCCGACACCTGGAAGAAATCTCGCCAGCCCACGTTATCGTACAACGTGAGCATCCCCTCTAGTACCCCCAGGCGTCCTAGGTCGGCAAGGTGTGCAAACCTGGAGGGTACGATCGAGCGCTGGGAGATACGCTCGAAGACGGCGTGGTGTGCGTCGTCTCGGAACGTAATCACGAGCGGCCCGACCAGTGAAGCCGGAGGTGGTGGCTGTGGAGCGGCGGGGAGTGGCTGTGCGGGCTGTGCGGGCTGTGTGGGCGCTGCAGGCTGTGCGAGGTGTGCGGGGCCTGCAGGCTGTGCTGGGTGGATGGGGTGTGTGGGAGACGGTGGAGGAGAGTCCTCCAACTCGTGGGAGGGGCCGGCATCATCTGATCGCTTCCGCTTGGCGGAAGCTCTCTTCGACCGCGGCCGTGTCCGGGGCGGCATATCGGCCCCGAGCGCGCGCCGAAAAGTGTAAAAAGTGCGGCGTGTGCAAAAGAATGGAAGGAGTATACCCAGACACGCCGCGAGTGCAAGATAATGGAAGCGTGCGAAGTCAGCGCCTCCGCGAAGCACGAATCAGTCCATAGAAGCTCCCCGGGGCTCCCCTAAGCTCCCAAAAACAACCTGCGCATGAAATGGAGATATCAGCGAGTAATATTCAAAATGTATGGGGCATTAGGGGTATAATAGATAGATATAGAAATCAATTTGGGTTTGGGGGTCGTTTAACACATGGATCCTCGAAAAATACACAAAAAGAGGAGAAAAAGGCGAAATAAGCGATACCGGAGGTGGTCGGAGCGGCGGCCGCTGGCGGCGACTCGGGCGAGGCGCGTCGGTTGCTCGACCGGCGGTGGCTGGCCGAGCGGCGGTGCGGCGACGGTCGGTCGGGCGAGTGGGGGCGCGAGCGAGGCGAGCGGGTGAGGGGAGCTGAAGGGTCGGGCGCGATTTGGGTTTTTGCGTTTCGAAAAAACGTGCCCCCCTCGGCCACTTATATAGTGAAAGTTATGACTCGGCCGAGTGAATGGGTCACTCGGTCGAGCGAGATCAATGGACATTTCCCCCCGCTTACGCTTCGGCCGAGTGGCTTTGCCAGCCTCGGCCGAGTGGAGTAAGTCCATTCGGCCGAGTGACTCAAGCTACTCGGCAAGACTCGCCCTAGGAGCGTATCCGTTTTACTCGGCCGAGTGAAAATATATACTCGGCCGAGTAGCATTTATACTGAAATCAGGAAAATAAACAGAGAGTTGGGTACAGCAGACTTCCCTCGTTCGTGAGCGGCTCGGCCGGACGAACTTGTGTACTCGGCCGAGTGACTAGTATACTCGGCCGAGTGAGCCTTGTGTTCTGCTGTTTGTCTTCGTTTGGGCTCTAAACTCCGTCTTTCTTCCTCCAGTCGATTTCATCTTACTCCTAAGCATCGAGCGTCTTCCTGGGGCGCTCCTCGTCGTCTCGTTCATCCTCCTCATTATGGATTTACCTATCTCCTCTCCTGTCAAGAAAAATAGGACCCGTTATCACAAAATTTTTGGGCGAACGACTCAAAACACTAAAAATTTCTAAAACAAAAATAAAGAAAAAGTAAAAATAAAGCAATAACCGTCGGGTTGCCTCGTGACAAGCGCTCGTTTAAGGTCGTGAGCTCGACCCCCTATGATTTTCAATTAATGCGGGATGTTTGGTGCATATGAGATGCACCCATCAAACTTTCCGGGGAGAACGCTTGGATTCGGAAGTTGAGGTGGCGTGTTCTCCCGCGGTGGTCTCTCGTCTCGAATAGCGTTGGGGGGAGGCTCTCCCAAGCTAGCGTTTGCTCCGGTCAACGGCTTCACCGGTGACGCCGATTTCCGTATCGGCGGAGCTCTCTATGGAGACTTTTGTTTCGAGAGCTTGCAGAGCTCTCGAATCCTTGCGACATCAGCGTCGCCTTCATCATTTTCAGCGGAGAGGTCGGGGGAATCATCTATCTTCTCATCTTGGCCTAAATCCGGGCCTTCATCGAAATCTTCATCGAAATCTTCATCGAAAAGAGCGCCAATCGAGTGGGGGATCGCTTCTTCAATTACCTCATCAAGGAGGTATGATAGATCATCCGGTCGTCCCCTAAGCAAATATATTCTATTGGTTTCGCCCGTCGGGACTCCCTCGGAATAGTGTTTGAGTCTCTGACCATTTACTTTGAATGTGGAACCGTCCTTGCTTTCCAACTCGAAAGCTCCTCCCGGTTGTATGTGCTTGATGGTGAAAGGTCTGGACCAACGTGACCTCAATTTACCGGGAAATAGTCGGAGCCGGGAATTATAGAGCAAGACCTTGTCTCTTACTTTGAAGTCCGTGACGGTTATGCGGGCATCGTGGAGAATCTTGGTCCTTTCTTTGTAAATTCTTGAGCTTTCGTAGGCGTCTCTTCTTATCTCATCAAGCTCGTTGATGTCCAAGAGTCGCCTCACCGCCGCACTCTTGTAATCGTAATTAAAGGTTTTGATGGCCCAATATGCGCGGTGCTCCAACTCTACCGGTAAGTGGCAAGCTTTCCCATAAACGAGTCAGAACGGTGTGGTGCCTATGGGAGTGCGAAAGGCCGTGTGATATGCCCATAGAGCATCGTTTAGCTTCATTGACCAATCCTTTCTAGATCGATCCACCGTCTTTTCGAGAATTTGCTTAATTTCTCTATTTGAGACTTCCACTTGGCCGCTTGTCTGGGGGTGATATGACATGCCAACTCTATGATTTACCCCGTACTTCTTTAGCATGGCTTCAAACTTGTTCTCTATGAAGTGGCTCCCCCCGTCGCTTATCAAGGTACGAGGCACTCCGAAGCGCGAGAAGATATTTTGCTTGAAGAACTTGGAGACGACCCTTGCATCATTAGTAGGGGTGGCGATTGCTTCCACCCATTTGGAGACATAGTCGACGGCCAATAGGATGTATTTGTTGCCATTGCTCGACGGTAATGGTCCCATGAAGTCTACTCCCCAACAATCAAAAAGCTCAATTTCTTGGATGTGCCTCATTGGCATCTCATTGCGCTTGGAGATATTCCCGGTCCGTTGGCATCTATCGCACCCCTTTACAAAGTCGTGGGTGTCTTTAAACATTGTCGGCCAAAAGAACCCGCTCTGCAAAATCTTAGCGGTAGTTATAGAGGCGGCATGATGTCCTCCGCATGGTAGACCGTGGCAATGCAAAATGATGGATGTCGCCTCCTCTTTAGAAATACACCTCCGAATGACGCCATCCTTGCATATCTTGAAAAGGTATGGATCTTCCCAGAAATAGCTACGGACTTCATGAAGAAATCTCCTCTTTTGATGCGTGGGCATCCCATGCGGTTTAATTCCACAAGCCAAGTAGTTGACGAAGTCCGCGTACCAAGGGACCTCTCCGGTCTTTATGGCATATAGCCTTTCATCCACAAATGTGTCGTCGATAGGCAAACTCTCATCCTCCTTGTCGCGAATGAGCCTAGATAAATGGTCCGCCACGAAATTGTCTGTACCCTTCTTGTCTCTGATCTCTAGGTCGAATTCTTGCAACAAGAGTATCCACCTAATCAACCGAGGTTTGGCCTCCTTCTTGTTTAAAAGATACTTCAATGCCGCATGGTCAGTGTGGACAATCACCTTGGAACCGAGGAGGTAGGAGCGAAACTTCTCTATGGAATAGACGACCGCTAGAAGCTCCTTTTCGGTAGTTGTGTAGTTTTTCTGCGTGTCATCCAATGTCTTGCTCGCGTAGTATATCGCATGAAGCTTCCTATCTTTTCTTTGTCCCAATACCGCCCCAATGGCTTGGTCGCTAGCATCACACATTAGCTCAAAAGGAAGGCTCCAATCCGGTGGTTGTATGATGGGCGCGGAGACTAGTGCTTCCTTCAAGGTGTTGAAGGCTTGCAAGCATTCTCCTGAAAAAACAAAAGGAATATCTTTAGCGAGCAAGGAAGTAAGCGGTCGGGCAATCGAGGCGAAATCCTTGATGAAACGGCGGTAAAACTCCGCGTGACCAAGAAAGCCTCTAATGCCCTTGACATTAATAGGAGGAGGAAGTTTCTCGATTACCTCAATCTTTGCTTTATCTACCTCAATTCCTCTCGAAGAGACAAGATGTCCGAGAACTATACCTTCTGTGACCATGAAATGACACTTCTCCCAATTGAGAGTGAGATTGTTTTGTTGGCACCTTTTTAGGACTTTAGTAAGATTTTCCAAGCAAGAGTCAAACTCACTCCCATAAACCGAGAAATCATCCATAAAAACTTCCATGATATTTTCAATGTAATCGGAAAAGATGGATGTCATACACCTCTGAAAGGTGGCAGGAGCATTACAAAGGCCAAACGGCATCCTACGGTAGGCATAGGTGCCATAGGGGCAAGTGAAAGTTGTCTTCTCTTGGTCATCTTCGTGCAAAGGGATTTGGAAGAATCCCGAATACCCATCTAGATAGCAAAAGTATTTATGTTTTGCAAGACGTTCAAGCATTTGATCAATGAAGGGCAATGGGTAATGGTCCTTTCGGGTGGCTTTATTAAGTTTCCTATAGTCAATGCACATTCGCCATCCCGTGACGGTGCACGTAGATATGGGCTCACCTTTTTCATTTTTTATGACAGTCATCCCCCCTTTCTTGGGGACGACGTGAACGGGGCTAACCCATCTACTGTCAGAGATAGGATAAATAATACCTGCGTCTAGCAATTTTAGGATTTCATTTTTAACCACCTCCTTCATATTAGGGTTTAACCGCCTTTGAGGCTCTATGGAGGTGGCGTCTGTATCCTCCAAATGGATCCTATGCGTGCAAAGCCTAGGGCTTATCCCTTTTAGATCGGAGATAGTGTAGCCAAGGACATCTTTGTGGCTCTTAAGAACGTCTAGGAGTTTTTCAAGTTGGTCGGGCGTGAGGTGGGAGTTTACTATCACCGGGAAAGTTAATTTGTTACCCCAAAAGGCGTACCTTAGATTCGGAGGTAATTGTTTAAGTTCTACCTGAAGAGGCGCCGCTCCCTCTACTTCATCAGCTCGCATGAGTGTGGCTTCTTCCTTGTCAGCCGGGTCTAGCTCGTGCTCAGGTGGTACGCTCTCTTGTGACGAGTCAGACTCGCTACTTAGTGAGGACGAGGCATCGAAATAGGCGCTCTCCGATTCAGTGCTAGCATCGTCAAAGCCTTCACTCTGTTCTGGTTCGTGCCTGGAATCAAGAAACACCTCAGACGATTCATAAAAGCAAGAGTGAGCGTCATAGAGTGCTACTCCCTGAATGTCGGTGTGCTCAAAGGATTCTTCGGGAGTATAGTGCTCTTCGACATTTGTTCTACCATCTTCGAAATATAATTTGTCGTCGATCACGTCAACTCTGACATCACCTCCGATAGTCCCCTCCGGGGAGACCTGGTCCATCACAAAACTAGCAAACAGTTGTTCGTCGGGGTCCTTGATATCAATAGCGAAAGCTCCGGTAGCGTGGACCTCGTCGACAAGCTCCTTAAGGAGGTCTGTGAAGGAGTCATAGTCTTCCTGACTGAGTTCTATTGTTGACATTGCATCCTCCATTCTTCCTGTAAAGACCTTATGCAAAATACAGGGAGAATATGCAAATAGAAGAAAGTAAAGAAAGAGAGAAAGAAGAAGTAACCGGGTGGTCGATGACGAACACCGTCAAAATGCCTTCCCCGGCAACGGCGCCAAGAACTTGGTCGCTCCAGGACGTAACCCAAAAGAACGGTTGTAGTTTTACCGCAAGTGCACGGTGTAGCAGCGAGCGGGTTATCGAACACAGTAAGGACGAATGACCGTGCTTGTTCCGATCAACCTGGCTATTTAAGAAGAGAGAAATTTGCCTTTGGCGATCCTGTCACAATCGTCAGACAAAGTACGGAAATATCAAATCAAATAAAGAACGTCTAGGGAATGGGGAATTCCCGCTACTCACCGTCTTTCGTAAATGTGGTTCATCGGCATCAAAATTGCTAGAATAAGATTTTGGATGAACTAGTTGCAACTGAATGTAGAACCAAGCTCACGCTCTCTCGCTGTTGCCGGCCTATAACTATCCTAGGCTCGGGTCCAATCTCTTGCAAACCCTAGCCTAGGGAAGCTAGCATTAGGATCACCATCATCGTTCAATCGCGCACCGAGCCCAATCTCTTGCAAACTCGGCCCACGACCTAGATTGGGATAGTTCCTACCCGTCCAATCTCTTGCAAACGGGTATTGGCGCGGAATTGGAACCGGAAACCCTAGTATCGGTCCAATCTCTTGCAAACCGATACTACGGAAATTCGATTCCAACCCAATTCGGATTTCTAGGGTTTCCTATCGAATTGGGATCCAATCTCTTGCAAATCCCAATCGATGTGAATTCCTAGCCATCCGTAGTAAATTGATCCCAATCTAATCCCTAATAGCAATTCTAGCAAAATTCCTACCAATTCATCACAATTATGAAATAGGGCTTGTAGGGTTCATCCCCACGCCCCAAGACGTGGCGACTACTCACAATTCATAGCAAGATCACAAAAATAATCAATGAAATAAGCAGTAGAATTCATCACAATATTGAGATATGCAATAAAAATAGAATTTTTAGAGAAGAGAAAACACAAACCAATGGAGTTCTTCAATTAATCCAACAAAAATCCAATTTTGTCTCCTCTCCAATCACAAGAATAAAACTAAAAAGCTAATCTAAAAAGCTGCAAAAAATCTAAGAGAAAGGCTCTCCAAAACTAGGGTAAAAACAGGGGTTAAATAGCCCCCAAAATCGTCCAAAAACTGTGACCAAAATACCCCTGCACAGCCTGTTTTCCGCAATTTTCGCTACAGGCAGCGCGTCGCACTCGGCCGAGTGACAAAAGTCGCTCGGCCGAGTGAGAAACCCTGTAATTTTCCATTAAGTATCTATCTTCAGGGGTCTTCACTTCGGGGGCGGCTCGGCCGAGTGAGTTGTCGTCACTCGGCCGATGGCTTCATGGTACTCGGGCGGTCGGGATTATCCACTCGGCCGAGTGGGTCTTCTGAAGCTCAGGCAGCCGAAAAACAGTAACATGGCGATTTTTGAAGGGCTTCGTCTGGGCGCCACTCGGGCGGACGGGGTATCGTCACTCGGCCGATGTGGTCTCCGTTGCTCGGCCGAGTGCACATATGAACCGTGTCTGATCTGATCGGCCGAGCGGTGTCTCGCTGGTCGGCCGAGTGGATCCTCCACTCGGCCGAGTGGGACACAAAACATGCCCAATTTGCTTGTTTTGGCCTCCTCGTCGCTCCTGCGACGTCCGTTCTTCTTCCGCTCCTCTCCAACAGCAAAATACCCCTCGGGGAGGTCGTCGGTGACTGTCTGGAGTAAGCGCATCTCGAGATCACTCCAAATCGCGCCAAATCACCTGAAATGCGACAAAAACAACAAATCGTGAAAAGCATCGCAATATCGTCGATATATCGTGAAAAACATGATTTGGGCGATCTAAATGGCATGCAAACATGCGGTAAAAAAGTGTAAAATAAGGAGTGATCAGTATTCTACTCACACGACCTTGTCTTCCACCTTACATTTCCTCTCCACAGCTCCGCCCGAGGACTCGCGTATCGGCCTCCCCGTGAGCCATACCGATCTCACCGAGCATCCTTCAGATCCGTTCTGACTTAGGCATCGGATGGAATTTGGTCGGAACCAAGGTCCGACCCCCCTGACGAGCTTTCTCGTCTATTTAGGTCGAGCAGATCCAGCGACGCCGAGTCTGCCCATCAGCGTATTTCCAGCCAAAGCCGAGCGTCCTCAATCACGAGTCCACCCGCCCCCACCACAAGGAGGTCGTCGCTTTACCGAGGCTACCCTTCGGCAAGCCGACGCGAGGATCGGAGCGTCTCTCACCGAGTGAACGCGCCTTCAACCGATCCCAGAGGTCCCACGTGTCTCCCTTGACTACGTTGACTTCCAGCCCTCCGGTCAACAATTCAACGGTGAGAAAACATCCTGAAACATCTGGCGCCGTCTGTGGAAAACGAACAGGCACCCCATGTCAAACAACCACATCGTCAAAATGGAACCAGCTTGCAATGGAACGGGACGCATGCCCCCATCTAAGAGGAAGGCGACTACGTCCCACCTGAGAATGGGCACAGCCACACCACTGGGGGACACCAGTGACTCGCGCTCGGTGACTCAAGAGCGGCTCCGCCTCTTTGCCCAAGAGACAAACGCCCACCTTTGGACACTGGCCGCGGAGATTCAACAGCTCGCGGGCGGTCCATGTCTCCCAGAAGGGGGATCAGCTCCCATCCCGATCGACAGGGGCTCCGCCATCCTCTGCGCTCGGCCGTGGTCACCGACCACGACGGTGAGGGCGCCAACCCAGAGCTACGGTTCACTATGCCAAGCTTCATCCCGGTGCGGTCACTCACACCCACCTCACTCCAGGACGAGTCGGTCGGAAGGCCCGAGCGGACTAGAGATGAGTCGACCACGGCCTCGTCCCAGCGACCACGCTCGGCACACCGACGGTCGCCCGACCGTCGAACCGTCGAAGATCGGCGGGGTTGGAGCGGGAGCCCCCGCCAGAGGAGACATAGGGGCTGTGAGAATCACCGTGGGAGGAGAAGCGCTCGGCGACCAACGCCTATCCCCATTTTGGATGGGCACCGAGCAGACTCTCCACGAACCCCCATCAGCCCGTTGCAGGAGCTTGGCCCTCACGCTGAAGCACTGGCAGACCCAGGGGCCCCAAGGACGACCGCTGTCCATTAGCCAGGAGCATTACCGACGCCCAGGTACCATCCAGATTCAAGGTGACGACCTTAGAGAAGTACGACGGCACTTGGGACCCAGAAGATCACATCATGGACTACGAAGGGGTCGTAGTGTTCCAGGGAGCCGATGACGCCCTGCTCTGCCGAGGCTTCTACTTCACTCTCTGGAAGTCCGCCCGGAGCTGGTACCATAGCCTCCCCAATCGCCACATCAACAACTTCCAAGACCTCTCCCAGAAATTATGCAAGCAGCTTATGGCCAGCCGACAGATAAATCCGGACTCGGAGCTTCTATTCAATGTGATTCAGAGGCCCATCGAATCCCTAAGGAGCTACATGCTACGCTTTAACGTCGAGATGCTGAATGTGGAAAGCTGCCCCGAGATGGTCGTGAAAACGGCCCTGAAGAAAGGGCTCCGGCACATGGGCCTAAAGAAGTCGCTGCACAACGAGCCCGTGAGAGACCTCGCTGAGGTAATAGCCCGTGCAGAGCGTTACATGCTGACAGAGGAGGCATTGACAGTCGATGAAGGAGGTCCCCCACCGGGGCCAAGCGGGGCTCCAAACGGGACGAAAGCGAACGCCGCGAGCCGAACGACCACAAGCGGAAGAAGAAGGCAAGTGGAAAGCAATGCATGGAGGAAGCGCGACCCCCAGACTGAACACCACTCAAGACGTCGTCCTAATGCAGGCTCAAAAAGAGGGCCACATCGGCAGGCCACCCACGAAAATGAAGAGTGGCAGAAGGGACGAGGAGAAATACTGTAGTACCACAAAGACAACGGCTATGATACCGATGACTGCTGGCACCTGAAGAAAGACATAGACAAACTGATCAGTCGCGAGCACCTGAAAAAAAATTTTCGACGATCCAAAGACAACCTCGGGGTGGGGACGTCTAAACAGATGGACAAAGAAAAGAAGGTGAACGTCGTCCAGGCCGCTCTGCGCATCATCGAGTGAGAAGGCGGGACGGTCAGCCGTAGCTACTCCCCAGGCGAGACTAGCTCGCCATTATCTTCCCTGCTTTATTCCTTTTCAAAGTGTATTCCCGGTTCATAGAATGGAATGCTAGTTCACACTAAAGCAATCAGGTCTCTTCCTGGCTCAACCATAAGACCAGGGCAACTCCCCAGGCAGGCCAACCGCAATGATCGTCCTTAAGGCTGGGGGCAACTCCCCCAGCAGGCCGATCACAACGATCGCCTGTAAGGCTGGGGGAAACTCCCCCAGCAGGCCGATCGTCCCGATTGACCATAAGGCTGAGGGCAACTCCCCCAGCAGACCGATCGCTCTGATCGACCATAAGGCTGGGGCAACTCCCCCAGTAGGCCGATCACAACGATCATCCGTAAGGCTGGGGGCGACTCCCCCAGCATGCCGGTCTCTCGATCTACCGTAAGCCTGAGGGTAGCTCCCCCAGCTGGCTGACCGACCCGACTGACTGTAAGGCTGTGGACAGCTCCCCTAGCAGGCCGGTCCGTCGATCGACCGTAAGCCTGTGGGTAGCTCCCCCAGCTGGCCGAACGACCCGGTTGCCTGTAAGGTTGGAGGCAAGACCCACAGTAGGACGATCACTCCGATCAACCGTAAGACTGGGGAAACTCCCCCAGCAGGCCAATCACTCCGATCGACCGTAAGGCTGGTGGCAACTCTACCAGCAGGCCGATCACTCCGATCGACCGTAAGGCTGTGTGCAACTCCCCCAGCGGGTCGATCACAACGATCGACAGTAAGGCTGTGGGCAACTCCCCTAGTGGGCCGATCACAACGATCGACAGTAAGGCTGGGGCAACTCCCCTATCAGGCCGATCACTATGATCACCCAGACGGCTGGGGGAGACTCCCTCAACAGACATATCACTACGACCAACCGTTGGGCTGGGGTCAGCTCCTCCAGCAGACCGATCGCAGCGACCGCCCGAAAGGCTGGGGGCGACTCCTCCAGCGGGCCAACCATAAGAACAGACCGCAAGGCTGGGGGTGGCTCCCCCAGCGATCCGACCCCTGGCTCGACCATCAGGTTCGTGTCTGACCTCGAGACCGAGGACAACCCCTCGGCAGGCCGAACATCCATTCAGTCGAAGGTCCGAAAGCATTTCTCTGGAACCGGCCGGATCGACCGACCATCAAGCAAGGCAAGGTGGTTCTACCGGCACCATGTGCTCAAGCTCGATTCGGGAGCAGGAAACGGGATGTCTGCAAGGAAACACCCTGGGAAGACTGTGGAACATCCATCGGGGAAATGGTGACCAGCCCTGGCGAGCTGATGGTCCTGATATACCACGTAGCTGAAGCAACTCTCCCAACAGGCTAATCACTTCGATAAGACGATGACTCAGCCGACAAAGAGAAAACCTCCCGTAACTCAATCCAGTGGACTGTCCCGGCATGAGCAGCGGGAGGGGGGCAACTAAGCGTCAGAGGCACAATCCAGGGAACGCTTGACAAAAATACGACAGTACACAAAATGGTAAAGATTTCAAAGATTTATATTTCAAATCTAAGATATTGTTTTTTACAAGGGAGGAGACAAAAATGGGGGGACATCGCCTACGACGCTGGAGCCCGAGAAGAAGCATCCCCGGGGGCCTCCCCTTGCCCCGATCGGACAGGCCCCTCAGGGCCGGCCGGGGGACGAGGAAGCATCTGCCCAACCCGCTCCTCGAATCTCCGAAACCCGTCCTGAAAGGCCCCCACGATACTCGGGGCCAGGAGGTCTTCATAGGTCTGAAACGCCTTCCGGAGAGATGCCACGATCCTCGACGCCAGGACCGCCTCATAGTCCCTCTCCACCTCCTCGAGGAGTCGGGCGGGGTGCGCTTGTCACAGGGCCCCCAGCTTGGCCCATAGCTCGCCCCTCTCCAGACGGAACATCTCCTCCACCTCTTGTGTGGACCTCTCGGCGGCCACAAGGGCCTCCCTCAAGTCCCTCACCTCGGACGTAAGCTCGTCCACCCGACACCACGAACGACGATCTTCCTGACGGGCCTCTTCAGCCGCTACCTCGGTCGTCCCAGCACTCAAGCGCCCCTGCACCAAAACCGCATCGAGGCCGGTCACCCGCTCCATGCGACGCTGCGTCTCGACAGCCATCGTGTAAGCCTGCAAGACAGAAGGAATAAGCAAAGGACACCGAGGATCACAGGTGAAGGCACGAAAAACACCAACCTGCTGAAGTTGCCAGACCAGGGAGTTTGCCAAGCGATCGTGGCGGACACTCTCGAACCAGAAGTGGTCTTCGGGAGGACAGAACCATGTGCCTGCTGGAGGGCCACGTTTCGATCGAGGAAGATCGAATCTCCAGGCGGGGCATCCGGGTCGGCCTCAAGTATGGACAGGGCACCCCCCGCGCCGACTGGCAACTGCTCGGCCAGGCCTACGAAAGCAGCCACCTCCACCAGTGGGAGGGTTGCCCCTAAGAGGATCGGCGCCTCGGCCACCGTCGAGGGCCTGCCCTCCCCCGCCTTCTTCTTCTTCCTCTCTTCAAGCCCCTTAGGCTCAGAAGGGGGCGCTTCCGCTCTCCCCCGCGGTTCCCTGTCGGTGTCCGGGAACCCTGACCAGGGCCCCCGCGACCCCCTCGGTGCAGGCGGATCGGGGTTGTCACCGGTCAGATCCCGACCACGGGAGAATTAACGACGACGTCGGGTAGAGGAGAGGGCAGGACCGCTGGCTCCACCGTCCCGACCGCGACGTCGACCGCACGGATCTCTTCCACCGTCCACCGAGGTGCATGGCTAGAAGGCTTCCCGCGCCCGATGTGGGCCCCCGACGAATGAGCTCACAGACGTCACGGCTGAATTCTCGACCCTCCATTCCTGCAGACGGAGATAAGATCAGGGTAAGCGTCGGAGAAAAGCGGGAAGAAAGCGCCTACCGGGGGACTACATGACATTTTTGAGGAGAAGGTCGTCCAGCAGAGGCCAGACCGACCTCTCCACCGGCGACAGCAACAACAAACATCTGACCGCGGCCTGGTCGGCCTCGAAAAGGGACAATGTCAAGTCATTGACACAAGCTCCCCCAACCAGTCATGATCACTGCGTCTTCCGGAAAAGTGACAAAGACATTATCCCTACTCCAGTCGCCAACCCAGCGAAGCATGCACATCAGACACTCCCTCCCCGCCTGAGCGCGGAGGTGCTGCCACGATCCCTCACAGACCGTCTGAACCGGAAAGTAATAAAAGAAGAAGGGCAGGGTCGGCACCAACCCGTTCCCGTGGCAGATCACAATAAATCCCACGGTCGGCACCAACCCGTTCCCGTGGCAAATCACAATAAATCCCACTAAGGCCGCGATTGAGTAAGGGGTCAGCTGGCACATGGCTACCACCAAGAAATCCAGGACCTGGATGATGAACGGGTGGAGAGGGAAGCGGAGCCCCATGCGAAACATCTCAACATAGACGCCGACCTCATGGCTCCCCGGGTAGCAGATCCTTTCGTCGGCAAATGGAATCCGAACGCCGTACGAGTGGTAGAGATACTTCGCCCGGATCTCCTCAGTCGTGGCATAGAGGACGGACGACGACGACCTGAGAATCACCGAAGGGACATCGAACTCCGCCGCCACATGGGCGTCATCTCGGCGGGCCGGATCTTCAAACAACAAGCCCTTCCCTTTGTCAGGAGCCGGACGAAGAGCCGGGGGATTACCGGGCCCTGGGGCCGGAGGATTGCCAGACCCTGAAACCTGGGAAACTCCGAACCCAGGAACATGACCTCCTATCCTAAGTGCAGCCATGAGACGGATCGAGTGAGACAGAAGAAGGAAAAGGAGATTACCTTGAAAAGAGAACGGAAGAAGAAAGACGAAGGAGAATTCGCTAGCACTCGCAGGAACATGATTAGATTAGAAAGCGCGAAGATCAAATCCAGAAGGGTGGCGACTTTATACGAGAAACAATCTCAGAATCTAAGCCGTTCGAAGGAGGACGTGTGACGACATCTAGCGACCGGCGGCACTTTGAATTCTGCTCCCAATGGCGGGAGAAGTCCAACCGGGCAGCGTTATGATGACTTCCATTTAATGACGTTGCCTCGACTGACACGCCTGTCAAATCCACACAAATCACATCGCTCGAACCGAACCGGCAGAATCCGAAAGCCCCAAGCGATGGGGGCAATTGATATGACCATCCCGCGAATGGGCCAAAACCGAGACACAAGCCCAAGCCGCAAGCCAGCAGCCCTAGAGAAGGTCTGGCCAAGTGATGAGGCCCCACGAAGACTTGGAGTCAGGTCGACCTCGGATCGAAGCGGGCGCTTCCACCAGCCTGCGTCAGCAGGAGCTAACCGCTCCCTTTAAAGCGTGCCCCCTTAATCACCATTAAGGGGCCCCATTACACCCACCTTCATGACCATGAAGGCACCATTAAAGAGGCGGGTCATGTGGGCGGAACTGGGGGATGTTGAGGAGGTGTGGAGGTGGATGACTCCTATAAAGGGACGTGTCACGCCCCGTTCCCCAGAATATCCGGCATCAATTTTTTTTCCAAGTATCCTGAAGAGTGAGGGTGAAAAGAGAGAGAGAACAGGAACTGAATAAGCAAAGGCAGGCCACTGCGCACATGCTGGGATAGTACCTGTACTGCTCCATGTATTACAACAAGGATTACAAGCCATTTATACAACATCACCAGGAGTACATATACAATTTCCACATGCATATATATAGCCAACACAACATCCGATGAAGTATACAAAATGAACTTCAACTTAGGTTACACCTCACAAATGGCGCTACCAACTCCACTACCTCAGAGTACAACACGACTCCCTGAATTACCACACACCCCCAACTCCAGACTCTCAAGTCTCACAGGCTTCCCAACTGCCTGCTACCTGAAAAATAAGGAGGAGCACATCAATATGTGCCACAGTGGGAACCAACTTGGGTTTGGAACTCCGATTTAAGATTATCAAATCACAAGGCAAGCAAGAGAAATAGAGCAAGTAGCTAAGAGATATAATGAAAATTAAATGGTTAAAGCAAGGAAATCATACCTGCGGTCCAATGTCGAGCTACTGCAAGAAAGAGGTTAACACGAATGATAATAATAATAACAACAATAATAATAACACGAGGGTTCAAGCAATCAATATCAAATAAGATAAGTGCAAGTGCCTGAGCATGACACCAAGCCACAAAGTACGGGCAAAGGGGAGAGGAAGTGCTGCCAGCAGGAGTAACACACAAATCTTATTTTATTATTTCATAATTGAGTTAATTGTAACTTGGGTAAACTGTGTGATACCAGGACCTGGACTTCACCCCAAATTTGGGGTGAATACAGCACACGACACAGTGGACACGGGCACTGTACGCCGGGCCTCTCAGCTCCTCCGTCCCTGGCAGGAGTGAGGCGCTCCACATAATATCACAACCTCCGTATATCCCCTCCACTCCCGGTAAAGGCGAGTGGGTGTAAGTATCGCATATCACATAATCATTTCCCCCAACTTCTCAGTCCAGGCCTCATATCCACAATTTACTCAAATCCCACCTAAAACCCGGGATTTGCTAACTCACCCTCATTAGAGAGGACTGAGATTTATTCAATTTTATAAGTTAATATCATAAGTAACACGTTAGGGGTCTCAATGGCATGGATGTGCACATGTCACTTCAACTGTCCATCATCAAATATAGGGTCATGCACTCACGTGTCATGCCCACAGTCACAACGCATCATCCAATCCTAATTTCACTGTATCCATGTCATTCAAGCCTCTAACTTTACCAATTATCAGTGTGGCACAAGGCCAACACTAACACATGCAAGTTACTCAACTTATTGAATTTTGTCTTCATTGAGGCATTTCATCGAACACCTGATGGGCATCATTCATAACGAAGCAATGTAATAACATTTACATGTGCCAAGGCCATGAGGATTCATTTCACCATGCAACCATATTAGGCAAACATAATAATGGCCAATTAACCACATTTAAGAAATAAGAATAGCACTTTAGTGTATTCAGCTTGCTGAAATTGCAATGACATCCATAAAGATCAACATAATACATCCATTTCTCTTGAGAATTTAACAAAACTTTATAAATGAAAGTTGAAGCTATAACAGTTTGGAATCTACAGATAAAATTTCATGCACAAATATGAACTATATGATTTATGGTGAATTAATTAGTCAAGTGTGTCAATTCTGTTTTTCAGACAGATTTTAGGGTCTGTGTTCAAAGCCAATTTTGGGCATGTTCTAGCCAGAATTTCGACAAGAGAGCAGTCTGATGAACTTTGAGAAAAACTTGTTAGATTTCCAACAAGACTAACATCATAAAATTCCAAGATATGTACAGCTCTGTAGGACAATTTTACTAAACTGTGTCAACACAGAAATTCAAACAGACATGCTGTAGTAGTGGATTTATTACTCCTAATTCCTGAATTGAAACTGTATCAGATTTTATATGATTTTGGGGTAGGACTTTAATATCTACATGCTTATATTTTTTTCGAAACATGATTCGAGCTACAGTAACCAAAATCCAAGCATTATCAGATATCAAGATTTCTGAAATTAAAAAGGAGATTACTTTGCTAATAATTTCAAGGAAAAATTGTGAAATTGGGCCATATTATGTAATAATTGGCTATCTAAATCACATATGAGATAAAACATGTTGTAAAAACAAAATAAGAAAAATTAATTGATGGAATTCCAAACCAAGGGTTCCTACCTCAACTTTGATCTTTCTTCTCTTCTTCTCTTTCTCTTCCTCCACCTCCTCTTCTTCTTCTTCTTCTTCTTTTTTTGGGTGAAGGAATTTCGGCCATTGGGGTAAGGAAGGTGGCTGGCCATGGTAGGGGAGAGGGGAGAGAGAGAAGGGGGAAGAAAATGAGAGAAAGGAAAGGAAAAGTGAAGAAGAAAAGAGAAAATTCTTCTTAAAATATCCAGCACTAGAAAACTCATAAGGATAAGCATGCACTTGGTTAAATGACCAAATTACCCCTCCATGTTCTAGGTATTTACAAGTATGACATTACTTTACGCACACACCACCTTGGTATGTACGCATAGCAATTTAAGCCCAAATGACCGTTTTGCCCCTGACTTTTCTAAAAATTTACGGGGATTGCCATTGACCCCTAACCCCATTTTCACACTAACATGGCTCCCATTACACACATCCTCGCACATCCATGCGTGCATACATGCATCACACACGCGTCTAACCCGTTCCTGTCGTTTTACACCTACGACGTCATTTGCACTTCTTCCGCCTTTGCATCTCGCATTCTCTTCCCTTAGCCACGTATTACGACCTAATCTCCTTGGCATTACGTCACATACGCAAATATCTACGCTTATCTCATGCCCACGCACGCATCGTAGGTAGAAACACCACGCGTATTCAGTAGAACACCCGTATAGTGCAAAATAAGACATGACATCATACCCACCTTAAAATAAAGTCCGCCCTCGGACTTCCTAGGGTGTGAACCTAGCCAGGGTCAGCCAGGTATGACGGTCTTACTACCCATGAGGTACAAACAAGAATACATATCTACCCCACACTTATATACACTATACGCTTCACTATCATCCATACACATACGCATCACATACATATCACAGATACATCCTATTACTCATTTAATAACACATCCATATCATCATAAGCATCGCTACATATACATACACACATGTCTTCCACATAAACATCTGGACACACATCTTCACACTTTAACATATACATCACACACCACAAATAAGTCTCCATACATATCATTAAATGTATTTAGATCACTTCCCATATCTATATGCATAGGATATCACACCAGATCTATATCACAATACATAAGGTATCCATACATAGCATGCTTTCAAATACATCACCATACATTCAAGTATAAACGATTTATATTCTATCTCTTTATATATATACCTATACGTCCACATCCTTGTACAGACGCCCAGCAATACACATTAATATAAACACCATTGCTTAATAAACAAGGTCACCATCACGGTGTCACACCGTATGTACCCCCGTTTCCTTATACTCTCAATACGTTAGTCACTTGGGCCTACTCACATTCTTAGGCACGTAAATACCTATATACACACGATAGTTAGTCACATCCATACATACATTCACATGCACGTACATGCATGATCAAGTCACATAAGGTTCACCATCACAACTATAAATAAGTACATACATAACCTCACATCCATATCAGTGCACCTACTGCCTCACACTGATAGGTACATACACCACACACAATGCATACGACAGTGCACAAACATAACACATCCCCTGCCATATGTTATATATATATAACTACTTTTGCACATCCTACGCACATACTGCTATAATAGTCCAATAAATATAAATGTCCATCCACACTCCATACACACACATACGTATATAATTATATAGAATAATGGCTATCATACGCCATATGAGATAGGCTCGCATACTCCCTCTCACATAAAGCAACCAAGTACAAGCCCACATGGGCTTGTACTTGGTTGTACTTGATTGCTTTATGTGAGAGGGAGTATGCGAGCCTATCTCATATGGCGTATGATAGCCATTATTCTCATATATATATATATATATATATATATATATATATATATATAGGAAAATTTTCAAATGCAAACATTTCGCACCGTGCGAAAATGTTTTTAGTTTTTTTTTGAAATTTTTTTTTTCAAAAATTCTTTTTTCCACCCTCATTATATGTTGTTATACCCCCCTCAAAAAATAATGGTTGAGAAATAATGACATTTGGTCTTCGATCAAGGCATTTCATCAAATTCGCACGTTTTGAGACCGTTAAATTTGTAACGGGTGGATGGGTGCTCTAATGCCCAACGGGTTCACCCATTATTTTCCCTGGGGTATATAATTGTATGGATTAAACATCAAAAAAAGAATTTTTGAAAAAAAAAATTTCAAAAAAATAAAAAAATTGTTTTCGCACGGTGCGAAAAGCCCTTTTTTCGCATTTGAAGATCCCTATATATATATATATATATATATATATATATATATATATATATTACATTCATTAAATATATACATACACCCATACTTCATACTCATCACATTCATATCCATACTGCATAAGCCTATACATACACATATGTTCTAGTTCAGACCTACACATACACGCATACGCGTAGGAATACGCTTCTCCAAGATATACCTAGATAGGTAACCATATAGAAAGATCAGCAGGTAAGAAAACAAAGATATATATAAGTATGTATATATATATACACACACACGCATTCACCCAATATACACATCATTACGTATACTCCCAAGCACACCACATATGTATGAACACATCACACACACATAATAGAAATTCATACAAATATGATTCATATTCAAGTATTTGCGATAAGCAATAGCCCATGTAGATATTCCATAAGCATATACTCATTATACACCCACAGATGTATAAACATCAATACTATACATAGATTTCTGAATCTATATATATAGCCAAATACATAAACGATTATACACACAAGATTATCACTCTAATAGTAGGTATAGATACAGACATGCATATATACTCATTAGGATCCATGCAACCATGCACTTACATTCACATGTTTGGGCACACATACTCACACCTTCTACACATATTCTGCTATTACACACTTATACAGTAAAGCTACTCAACCACACTAGCGGCTAGTCGGCAGCTATTCATACTCTTATATACATAACATCCAATATATCCACACTTTTATCAGTATACTAGTACATACCCAAGTAAGTGTATTTCAACATTCATACATATTCAGTAGATAGTCACATCCCATATACATACACATTCATATAGTGATACATGCATATCCAAATAGGGATCATTCACATACATATATACATATAACCACGCATAAGACATACACCAATACGCATTCAACAATAACAACATATATACACGGTCACACCATGCTTGACAACACACGTACGTACAAGTAACCAACACAATCCCCCTCATTCCACTATACACGGAAAGGTACATGCACTATATATATACATCCAAATGGTCCTATAGGCACCATTCTACGAGGTAAGCATATACACACATGTATACATACACCGTATCTCCACTTAATCGTGCAAACCCATATCCATCCCACTTATACTTACACCTTATAACCTCAATTCCTTGTATCCATCACATCCTATTTATGTTACGCGTCATACATATATCCATATCCCATTATAAGCACGGTATAGAGCTCAGGGCCTAAACTGAGAGTAGACGAGTCTAAAGCGCCCTTACCCACCATAGGATACATCTACTACAAACATCCTGGGTATTACTCATACTACACGTACGCCAATTACTCATCTATATCGCTACATACACACCATATATGGCCATAGCACATTAGCTATCTTCACGCAATAATACAACCCACGCCCATATACCCATGTAAAACAATATACCAATTCCTATAGGCACATAGGCAACACATACATATACTCTCAGGTATTTAAACATTGTAACACACTATGAAGTCATACCCTAGTAATGCAATACTAGCGATATATGCACTAACTTCCCACATATATATCTTCACTTTCTACCCATACAGGCTCACATACATCCACACATATACACTTTCTCCCATATATCCTAGATAACATGGACATTCTACTATTCTATCCATACATGGATAGATGTACACACATCGGTGCATTCCCCATATGAAACAAAACTGTAAATTAATAGATAGTAAACTGCATATGTGCACTCACATCACATACGCACACCTCCTCGCCCAGGTCTCTACAACATATACTATCCCCACTAGCTGATATGTACTCACCAGTACACATCCACTAATAAACATACACTTCTTACCTATATCTCAAAGTCACACAAGTATAACACGTACCTACTCACATACCCGTATCAGGTATCTATGTAGAGACAATATATGTATACTCTCAAGTATTTACCCACCTAGTATAAACGCCCACATATATCCATATACCATTATAACCATTCAGAATACATGTAACTTTCATGCCATTCAAATATACAAGTATACGCAACTTGTATAATTCAAATCTCTAAGCACAACAATGTACTTATACGTACTGGTTCACACCGTTACATATACACGCGTATACCTACAACATACATGTAAGGTATAGTTTATAGTAGAAAGTTCATCCCTTGACTCCTTAAACTAGGGGTTCAAGGGTGGATCACTTAAAATTCTAAGGTCACTAAGGACGCTACCCACCTTAGGGCGAACCTATCCCAATCACTTACTGAAGCATTACAAGTACTATCCTTACGAACATCGCAGTGCGGTGACCTGCATGGGCCACCAAAAACTGTCACGCCCTGTTCCCCAGAATACCCGGCATCAATTTTTTTTCCAAGTATCCTGAAGAGTGAGGGTGAAAAGAGAGAGAGAAGAGGAACTGAATAAGCAAAGGCAGGCCACTGCGCACATGCTGGGATAGTACCTGTACTGCTCCATGTATAACAACAAGGATTACAAGCCATTGATACAACATCACCAGGAGTACATATACAATTTCCACATGCATATATATATATATATATATATATATATATATATATATATATATATATATATATATATATATATATAGCCAACACAACATCCGATGAAGTATACAAAATGAACTTCAACTCAGGTTACACCTCACAAATGGCGCTCCAACTCCACTACCTCAGAGTACAACACGACTCCCTGAATTAGCCCACACCCCCAACTCCAGACTCTCAAGTCTCCCAGGCTTCCCAACTGCCTGCTACCTGAAAAATAAGGAGGAGCACATCAATGTGTGCCCCAATAGGAACCAACTTGGGGTTGGAACTCCGATTTAAGGTTATTAAATCACAAGGCAAGCAAGAGAAATAGAGCAAGTAGCTAAGAGATATAATGAAAATTAAATGGTTAAAGCAAGGAAATCATACCTGCGGTCCAATGTCGAGCTACTGCAAGAAAGAGGTTAGCACGAATAATAATAATAATAACAATAATAATAATACGAGGGTTCAAGCAACCAATATCAAATAAGATAAGTGCAAGTGCCTGAGGCATGACACCAAGCCACAAAGTACGGGCAAAGGGGAGGAGGGGAAGTGCTGCTAGCAGTAGGAGTAACACACAAATCTTATTTTATTATTTCATAATTGAGTTAATTGAAACTTGGGTAAACTGTGTGATACCAGGACCTGGACTTCACCCCAAATTTGGGGTGAATACAGCACACGACACAGTGGACACGGGCACTGTACGCCGGGCCTCTCAGCTTCCCCGTCCCTGGCAGGAGTGAGGCGCTCCACATAATATCACATCATCCGTATATCCCCTCCACTCCCGGTAAAGGCGAGTGGGTGTAAGTATCGCATATCACATAATCATTTCCCCCAACTTCTCAGTCCAGGCCTCATATCCACAATTTACTCAAATCCCACCTAAAACCCGGGATTTGCTAACTCACCCTCATTAGAGAGGACTGAGATTTATTCAATTTTATAAGTTAATATCATAAGTAACACGTTTGGGGTCTCAATGGCATGGATGTGCACATGTCACTTCAACTGTCCATCATCAAATATAGGGTCATGCACTCACGTGACATGCCCACTGTCACAACGCATCATCCAATCCTAATTTCACTGTATCCATGTCATTCAAGCCTCTAACTTTACCAATTATCAGTGTGGCACAAGGCCAACACTAACACATGCAAGTTACTCAACTTATTGAATTTTGCCTTCATTGAGGCATTTCATCGAACACCTGATGGGCATCATTCATAACGAAGCAACGTAATAACATTTACATGTGCCAAGGCCATGAGGATTCATTTCACCATGCAACCATATTAGGCAAACATAATAATGGCCAATTAACCACATTTAAGAAATAAGAATAGCACTTTAGTGTATTCAGCTTGCTGAAATTGCAATGACATCCATAAAGATCAACATAATACATCCATTTATCTTGGGAATTTAACAAAACTTTATAAATGAAAGTTGAATATATAACAGTTTGAAATCTACAGATAAAATTTCATGCACACATATGAACTATATGATTTATGGTGAATTAATTAGTCAAGTGTGTCAATTCTGTTTTTCAGACAGATTTTAGGGTCTGTGTTCAAAGCCAATTTTGGGCATGTTCTAGCCAGAATTTCAACATGAGAGCAGTCTGATGAACTTTAAGAAAAACTTGTTAGATTTCCAACAAGACTAAAATCATAAAATTCCAAGATGTGTGCAGCTCTGTAGGACAATTTTACTAAACTGTGTCAACACAGAAATTCAAACAGACATGTTGTAGTAGTGGATTTATTACTCCTAATTCCTGAATTGAAACTGTATCAGATTTTATATGATTTTGGGGTAGGACTTTAAGATCTACATGCTTATATTTTTTTCGAAACATGATTCGAGCTACAGTAACCAAAATCCAAGCATTATCAGACATCAAGATTTCTGAAATTAAAAAGGAGATGACTTTGCTAATAATTTCAAGGAAAAATTGTGAAATTGGGCCATATTATGTAATAATTTGCTATCTAAATCACATATTAGATAAAACATGTTGTAAAAACAAAATAAGAAAAATTAATTGATGGAATTCCAAACCAAGGGTTCCTACCTCAACTTTTATCTTTCTTCTCTTCTTCTCTTTCTCTTCCTCTTCTTCTTCTTCTTCTTTTTCTTGGGTGAAGGAATTTCGGCCATTGGGCTAAGGAAGGTGGCCGGCCATGGTAGGGGAGAGGGGAGAGAGAGAGAAGGGGGAAGAAAATGAGAGAAAGGAAATGAAAAGTGAAGAAAAGAGAAAATTCTTCTTAAAATATCTAGCACTAGAAAACTCCTAAGGATAAGCATGCACTTGGTTAAATGACCAAAATACCCATCCATGTTCTAGGTATTTACAAGTATGCCATTACTTTACGCACACACCACCTTGGTATGTACACACAGCAATTTAAGCCCAAATGACCGTTTTGCCCCTGACTTTTCTAAAAATTTACGGGGATTGCCATTGACCCCTAACCCCATTTTCACACTAACATGGCTCCCCTTACACACATCCTCGCACATCCATGCGTGCATACATGCATCACACACGCGTCTAACCCGTTCCTGTCATTTTACACCCACGACGTCATTTGCACTTCTTCCGCCTTCGCATCTCGCATTCTCTTCCCTTAGCCACGTATTACGACCTAATCTCCTTGGCATTACGTCACATACGCCAATATCTACGCTTATCTCATGCCCACACACACATCGTAGGTAGAAACACCATGCGTATTCAGTAGAACACCCGTATAGTGCAAAATAAGACATGACAGGACGCGAGGTACAACATACAGGGGGATCACTTCCTGGATACTGAGAACACCGAGGTATTCTACTCACACGATCTTGTTTTCCACCTTACATTTCCTCTCCACAGCTCCGCCCAAGGACTCGCGTATCGGTCTCCCCGTGAGCCATACCGATCCCACCGAGCATCATTCAAATCCGTTCTGACTTAGGCATCGGAGGGAACTTGGTCGGAACCAAGGTCCGACCCTCCTGACGAGCTTTCTCGTCTATTCAGGTTGAGCGGATTCAGCGACGCCAAGGATGCCCCTCAACGTCTTCCCAGCCGAAGCCGAGCGTCCTCAATCACGATCCCGCCCGCCCCCACCACAAGGAGGTCGTCGCTTTGCCGAGGCTACCCTTCGACAAGCAGACGCGATGATCCGTGTGTCCATCACCGAGTTAACGCGCCTTTCAACCGACCACGGAGGTCCCACGTGTCTCCCTTGACCACGTTGACCTCCAGCCCTCCGGTCAACAATTCAGCGGTGAGAAAACACCCCGAAACACTAACTAAAATCAAATAAAATACCTAATTAAATTAAGCTTGTTCTCCATCATTTTACCTGATTTTGAAACATTCACCATATGATGAACAGTGACAAGCATGAGTTATCCCGTAAAAGTCAGCATCCTACTTTACTTGAAAAAAATTTCGTCCATAAACTTTGAAATGAAGCAAAATATAGATTTGCAGAGAAGCACCTTTGGGAGAACTTACCAGAATTATGAGATAACGATGCATGCAAAATCTACCGATTGGTAGCTTGTAAAGTACACCCTTGTCCGAGATTACATGTCAAGGACATGGATCGTATTTACTTTGCGTACTTGCTGCTTCACATACAACTTAAATAAATCCTTTAAGTTTATAAATTTTTTCCTTAATATATCCAAATCTATCTTTTAATGTCTCAATATCTCACGATAGATGATTTAAGTATTGCGTTGGCAGAAACCTAGGAAGGTACCAATGTTGAAGTTGCATCTTCAACCATAACCAGCTGCGATAAGGCTTCTAATCTTTCATCCTCTAAAAGAAATATTCTCCCTTTAATTTGTGTTTTACACACTAGAATCTATTCTCGTTAGTGAGGTCACAGTAGTAGGAGAAGAATGATGATAAATTTAGGGTTTGAGAGAATAAATATGAGATTTTTATAGATTTGAGAAAGTGGAATACAAGATAGGGGTTTCTTTCGAGAGGAAACCAACTCAGAAAACTTACTCTCACTTATACTAGGGATCTACTATCTAATCTAAGGGGGTTTCTCTCAAAACAAGCATAAGGAAGATGAAATTCTTTCCCAAACATAAAAGAGGACAGATCTGGCCCAATTTACAATTAACCTTCTTAACCTTCTAAACACCCAAACTTTGCAAAAATGACCAAAATCTTCACAAAAATGCCACTGGCCTATTTATTTGCTCCACGATCCGTCATGCGCTGCCTCCTTTGGTAGGTGATGACCTCATCATTACTCCCCCCCCAAAAGAACCACCTTGTCTTCAAGGTGGAAATCTGGAAACCACTGCACAATAACTCCGTAAGCTTCCCATAAAGTCTCATGATTTGGAAGGCCCGTCCACCTAATCAACACCCCCACGTGCTCCTAAACTCCCCTAAACTCCCATGGCGAACCCCCTTTAGCTCGGCCGGTTCTAAAAGTACATCTATGTCATTTATCAGTGTCGGGGGTAGTGACGAATAGTATGGTCTCCGATGGCTCTACGGAACTTCGACACATGAAAGACTGGGTGGATGGCTGACTCTGGTGGTAATGTCAACCTATACGCTACCTGACCAATCCTCGCCTCCACCTCATAGGACCAACATAGCAGTGTGACAACTTCTCGTTTTGCATGTGCGCCAAGGAGCGTTGTCGATAGGGTCGCAGCTTCAAATACACCATGTCACCCACCTCAAACCGCACATATCTCATATGCTCATTCATGCGGTTCTTCATAAGCTGATGGGCTTTCGTCAAATGGTGCCTCAACTCCTCCAATGTTCGGTCACTCTCCTCTAGATACTGGTCCACTTGAGAAACTGGTGTGGAGTGGTGACCATAGTGCAACATCTGCGGAGGATTCCACCCATACAGAACTCTAAAGGGAGTGATCTGAGCAGAAGTATAGAAAGATGTGTTGTACCAACACTCCGCCCAAGTCGGCCACTTCACCCGCTGCTTCAGAATCTCAGAGACAAAGCAGCATGGATATGTCTCCAGGGTCTTGTTCACGACCTCTGTACGACCGTCTGTCTGGGGATAGTAGGCAGTGCTTCTCTTCAGTAATGTCCCTTGCTTCTTGAACGACTCCTTCTAGAAGTGTCTAAGGAGTCCTTGTCCCGATCCGTAACAATGGAGACTGTAATCCCATGCAACCTCACGGTCTCCTTGATGAACGTTGTCATCACAGTCACCGTAGTGTAAGGGTGTTAAAGCGCCACGAAATGTGCATACTTACTGAGCATATCGACCACCACCTTCATAGAAGAATGCCCTTCTAATTTTGGAAAGCCGTCAATGAAGTCCATAGTCACATCCTCCCAGATCAGATCTGGCAAGGAGAGGTGGCTGCCGCAATCCCTCAGGAGCTGTCGACAGGTACTTGTGATGCTAGCAGACGTCACATTTATCTATCATTTAAGCTGTCTTTCCTCATCCCCTCCCAGTAGAGCTCTCTAGCTAGGCATTGATAGGTCTTGAGGACCCCAGGATGGCCCCCCATTGCGCTCCCAAGCAAGAAACTCATGTAGCAAGCTCAAAATATGCGCAAAACTCCTTGGTAAAACCAAACGTCCCTTATACAAGAGATGATGTCCCTCCAACGACTACCCCGGATGTGCTACCGGATCCTGTAGTAGTGCAGATTGAATCTTAGCCAGACCCTCATCATACTCAATCTTACGCAACAAAGACACCCAATCAAGTACAACCAGCACCGACAAAGCAGACAGCTATGAATCCACCTCTAAGTGATAAAGCATATACCGTCTTGTTCTCCAACCCTGGCCGGTCCTGAATCTTAAAGTTATATCCCAACAACTTCCACAACCACCTTTGATGCTCCTCCGTGACCATCCTCTGCTCCATGAAGTATTTGAGGCTCATCTAATCTGTTCTTACGATGAAATGATGTTCAGGTAAATAGGGCCGCCATTTCTTCACCGCAAGTACGATTGCCATTAGCAGGCGCTTATAGACGGACTTAAGCATAGCTCTTACCGACAACACATGACTGAAGTAAGCTATCGGCTTGTGATCCTGCAACGGAACTACCCCCAATCCATAGCCTAACGTGTCAGTCTCCACTACAAACTGCCGGCTAAAGTCTGGACGGGCTAACACCGACCCGATCGGCATGGCTCTTTTTAGGGCATCAAAAGCTCGGGCGACCTCCTTGCTAACTGGACGCTGTCTTTTAGCTGCTCCGTCAATGGCCAGGCAAAGGTACTGTTAGTGTTCTTAAAGGTGGTTTCATTATGCGTGCGGTCTAGAAGCGCAAAACACATATGCAGATTATACAGCCGATTATGCGAAATATGTGGTTTACGTGAAAATGAATATTTAAATAAATAAATATGTAGTAAGTATATATACATATATATAAGTTTGTGGATGTTAACTAGGATCCATTAGGATGTATCAAACATGCAGATCCATCCAAGACAAATTTAAAATTAGACAACCTAAATAGAAAATCCGTTCAAGTAGAACACCATCTTGATCTTTCAACTTAGGTAGTTTGTTCCGTTGAAGGGCGGGGGTCGTACGGTTGATAGACCTTCTTCATGAGACGCAGATATAACGTTAAATGCCATCGTTGTTGTATGCTATAACCTCGCTCTGATATCAATTGTAAGGACTGTCTACCTTGCAATACTAACAACAAACACTCAAGAGGGGGTGAATAGAGTAATGACAATAAATTGTGCAATTGAAATTTAACTTACAAATACGAAATAATAAATACAAGAGGAATTAATCAACCCAATCAATTTAAATGCAAACACAAGATATTACCCTGGTTCCCCAAACTTTGGTACGTCCAGCCACACCAATATTCACTATAATTTCCACAAAGAGAAGTGAATATAATCCCACAAAGAGATACCTCACACAGAGGATTTTGTCCTACACAAGAACCAAACCAACCCTACACAAGGGTCAAACTCCCATACAGAGAATTACTAACTCTCATACAGAGAATTAGGGTTAGTCCTACACTAGGACACCAAACTCCCACAAATAGAGTAACTCCCACAGAGAGAGTATCTAATTCCCACAAAGAGAATTAGGGTTTCAAAGGAACACAAAGTAAAACAAATACTCTTACATATGCCTTGAGATAAACTTACTCATTAATGAATGCAAGGCATGGAAGAGGATCTCCAAGTGATGAGATTAGCTCGAAATCACTTGGATGATTTTCCTTGAGCTTGACTTCAATGCATGAAATGACTTCAATGCATGAAAATGAGAATGAGCTCTAAGAGGGAAATGAGAGAGTTTGAGAGGGGCAAAATTAAACTCTAATGATTTTCAATAGTTCCAAGAAGTTCTAATGAACTCAACCCTCTCCTATATATATAGGAAACTCAAGGGAACCCTCAAACCCAAAGAAAAATACCAAATCAGGAAATCTGCAACAGCTAGAATTTGGCAGCTTACGGCACCGATAGTCGACTGATGAACAAATAACAGTCGACTGGTCAACGGCTATAAAAATCCCAACGGCTATAATCTGAGCCAGGACATGCGACTGTAGAAGACTACACATGCGCCTATAAACTGAGCAGGCGCCTAAATATCCTTCAGCAGACGACTGTCACTTGGGATGGAAACGGAGCAGAGAAAATGCAACTTGCTCACAGACGATTGTAGAGAATTAACAGGCGACTATAAATAGACAGGCGACTGTAAATACTGCATCAGTCGACTGACTTGCAAATTGGGATGAAGCCCAGAAAATGCAAGTTACACATAGACAATTGTATAACAATTAACAGGCGCCTGTTGGATGACAGGCGACTGTAAATAGCACTTCAGTCGACTGTTCCAAAGCTCAAGTAAGAGTCAAGACATGGTTGACTTGAGTTGGGGCACACCAGTCGATTGTAGAAGGCTCGACAGGCGCCTGGAGTCATCCAGTCACCTGTAACTTTCATCAGTCGCCTGTTGGAGAGCCAGAGACTCCAATTGAGTCATTTGGCAAGAGGAACCTATTGGGTTGGATTCTATGATAATCCTAAGGCTCACTAAGATGGTTATATGCATATGCATGAATGAGTAGACCATCTATCAAGGCATTACATTAACCTAGACTCAAAAAGAGAAAAGCAATAAATGAAATAATACATAGATTACATTGCTTTTCTTAAAGTCTATGGCTTCAATTCTAGATGACTTGATGCTCCTCCATCATCTCCAAACTTTGGAACCTCATGTCCAAGATTTGGCATTGCTCCTCTTGATTCCATTCTTGCAACAAGCTATTAGTCTCCAAATCATGTTATTCTCCATATGATAAACATGAGACTAAAACAAGAGAGATAGCAATAACATAATGTTGTGATCATCATCAAAATAACATTGGTATGAAACACCAATACTCAACATGGTGTCCGTTGGTTGGAATAATTTTGCAAAAAGAATAGCATCCACAAAAAACACAAGAAGAATGGCCTCGTTTTATGAAGAAAGAGCTCCTTCAAATAAGTATACATTATGGTGTCCGTTGGTTGGAATAATTTTGCAAAAAGAATAGCATCCACAAAAAAGACAAGAAGAATGGCCTCATTTTATCTCCTTGGGCCATGTTTGGAAACTTGAATAAGGTGTGTTATGAGATGAGTCGCACCTGATTTGCATTAGTTTTGGTCCAATCCAACACATTATTATTTCAAACCATCTTGCTTTTCATCTGTTACATGAATTATGGCATGCATTAGATTTGGATTAGTATAGTAATCCACATGCCCATGAGACACAGATCCCACCACCATCCCTCTATAAGTCATATCCACCCACGCATAAACATAAATTCACATATTATTTATCCATGTGCCCACATTAATTCCCTCTCATATTGTCATAAAATCATCCAATACATAACCACCCACCCACACCCTCTCTCCCCCTCCCTGCTCCAACCATCCTTCTCATCCCTCTTTCTATATCTTTTTCAACTCAAAATCCTTATGTTTTCGCTCTAATTTTTTTTAAAACTTTTAATCCTAGCTCTTACTTCATTTGGATTTAATCATACCCTCCTACCTATCGGTTTGTCCTAATTAGCTAGGCAATTCAAAAACATGCATACTTTGTATAATAGATTCGAACCCATCTGATAGGTTTCAATATGTTTGACTAGTTTTGGTTCAATCCAACAAATTTCTGGTTTAAACTATCTTGTTTTTCGTGCACTCATTGAATCGATTTATGTGTTGGTTGAATCTAGACTCATTTTTTGTCCAACTAATGAGCATTCATGTTAGGAAAAAATAATGTATTCTTTGTTTGACTGCTAGTATGCATGGTATGAATCAAATACAATTATAAACATAACTTTCATGAAAACTGTTTTGGTCGAACTTACAGAGTTGCCCTAGTTACTTTGACTATAGTTAGAATGGATCCCTTATGGTCCAATCTCCGGGCAGTACAAAACAATTTCAATCTTCTGCCAAGGGTCAACTAGTAGGATGAATCTAGCTGCTTGACTTACAGGGGAAAATATAAGGTCGAGTTTTGTTGTGAACACCAATCATTGCATCAAATGGTACAAAACCATTGAACACATGGTTGCAGATGAATCCAACAGCGTAAATCGACATGTCATTCATATTTCTTTGTCTAGGAAACACAAATACTTTCAATCATGGAGCCATATCATGTCTTGTCAGACAGGCATGCATATCAGACATACGTATCAGATGATATACATTTCCTTTTGGTATACTGCCGTGTTGTGTCATGTAAACTATGTGTCAGCATTTTTGTGTCTGAGCAACATAGCTTCCTGTTGGGTCCAACATAGCAACGTAGCTTATTAATTACTAGATTCAAGAGAGTTGGAGTCAAGGCCAAATAAGGGCCAACGGCAATCGGCTACAATTCTCCTAAACTGAAGAACTGTGAAACACATCTGCCGGTTGTAATCTTCTTGATTTTAAACACAGAATACAAATACATCTAATCATAACATATAAGCAGATAGTTCCTTGCTCAAATATCCTTCCACCCATCTTTCTAGATATATCTTACATAAAACCAATTTATCATAAATAAAAAGGATTATTAACTAGAGTTAGAAAGTTAACTACCAAAAAGCTATCTTTTCTGCAAATCTTCAAAGAGCCTCTGACGTGTAAGATTTCCAACACTGCCAGATAGCACATGAACCACACAAACCTAAAAAATTTTGATGTGGGCAAAAATTTTTGATGTGGGCTTAACGCTCAACAAGTGAATAAGGATGCAAGATAGTTTAATTTTGAAAACCACATTTTAATAAAATGTTAACTGTCAAAGTATAAGTTATATAAATATAACATGTCAAGGAACAATTCTTTGCAACAAGCATGAGAAGAAACTAGGTAGGCCAATGGCAGTGCTTGGCTATACTTTTTTTTTGTTTTTTTTGTTTTTTTGTTTTTTTTTTTTTTTTTTTGGGGGGGGGGGGGGGGGGGGGGATGCCCTTGACTTTTTGGTTTTTTTCCTATGGATGGTTTAATTATTGAGTGTTGTTATTTGCACTACACTTTTGTAAAAGCACACTACACTTTTAATTACAAGTTTGCCATTATTTTTCAAGCCTATTCTACACTTTTCTCACTACACTAATACTTTTTCTATCCTCCAATCCATCTTCATCCCGCCACCGATGCCACCACCGCTCCTCTTTCCGCCACTGCCTCTCCTCCAACCCTCATCATCGTCCTCCCCCCTAAAATTTGCTAAATAAATTGTCAAAAAAGAAGGTATCTGAATCATTTGCTCGAGTTCTCAAACCCGGGCAAACAAATGGGTGTTTGGGCTTTGGATGTTTGGGCTTATACGTCCAAGCACCCATTTGTTAGGTTCGATCATCTGTTTGCTCAAGTCTTAATACCATAGCAACAATTTTTTGAAAATTTATTGATGATGATCAGACCTATATAAGCCTAAGGCAGGCATCTATCTGCTCGGGTCTTAGTACCTTAGTAACAATTTTTTGAAAATTTATATGTGATGATTGGACTTATATGCATAAGCACAATAGTTGATGTTCAATATATATGACCGAGCGTCACAAATGACGCTCCGCCCTAATAGTCAGGATTTAAAAGATTTTAATTTGTTTTAATTGGTTTTTTGTTGGGTTTAATTGACCTTTAAATTTTTTTTGATTTAATTGAACTCATTGTGTTTAACTGAATTTTTTAAAGATTTTATGGGTTTAATTGAACCAAGGTTACATGTCTCAATTTCGGTTTCAGTCTTCTGGAAATTTTAAATTTCGGTCAGGTTTCACCTGTTTCGGTGGTTTCGGTGTTTCGTTTCATTTCATCCATATCGGTAGTTTCGGTAGGTTCGTTTCGGTTATCGGTTTCAGTTTTGAATATACTTAAATATGTATATACACACAATGACGTATTATATATATAGTTATATGTTATTTTAGACATAAATGTACCGATAATTTCTACTAGATATATAGTTGTATAAAAATTTTAGCTGGAACTTTTCTAGGACCCCAGCTAGCCCTTCATTATTTTATTAATAGAAAAAATAACAATACAAAAATGATAAAGTATAAGTCTGACCTCACAATACAAAAAATTAGACCGAATAAATCAAAAGATATAAAAATAAATCAAATAAATCAAAAGATGCAAAAAATCTTATTTTAAGTTAGAATCATTCGGGTGTGGTGCAAAGTAGTAACGTGGGTAGCAATATTGCATCTATTAACGTTCTAAAAATAATATCATCATGTTATCATATGCAGAGGACCGGCTCGGCTTAATGAAAGGCATGTGATGAGTGCGTTGACGGCTAAATTGCCCAATCACATTTGAACCGTACAAGTATCGACTATCATAATCTGCAAGACATCAGAGTGTCTGTATAGTACGAAATAATCGACATGACTGCCAGAGTTTCTACTGAAATATGATTCATGAATGACAATATTATCATAATCTTCATAATAATCAGAACATTGATACACATGATAATCAGACTACCTGCAGTAGGTATTGTTCACCCTTTTTAGCACTTTGATGATGTCTATCATGATCTCTATACCCATGTGAATGTGTTATATCATAAGCATGGACCCCACTTCTCCTAGTAGGGCGACCGTATTTCGAAGCACCACAACCTCCATCTGTATGACCTTGTTCATCGGGAGACGAATCATCATCGCTTAATTGCCAAGTGACTGTCTTTTTTCGCTTATACGTGAGATTCACTTGGTTATCACTTACTCGCAGTTGATTGCTTCTTGTCCATTCTGCCTCCGCAAGCGCTTCGTCCAAGAATTGTCTCTGTCATCAAACAGTCTGACTTCTGTCTCCTTAGTACATTCCTCTAACGGATCATCCTTATAAAAAAATTTGATCCAAGTCAATCAGTTGATCATCATTATTTCTCCTCTTTTAGCGTCTTTCTTTTGGCCTCATATTATAATGCACATTAACTAGCTTATAAGATTTTCTATTGTTAACATGTTCATGGTCTTTGTGTGAATAAGTGAGAATGTAGTTCAGTTTCATTCACAGCCGGAAGAAGAGACCGTTCAGTTTAAAACATGCACATCTAATCATGTATTTGGAGCGTGCTCTCTCAATGATTGACAACCATTGAGCTACAAAGTTCTCTTGATCAAAAAATATAAAGCGATTTATGGGAAACATACAAGGATCTAGGATTCTTATAGATATCTGAAGTGACATATATTATCACTATACTTGCCTTTGGGGTGCTGAATGCATTAACTCTCATCGTATATAACTCTACCTATAATTATAATCCATAATTTCATAATGTGAATGACTGAATCAAATCATATATCAAATAAAGATATCCAAAAACCATTTACCTCTTTTTCTATTTCAAGTTGCCTCGAGATATTTGGTTACAGCCTCTCAACCACATGTCTAAATCCAACCAGCACCTCGCTGTTATTTGTTGGAAACGAGGAGTCAAAAAATAACCTGCAATTGAAGTATAATATGTAAATAAATGATCGCTATCATGTTAAGTTTAACTAAAAAATAAAACATACAGCGCAAATATCTTGATGAAGTTGTGTATCTAATCTTGTATCGATCTTGTCCCATCATTTTCTATAGCACCTATCAATATTCTTTCTAATTTTTTCTTTCACCTGGTCCATGGTCACGACTAGATAACCTATCTCGACATTATCATCGTTGTCGATCATTCTTATAACTTTCACCAGCAGCTCAAATATGGTGATAATATTAAAAATGCCTTTTGCCAGAAGTCAACATCGTAAATCAGATTGTACACGTTGTTTGCAACGGTCCTATTTTTTGATTTGAGCTTAGGAAAGTTTTCGGACCATTCCATTAAGGTGATCATTCTCCTTAATCTCAGTGCATGTAGAGAGGGTCTAATGCAATAAAGTGTGTTACAAATCTTGTGATCGCAAGCTTGATTAACTCTTTTCAACATGTCTCTCTTCTTATCAAACTAGCACCCAACCTTTATTATATATAAATCCTGTTATCATATGACTTTGAACGATGATATTTTTGACATCTTCTTTTGCTACATCAGAAAATATCAAGTCAATACAATGCGTCGCACATGGAATCCAATACATATGTTGTCTTTTTTGCATTAGTAACTGCCCAGCTGATATGTAATTTGCTCTGTTGTCAGCATGTATGTAACTACTTGCAATCTACCGCATGAATGTAGAAATACTTGACCGAACAATCTACCGCCACGACTACCAGATTTGACTAGCCCAGAGTTTCCAGACGATCCTACTTTCATTCTTCTTCTAGCATGTCTTATTTCTTATTTCTTCTTCAGCATATTCTTGCCTACTTGCTCTGAATACTTTTCTAAGCACTCTCTCCTTCTCGTTCTCATCCTCATCCTCATCTGAGTCATCTGAGTTTGCCTCTATAGGTCATGCCCTTAACGCTTCATCAAATATATATGCCTTAATTTCTGCACGTACTTCTTTCGGTGCTTCGGAACATGTCATCACATCCCCGGTAATTCCTGCCAAATGTTCCTAAAGTGAGTCATGCATCCATGCATTTCTTTTCGATAATAGTTGCACATTATATGTCTAGTCGTTTCCAAGCATTTTACCATGAGGCCACCCAATATCTAACACTTTCTCCTTTGAAGTTCTCCGAGATATCTTAAATTCTTAATTAATGCGTATGACTGAAGGCAACATATAATGGGTTAATTGTTTTGTAAAGTTAAACTAGTTAAATAAATTTTGACATCTAACATTATTTAAATTAACTATCATTAGTTATTTAACATTAATTAAATCAAGAATTATTAAGTACCAAGAACCATGGATTTATGAATATATGTAACGACCACTTTTCGTTGTACTTTGTTCGTGCACATGCTTTTGGCCGTGCACGTGTTTATTTTAGACTTTATATGAATGTGAACACTTTTGTGTGATATGCCGTTGTGAACGTCTCTGAGGGTATTAAATAGTGGAACTAATTTGGAACAACGTTTCTCGAGTCGTTTTCCCACAATTTAATCTTATTTGATGAGACGTTGCGATTTTCACTTTTGACGGGAGACGTTTCTATTTTTAGTTTCATCGTCCGACGTTGAAATTGAGATCCGTCTTCTTAGTCAGCTCACATTCGTCATCACGATCACCCCGATATTTATTTTATAATTTTTGGAGTTTATTTGACCACTTTTATATTTTTAACAAGGGTTATAATATTTTTAATAATTAATTTTTAAATTATTTTCGGCCAAATAGAATTTATTTGAGTTTTAAACGTATTAAAGAATTTTTGAGCCAATTTCCAGCTCATTTGGACCGAATCAAATCCTTGTGTGAGTTGGAGAAGTTGAGATTCAAATTTTAAATATTTTCGAACTTCTAATCCTATTAGATTTAGCCCTAGACCAAGTCAACCCATCTACACTATATAAACAACCCCTAGGAAGACCTATTTTCGCAAGAAAATAACCCTAGCCGCTTCCAAAACTCAAATTTGACGTTGCGACGATTCGTCGTAACGTTGCGACGAACAGCTGCCGCACGACCGAGAAAACCAAGGCCGTTCCCCCGCTCCGACCGCTAGCTGCCCCCGCACCAAGCCCCGTCCGCACCCCGCTGCTGCCGCCCACTCCCGTTCCCCAGCTCCGACCGAGAGAGGCTCTCGGTCAGACCGAGAGCTCAAGCCGCACAGCCGCCCGCACCAACCCCCGCACCGTTCGCTCGCCTCCGCTCGTGTCTGACCGGGCCACATCTCCGCACCGACCGAAGCCCGCTCCGTTGCAACGTTGCGACGTTGCAACTCCCGTTCCCCCGTGTCTGACCGGCCCGCCCTTCCGCTTTGACCGAGAGAACCAAGCCCTGCACCGACCGCAGCGCCGCACAGCCCGTTCCCATGTGTCTGACCGAGCCAACCTCCCGCATTGGCTGTGTACGACCGAGAGCCACTCGTCGCAACCCCGCACCCGTCGAACCACTTTCCACCGTGGGCCCCCCCAAGTTCTCCAGAGGTATTGTGGGTCCCCCATAGGTCCCTAGGACTACTGTGGGCCCCACCTAGGTGCTTTCTCTTCGAGGATCCGCCGCGTACGACGTTGCGACACGTCGTAGCCCGTCGTCGCACGTGCTAGCTTTGGAATCTGGAATCGTTGCTCCGGTTGATTGCTCTGAAATTTCCAGCGGGGAATCTAATTGGAATCTGGACTTGGAGCGCGATATTATTATTCCAACCCCCGGCGTCGCTACCCGACGCCGGTGTAGCTTTCGCGTCGTGTTGAGGTAACGCTTTGCACCCCTAGGACCCCCAACCAAATGCATGCTAATCAAGACTAAAATCAGTATTTTTAAAGTATTTTAAATGTTTTAGAATTCACTAATCAAGATTAATAAAACGGATGTAGGCCGGTGGACTTGTGCACGTAGGGTTATTGTGATTTTGGACTTGTTGGACGGTGTTGCTCAGACGTGATACTTGCAGGCAAGTGAAACTTGCCAACTCTGGTGTAGGGCCATGTTTTAGGCCACTTCCTTGCTTTTAGCGTAAAAGAGACTAGTAAGTAAAATGATAGCTGGCTAGACGCCTACTTGATCTAGTTTGACAACAAAACTAGATCCGTCACCTAAATGATCTAGCTTGACAACGAAGCTAAATCCAACTTTTTAAACTTGTTGATCATGCATACTAAACTGTCATGTTTACTTTCCTTACCTGTACGCTTTACTACTTGCCATGTCATGTCATCCATGCATTGAATGTCGCATTCGTAGCACACGCTACATACTTGTACTTGCTTGTCCCGGGCTAGGTGCACCCCTATGCCACCATGAAAAACACTTCCTGGCTCGTGGTCCAGAAGTGAGCATTCCCGTTCGGGGGTAAGGCCCTGGCTCGATACATGTGGGGGGTAGGGTTGAGCGACCACTCAGCGTAGAAGTGTGCCCGTACAGCCTCTTCAGATGTAAGGCATGAACTCTGTGCACGACTTGAAAAGTGACTTGTGATTGTTAGTAGTTTACTACTCTTGCCATGCCATGCTAGTTGTTCTCTCGTACTCGCTTTACTTTACTTGTTGCACTCGTACTTTAACTGCCATGTCATTGCATCATGCTAGAACTGCTAGGTTGCTTTTACTTGTACTTTCAGTTTCCTTGCACAAGTCTTTTAGACTTGCTGACATGTGCCCCTTGCTCTTTTGGGTGTCACATGTTAGACCCTGAGCCAGAGACAGTTGTTGAGGACGAGGTGTTTGCTGACGTTGAGCCTGAGCCTACGTTCGTCGAGGAGTACGAGGACACCGGAGACCAGTCTTAGTGACTGTTGAGTTGTTTTACTTTAGGTTGCTGTTAGTTGTCGGTGCTTGCACCATTACTTTGTTTTCGTACTTTGTACTTTTGTTGGCCATGCTGGGGCCTCTTTTAGACTCTTTTATTTTTTAGCCTGGTGGCTTTTCTGCGATGTTGGAATTTATTATTATGGATATTCTGAGATTTATTCTTTGTCTCTTCTCCTTATTATTATCTTTGTTTCGTTTCGCGTTGCAAGGACCTGCAGTTTAAATTTGATTGACGCTTATCGGACTTGCAGCTTTGTAGCTTCAAGTCTGAGCGGATCTCCTCACGCTTCGCCTCCACGTTTTTGGGAAGCGGGGCGTGACAGGTTTTGTTGGTGGCACATGCAGGTCCTTCTTGCAATTGTGAATTAACGGAACAACGGTAATAACGGAATGTCCATTAAATAAATTGCAACATCCAAGTCATTAAGCTATTTGAGTCTAATTTGTTTGTTTGTTTTCTATGTCATTAGATGGCTGGACGACGACAGACCCGATCTGGTAGTGGGCCCAATCGTGCTGAGGAGCCGGATAGAGAGCCCACCAATGCTAAGATCATGAGGATGATGCATCAGATGATGCAGGTGCAGCAGGGCATGCTCCAGAATACCCAGAGTGCCCCTCGCTTCGAGCCAGGAGCGAAGCAGTTTCGGGAGCTGGGACCGACTTACTTTGATGGATCTGAAGGACCGTTGGCTGCTGAGGAGTGGATCAGGAATACCGAGGATAATCTGAAGATGTCGAAGGTCAACCCAGCTGGATGGGTTGACCTGGTGAAGAAGCAGCTTAAGGATAATGCCCGTAACTGGTGGGATGCAGAGGAGGAGCTGTTGACGACACCGATACCTTGGGCTACTTTCAAGACTCGGTTCGATGAGGAGTACTTTCCAAAGGCTGCCAGGAGGGAGATGTTGCAGCGCTTCATTAAGCTGAAGCAGGAGAATCTGACGGTGGACCAGTACCACCGGGAGTTCACTAGATTGAGTCGCTTCGCGTCGAAGATGGTGGAGGATGCTGAGGAGAAGGCTCAGAGGTTTCTGCAGGGCCTTTCCTTAGACTTGTAGAGCCTGCTGTCTACGACGGATATGGAGTCATATCAGAAGTTGCTGGTAGCTGCACGGAGACAGGAGAGGATTGCGAAGCTGAAGAGAGGACAGATTTCTGGAGCTGGGAAGAGGCCTATGGAGCAGGCCAGAGGAGTGGCTAGGCCTGGGTTCAAGCCTACCCAGCCAGTGCAGTTCAAGAGGCCTGGTGGGCCTACTGTGAAGACTTGCCATTTCTGCGGCAAGACTGGCCACATCAAGGAGCAGTGCAGGAAATTTCTGGGGCAGTGCCTGGTCTGTGGAGACGCTACTCATGTAGCGAGGGATTGTCAGCATGCGAACCAGCTGAGGAGAGGACCTGATGGAGCACAGCTACAAAGGGGACCAGTTGCAGTCCAGCCATTGCAGCAGAGAGCACCTGTACCTGCTGGACGTGGAGCGCCTCTTCCTCCACAGAAGCAGGCGTTTCAGCAGGCTGTTCAGCCGAGGAGGCAGGCTTACTTGATGACTGCAGTGGAGACCGATGCTGTGGATGAGGTTATCGCAGGTAACCCTCTGCCTAGTTGTCCTTCCTTAGTTAGTTTTGATTGTTAGCTTATGTTTGAATTGATTGCATATGATTGTTTGTAGAATAGGGTTTGATTGTTAGTCTGTTGTTAGGTGTGATTTTGGTTTGCACGTTTCCTGCACGAGTCCTCTTTGACTCTGGTGCATCGATGTGCATTATTTCCCGGAGCTTCGTGGAGAAGCATTCCTTGACGACTTCCCCTCTTCCCAAGAGTTGGAACATCGTTACAGAAAATGGCGTAATCTCGGTGCATCGTGGGTGCAAATCTTGCCCTTTGGTGGTTTGTGGACATGAGCTTTACGCTGATTTTATTGTCCACAACATCATCAATTACGATGCAGTGCTTGGAATGGATTGGCTAGCGAGTTTCTATGCTACGATCGATTGTCGGAGGAAGAAGGTGGTGTTCGAGATCCCAGGACATCCGGTGTTTGAGTTCAGTCAAGGTAGCAGTTCGCTTGGCCCTGTCAGGTTTCGGGCCAAGCCGGTGGAGATTGTTGCTATGTAGATGGAGCAGAGTAAACCAGCTGTGGTTCGTGAGTTCGACGACGTCTTCCCCGAGGAGATGTCTGGACTGCCACCCGATCGAGCTCTCGAGTTTTCGATCGACCTTGTTCCGGGAGCGCAGCCTATTTCGAAGGCGCCATATCGTATGGCACCAGCAGAGTTGGAAGAGTTGCGTAGACAGCTGGATGATCTTTTGCAGAAGGGTTACATCAATCCCAGTGTGTCTCCGTGGGGAGCACCGGTGTTGCTGGTAAAGAAGAAGGATGGTTCGCGTCGCATGTGTGTGGATTACCGGGAGCTGAATGTTGTGACAATCAAGAATAAATATCCCTTGCCTCGTATAGATGACATCTTTGATCAGCTCGGAGGCTCGAGGGTGTTCTCTAAATTGGATTTGAGGAGTGGTTACCATCAGCTTAAGGTGAAGAAGGACGACATCCCGAAGACAGCGTTCAGGACGAAGTATGGTCACTACGAGTTCGTGGTCATGCCATTTGGTGTGACCAATGCGCCCGCAGTCTTTATGAACCTGATGAATCTGATCTTCTACGACTTTCTAGACAAGTTCGTCGTCATCTTCATCGACGATATTCTGATCTATTCAAAGTCGGAGGAAGAGCATGCATCGCACTTGAGGACAGTGTTGGAGATCTTGAGGAAGCATCGTCTGTATGCTAAGTATTCCAAGTGCGAATTCTGGCTGGATAGAGTTGCTTTTCTCAGGCATGTGGTGTCTGGTGATGGAATTTCTGTGGACCCCGAGAAGATTGTGGCTATCAGAGAGTGGCCGGTTCCGCAGTCAGCATCTGAGATTCGGAGTTTCCTTGGGCTTGCAGGCTATTATCGACGCTTCATTAAGGACTTTTCCCGGATTGCTGAGTCGATGACCAGACTGACGCGGAAGGATGTACCATATGTTTGGTCTGATGATTGCAAGAAGGCTTTTGGTGTTCTGAAGGAGAGATTGACGACTGCCCATGTATTTACTGTGCCTGATCGGAGTGGAGGATTCGAGATCTTTTGCGATGCTTCTGGCAAAGGTCTTGGATGCGTGTTGCATCAGCATGGGCATATGGTTGCGTATGCTTCTCGTCAGCTGAAGGCTCATGAGAAGAATTACCCGACACACGATTTGGAGTTGGCCGCTATCGTGTTTGCGCTCAAGATTTGGAGGCACTTCCTGCTGAGTGAGAAGGTGAAGATCTTCACTGATCACAAAAGCTTGAAGTATATCTTTACGCAGAAGGAGCTCAACATGCGACAGCGTCGATGGTTGGAGCTCATGGCTGATTATGAGATTGATTTGCAGTATCACCCTGGCAAGGTGAATGTGGTTCCGGATGCGCTGAGCAGACTTCCAGCGGTGATGATGCTGACCTCGCAGTGGAGATTGCAGCAGGATTTTTGCGAGTCTGGTATCGAGATTATTCTTCCTGGAGAGACTTCTTCGTTGATGAGCATGCAGATACAGTCGACGATCGTGGATAGGATCAAGGCTGGACAGGCTGGTGATGCTAAGCTGGTGAAGATTCGGGAGCAGGTGGAAGCCGGTCTGCGGACTGACTTCTTGATTCACGAGGATGGTTCGCTGAGATTTGGAGCCAGGTTGTGTGTGCCAGCTGGAGATATCAGAGAGGAATTATTGGTGGAGGCACACAGTTCGCCGTATTCTGTGCATCCTGGTGGGACCAAGATGTACAAGGATCTTCGCCTGAACTTTTGGTGGCATGGTATGAAGAGGAGTGTGGCTCGGAGTGTAGCCAAGTGTTTGGTTTGCCAACAAGTAAAGGCGGAGCATCAGCGTACGGCAGGGTTGCTACAACCGCTTCCGATTCCGGAGTGGAAGTGGCAGCACATCACTATGGATTTCGTGACTAGACTACCTCGGAGTCCGAAGCAGAGTGATGCGATTTGGGTGATCGTAGACCGATTGACCAAACCCGCGCACTTTATACCCTTCCGAGTAGGACAGTCTACTGAGACGCTAGCGAGGAGATATATGGAGGTAAATTCTTTTACTCTCCATTTTATTCCATTTTCCTAGTTTAGATAGTGATGTAACGTGAATCGTGCAGGAGATCGTACGACTTCACGGAGTCCCTGTGAGTATCGTGTCGGACAGAGACACGAGATTCACATCTCAGTTTTGGCAGAGTCTGCAGAAGAGCTTGGGTACGAGTCTGAGTTTCAGTACGGCGTACCACCCGCAGACGGATGGCCAGTCCGAGAGGACGATTCAGATTTTGGAGGACATGATGAGAGCGTGCATGTTGGACTTTAAGGGATCTTGGGAGGATCATCTCCATCACATTGAGTTTGCCTACAATAACAGCTACCAGGCGAGTATTGGAATGGCGCCTTTTACCGCGCTATATGGAAAGAAATGTCGATCACCACTGAGCTGGGATGAAATTGGAGATCGGGAGCTGTTAGGACCGGAGATGATCGTGGAGGCCGTGGATGTCGTGAGGAACATCCGGGAGAAGCTGAGGATTACGCAGGACCGTTTCAAGCATTGGGTCGATGCTAAACGGAGGCCTTTGGAGTTTCAGCCTGGCGACCATGTCTTTTTGAAGATTTCTCCGAACCGCGGAGTTATTCGATTCGGGAAGAGAGGCAAGCTGAGTCCGAGGTTCATTGGACCGTTCGATGTTCTGGGGAGAGTTGGAGCTGTGGCTTATCGCTTGGCGTTGCCGCCGTCGCTGGTGGGTGTTCACGACGTATTTCACGTATCTCAGTTACGTCGATACGTTAGTGATCCATCCCATGCTGTGGATTTCTCGGAGATTACAGTTCGTCCGGATCTGTCTTATGATCAGCAGCCAGTTGAGATTCTGGATCGTCGACAGAAGCAGCTGAGGAATAAGACCGTCGACTTGGTTCGAGTGCAGTGGCGTCACGGTTCCCCTGGTGAGTCTACCTGGGAACGTGAGGATGAGGTGAGAGAGCGCTTCCCGCACCTTTTCCCGAGCAGTGCTTGATGTTGATTCCGAGGACGGAATCATTTCTAAGGTGGGGAGGATGTAACGACCACTTTTCGTTGTACTTTGTTCGTGCACGTGCTTTTGGCCGTGCACGTGTTTATTTTAGACTTTATATGAATGTGAACACTTTTATGTGATATGCCGTTGTGAACGTCTCTGAGGATATTAAATAGTGGCACTAATTTGGAACGACGTTTCTCGAGTCGTTTTCCCATAATTTAATCTTATTTGATAAGACGTTGCGATTTTCACTTTTGACGGGAGACGTTTCTATTTTTAGTTTCGTCGTCCGATGTTGAAATTGAGATCCGTCTTCTTAGTCAGCTCACATTCGTCATCACGATCACCCCGATATTTATTTTATAATTTTTGGAGTTTATTTGACCACTTTTATATTTTTAACAAGGGTTATAATATTTTTAATAATTAATTTTTAAATTATTTTCGGCCAAATAAAATTTATTTGAGTTTTGAACGTATTAAAGAATTTTTGAGCCAATTTCCAGCTCATTTGGACCGCATCAAATCATTGTGTGAGTTGGAGAAGTTGAGATTCAAATTTTAAATATTTTCGAACTTCTAATCCTATTAGATTTAGCCCTAGACCAAGTCAACCCATCTACACTATATAAACAACCCCTAGGAAGACCTATTTTCGCAAGAAAATAACCCTAGCCGCTTCCAAAACTCAAATTTGACGTTGCGACGATTCGTCGCAACGTTGCGACGAACAGCTGCCGCACGACCGAGAAAACCAAGGCCGTTCCCCCGCTCCGACCGCTAGCCGCCCCCGCACCAAGCCCCGTCCGCACCCCGCTGCTGCCGCCCACTCCAGTTCCCCCGCTCCGACCGAGAGAGGCTCTCGGTCAGACCGAGAGCTCAAGCCGCACAGCCGCCCGCACCAACCCCCGCACCGTTCGCTCGCCTCCGCTCGTGTCTGACCGGGCCACATCTCCGCACCGATCGAAGCCCGCTCCGTTGCAACGTTGCGACGTTGCAACTCCCGTTCCCCCGTGTCTGACCGGCCCGCCCTTCCGCTTTGACCGAGAGAACCAAGCCCTGCACCGACCACAGCGCCGCACAGCCCGTTCCCATGTGTCTGACCGAGCCAACCTCCCGCATTGGCTGTGTACGACCGAGGGCCACTCGTCGCAACCCCGCAACCGTCGCACCACTTGCCACAGTGGGCCCCCCAAGTTCTCCAGAGGTATTGTGTGTCCCCCATATGTCCCTAGGACTACTGTGGGCCCCACCTAGGTGCTTTCTCTTCGAGGATCCGCCGCGTACGACGTTGCGACACGTCGTAGCCCGTCGTCGCACGTGCTAGCTTTGGAATCTGGAATCGTTGCTCCGGTTGATTGCTCTGAAATTTCCAGCGGGGAATCTAATTGGAATCTGGACTTGGAGCGCGATATTATTATTCCAACCCCCGGCGTCGCTACCCGACGCCGGTGTAGCTTTCGCGTCGTGTTGAGGTAACGCTTTGCACCCCTAGGACCCCCAACCCAATGCATGCTAATCAAGACTAAAATCAGTATTTTTAAAGTATTTTAAATGTTTTAGAATTCACTAATCAAGATTAATAAAACGGATGTAGGCCGGTGGACTTGTGCACGTAGGGTTATTGTGATTTTGGACTTGTTGGACGGTGTTGCTCAGACGTGATACTTGCAGGCAAGTGAAACTTGCCAACTCTGGTGTAGGGCCATGTTTTAGGCCACTTCCTTTCTTTTAGCGTAAAAGAGACTAGTAAGTAAAATGATAGCTGGCTAGACGCCTACTTGATCTAGTTTGACAACAAAACTAAATCCGTCACCTAAATGATCTAGCTTAACAACGAAGCTAAATCCAACTCTTTAAACTTGTTGATCATGCATACTAAACTGTCATGTTTACTTTCCTTACCTGTACGCTTTACTACTTGCCATGTCATGTCATCCATGCATTGAATGTCGCATTCGTAGCACACGCTACATACTTGTACTTGCTTGTCCCGGGCTAGGTGCACCCCTATGCCACCATGAAAAACACTTCCTGGCGCGTGGTCCAGAAGCGAGCATTCCCGTTCGGGGGTAAGGCCCTGGCTCGATACATGTGGGGGGTAGGGTTGAGCGACCACTCAGCGTAGAAGTGTGCCCGTACAGACTCTTCAGCTGTAAGGCGTGAACTCTGTGCACGACTTGAAAAGTGACTTGTGATTGTTAGTAGTTTACTACTCTTGCCATGCCATGCTAGTTGTTCTCTTGTACTCGCTTTACTTTACTTGTTGCACTCGTACTTTAACTGCCATGTCATTGCATCATGCTAGAACTGCTAGGTTGCTTTTACTTGTACTTTCAGTTTCCTTGCACAAGTCTTTTAGACTTGCTGACATGTGCCCCTTGCTCTTTTGGGTGTCACATGTTAGACCCTGAGCCAGAGACAGTTGTTGAGGACGAGGTGTTTGCTGACGCTGAGCCTGAGCCTACGTTCGTCGAGGAGTACGAGGACACCGGAGACTAGTCTTAGTGACTGTTGAGTTGTTTTACTTTAGGTTGCTGTTAGTTGTCGGTGCTTGCACCATTACTTTGTTTTCGTACTTTGTACTTTTGTTGGCCATGCTGGGGCCTCTTTTAGACTCTTTTATTTTTTAGCCTGGTGGCTTTTCTGCGATGTTGGAATTTATTATTATGGATATTCTGAGATTTATTCTTTGTCTCTTCTCCTTATTATTATCTTTGTTTCGTTTCGCGTTGCAAGGACCTGCAGTTTAAATTTGATTGACGCTTATCGGACTTGCAGCTTTGTTGCTTCAAGTCTGAGCGGATCTCCTCACGCTTCGCCTCCACGTTTTTGGGAAGCGGAGCGTGACAATATAAATCTAAATTATGTTAAATAACAAATCTAAATTATAATTATGAATATAAATCTAAATTATTTTAAATTATCAACAAATTATGAATATAAAACTAAATTTTGAAAATTAAAAATATAATGGGAAACTTATAAATATTGACTGATGCACTGCTAAGCAACGGGCGCACACGCGAGGCGCGTGCCTCGAGTGCGCGTGCCTCTCATAGGCGGGTGCTTGATACTCATCAGTAGCTCTCGCAACCCACGTCATGAATATTGCCAAGTATGTTATTTACAAGTTTGTCATTTCCTTTGTTAAACTGTTAACAAAAGGAATGGCAAACTTGTAAATAAATGTAATATTGTGAGTAGAATTTTATAGTGAACCGTTAACAAAAGGAATGGCAAACTTATAAATAAATGTTATTTTTATACTCACATGTGAGTTTTAATTTTTTTTCCCCTCATTAATCATCTCTTCCTCTGTTTCTTGCCAAAACCGAGTTAACATGACAGTTTCTGTCTCTGTCACCTTTGAGACCAAAACAATACGGCCGATACCACAGGTTATTGGCCGAAACCTACATCCTTGAATGGAACTCATTGCATTTAGATGATTTTTTAAAGATTATTTATGGGTTTAATTGAACTCTTAAGTTTAATTGATTTTTTTGGATATTTTTGTGTTTAAGTGCGAGGGCATGTGGTGGTGGTGGTGGTCGCTACAGTGAAGGAGAGAACAAGCTGCATAAGCGGCGGGATAAGAAGGAAGAGGTATTGGAGGAGATGATAAAACATGAATTTGGATTAAAAAAGGCTATGACTATATACACCCCTATGTGTAGGGGTGTATGGTATGATTAATGGCCAAAAAAAGATAAAAAACAAAGAGGGAGGCTATGAAATAACAAGTGATTGTGATATAATTCCCTTAATCAGCAAAGAATCATAACATACACCCCTATGTTAGGGGTGTATATAGTCTTCCTCTTAAAAAATGGTATGAGCTTAGCACTTTCAAAATGACAAAATAAGATGTAGTGAACGTATAGTTGTGGTGTGCTAATCATTTTTCATAATGCAAATAACATCACTCTTAAAAAATTTCTAGTAATGCCCTTCAATTCCGTAAATGCCCTTCGTCAGTTGTGATGCAGTATTGCAATAAATGCCATGTGCTGGCAAGGAAACAAGTGAATAAGGAGCCTATTTTGAACTACAAAGTCAAAAGTAAAGATATGTGTAATAAAAATTGTCCCTTCATCTGCCGCTACATTTATTATTTAGCCCACACAAAGCAAGGAGTTTCTTGCACAAAAAAGGCCCAAGAAGTGGAATAACCAAACCAAACAAAGACCGGAAAATTACTGAAACTCTTCAAAATTAGTCGATACCAACTATGTTTCATCTGAAACTCAGTGAATGTGAAGCTGCATGCCAATTTCAGACTAAAACACAATGTAACCAGAACAGAATGGGAAAAACATTATTCATTGAATGAACTTTTTCCGACTCGAATCTTTATGGTAAGATGTCATATTCTGTCACATCTCTTGCTAGACTCAACCCTCAGCTATGACCATTGACCTCTTTACTCCTAAACATTCGAACTTATAAAACATTAACAAACGTATTATGGACGGTCCATTGCTCTATGAATCTTATAACTTGAATCTTCACAGACAGCATATTCATCTTAAAATTATCATGTTTGCAGACCTCAATTGTAAGCATATAGACCTTTTACTACTTAAGTTACAAACTTATTAGCACATAGTCCGCCGTTCCGTAATACCAAATTGCAAAAACATTCCATTGCTCCCCACCATGCATCCACAAACACTTCAAAATCAGAATAACAATTTGTGAAGACAACAATTTTACTTATAGCACAGTTTCTCCAAAATAAAGAAAAAGAAAACAAAAGAAAGCCTACAGAATTTCCCACACCTGCCCATCGTCTATTTTGTACGGTTGATGTCAGGCATGGTCAAGAATCACCATAATATACCAAGCCAATTGCAAGAGGAGTTAAAAGCGAAAATTTTACCACTGTAACCAAGCCATACATCTTTTAGGCCCCGTTTGGGATCAGATGTAACAAAAACCTCTGGTAAGATTGGATTTTCACAACCTCCATTTTTTTGGCCCAAAATTTTCAATTTCAGATATAAGTTACCTCTAAAATTTGGAGGTATTGTGGCTATCATCTGCTCTCAAACGTGGCTGTTACGCCTATTTGACCGAGACCCCAAAAGACACGAGCCCAGGAGCCCGACTACTGGTCGAAGGCCCACCTGCAACCTCAAGCCCATTGAGCAAAGGCCCTATAAGGGACCTTCTCGAACGTCGATCCGACCCGGCCCCAATAACCCGCTGGTCACTCGCCCACTCCTGCGAAAACCACTCCCCCGGACGCGCGACCACTAATGGCGATAATGGGAAGGTGCTGGCATGGCGGAAAGGGCGGCGGCGAGGGGGGACTGATGGGGCACGATCGATGGCGGGCGTGGGACGTGGGCCAGGGGCAACCGCGCTGGGAGCTCTACAAAAGGGCCAGGAAGACGACGAAGAAAAGGACCGCATCTCAGGTAGAAAAACCTAAGGTACTCCATCAACGACCTCGTTCCCCCAATTCATTTCCTTCCTCCCCCGCTCGCGCCGAGAGACGCCGTTACGATCTCCTCACGAGTCGAACCGTCTCCGTCGGGCCTCCTTTCTCAGATCACTATCTGACTTAGGCATCGGAGGGGATTTGGCCGGAACCAAGGTCCGGCCCCCTGACGAGCGTTCTCGTCTACGCAGGTGGACAGCAGATCAACGGGCCGAGGCTACCCCTCGCCCCTCTCCGACCCCTCGTCCGACTGGATAGTAAGGCTTCCCCTCACCGTCAACCTGCCGAGGCCGAGCACGCCCCACCGAGGCTGAGCGTCTTAGTCGGGTCCGAGATTCCCCTCGCCTCCCGTCGGCCGTGCATCTACCCGGGCGCCTGAGGCTACCCCTCGTCCCCCTTTCAGCCGAGGCCGAGCACGTCTATCCGAGGCCGAGCATCTCAACAAGGGCCGAGGCTTCCCCTCGCCCCTTCTGCACCAATTCGAAGCCCCCCAAGGGACCCAAAGCGGGCCCCTTGACCACGTTGACCGGGTTCTCCACGGTCAACGCTTTGTAGTGAGAAAACACTCTGAAACATCTGGCGCCGTCTGTGGGAACGAAAGACCGTCCCACGAAGAAGCAAACCACACCAACAATGGCACGAGCCAGCAATGGAAGGAAGCGCATGCCCCCCATCCCGGAGGAGGGGAATGGCACAACAAACGGCAATCCCGAGGACACGCCCGTCAGCGGCCACCCCATCCTCTCCACCGAAGAAACCGGCGGCTCAGAACTGGCCACGCAGGGACAGCTCCGCGCCCTGGCTCAGGAGACCAACGCGAGCCTCCAGACGTTGGTCGCGACGGTGCAGCAGCTCGTCGGCCCTGCGCCACCCAACGGAGGCACGTTGGACGACAGCCATCGATGGGCGGGGGGTCCCCCACACTTGCGGTCCGCCGTGGTCGACGACCACGGGACCCGGAAACCGAACACGGAGCGTCGGTTCACGCTGTCCGCCTCTCGTCAGGCGAGGTCACGCGCCTCCTCACCCTATCGTGAAAGGAGCCGAAGAGAGACCGAAGGGACGGACGGCGAATCGAGGACGGCATCGTCTCGTCGATCGCGGTCGTCCCGCCGCAGGAGAAGCGAACGACACCACTCGAGAGACCGATCGCGGCGGAGCAGGAGCTCCCGCAGGAGGAGTCGGGAACGTCGGGACAGCCCGGCCCCCCAGCGTGGCGAAGGCTGCGGAGCCAGCCCCGCTGGCACCGGTGTTACCTCCACCCCCGGTCGATCCAGAGGCAGGCGAGTACCGCATCCCCGGAGGCATCCCCGGAGGCATCCACGGAGACCGGTGCCCCTTGTCACGAAGAATAACCGACGCACGGGTCCCCTCCCGATTCCGGATCCCGGTGCTGGGAAAGTACGATGGAATAGGAGACCCGGCACACCACGTGATGGACTACGAGGGGGACATGGCCTTCCAGGGAGCTGACGATGACCTGCTTTGCCGGGGCTTCTATTCTACTCTCAGGGGAGCGGCGAGGATCTGGTACCACAGCCTGCCCGGCCGCTCCATCGACAGTTTCGAACAACTCGCCCAGTTGTTCTGCAAACAGTTCATGGCGGGGAGGCTGATCAAACCTGGTGCTGAACATCTGTTCAACATAGTGCAAGGCCCGGCTGAGCCACTCCGACAGTTCATGCGCCGCTTCAATGCGGAAAGGCTGAACGTGAACAACCCACCCGACCTGGTGGTCCAGACGGCCCTTAAGAAAGGACTTCGCCACAGGGGCCTCAAGAAGTCCCTACACAACGACCCCCCGAAGGACCTCCCCGGGATCATGGCAAGGGCCGAACGCTTCATGCTGACCGAGGAGGCCTTGGCCGAGGATGCAGGAAAAGCCGCTCGAGGGACCAAGCGCGGCGACGGCGGACGAGTTAGCCCCGAAGGGTACCGGACCGAGAAGAGGCAGAGGAACAGGCAGCGGGGAGAAAGCGCGAGGGACATCATCCCGGACGCCATTCTCGCCCAAGTACAGAAGGAAGAGCGAGCTGATCGCCCCCCACCGAAGGCTAAAAGAGGCGGGAAGAACAGGGAGAAGTACTGCAAGTACCACAAAGACGATGGTCATGACACAGAAGATTGCTGGCATTTGAAAAAGGACATTGAGAAGCTGATGAGCCGAGGGCACGCCAGGAATCAGGCCGACGAGCCGGCCCACGGAGAAGGGACCTCCACACAGCCAGACAAGGGGAAGAAGATCAACACCATCCAAGGTCCCCTCCGCATCATAGAGTGAGCGGGCGACGTCTCTCCCCCCGGAAGCGGCCTAGTATGAGGGAGTTATCTAAGTTTACATCCCTCTGTCTAGCTTCATTTCTTCCATTTCCTCCAAATGTACCGGTCCGGCAGGACTCTTGAGAGTACAAATGCATCCCTTTTTGTTATCTTCATTTAAAACCCCGATGGAGTTGACATGACACCAATAGCATGAAAGGTTGGGGACCGCCGCCTCACTGGAGGAGGAAGAGGAGCTTTGCCCTCGCCGACCGACTCCAGCGCTCATAAGTCTGGGGGCAATTCCCCCAGCAGACACGGACGCCGACCGGTCCTAAGCCGAGGAGCTTTGCCCTCGCTGACCGACTCCTGCGCCCCTAAGTCTGGGGAGAATCCCCCCAAGACCGGTCTTAAGCCGAGGAGCTTAGCCCTCGCCGACCGACACCAGCGCCCATAAGTCTGGGGGCAATTCCCCCAGCAGACACGGACGCCGACCGGTCCTAGGCCGAGGAGCTCTGCCCTCGCTGACCGACTCCTGCGCCCCTAAGTCTGGGGAGAATCCCCCCAAGACCGGTCCTAAGCCGAGGAGCTTAGCCCTCGCCGACCGACACCAGCGCTCGTAAGTCTGGGGGCAATTCCCCCAGCAGACACGGACGCCGACCGGTCCTAGGCCGAGGAGCTTTGCCCTCGCTGACCGACTCCTGCGCCCCTAAGTCTGGGGAGGATCCCCCCAGCCAACGTCAGCTTCGTCCATTCCTAAGCCAAGAACAAGGTGTAACGACTGGTTTTTGTATGATTGGATTATCAGTGTGTTTTGCTTGCAATGGTGGGTTCTCTCCTTGTGTGGTTTCCATTTCCATAGTTCTCGCTTTCATTTATCTCGTTGAGGATTCCTAGCTTTCGTTTTCGTTCCTTTTGATGTGATCTTCTAGGTCCTTCCTTAGAATCATTGAACTCGGAGTAAGTCACTCGTGACGAGCTTCATATCGATCATATCTTAGAGTATAAATCGATCCTAGAAGCCATAGAACTCTTCCCGAAGCTTCGCGCTTCGAATCGGCACTTTTCGTGCACGTTAGTTGGTTCAAGAAGACCAACCGATCGACTAGATTCCAATTTAGTCGGTCAGGAAATCAACTGGAACCGGCTAATTCTTTGAATCAATTATTCAGGAGTTACTGTTTGCTCTTAGTCGGTCTAAGAACGTTCATCGACCGACTAGATTCAAAACTAGTCGGTCAGTATTTGTTCATGGACCGACTAACTCTAAATCCTATTTTCGTTCAGGAGTTACTGTTTGCACTTAGTCGGTCTACGTTGGTCGACCGACCGACTAGTTGCCGAACTAGTCGGTCAGTGGTTGCTCTTTGACCGACTAACCAGTGTTAAAACCCTAATTTCTGGGCAGCCGCCAGCTCAACCTATTTATACCCAACCCAATCATTCTCTTCTTCTCCAACTCGACCCAAAACCCTAAAATCTTCCCCTCTAAGCCCCCCATCTCCCTCCAAGCTCCAATCCTTCATTCCAAGCCCTAAATCCATCATCCAATCCATCCATCCACTCCATCTACCTCTCATCTTCCTCAAAATCTCACCAAAACCCATCAAAATCCCCAAATCCCCCAAAACCCTAGTTTCCCCAAACTTCTCCATTTGCTTCCAGATCTGATCCTAAGGTTCCCCGGAGTGTTTCTTCCGTCTCCTCTTGGTAAGAAATCGATTCCCCGTTGTTTTCTTAACCTATTTCTATTTTTTATGAAACCCTAATATAATTTCTTGTTGTATGTTGATTGGTCCCCCAAAAAAAACAGCGATTTCCCCGTAGATTAGCATCCGTGTGACGAAGTGGTCGTCATCCCCGGTGCTAGGCAAGTGAAACTTGCCACTTAGGATTTAGGCCATGTTTTAGGCCATTACTCTGCTTTAGCGTAAAAGAGACTAGACGGTGAAATGATAGCCGCCTAGACGCCTACTCGATCTAGTTTGACAACGAAACTAGATCCGTCACCTCAAATGATCTAGCTTGACAACGAAGCTAGAATCCAACCCATTTAACTTGTTGTTCACGCATACTTAACTGCCATGTTTAATTCAAATTAACGGTACGCGAATATGTTCATATCATTGCATTTTGCCTGTCACGTTTAAATTCAATTAACGGTACGCAATCATTTGTTCACGTCATTGCATAGTGATAAATCATTGTGATTGTGTAGCACACGCTACAATATTATAATCCTGGCTCGTGTTCCAGAAGCGAGCCCTGTAGTTGGAAACCCCAACGCTCGGATACCGGCTAGGCACCCACTTTTCGTGGGCACAACCCTATGCCAAATACACTTCCTGGCTCGTGATCCAGAAGCGAGCGTTGGAAATCCCAATGCTCGATACACGTAGGGGTGGGGTAAGAGATATGCGTCACCAGAGCACGAGATGGCCTGATCCGCCACTCCAGCCTGCAGGCGAAATCTCTAGAGTGTAAGTGAGTAAGAGATATGCGTCACCAGAGCACGAGATGGCCTGATCCGCCACTCCAGCCTGCAGGCGAAATCTCTAGAGTGTAAGTGAGTAAGAGATATGCGTCACCAGAGCACGAGATGGCCTGATCCGCCACTCCAGCCTGCAGGCGAAATCTCTAGTGTTTAAGTGATTAACAGTGATAAGTGATAAATGATAAGTGATTAGTGATTTGGTAGCTTTTGCTACATTGTGCATGCTTGTCTCCTTTAAACTGTTGCATCATACTTAACTGCCATGTCATTGCTTAATACTATAACTGCTAGGTTGCTAGTTGCCTTTCTTTTAGTTTCCTTGCACAAGTCTTTCCAGACTTGCTGACATGTGCCCCTTTCTCTTTGGGTGTCGCATGTTAGTTGCCGAGTCAGAGCTTGTTGCAGAGGGCGTTGTGTTTGCTCAGGAGGAGTCTTGTGGACACCGGTGACTTGTTGAGTTTCCCTTTATGTTTTAAGATTCATGTTAGTTGTCGGTGCGTGGCACCCTTGTATGTATGTTATTCTTTGTTGGCCATGTTGGGCCTTAGACTCTTTTTCCTTTAGCCTGGTGGCTTTTCTGTGATATTGTAATTTATTTATGGATATTCAGGGATTCAATAAATTGCTTATTGTCTCATTTTCTTATTGTTATCTTTGTTTCGTATCGCATTTGCAAGGACTTGCCATAATAAGTGTCTTTATACGCTTATCAGACTTGGAGCTTCACGGCTTCAAGTTTGTGCGGACCTTCTCACGTCTCGACTCCACATTTTTGGGAAGCGGGGCGTGACAGGTTTTAGTGGTGGCCCATGCAGGTCCATTTGCAAATGCGAACTATCGGAACAACAATAATAATTATAGAATGTCCATTAAATAAATTAGAACATCCACGTTATAAGCCCGGAGTCTAGGTTTTTAGCGTTCCTATGTCTTAGGTGGCTAGTAGGCGTGTTAGAGCACCTGTCCCAGCTTGATAGGAAATCCATTAGATCAGAACCATAGTGAGACTTAGTTAGAAGTTTGTGCTTGCTAGTTAGGGATCCTTGATTGTTAGTTAGACTCCATGTTAGTGATTGATTTGATAGCCTTAAGAGTTACCTTAGTGGTTCCTGTCTAGCTTTGACTAGGATAGACTTCTAGAATTCTTTGGCTGTTCGCTTGGGTTCATCGATTTCGGACCAAGCTGAACTCATTTCATCGCTGTCTAGCCCTTAGGGAGTCTTAGCGCTTAGTTCCATAATCTTTAACTGGTTGACCGTAGGATATTTCCGTGGATTTTCCTAAGTCTTAAACCTAAGCGTATTTATGTTTTGATCATCCGACCAATTCCTTGCCTCGATTCACGTGATCACCACATTTCGATAATCGTTGACTTTCAATGTCCTCTTTCGCAAAACTTGATTTTTCCAAAGTTATGATTTCAATTTCCCTTTATTAAAAGTTTTTCGCTAAGTTTAAATTTTTTTTTAAACCCGCTACGTATATACTTGAATTTCTCACTTTTCGATTGAGTCAAAATCCCTTGTAGATTTCGGAGTCTAATGGTTGTAATTATAATTGCTATCTCGTAACCATTTTCTTGTCTATATTTTCGTATTTCGGTTTAAAGACTCCAATACTATTTTGGAAAAATTCGATATACCATTTCCTAACTATGAGATCCATTTTAATCGCATAGTATATATGCTTTAAAATCTTTTCCAAGCTAAATGGAATTTCAATTGTTATATGTATACTTATATCTCGTACTCTTTCGTTGACTTAAATTAATTTTTGAAATTCGAAAGTTTTGACGAGATTTTGATTACTGTTTTATAATGTTTTACAGCCTATACCTTTCATACCTATTCGAATATCTTGTCCCTTTTCATAAATCGATTTAATTCTGAGCCGCAATTCTATTTTCCAAATTCGATTTATGAACTTTCTTTTTTATTTATGCTATTCGAATGACTCGTCGCGCTCCCTTAATATACTTTTCAAGTCACAGATGATTTCAGCTTTCAACAAATCAAAGTTATGTTCAAACATTTTCCCGACGACAGATTTTTGGAAAATTACGTTTCCATAACCACTTCCCTTGTCCTCAATTCACATGACCACCTCATTACAATTATCCTTGATCTTTCAAATGTTTTCCGTTGCAAATCTTGATTCTTCCAAAGTTATTTTCGAATGCTTCCCTTATTTGAAGTTTCACTCAATTTAAATTTTGTTCTAAACTTCTTTAAATATGTCTCCCTAAATTTCGATGGAGTTAAAAGTCGTTCTTGAATTTTGAAGACTCTTGGTCGTAATTTTAAAAAAAAATTACTATATTGTACTATTCTTCTAACGATGTACCTTTCGCATTTTGATTTTTAAACTTTATTACTATCCTGATGGTTTGATATATCGTCCTTTTTCCTAACTACAAAATTTATTTTAACCACTTATCTTACATACCTTTAGGGGTATTTTTCCAAACTAAATGGACTTCAACAAATTTTTGTGTATGTCATTTATAGGGTCGTCGTACTCGTACTTCAACAGTTTTTATACCAACAAGTTCTTTTGGCGAATCCTTATTTCCCTAAAAGTATCTTCGATCTTCTTCTCTCGTTAAGTTTAAATTTGTTTGAAACCCTTTTGATATATGTAAGGTTTCATGCTCCTTCGCCGACTTAAATTATTTATGTTTTTAAATATCGAAACTTGTGTTGAGGTTTTTAGATTAGAAGTTTATAATATTTTCTGCATATACTTTCGTATCGATATAAATGTCTTGTCCCTTTTCATATACCAATTTCATTCTGAACCGTATTTCTATTTTCCTAACGCGATTCAGAAATTGTTTTCTTACTTGTGCCATTAAAATTTTATTCGAAAACACCTCATGCTTACTCGTAATAAACTTTTCAAGTCCCTTTGGACTCCGGCTTTTAGCAAGTCGATTTTATGCTCAACATTTTCCATATTTCAGATTTTCGTGTAAAAAAAAATTACTATTTCGAAATCATTCCTGACTTAGACCCTTCATAAAACGGTTTAAAGGTTTTAACACTAACTTAATGAGTTTAAATATCCTTTTCTCTTTCCATACTACTAAGATATTATCTTTCCATTCACCCTACACACTTTTAAGATAATTTCTGAGATATGACTTCAATTATTTTTATATATCGGTACCACGTTCGTTTGCTCGTACATTAAGATCTTGTATAAATCAATTTTGTTGGCAAATCCGGATTTCTCTAAAAGTATTTTCGATATGGTTTATTTGGGATTTCTCTTCAGTTTTAAGATTCGGAAAACCTTTAGCATGCGCTTAAATTCTCCACACTATACTTGATCTGATTTCAATCTTCGAATCTCAAAACGTTTCCAAAATTTTTAGATTGCTGCCGCATAACATTTCTGACCTATGTTTTGATGTTCGAGTAAACGATTTCCTTTTTCCTCATGATGATTTTATATAAGCCAATAAACCACTTTCCTCTTACTACGTATATTCGTCTCAAACTCGTTTTTAAACAACTTGTTTATCGACACCTAAATATTTTTATACGAAAAGGGACTCCAACTTTTGAAGTATGACGGTTTTCAAACTTTTCGTATTTTAGAATATGTTAATTACACTATTTTCCATGTGTCCTAATGGAGCATCATAACATCATTACACGACCGTTTTCATGCTTTTTGATCCTTCTATTCGTTACGCTTTTGGTTTCAATTCTTTCCTATTGTCTAGCCATAGAGCTCGTCGTTGCCTGTGTCAACCTTGTTATGGTTTGGTGGGCCCATTAGTTAAGTGGTTACGTCGTCGTAGTGTTGATTTTGTGGTGTGTATAAAGTGGTATGGATGTTGGCATTTGTATGTTGTGCGTAGGTAATTTTCTGCTTGAGTATGATGTGATATACGTATGATAACAGAATGATAATTTTGATTGGTACTACTTGTTTGATGAGATGTCGTATGCGTGTATATCAGGAGGTATACCCGACTATTGCATCTCTTAAACTTGAATGTAGTTGATGTGTTGATATAGTAATTATAAATGGATGGATATGGTGTGAAAATATGTGATACATGGTAGTGTATGCTTTGGAGTGGTATTGGTATGTGTATGGATACTGTGTTACGCATATAAATGTCCTACTATGATTTGAGTCTCACTCAAGCTTGAGTGGGTATACTCTATGTACTTTGGTATAAATTGTATGTGGTGGTGAATAGTGATGGATGACGTATGTATGGTGTTTGAGTTGTTTGTGCTTGGTTGTGTTACGCACACGATTGTGGGTGGCTATACCAATATATGGTTATAGGACTATATGTAAGGTGAAATATTTGCATGTACTTGAATGACTAAACAAATGTGAAATTATTTTCAAATAAGAGAGGCTTGGTTATTTTCTTATAGTAAGTAATAAGTGTTTATTGTTGTATAAATATATTGACTATATATATGTGATTGAAATACGTGTATGAAATTGATTGACTATAATAAGTATGAGTGTATTATGTGTGTGAAAATATGTGTGTAGTGGTAGTAATATTTGATTTCTAGTGCATATATATAAGCACCCGAAATGAAGTACTTGGTTGAATTTATGATGTGAAATTGGTTGAGGGTAGTTAGCAGAGCGACTATATGTATGTTAGAAAGTCCGAGGACGGACTTTATTCTAAGATGGGTAGGATGTAACGACTGGTTTTTGTATGATTGGATTATCAGTGTGTTTTGCTTGCAATGGTGGGTTCTCTCCTTGTGTGGTTTCCATTTCCATAGTTCTCGCTTTCATTTATCTCGTTGAGGATTCCTAGCTTTCGTTTTCGTTCCTTTTGATGTGATCTTCTAGGTCCTTCCTTAGAATCATTGAACTCGGAGTAAGTCACTCGTGACGAGCTTCATATCGATCATATCTTAGAGTATAAATCGATCCTAGAAGCCATAGAAATCTTCCCGAAGCTTCGCGCTTCGAATCGGCACTTTTCGTGCACGTTAGTTGGTTCAAGAAGACCAACCGACCGACTAGATTCCAATTTAGTCGGTCAGGAAATCAACTGGAACCGACTAATTCTTTGAATCAATTATTCAGGAGTTACTGTTTGCTCTTAGTCGGTCTAAGAACGTTCATCGACCGACTAGATTCAAAACTAGTCGGTCAGTATTTGTTCATGGACCGACTAACTCTAAATCCTATTTTCGTTCAGGAGTTACTGTTTGCACTTAGTCGGTCTACGTTGGTCGACCGACCGACTAGTTGCCGAACTAGTCGGTCAGTGGTTGCTCTTTGACCGACTAACCAGTGTTAAAACCCTAATTTCTGGGCAGCCGCCAGCTCAACCTATTTATACCCAACCCAATCATTCTCTTCTTCTCCAACTCGACCCAAAACCCTAAAATCTTCCCCTCTAAGCCCCCATCTCCCTCCAAGCTCCAATCCTTCATTCCAAGCCCTAAATCCATCATCCAATCCATCCATCCACTCCATCTACCTCTCATCTTCCTCAAAATCTCACCAAAACCCATCAAAATCCCCAAATCCCCCAAAACCCTAGTTTCCCCAAACTTCTCCATTTGCTTCCAGATCTGATCCTAAGGTTCCCCGGAGTGTTTCTTCCGTCTCCTCTTGGTAAGAAATCGATTCCCCGTTGTTTTCTTAACCTATTTATATTTTTTATGAAACCCTAATATAATTTCTTGTTGTATGTTGATTGGTCCCCCAAAAAAACAGCGATTTCCCCGTAGATTAGCATCCGTGTGACGAAGTGGTCGTCATCCCCGGTGCTAGGCAAGTGAAACTTGCCACTTAGGATTTATGCCATGTTTTAGGCCATTACTCTGCTTTAGCGTAAAAGAGACTAGACGGTGAAATGATAGCCGCCTAGACGCCTACTCGATCTAGTTTGACAACGAAACTAGATCCGTCACCTCAAATGATCTAGCTTAACAACGAAGCTAGAATCCAACCCATTTAACTTGTTGTTCACGCATACTTAACTGCCATGTTTAATTCAAATTAACGGTACGCGAATATGTTCATATCATTGCATTTTGCCTGTCACGTTTAAATTCAATTAACGGTACGCAATCATTTGTTCACGTCATTGCATAGTGATAAATCATTGTGATTGTGTAGCACACGCTACAATATTATAATCCTGGCTCGTGTTCCAGAAGCGAGCCCTGTAGTTGGAAACCCCAACGCTCGGATACCGGCTAGGCACCCACTTTTCGTGGGCACAACCCTATGCCAAATACACTTCCTGGCTCGTGATCCAGAAGCGAGCGTTGGAAATCCCAATGCTCGATACACGTAGGGGTGGGGTAAGAGATATGCGTCACCAGAGCACGAGATGGCCTGATCCGCCACTCCAGCCTGCAGGCGAAATCTCTAGAGTGTAAGTGAGTAAGAGATATGCGTCACCAGAGCACGAGATGGCCTGATCCGCCACTCCAGCCTGCAGGCGAAATCTCTAGAGTGTAAGTGAGTAAGAGATATGCGTCACCAGAGCACGAGATGGCCTGATCCGCCACTCCAGCCTGCAGGCGAAATCTCTAGTGTTTAAGTGATTAACAGTGATAAGTGATAAATGATAAGTGATTAGTGATTTGGTAGCTTTTGCTACATTGTGCATGCTTGTCTCCTTTAAACTGTTGCATCATACTTAACTGCCATGTCATTGCTTAATACTATAACTGCTAGGTTGCTAGTTGCCTTTCTTTTAGTTTCCTTGCACAAGTCTTTCCAGACTTGCTGACATGTGCCCCTTTCTCTTTGGGTGTCGCATGTTAGTTGCCGAGTCAGAGCTTGTTGCAGAGGGCGTTGTGTTTGCTCAGGAGGAGTCTTGTGGACACCGGTGACTTGTTGAGTTTCCCTTTATGTTTTAAGATTCATGTTAGTTGTCGGTGTGTGGCACTCTTGTATGTATGTTATTCTTTGTTGGCCATGTTGGGCCTTAGACTCTTTTTCCTTTAGCCTGGTGGCTTTTCTGTGATATTGTAATTTATTTATGGATATTCAGGGATTCAATAAATTGCTTATTGTCTCATTTTCTTATTGTTATCTTTGTTTCGTATCGCATTTGCAAGGACTATCCATAATAAGTGTCTTTATACGCTTATCAGACTTGGAGCTTCACGGCTTCAAGTTTGTGCAGACCTTCTCACGTCTCGACTCCACATTTTTGGGAAGCGGGGCGTGACACAAGGCAACAACGCAAAGTACACAAGAAGTCCAAGTAAGTCGATTTCGTTTATAATAGCTAACCAGAATACAAAAATGCGTCTTATTTATAGGGGAGCAAGGTGAAGGAAACACCCTACAAACAATCTACTTGCGACGAATGACAGAGTTCTTCGCCTACAGAAGCTAGATCGACACCGACAGAGCAAAATTGGTTGACAAAAGACCCGAAGTAGGTAGCCCAAGCTAGCAGCCATGCAACCAGCAATTATTGGCCATGGAGCCGATAACGAAGCCGAAGGAGATAGCTGGGGCCAGGGATCCGTTTCAAGTAGACTGGCCCAAAGCGAAGCGAATGCTTAAAAATTTGAGGATAAGGCCGGGAGGGACGGCTTAGGGAGATCGAGCTCGGGAGGACACATCCTCGGGCACTTCGCCCTGCTCGGAGCGATGGGGATCGACCGGCGGTGGGGCTTGCCGAACACGCTCCGCACATTCCCGGAAAGAAGACTGGACGACTTCGACGATCCGAGGGGCGATGAGGTCTTCATACTTACCGAAAGCCCCCCTGAGAACCTCGAAGATCCTCTTCCCCAGGGTCTCGACGACGCCCTTCTCCACCTCCTCTGCAAGCCGCACCACCTGGCGCCGATCCGACAGTTCCCTCTGAAGCTCCTCCCTCTCCAGGCGGAACGACTCCGCCGCTTCCTCAGCCGACTGATGAGCATCCTCCAGCTTTCCCTGGAGGTCACCCACTCGTCCCTCCAACTCGGCCACACAGAGGTTGAGACGCCGAGACTCCATCTGGGCCTCCGTCATAGCCACCTCAGCCGCCCCGGCCCACTCCTGAGCCCTCATGGAGGACTCCTCCAGCTCCCTCAAGCGGACGGCTCGACACTGCAACTCCACAGCGAGCGCTGAACCCTGAAAAGACGAGACATGGGCTAAGAAGAGAATAAAGAGAAAGAGAGGATAGCAAGATAACCGAACCTGTTGAAGGATCCAGACCAAGGAATCCGACATCTTGTCGGCCGGGATCTTCTTGAGGAGGCTGCGGTCCCGGGGAGGGACGGAGACCTCGGTAACCTGCTGGGCCAGGGCTCGGTCAACAAACATCGAACTCCCAGGGACGACGATCGAAGCCAAGTCGCTCGCCAACAAGGCCCCGACCCCTGGTGATACGGGCGAAGACGCTGCGAGGGGGGTGGCTGGCAAAGCTATCGAAGGATCCCGGCGGACGCCACGGGAAGCGCGGAACCTTCCGGACCGGAGGGATCCACGTCCTCCTTCCTCTTCTTTCCACCGTGGGGCTCCGAAGGCGCCGGAGGGGAACGCTTCCGCCTCGCACCATCCTCACCCCCCGGAAGGGGATCGCCAGAAGAAGAGGCGGGGGGCGCGGCCACCACCTTACCCACGGAAGGCTCGGCTCGGCGCACTTCCTTCTCAACGGTCCTCCGAGGCGCCCTTCCAGAGGTACTACCTCGGCTCCGAGCGGCTCCACGACGAATCAGCTCATCGACGTCACGGACGAATTCGCGGCCAGCCATCCCTGTAAAGGAGACCGAAATCAGGATGAGTCATAGGGCGATCCGGGGATGAAAAAGCGACCTACCCGGAGACCACAAGACGGCCTTCAGGAGTAAGTCGTCCAACAAAGACCAGATGAACTTCGTTTCCAAAGGAAGAGCCAACAGAAGCGCAGCGGCTGCCCGGTCGGCGTCTGAGAGAACTAACGACGGGCGAGGATGGACAGAACTGCCCCAGCTTGTTAGAATCTGGGCCTCCCCCAAGAAGACCACGAAAACATAATCCGAGTTCCAATCCCCTGACCAGCGGGGTAACCCGATCAGGCATTTCCTCCTCGAACGAGCTCGGAGTAGCAGCCATGACCCCGGACCGACCGTCTGGACCTAGTAAAAGTGGAAGAGAAGGGGGAGAGTCGGCTCCAGACCACGGGAACAGCAGAGCGTTACGAAGCCCGTCAGTACCGTGATCGAACACGGGGTGAACTGACACAGGGACACTGTGAAATGTTCCATGACCTGGATGAAGAAGGGATGGAGCGGGAAGCGAAGACCCAGGCGGAACATCTCGACGTAGACGCCGACCTCATTGCTCCTCGGAAGGCAAATCCGCTCGTCGACAAATGGAATCCGAACCTCGTATGGGAAGCAGAGATATCTCTCCCGGATCTCCACGGCCACCGAAGGAGGGGTCCTCGACGGCGTACGGAGGACAACCGGGGGCACATTAAGCCGTACGGCAGCCGACGCCACGTCATCACGGGCATAGTCTGGAAAAAGTTTCTCCTTCCCCTTATCCTGAAGAGAACGACTCCCGGCGGGGAACCTGATCCCCCTAGCCGGGGCTCACCCCGCCTGGACTCCGAAGGATCCCTTGCCCTTTGACCAGAACCGCCTATCCTAAGGGCAGCCATGAGATGAAAAGCGAGAGAGGAATTACCTTTTTTCGACTGGTCTGGAGAAGGCAAGGAAGCGAGGGCGACGGGAAACTCCGAGTTGTGGAAAGCTTTGAATACCGGGAGAAGCAAAAGAGAAGTGGAGATCAACGCGGCTGAGGATTTTATATACCGGGTGCAGGGGTGAATTCGAAGCGGCTGACAAGAACGCGTGGCAGGCTTCGAAGAACTGGCGGCGTTTCGAAACCGGCGCCAGGGGAAGTCCAATCGATCCGCCTCATCATGACCTACATTTATGACCACGCCTCGGCTGAAGCGCCACTCGGAACCCCAGGAGGCGGAGCGGTTATACCAAGCTAGCCGAGGCTGATCGATCCCACCGATGGCGGCGCCCGAACCCCTCAGCTTCTCAACTGAAGACGGCCCCGCGAACGGAGGGGGTAAGTTTGCAGCCACACGTGGCGGCATCAGAGGACCAACGGCGCTTCGGAGCCCGCACCTTAAAAATATCGAACGGGCCCACCCATGATGACGACTAATAAATGAGTCGGCATCGACTGGCGAGCTTGTCAAAATCGACAGAGGTCACATCGGCCGAGCCGAACAGGCCGAAGCCGATCAACTCGACCGATGGGGGCAATTGTTACGCCTATTTGACCGAGACCCCAAAAGACACGAGCCCAGGAGCCCGACTACTGGTCGAAGGCCCACCTGCAACCTCAAGCCCATTGAGCAAAGGCCCTATAAGGGACCTTCTCGAACGTCGATCCGACCCGGCCCCAATAACCCGCTGGTCACTCGCCCACTCCTGCGAAAACCACTCCCCCGGACGCGCGACCACTAATGGCGATAATGGGAAGGTGCTGGCATGGCGGAAAGGGCGGCGGCGAGGGGGGACTGATGGGGCACGATCGATGGCGGGCGTGGGACGTGGGCCAGGGGCAACCGCGCTGGGAGCTCTACAAAAGGGCCAGGAAGACGACGAAGAAAAGGACCGCATCTCAGGTAGAAAAACCTAAGGTACTCCATCAACGACCTCGTTCCCCCAATTCATTTCCTTCCTCCCCCGCTCGCGCCGAGAGACGCCGTTACGATCTCCTCACGAGTCGAACCGTCTCCGCCGGGCCTCCTTTCTCAGATCACTATCTGACTTAGGCATCGGAGGGGATTTGGCCGGAACCAAGGTCCGGCCCCCTGACGAGCGTTCTCGTCTACGTAGGTGGACAGCAGATCAACGGGCCGAGGCTACCCCTCGCCCCTCTCCGACCCCTCGTCCGACTGGATAGTAAGGCTTCCCCTCACCGTCAACCTGCCGAGGCCGAGCACGCCCCACCGAGGCTGAGCGTCTTAGTCGGGTCCGAGATTCCCCTCGCCTCCCGTCGGCCGTGCATCTACCCGGGCGCCTGAGGCTACCCCTCGTCCCCCTTTCAGCCGAGGCCGAGCACGTCTATCCGAGGCCGAGCATCTCAACAAGGGCCGAGGCTTCCCCTCGCCCCTTCTGCACCAATTCGAAGCCCCCCAAGGGACCCAAAGCGGGCCCCTTGACCACGTTGACCGGGTTCTCCACGGTCAACGCTTTGTAGTGAGAAAACACTCTGAAACAGTAGCCTTAATAGTAATTTTCACATATTCTATTTTCTAGTATTTGAAAACAACTGATAAACATTTTATTGAGGACGCATCTCAGCAAATCTCTCCATTCTATTTCTTTTCCCAAACCCATAACTTTTTTCACAGTCGATATTCATTTAGACAAACCAAGAAATTTTAAGATTTTCCACATGCTAATATATTGGGGGGGAAAATTGAAATCGACTTCAAAACGTTTTCCTTCTTTAGGTAACAAATTTTTTACAAAACATGACAGCCAACATATTAGATTGAGAAGCCTAAAGAGCACGGCATACCTTTGGGTGGCCACGCGATCCCAAGACTCTGCTCTCTCTCTCTCTCTCATCATCCCCCAGGCTGTTGAATCTTATCTGCAGCTATTGTTTTGAGGAAACAACCGCGTGGTCGACCGGCAAAAAGTGAAAATGCTATGGTCAAGTAATAAAATGGGGTGGTGGACAACGTTGTTTTCGGGTCGGATCTTGCATGTTGATTGTTCACGCTTGTGGGTCCATTTTCCACCGACAGATCCAAGCCAACGAAGGTATCTATGGGCCTGTTTCTTTTGGTGAAAGTTAGGGGGGAAAGTGTATTTTTGACACTATTCACGCGTCACTTCATAACTGTTCACTCATTTTCCTCTCTCGCTTTCCTCGGGCTGTTTCTTTCGGCGACTCCGCATCGACTTCTCGCCTCCTTCGTGGTTCCGACGTGGAGAGCCCAAAATCTCCGTCTGAAATCCCCCGAAATCGCGGCGATTTCGCTGAGAATCCTCGTTCTTGGTCCCACACGGTCAGAAAATTGTTCCCATCACCTTCTTTTGCGCGGGAGTCGGTTAGGGCTTTGCAAACCCTAGTTCTACTTGAGCTTTCCGGCGGTTTTGCATGCATCCTTTGCTGATCTCAGGGTTGATGGCTTTGATTTCGTGATAGGCTCTGAAGGAGGGGGTGTGCCTAGCTTGTTGGGTTCGTCGGTGAAGCTCAGAGCAAAACCCTACCTTCGGTCGTCAGGATCTCTATCTAATTTTGGGATTTAAACGCAGAGGTATAATCAAGGCACTCTATAAAAATTATATTTGTTGTGATGAATCTAGTGTTTAATTGGGTTGGCTGATGGTTGATGTTGGTTTGCTGGGCTTGGTTGATTGCGGCTATTTATGATTATTTATCTGTACCGATGATCTGAATGAGTATGCTATTGTATTTTATGGATTAATGCAAATAATTGTGCAATCTAAAATGTGCCCAATGATCGGAAAAATTGAGGAATGAAAGAAGGGAATATTCATTACATACATGCACGTAGGATGGCTTGCTATGATGGTTCCCTTTAAACCCCATGGTGATGTTTACAATGTTGGGGCATGTATCCTAGATGCAGTTTGGGTTTTTGGTGTATAAGATGTTTGGAGCAATTTAAAAAAAATTTGGGCCATGGAGTCCAATGGACTGTTGCTGTTTTGTTATGTTCTGTCAATGGTGACTTGTGTCTAGGTTTTTTTTATGCTTGGGTCCTTGATGCATTTTGGGATTTAATGATGCTATTATAGGGTCAGTGTTTCAGAGTATTGGAGCTTGGTTTCTTGTTGGTTTTTGGGATTTTGATGTTGGTATTTTAGGCTCATTTTATAATATGGTTGGTACATGCCTCCAAGATTATTGAAGTTGTTTTGGGATGTTATGTCCATGGTGACGTGTTTCTGTTTTTTTTGGGTATGGCAACGTGTTGGATTTTGGGTTGTTTTGATGATATTCTAGAGTCAGTGTATCAGATTACAGGAGCTTGTCTACGTGTTGGTTTTTGGGATTTTGATGTTGGTATTTTTGGCTCATTTTATAATATGGTTGGTGCATGCCTCCTAGCTTATTGAAGCTGTTATGGGATTTTATGTCCATTGTGACTTGATTCTGTTTTTTTTGTATGGCAACTGGTAGCATTTTGGGTTTTTTTGATGCTATTCCCGGGTCAGTGTATCAGATTTTTGAGGAAAGTTCCGTTGTTGGTTTAAGGGATTTGGATGTTGGTATTTTTGAATCATTTTATAATATGTTTGGTGCATGCCTCCTAGCTTATTGAAGCTGTTTTGGGATGTTATGTCCAACGTTACTGCTTTATGGTTTTTTGGAGCATGGTTTCCGTGGGTTGATGTTATGCTTGGCTCATTTTATAAATTTTTGATAGGCGTCTACTTGTTGCATTTATGGGGTGAAAAGGATAGAGCAACGGCAAAGCAACCGCGTGTGTCCCTATGATTACATAGTAAATCTGAGGGCAAAACATTTGGATATGCAATTTTATTTGAAAGGTGTGACTCATATGTAGCATGGTAGTTATATAATTAACAATAAATATATGTGTTATTCAATTAAGGGTGACATGGATACACAAGGAGACCATCCGGGTTGTGAGGTATGTACCGCCGCCGCAGCTGCAATAACGTTTGTCATACTCGCCTTACAAATGCACAATTCCGCTAGGCTAGACCCTATACCCAGAGAGCCCTCAGCTATGCGGGATTTGCATAGAAAATCCCACATGCGGAGAATTTTGTGGGGGTCTGAAAGTAGCTGTTTGCACTACCTACGAATGCGCAGACATGCTTTCATGAATCTTGCAGCATTAATGCGCCAGCGTGATCTTCTCAAGGACACTATTCATGTATCCGTAGAGGAGCAGGTGGCAATGTTCCTGCATATGGTAGGGCACAAGTCAAAGAATAGAGTAATGCAAGTGGATTTCATAAGGGGCGGGGGGACAGTTAGCCGTTATTTTAACAAAGTGATGGCGGGACTGTGTGCCCTTCGGGATATGTTCGTGAAGCAAGCTCCTAATGAGACGCCGCCTGAGATATTCAATAATCCAAATTGGTTCCCATATTTTAAGGTATGTGTGATTATATGTATATGTGGCAGTATAATATGGATTGTTTTTGGAATTGCACAGTGGTCTCATTTAATATGTTGTAGGACTGCATCGGGCTCATTGATGGGACGCACATAGATGCCACGCTACCAGCAAGGCTCGTACCCCGCTTTAGAGGGCGAAAGGGGGTGACGCAAAATGTTCTTGCAGCTGTTACTCCAAACAAACGATTCACATACATATTGGCCGGGTGGGAAGGATCCACAAATGATTTTACGGTCCTGAAAGATGCATTGTCTTTACCACCCCCACTGGGGCTGCGAGTGTATGAAGGTAATATGTTAAAATTAACATATAATTAGTTTTACGTATCTCAGAAAGCGTCTGAACAGAAAACTGGTCGCCTTTGTATGAATGTAGGTAAATATTACCTTTGCGATGCTGGATATACGACAATGCCAGGATTCATATCTCCATACAGGGGAGTTAGATACCATTTGAAGGACCATACTGATTGGGTTCCTCGAAATCGACGAGAGCTATTCAACCTACGCCATTCTACATTAAGATCAAAGATCGAGTCCACTTTTGGTATCCTAAAGAACAAGTTTAAAATATTTACATCCAAACCTCACTACCCATTCAAGAGCCAGGTCGCTACCGTACTATCGTGCACTGTTTTGCATAATTACATCCAGATTGCATATCCTCATGACCCCCAACTAAATGAAGAAGGTGATGGGGTGGAGGAGGAAGTAGAGGGTATCGAAGAGAGGGATGACGATGTTATAGATCTATCCCAACAGGGGACCGTTCGTGAACAAACTGAACAACGGGATCGTTGGAAAATGCGCAGGGAGCAGATAGCTTGGGATATGTGGGTGGACTACTGTAACATAAATAATAACGGGAACACAGTAGAGCATGGCCTATGAGGGGGTCGTACTATTTGCGTACCTAGTCTGAACAATTTGTCAATGTTCCTTTCTTATTGCATGACGTTTGGTGTGTTCAGTATGAAAATATTTTCATGCTTTGGCTGATCATTTTAATCATTTAGATTTCTGTATTTTTTTCACCATTCGTTATCATGTCAATGATGTTTACTGTCAAATTATGCGTTTTAATTATCATAATATGGATGATGTAGGGATGGAAGGATCTAAAAAATCAGGGCCTGGGGGCGAGCCCTCCCCGGATGGGAGTGATCCAATGCATCAATTATATGAAAATCTATATGGGACACAACGTGGAGATGCCGAGAGGAGGGTGGAACCACTTCTCAACCGTCCAATTCCCATGCGGGTTCCACCTAACCCCTACCAAATGCTTGGATACCAATCTGGTGGGCATGGAATGCCATATCAACCTTATGGAAATTTCACCTTGCCAATGCAAATGCCCATGTCTCCTCCAATGCAAATGCCCATGTCTCTGCCAATGCAAATGCCCATGTCTATTCCCTCACATAGTGGCCATGGGTATATGCATATGCTACAAGGGGGAGACATACCCAATTTCAGACCCCCCCTCCTCGCATGGTGCATTCGCGATGCCAACGACACAAAGTGGAAATAAAAGAACTCCTGGCAGTGACTCCTCGAGGAAGTCGAGCAGGCGTAGTGAGGATTCCGAGGGGTCTGTATCAAGTCCAAGCAAAAAGCTGAAGCAACCTTCCTCTTCTTCACAACATAACAAAATATGGAAGCCCGAGCATGATGCCACCCTTATTCCATTGCTAGCAGAACTTGCACGGCAGGGGCTTAAGGTCGATAAGACCTTTAAAGGGGCCGCCTTCAATGCCGCGGCAGCGAAAATCAATAAAGCTCATGGGACGTCTTTCACAAGTGGTAATGTGAGAAACCACATGAAAGCATTGAAGACATGTCTCAAGGATGTTTACGCGTGCATGGAAATGAGCGCGACGGGCTGGGATGTTGAGAAGAAGATGATTATGTTAAAACCGGAAACTTATGACACGTGGGCGGCGGTAAATACTGTAGTGCCCTGTGGTAGCTACTGCACACGTACTAGAGGGGGGGTGAATAGTACTTAAAAATAATTAAGAGAGTTATTCCTAACTATTGTGCAATGAACAAACGACAATACGGAATTAAACAACAATCAACAAGAATTAAACAACGCAAACAAAGAATGTTACTGGGTTCGGATCCACCCAAGTCTCCCCGACTTGTTCCCGGTGATCCTACGTCCCAACCACCCGGATCCCCTCCGGATACTTGAGTTAGCAACCCTAACTCAAGATTTCCACTATGAAGTACTTGTGAACAACCTTCACAAGTCAAATCATACACAAAGTAATTTGTGACTCCCACAACCCGGGATCACAACCACACTCTCACAACTGAGAGTGAAACTTACAATTCAAATATGAAATGAAATAAACTCTTACCTTACAAAATCCTATGCCTTGAGTATACTTACCAAATTAGGGCAATGATGGATTTTGAGGAAGAAGTGTCACCAAATCCTAGCTTCAAGAAGATCACCAGCAATGGAAGCCTAGGGTGGAGTATGGTGACTAGAATCAAGCTCTTGGCTTGAGAAGCTCACAATGGAGAGAATCTCTCTTGAGGAAGATGGCTCAAGGAGTGAAGGGAGAGATTCTTGTGAGGGAGAGAGAGCTTTGAATTAGCTTGGGAGAGCTCTTCTCTTAGGTCTGAAAATGCTTGAAAATAGGACCTCTTACCCCTCTTCAAACGAATCAGGATTCTATTTAAAGGGGCAAGAGAAATCGAGTTTGAAAGAATCCCAACGGCTCTATTCTGAAGCAGACTAGTCGGTCAAAGAAGGATCACTGACCGACTAGTTCATCAACTAGTCGGTCGGTGATACAACGTAGACCGACTAACGGTAGAACAGCCAAGAAGTCGAAGTACAGGCAAAGACAACTAGTCGATCTAAGAAGACTTGCCGACCGACTAGTTTCACAACTAGTCGGTCGGTGAATGATCTTTGACCGACTAACGTTGAAATAGAATAGGTAGACTTCAAGTTGACTTAGTCGGTTTAAGAACAAATGCTGACCGACTAGTTTCTCAACTAGTCGGTCGGTAAACGTTCTTTGACCGACTAACTCGAAACAGTAGCTCAGGCTGAAAATGACTGTACACAACTAGTCGGTCTGAGAAGGACTCTTGACCGACTAGATCGTCATCTAGTCGGTCGGTGACTCTTCTTTGACCGACTAACTGTAGTCATGGAAAGAGCTGAATATAGAGAAGGTAAACTAGTCGGTTCATGTAGAGTGGCCGACCGACTAGATCGTCATCTAGTCGGTTGGTGACTCTTCTTGAACCAACTAACATGCACAGAAGCCGAGGGAAGAAGCGATAGGCTTCGGGAAAGTTTCTAATGGCTTCTATGATAATCCTAGCTCTAAGATATGAGCGAAATGAAGATTATAAAGTAAGTCCTACTCAAGGCTTAACATTCTAATCTATGAAGCTAGAAGACTATAAAAATCAACCTTACGAGCCGTCTTCAAAGCTTCAATCTTCATTCCTCTTGACTTCAATATTGCTCCTGGAGCTTCAACGAAGCTCCAGGCACACGATCACGCGTATTGAGAAGTCTTGAGACGTCGCTTTTGTTGTACGTGGTATTTTAGCGACGATCTCCATAACTGCGCTCACAAATAAGTTAGTATCCATTATTTATGTTTGCTCATCATCCAAAACCAAATCCGGGGAACCATATCACAACATTCTCCCCCTTTTTGGTGATGACAAACCAATCATAAATAATAAGCAATAATAATGATTCAATTGAAATTTACTTACTCCCCCTGCATTGATGACACGTTAGTTCCATATTCAATAATATTCATATGCATCAAGCAGCGAGGGAAGATATGAAATATGAACCACATATTGACATATAGGATCTAAATCCATTTTATATCTTTACTCCCCCTGAATCTAACACATCAAATTAGATTCATGGTAAATTCCTTTGAATTATTAATTAGCACATTGTCATTATTATATCTCTCCCCCTTTGGCATTAGCAAAAAGAGCGGGAGGAGAACAATAATGCATTAAAAATAATGGCTAAAAATAATGCATGGGAGTCGAAGAATACGACCAAGGTCCAAAATAACACCAATGCAAAATATCAAATGTAAAATACCGAATAAAAGCAAAGCGTGTCAAGGAGACCAAAGTCGAAAATCGGAAACCGAAATCATCAAACCATAGGCGAAATACGAAATACGAAATCATCTAGCCATAGGTGAAAAACGAAATCCGAAATCATCAAAACTCAAATCAATTTTACTTATTGAGTTTTGGAACATACTCTCCAAAATCAATAGAATGCATGGAAAACAATTCTATGTTTCCATAGAAAGAATTCTATTAAATCCATAAAATCGTCGAACGACGAAATCAACATCAGAGACAAAAATAATCCGATGTGCATACTAAATGTTGCATGCAAGAATGTTATGCCAAAAAATAGATAGAACATCATATAACAATGGCATACACAAATCTAGCATACCAAATGAAGCAAAATGATACCAATTGTAATATATTCTACCAATGGATACCAATATGAATCAAAAGTATGAACATACTTACAACATTAAGCTCCCCCTACTTTGGTGCATCACTCAAGCACCAACAACTCCAATCGAACGAAAATCCTTGCAAATCACGGAGTTGGTAGGGTTGGTATCTCATGGTGGATTCAACCTAGAGAATATCATTTTGGTATCCAAAAATCCTTTTGGATCCTATGGGTTAGGCAATAAATTTAGCTAACTAAATTCAAATTAAATGTAACCCATACATACCACAATTGCTTTGGTACCCATAAAAATGAAATTAAAACTTATGGTACCAAGCAATGAAGGGTCAAAGGAAACTAACCCTTCGGAAACCAAGTCCAAGAGGAACTTGATTTCCCAACATAATCATCATTCAAAATAACATCATTAATAAACGATTTCACATACAGATTCTTATTATGCATGCTTGTGTTCTTCGGACCCCAAATGGTGTATGTCTTGGGAGTCCTAATCCTATTGGGAACATGCATATGTTGTTGATTTCTATGTGATGCATGTCGTGGGTAAGCATATGGCATGCGATGCAATGGTGCATGACGATAATTATTCATATGAGAATGAGGATGAACATATGAATGTGGAGGAACACGTGCATGAATGTGTCTCACATGGTGTGCACGTGCTCGTGGATGCGGAGCATAAAAATCATCATTTGTGCTAACATGTGGGGTAGGATGTGTGTTCCTACGTGGCATGGTATACATGAAAGCATGACCCTTCTTTGGAGGTCCACCCAAAGTGGGTTTCTTTCCAAATGGGGGCGTGTTCCTAGCGGAAGCACCATTGGTAGAAGATCTACCCATGACGTGTTTACTTCCACTAGTAGAAGCATCGGAAGATGGCCTAACAAAGGTGGCGGACGATTTGGATGACTCTCCCATCTTATACCCCAAACCAATGTGATGATTGGCCGGAGGTAAGTCATTTAGGATATCATCCAACTTGCCCTTACCTTTGTTGAATTCATGAATTCGGCCTAATGTGCTCTCATGCTTCTCGGTGAGAGAATGCAAAGAACCATCCAAAGTGGACACTTGCGATGCGAGTGCACAAACACGTGACTTGAGATTTTTATTCTCAATACTCAAAGTTGAGATTTGAGACGTCAAATCCGCTATCACATGTTCATCCGAATCTTCGATATGAACATGCTCAAGTTGAGACTTGAGATTTTCAATCTCATTTCTCAACCCATCAACAACGGTGTCGTTGTTGACGATGAAAGGCTTAGGCGAGTTTTTAAGACTATCTAATTCATTTTTAGTCTTCATAAACTTAGTAGCCATATTAGAAAACTTATTCCATAGTTGTTCATTGGCTATTCTAAGTTCATCATTGGTTACCTCTTCGCCTTCATCCTCGCTTCCATCCTCGCTTTCATCGGAGGAAGTCTCTTCATCACAATCCTCTTTTCCCATGAAGCACGTGTGTGCAATCTCCACTCTTTCATCGTCCGATTCTCCACTTGAGGAGTCGGAGTCGGTGAAAGTGCCGACAAGCCCTTTCTTGTGCTTTCTTGACTTGTCGAGCTTGGATCCCTTCCATTTTCCCTTGTGTTTGTAGAGAGGACAATCCGGCTTGATATGTCCTGGCTTGTTGCATTTGTAACACACGGGAGTAGAAACATTAGTCGAAATAAATTTAGATTTACGATTCAACTTACCTTGTCGGAAGAATCGGATGAATTTCTTTGTCATATTGGCCAATGCTTCCATGTCCAATTCTTCGTCCTCTTCTTCTTCCGAATCTTCATCATCGGTAGATGGAGTGGCCTTGAATGCAATTGCCTTTTTCTTTGGCTCGTCTTGCTTCAAGTACGCCTTCATCTTTTCCCTCATCCGGATCTTACTATCCTTGCGTACCTCATAAGACAACAAGGTACCCATTAGTTGTACGACGGTATATTTATTCATGTCATTACCTTCCTCGATGGCGAAGGTACGCTTCTCCCAACAAGAAGGAAGTCCATCGATTATCTTCGAGACTTTCTCCTTTTGGGTGTAGGTCTTCCCAAGAGCTTCCAAGTCGTTTGATATATCCACGAAGCGAGCGTAATAATCTTTCATGGTTTCGCCCTGCTCCATATGAAACAACTCAAATTCTTTATTAGCAACGACGAGTTTAGAATCTTTTACCGTACTCGATCCTTCGTGCAATATGAGGAGTTGGTTCCATATTTGATATGCACTCTTACATGCGCATATCTTGTTGAAGTCCTCGGGCTCCAACGCACAATTCAAGGCATTCATTGCATTGGCATTGGCTACTTCCGCGGCGACCTCCGCGGGAGTCCACTTCGCAAAATCTTCTTCGGAAGGCTCGACATACTCCGTCATGGTGGCTCTCCATAGTGAAGCGCTCCGGAGGAAAATTTGCATCCGGTATTTCCAGTACCCATAGTTGGTACCGTTGAAGTGTGGAGGCCTGACTGAGGATAGTCCTTCCATAACTGAAGAAGCTCCATCGCGATTCTTGAAGACGTTGTAGTCGTTGTTCGTCATAGCTTTGAACTTGTAGCTTTAACCTTGGCTCTGATACCAAATGTAGTGCCCTGTGGTAGCTACTGCACACGTACTAGAGGGGGGGGGGTGAATAGTACTTAAAAATAATTAAGAGAGTTATTCCTAACTATTGTGCAATGAACAAACGACAATGCGGAATTAAACAACAATCAACAAGAATTAAACAACGCAAACAAAGAATGTTACTGGGTTCGGATCCACCCAAGTCTCCCCGACTTGTTCCCGGTGATCTTACGTCCCAACCACCCGGATCCCCTCCGGATACTTGAGTTAGCAACCCTAACTCAAGATTTCCACTATGAAGTACTTGTGAACAACCTTCACAAGTCAAATCATACACAAAGTAATTTGTGACTCGCACAACCCGGGATCACAACCACACTCTCACAACCGAGAGTGAAACTTACAATTCAAATATGAAATGAAATAAACTCTTACCTTACAAAATCCTATGCCTTGAGTATACTTACCAAATTAGGGCAATGATGGATTTTGAGGAAGAAGTGTCACCAAATCCTAGCTTCAAGAAGATCACCAGCAATGGAAGCCTAGGGTGGAGTATGGTGACTAGAATCAAGCTCTTGGCTTGAGAAGCTCACAATGGAGAGAATCTCTCTTGAGGAAGATGGCTCAAGGAGTGAAGAGAGAGATTCTTGTGAGGGAGAGAGAGCTTTGAATTAGCTTGGGAGAGCTCTTCTCTTAGGTCTGAAAATGCTTGGAAATATGACCTCTTACCCCTCTTCAAACGAATCAGGATTCTATTTAAAGGGGCAAGAGAAATCGAGTTTGAAAGAATCCCAACGGCTCTATTCTGAAGCAGACTAGTCGGTCAAAGAAGGATCACTGACCGACTAGTTCATCAACTAGTCGGTCGGTGATACAACGTAGACCGACTAACGGTAGAACAGCCAAGAAGTCGAAGTACATGCAAAGACAACTAGTCGATCTAAGAAGACTTGCCGACCGACTAGTTTCACAACTAGTCGGTCGGTGAATGATCTTTGACCGACTAACGTTGAAATAGAATAGGTAGACTTCAAGTTGACTTAGTCGGTTTAAGAACAAATGCTGACCGACTAGTTTCTCAACTAGTCGGTCGGTAAACGTTCTTTGACCGACTAACTCGAAACAGTAGCTCAGGCTGAAAATGACTGTACACAACTAGTCGGTCTGAGAAGGACTCTTGACCGACTAGATCGTCATCTAGTCGGTCGGTGACTCTTCTTTGACCGACTAACTGTAGTCATGGAAAGAGCTGAATATAGAGAAGGTAAACTAGTCGGTTCATGTAGAGTGGCCGACCGACTAGATCGTCATCTAGTCGGTTGGTGACTCTTCTTGAACCAACTAACATGCACAGAAGCCGAAGGAAGAAGCGATAGGCTTCGGGAAAGTTTCTAATGGCTTCTATGATAATCCTAGCTCTAAGATATGAGCGAAATGAAGATTATAAAGTAAGTCCTACTCAAGGCTTAACATTCTAATCTATGAAGCTAGAAGACTATAAAAATCAACCTTACGAGCCGTCTTCAAAGCTTCAATCTTCATTCCTCTTGACTTCAATATTGCTCCTGGAGCTTCAACGAAGCTCCAGGCCCACGATCACGCGTATTGAGAAGTCTTGAGACGTCGCTTTTGTTGTACGTGGTATTTTGGCGACGATCTCCATAACTGCGCTCACAAATAAGTTAGTATCCATTATTTATGTTTGCTCATCATCCAAAACCAAATCCGGGGAATCATATCACAACAAATACTTCTATCTTCTACATATGATAGGTGCTAGTACATAAATTATAGATATGATTGGTATATTCATATAAGCGTTCCTAATAGTTCAGGCAACCCCTCGGAAGCGTGCATATGTGAACCATCCACTACCATGGTATGAAGATCTGGTTGTCATCATCGGGGATGACGCAGCATGGGGGGATATGTCATGTTCCTTGTACGATAGCTTTGGAGGCCCATTTTTTGGAGGAGAAGGTGAGCCCGTCACGCCTGAACCGACACATATTCGTACTCCACCCCACCATGTCCCTAAGGACATACCCACACAGGCGTCGACAGGAGAGTGTCCACATGGGGGGACAAGAAATGCTACCCCACCATCGCTGGGGAAGAAGAAACAGCGGCGACGCGCTGTGAGGGAAGATCCGGATGTAATGCGGGATATTGCCTGCAATGTGAAAGAGGTCGCTGAGGCTATAAGGAGTGCACACGCCCAGCCCCACTGGACTGAAACTCTTGCACAGAGTGTGTATGAGTTTACGGAGTACCCTCACCACCTCCTGTTGAAGTTGTTTAAAGATCTTAGCATTAATGAGCTGGCGGGGCGTCAATTTTTGGTCGTGCCACAGCCGAGTCGAAAGCTAATCCTTGAAGATTTAGTAGCAGAAATGGGAAGGGACTTGCGGGACGCTGGTTATGGAAGCGGAGATGGCGTAGGAAAGATATGAGTATGGGTGGGGGTTGGGGATGTTTTGTATGGGTAAGTTTGAAACATATTGTCATGTCACATTGCTGCATTTTTTGTGGCATGTCTCCAAGATGATTTTTGTGTGTTAATGTGATACATGAGGGCAAGGATACTTGGTGCAGGGTTTGGGGGATGGCTCCTTATGATGGGGGTCATAATATGAAACATATTTGCTTTGCTTCTATTTTATCAAATTTTTGGATCATTTCTCACTTTTAATTATTTGGCTGCTTGGTTCAGATTTTGGTCTATTTTATCCTTGATGATTTTTGTTGTTATGTGATACATATGGGCATGGCCTATTGGTGCAGGTTTTGGGCCATGTCTCCTTGTTGCAGGGTGTGATAATATGAAACATAAGTGGATGGTTCCTATTATCAGTTTTGGGTTATGGCTCCTTGTAGATGTTTCCCTATAGCCCAATGATGAAGATATGTACATGATCCCTATGTCCCTTGGATATGAAAAAGATAGGTGGATATAGGCTTGATGGTTCCACTGTCTCTGCGTGTGTGATATGTGATGGAGCAACTGCTTATGACCACCATGATTTATTGCTAACTAAACTTTCTTCCTGAGGGCTTCTGTATCACATATGTTTCTCAATGTGCACCGCAGCACCAATGTGCAATGCCCCAAAAAAAATGAAACAGGGTAAAAATCACATATGTTTCAGCCCTATGATGAATAACATTAAATGATCACTTTGTCCCTCGGTTATGAAGAAAAAGTTGTATTAGGTGTGAATATTCATTCAAAATGAGCAACCGCCTAATACATACTGAATGCTTAAAAACATGTTCCCCTGAGGGCTTAGAAACATATGTGATTTTTACCCAGTTTTGTTCTCTGTTGGGGCATTGCACACTGGTGTTGCTGTGAACATTGAGAAACATATGTGATTTTATACCCAGTTTAATTTTTTTAGGGGCTTTGCACATTGGTGCTTCTGTGAACACTGAGAAACATATGTGATTTTATACCCAGTTTCTTTTTTTGGGTCCTTTGCACAGTGGTGCTGCTGTGCACACTGAGAAACATATGTGATTTTATACCCAGTTTATGTTTTTTGGGGGCTTTACACCTAGGTGCTGCTGTGCACACTGAGAAACATATGTGATTTTATACCCAGTTTCTTTTTTTGGGGCGCTTTGCACATTGGTGCTGATGTGAACATTGAGAACCATATGTGATTTAATACCCAGTTTATTTTTTTTGGGTGATTTGCACATTGGTGCTGCTGTGAACAGTGAGAAACATATGTGATTTTATACCCAGTTAATTTTTTTTGGGGGATTTGCACATTGGTGCTGCTGTGAACATTTAGAAACATATGTGATTTTATACCCAGTTTCTTTTTTTGGGTGCTTTGCACATTGGTGCTGCTGTGAACATTGAGAAACATATGTGATTTTATACCCAGTTTATTTTTTGGGGGGCTTTGCACATTGGTGCTGCTGTGAACACTGAGAAACATATGTGATTTTATACCCAGTTTCTTTTTTTGGGGGCTTTGCACATTGGTGCTGCTGTGAACATTGAGAAACATATGTGATTTTATACCCAGTTAATTTTTTTTGGGTGCTTTGCACATTGGTGCTACTCCAAACATTTAGAAACATATGTGATTTTATACCCAGTTAATTTTTTTTGGGTGCTTTGCACATTGGTGCTGATGTGAACATTGAGAACCATATGTGATTTTATACCCAGTTTCTTTTTGTTTGGGTGCTTTGCACATTGGTGCTGATGTGAACATTTAGAAACATATGTGATTTTATACCCAGTTTCTTTTTTTTTGGGTGCTTTGCACATTGGTGTTGCAGTGAACATTGAGAAACATATGTGATTTTATACCCAGTTTCTTTTTTTGGGGGCTTTGCACATTGGTGCTGCTGTGAACATTGAGAAACATATGTGATTTTATACCCAGTTCATTTTTTGGGGGCTTTGCACATTGGTGCTACTCCAAACATTTAGAAACATATGTGATTTTATACCCAGTTAATTTTTTTTGGGTGCTTTGCATATTGGTGCTGATGTGAACATTGAGAACCATATGTGATTTTATACCCAGTTTCTTTTTGTTTGGGTGCTTTGTACATTGGTGCTGATGTGAACATTTAGAAACATATGTGATTTTATACCCAGTTTCTTTTTTTGGGTGCTTTGCACATTGGTGCTGCTGTGAACAGTGAGAAACATATGTGATTTTATACCCAGTTTATTTTTTTGGGGGCTTTGCACATTGGTGCTGCTGTGAACACTGAGAAACATATGTGATTTTATACCCAGTTTCTTTTTTTGGGGGCTTTGCACATTGGTGCTGCTGTGAACACTGAGAAACATATGTGATTTTATACCCAGTTTCTTTTTTTGGGGGCTTTGCACATTGGTGCTGCTGTGAACATTAAGAAACATATGTGATTTTATACCCAGTTCATTTTTTTGGGGGCTTTGCACATTGGTGCTACTCCAAACATTTAGAAACATATGTGATTTTATACCTAGTTAATTTTTTTGGGTGCTTTGCACATTGGTGCTGCTGTGAACATTGAGAAACATATGTGATTTTATACCCAGTTAATTTTTTTTGGGGGCTTTGCACATTGGTGCTGCTGTGAACATTTAGAAACATATGTGATTTTATACCCAGTTTATTTTTTTTGGGAGCTTTGCACATTGGTGCTACTGTGAACATTGAGAAACATAAGTGATTTTATATCCAGTTTCTTTTTTTGGGGGGTTTGCACATTGGTGCTGCTGTGAACATTGAGAAACATATGTGATTTTATACCCAGTTTCTTTTTTTTGGGGCTTTGTACATTGGTGCTGCTGTGAACATTGAGAAACATATGTGATTTTATACCCAGTTTAATTTTTTTGGGGGATTTGCACATTGGTGCTGCTGTGAACACTGAGAAACATATGTGATTTTATACCCAGTTTCTTTTTTTGGGTGTTGTGCACAGTGGTGCTGCTGTGCACACTGAGAAACATATGTGATTTTATACACAATTTAAGTTTTTTGGGGGCTTTGCACCTAGGTGCTGCTGTGCACACTGTGAAACATATGTGATTTTATACCCAGTTTAATTTTTTTTGGGGGGCTTTCCACAATGGTGATGCTGTGCACACTGAGAAACATATGTGATTTTATACCCAGTTTCTTTTTTTGTGTGCTTTGCACATTGGTGCTGCTGTGAACATTGAGAAACAAATGTGATTTTATACCCAGTTTCTTTTTTTGTTGGTGCATTGCACAGTGGCTGATCCTAGCCCAATGATGAATATAATTAGCTGATCCCCTTGTCCCTCGGTTATGAAAAAATAGGTGGTTATAGGCTGGATGGTTCCATTACCAATGAGGGGGAGAGATGTGATGGAGCAACTGCTTATGTCCACCAGGATTTATTGAAAAATTAAGTTTCTTCCTGAGGGCTTATGTATACCATAAACAGAAACAGCTGCATTGAGCCATGACCCAAAAACTGACCCTATGAGCCATTCACATATGTTTCGGCCTGCTGATGATGAACATATATATACTGATCAATTTGTCTCTATGTTACGGTATTTCCTTTTATCTTTTACTTCTGAATTAAGCCAGGTGATGTAATCTTCCGCGGGGTTGTCACTGTCTGTAGGTACGCTGCTTCCCCCATTTTTCATTTCATTGTTATATCTCTTTAAATCATTATTCACACTAATATTTTTGATTTCTTGCAAGGTTAAAATGAGCACCAGTTCCAGCTCTTCTATTCAATCCAGACCCAGATTTGCTGCAGGCGGTGAGTTGGCGGCTGATGATGATGACTTCAAGTTTTGCTACTGTCGGCTGAGGGTTGCCAGGCGGACATCATGGACCCGAAAAAATACCGGCAGGCGTTTTTGGAGCTGTCCATCCCGCGTGAATGGATGCAACTTCTAAGAATGGAAGGATCCACCACACTCCGACTGGTCAACCTATGTAATACTGCAGTAGCTGGATGAGATTGAAAGAGGCCCCACCAATGCTGCCTCTTCCACATCGTTCTCTGATCGGCGGCTTTTAGAGCTAGAGGGTCGGTTGGCCTCGCTCGTGGGGCGATTTGAGCGGACCACGGTGAGAATGGACACCGTGAAGTTGGTTTTGTTTACGCTCCTAGGTTTGATGTTAGTTGTGTTATTGTTGATTATACACAAGAGTGGTTGATGTTAGGTTGGTTACATTGTAACACTTTATATTTTTTGGATGTATGCAAAATGAGACTGTATTATGGATACTATATGTCTTCTGTATATGCTGGGTTCATGTGTTATGTTAAATAGGATTGTGATTTCTGTTGTATGCTGTCTCTGCAAATCAGTTGTACTTTTTACAATTTATGAATGTTGGAAATGCAAGTGATAAGTGGTTCGGGTGCTTGCTTTGTGGGTATTGCCTTCGTTTATATTTAATAGCCCAGAAATGAAATTAATTAATTCTTTTTTATTAAATTCGGTATTTTAATATTGATGTTTGATAAGCGGGATTTAATTATGAGTATTTAATAGATATTTACTTAATAGTTAATATTTAGTTAACTAATAATTATTAGTTTAGTTAATTAAATGATTTTTCTATATTTCCACAGGGGGTTATTCTTACCTCATAACACCATAACCAAATCCCAACAATCAACCTCCAACAATCCCAAACACACTTTAACCCAAAGAAACACAAAACTTTACTATGTGCCCCACAAACAAATCCCAACACAACTTTCCCACCTACTTTCCACCAAAAGAAACACAAAACTCTATTTCTCTCTCCTCAGGAATCCACCATGGATTTACTATTCACAGCAGTAAATCCCAATCCACTTTCAACCAAAGAAACAAGCCCTAACACTCCAACACTGGTGTGGCGTGTACGGGTTAAAGTTGAACCTCGGCCTCCTTCAAGGTCGAGTGAAGATGGTGATGTGGCCTTCGATGGGTTCTCCCTGAGTAGTTAACCATGGATAACACAGAATGGCAAGTTGAAATTAGTAGTATATTTACTGCTACTAAAAAAATATGATCGGGGTAAATGTGTTGTAGAAATTTCTTCAGTGGCCATTATCAGAAGTTTTAGAACCTTCAGGGGTGTACATGTTGCTTAGTGTTTATTTTTATGTAGAATGTAGGAGGAATAAAGAAAGTGATTAGAAGAAAGGATGTAAAGCACTGCCTTATCAAGTACAAACCTTCTATTGTTGGGTTGCTGGAACCGAAAGTACGATCAGATGATAAACATATGGACATTTCTCTGGTTTTCCCAAAGAGTGGTCACATTTTTACGAATCGTGATTTTAGTGCAAATGGCCGTATTTGGGTGCTTGTTGACTCCAATGCCTAGAACTATAGTATACTCTTCTACAATCTTTTGATCAGCATATCTCCATGTATAGGAATGACTCTGGTTTTGCTTGTTGGATCCTGTGGATGGCAAACAACACAAGGGGGGTTGAATAATGTTGTATGAATAAAACTTTTTCGACAATAATCAGTACATGACTAACTTCTCTTCCAATGTTACCTAAGGAACCAAGTAGAGTGATCTACGCTTAGTCCTTAATCAACATGATGATCTCAAAATATAAACAATAAAAATCAAAAGAGTAACTGCAACAGAATAGATCTCACAGCGGAATATAAACAATCTTTGCAATAACAATATTATTAACAAATGATTACAAATGACATATACTTGAATAATGAACAAGTTAGTACAAAGAAAATAATAATAACAAGACAATCACAGAAAATCACACAAATAGACAATAGATTTATCATGGTTCCCCCACAACCTGGGTATGTCTAGTCTCCGACCGTCACAGATCGAGATTTAATCTACTATTGCCTTAGCAATACAATTACCTAGTTTCACTCGCTAGGATTTCCAACGATCTAGTATCACCACCAGGATTTCCAACCACCTAGTCTCAACTAGAATTTACCCCATATTGCCTCAGCTAGGATTTCCAACACCATTATCTCCAAGGGACTACAAGTAAAAATTGAAATTCAATTCACCACAATAATTTAGTGGAGATTGGTTTACACCCAACAATTCTATAGCCAAGATGAATTTGCACTTGTGCTCTACGTGGCTAAAGAAGTTAAATTGTTCTTTGATCACACAAAGAATATGAAATGATTCAATGTGATCAAGAACTTTAGATGTTTCAAAAATCTTTTAAGAATATGTAAAATACAAGTAGAGAGGATTTTGAAAACCAATTTACAATGGCCAAAAAATAATGATCTTAAAAGATTTTGAAAAGGAAATACGAAATAAGATTAGAGTTTTGAAAAACGGTTTGGCTATAAAGAACTTGAGAGCGATGAGAGCTTTGAGAACTTTGAATTTCTTGAGAGAATTATAATTTTGCTCAAGAATGAATAGTATTGAAAAGAGATCTCAAAGGTTCTATATTTATAGAGCTAAGAGAAGATTTGAATTATTTCAAATGAGGTTTGACTTCAGCCCAAAAATCAAGCTAGGAATAAATGGGAGAGGAAGTCAAGGAAGTTAGGTCGCACAGCTAGTAGTCGACTCCCAGAGGAGGTAGTCGACTCCCAGAAAGTTTTCAAGAAGAACTCTGCTACAGCAGGTAGTCGACTCACTCCTTTAGTAATCGACTCCCAGAGCAGTTTTCAGAGAAAAATCTGATATATGATATGTAATCAACTCCTGGGTGTTTGGATGTTGACTACAAATTTTGAAACTGAGCTCCTATGAAAAAATAAGCTCTCAAATAAGTTTAAAACAAGTTTAAAACTATTTTCGAAAATCATTTTGTGTGTGCATATTCTTCTTGGTTTTAACAGTCCTAAGAAAAAGTCAACTCACACACTAGACACTATGAAGACTTTGAAGCCATGGTTGAACTTGATGTAGTTGCATGAGCTTCACTTGAATTTGTCATGCCCTATTTTGCACTAAACGGGTATTCTACTGAACACGTATGGTATTTTCTACCTACGGTGCATGCGTAGGCATGAAATAAACGTAGATATCGATGTATGTAAAGTAGTGCAAGGGGGATTAGACCGTAATGCATGGCTAAGGGAAGAGAATGCGAAATGTGAGTGCGAGAGAAGTGCAAAAGACGTCGTGGGTGCAAAACAACGGGAATGTGTTGAACGTGTGTGTGTGGTGCATGTATGCATGTGTAGGCATGCATGGGAGTGTGTAGGGATGCCATGTAAGTGTGAAAAGGGTTAGGGGTCAATGGCAACCCCGTAAATTTTTAGAAAGGCCAGGGGCAAAATGGTCTTTTTTGACTAAATTTGCTGTGCTTACATACTTAAGTGGTCTGTGTATAAAGTAATGGCAAACTTGTAATTATCTAAAATTTGAGGGGTATTTTTAGGAGGGTATTTTGGTCATTTAACATGTGGCATGCTTATCCTAAGGAGGTTCTAGAGTTAGATTTTGTAAAAGGAGAATTCTTTCTTATTCTTCATTCTTCTTTTCTTCTCTTCCATTTCTCTTTTCCCTCTTTTCTTTCCATATAGTGCCGGCCACCCCCCTCTCCCCTTTCTCCTTCTTGTTCATTTGGAAACCCTAATTACCCACTCCAAGATTCAAGTATGTCATGTGGTTTGCAAGGGAGAAGAAGATGGAGAAGAAAGAAAGAAGAAGAGAAGGAAAAATCAAATTTTGGAGGTAGGATTCAACTTGGTTTTGGAAATTCAATAAGGGTTTATTTTTATTATGTTTTAACATCTTGTTTACTTAATTTGGATTAGGGAAAATCAAATTCATGTGCCATACTTTAGTTTCTTGCAAAATCCCCTTGAAATTATAATCAACATCACTTCATTTGAAAAGCTGAAATTTTGATGTGTGTTCATGCTTGGATTCTGTTTTTTGTGATACGAATTGAGTTTCGAAAAAACTATGAGCTCGTAGATCATGAAGTCCTACCCCAAAATCATATAAATATTGATATATGTTCAATTCTGAAATTGGGAGTAAAAATTCAAATTCTACAGCATGTCTGTTTGATTTCAAGATTTGACACAGTTCAGTAGAAATGGTATAACTACTTGCACTCTCAATTAAATTTTGTGCTCTTGGTCTGTTGGAAACTTAAGAAAATTATCTAAAAGTTTATCAGAGTGCCTATATGTCAAAATTCTGGCTAGAACATGCTCAAAACTGGCTTTGAACACAGACCTAGAAATCTGTCTGAAAAACAGATTTGACACTCTTCACTGAATAATTCACCATAAATCACACACTTAATATTTTTGCATGAAAGTTTATCTGTAGATTCATAACTGTTATATCTTCAACTTGCATTTATAAAGTTTTGTTAAATTCCCAAGAGAAATGGATGTATTATGTTGATCTTTATGGATGTTCTTGCAATTTCAGCAAGCTGAATACCTTAAGTGCTATTCTTATTCATTAAATGTGGTTAATTGGCTTTCATTATTCTTGCTTAATATTGTTGTATGGTAAAATGAATGTTCATGCCCTCGGCACATGTAAATGTTATTGAGTTGCTTTGATATAAATGACGCCCACCAGGTGTTCGATGAAATGCATCAATGAAGGCAAAATCCAATAATTTGAGTAACGTGCACATGTTAATGTTTGCTTTGTGCCACGGTGATGATTGGTGAAACTAGAGGCTTGAATGGCATGTGAACGTTATGTTTGTGAGTGGATGATGTGTGGAGATAGAGGGCATGTCACGTGAGTGCATGACACTATGTTTGATGATGTACAGTTTAAGTGATATGTGCATACCCATGCCATCATGACCCCTAACGTGTCACTTATGATGTTAACCAATGAAATTGAATAATTCTCAGTCCTCTCTAATGAGGGTGAGTTAGCAAAGCCCGGGTTTTAGGTGGGGTTTGAGTAAATTGTGGATATGAGGCTTGGACTGTGAAGTTGGGAGATGATTATGTGATATGTGGAGCTTACCCACTCGCTTTTACCGGGAGTGGAGGGGATACTTATACCCACTCGCCTTTACCGGGAGTGGAGGGGTCATACAGAGGTTGGGTAATATATGGATATCCTCACTCCTGCCAGGGACGGGGGAGGTGAGAGGCCCGGTGTTGTACAGTGCACGTGTCCACTGCGCAGTGTGCTATATTCACCCCAAATTTGGAGTGAAGTCCAGGTCCTGGTATCACACAGTTTACCCAAGTTCCAATTAACTCAATTATGAAATAATAAAATAAAATTTGTGGGTTACTTTTACTGCTGGCAGCACTTCCCCTCCCTTTTGCCCGTACTTTGTGGTTTGGTGCCATGCCTCAAGCACTTGCACTTATCGTATTTGATATTGGTTGCTTGAGCTCTCATGTTATTATTATTGTTACTATTATTGTTATTATTCGTGCTAATCCCTTTCTTGCAGTAGCTCGTCACTGGACTGCAGTTATGATTCCCTTGTTTAACTATTTATTTTTCATTATATCACTTAGTTACATACTCTGTTTCGCTTGCCTTGCCTTGTGAATTGATAACCTTAAAATGGGGTTCCAAACCCAAGTTGGTTCCTACTAGGTCACGCATTGACGTGCTCCCCTCTATTTTTCAGGTAAGGACAACAGAGTTGGTGATGGCTTGGAGTTGAGTTTCAAGGATAGTGTTGGTGTGAGTTGGGATGTACTGTGACTGGGATGTCTTGGCAGACTGAGAGCGGTGTATATGTATTGACACACTTGGGCTGTATGTATAAATGAAACATGTTACATATGGAGTGTTATTAATGTTTCATGAGGTTGTTTGATATAACTGTGGAGTTTTACTTATACTATCCCAGCATGTGCGCAATGGCCTGCTTATTCAGTTTCTTCTTTCTCCCTCTTTTCCTCTTCATCACCTCTGCTCTTCAGAATACTTAGAAAAAAAAATTTAGCTCTCAGGTATTCTGGGGATCGGGGCGTGACAGTTTTTGGTGGCCCATGTAGGTTACCGCACTGCGACGTGCGTAAGGATAGTACTTGTAATGCTTCAGTAAGTGATTGGGATAGTTAGCCCTAAGGGAGGTAGCGACCTTAGTGACCTTAGAATTCTAAGTGACCCACCCTTAAACACCTAGTTTTAGGGAGTCCGGGGATGAACCTTCTACTATATAGTATACCTTACATGTATATTATAGGTATACACGTGTATATGTAACGGTGTAAATCAGTGTGTATAAGTGCATTGTTGTGCTTAGAGATTTGAATTATACAAGTTGCGTATACTTTTATGTTAGAATGGCATGAAAGTTACACGTGTACTGGATGCTTGCAGTGGTATATGGATATATGTGGGCGTTTATACTAGGTGGGTAAATACTTGAGCGTATACATATATTGTCTCTATATAGATACCTGATACGGGTATGTGAGTAGGTACATGTTATACTTGTGTGACTCTGAGATATAGGTGATAAATGTATGTTTATTAGTGGATGTGTACTGGTGAGTACATATCAGCTAGTGGGGATAGTATATGTTGTAGAGACCTGGGCGAGGAGGTGTACGTATGTGACGTGAGTGCACATATGCAGTTTACTATCTATTAATTTACAGTTGTGTTTCATATAGGGAATGCACCGATGTGTGCACATCTATCCCTGTATGGATAAAATAGTAGAATGTCCATGTTATATAGGACATATGGGAGAAAGTGTATATGTGTGGGTATATGTGAGCCTGTATGGGTAGAGGGTATAGATATATATGTGGGAAGTTAGTGCATATATATCGCTAGTGTTGCATTACTAGGGTATAAATTCCTAGTGTGTTAAAAAGTGTAAATCACTGAGAATATATGTATGTGCTGCCTATGTACCTATAGGAATTGGTATATTGTTTTACTTGAGTGTATGGTCGTGGGTTGTATTATTGTGTGAAGTTAGAAAATGTGTTATGGCTATATATATGGTGTGTATGTAGCGATATAGACAAGTAATGAACACACGAGCAATATGAGTAATGCTCTAAGGTGTTTGGAGTAGATGTGTCCTATGGTGGGTATGGGCGCTTTAGACTCAACCATCCTCAGTTTAGGCCCTTAGCCCTATACTATGCTTATAATGGGATATGGATATATGTATGACGAGTAACACATATAAGATGTGATGGGTATAAGAAATCGAGGTTATAAATTGAATGTATAAGTGGGATGGCTAAGGGTTTGCACGGTTAAGTGGAGTTACGGTATATGTATACATGTGTGTATATGCTTACCTCGTAGAATGGTGCCTATAGGACCATTTGGATGTATATGTAGTGCATGTACCCTTCCGTGTATAGTGGAATGAGGGGGATTGTGTATTGGTTACTTGTATGTAGGTGTGTTGTCACTTGTCAAGCATGGTGTGACCGTGTATATATGTTGTTATTGTTGAATGCGTATTGGTGTATGTCTTATGAGTGGTTATACGTATATATGTATGTGAATGATCCCTATTTGGATATGCATGTATCAGTATACGAATGTGTATGTATATGGGATGTGACTATCTACTGAATATGTATGAATATTGAAATACATTTACTTGTGTGTGTACTAGTATACTAGTAAAAGTGCAGATATATCGGATGTTATGAATATAATGGTATGGGTAGCCACCGACTACCTACTAGTATAATGGAATAGCTAGACTGTATAGGTGTGTGATAGCAGGATATGTGTGGTATGTGTGTATGGGTGTGTGCCCATACATGGGAATGTATGTGCATGGTGCATGGGTCCTAGTACGTAAATATATACATGTCTGTGTGCATACCTACTATTAGAATAATAATCTGGTGTGTATAAGCGAACGTGTACATGGCTATATGTAGGCCTAGAGATATATATAGGGTGGTTATATGAATACATCTGTGGGTATATAATGAGTGTGTGTATAGTTAGATGTGGAATATCTATGTGAAGTATTGTTTGTTACCAATATGTGAATATGTATCATACTTGTATGAATGTGAAGTGTAGGGATGTGATCATGTAAGTGTAATGTGTAGTAGGAGTATATGTGATGGTGTGTGTATTGGGTGAATGAATATATATATAAGTATATATATATATATATATATATATATATATATATATATATATATATATATATACACACATATCTTGTTTGTTTACTTGCTGAATTATCCAATAGGATTGTCCATCCAGGTGTATCTCGGTATGCATGGATAAATGTATTTCTGCTTGTGTGCGTGGATATATAGGTCAGTACCAAAGCATATGTGTCTGTATATACATGTGCAATGTGGACGTGAATGTGATGAGTATGAAATATATGTGAATATATGAATGTTTTGATGAATATAAGTGAATGAAACTGTTGGTATGTAGGTATTGGAATGTGTTTGTTTGTTTGCATATTTATATGTATACGTGTATGTGGGGTGTAGATGGATGTTTATAATTATTTAACTATTAAAGTTGTATGTGCGTAGGATGTACAAAAGTAGTTACATATATAGCGTATGGTGGAGAATGTGTTATGTTGTGCACTATTGTATGCATTGTGTGTGATATATGTGCCTATCTGTGTGAGGCAGTAGGTGCACTGCTATGGATGTGAAGTTACGTGTATATTTATTTATAGCATGATTGTGAACCTTATGTGACACAGTCATGCACGTGTTAGTACGTGCACATGAATGTATGTGTGGATGTGACTGAATGATGTGTATATAGATATTTATGTGCCTATACATGTGAGTGAGCCTATATGACTAAGTGTTGGGTGTATAGGGATCTGGTGTACGTGCGATGCGACACCGTGATAGTGATCTTGTTTATCAAGTAATGGTGCGTAGATTAACGTGTATTGTTGTATGCTTATGCATGGATATAGACGTATATGTATATATAAGCAGGTAGAATATAAGCCGTTATACTTGAAGGTATCATGATGTGGGTACGATGTGATGTCGTATGCACACGGATGTGAGTAGTAATCTAAATACATATAATAATACGTATAGAGACTTATTTATGGTGTGTGAAGTATATGTTAATGTGTGAACGTGTGTGTATAGATGTTATGTGAAGAACATATACGTATGTGTATATAATGATGCCTATAGTAATATGGTTGAGCTCCTAGACGAGTAATAGGATGTATCTGTGACATAGGTGCGATACGGAAGTATATGGATGATAGTGAAGCATATAGAGTATATAAGTGTGGTGTAGATACTTATTCCTATTTGTACTTCATGGGTAGTAAGATCATTATACCTAGCTGACCTTAGCAAGGATCACACCCTAGGAAGTCCGAGGACGGACTTTATTTTAAGGTGGGTAGGATGTCATGCCCTATTTTGCACTATACGGGTATTCTACTGAACACGTATGATATTTCTACCTACGGTGCATGCGTAGGCATGAAATAAACGTAGATATCGATGTATGTGAAGTAGTGCAAGAGGGATTAGACCGTAATGCATGGCTAAGGGAAGAGAATGCGAAATGTGAATACGAGAGAAGTGCAAAAGACGTCGTGTGTGCAAAACAACGGGAATGTGTTGAACGTGTGTGTGTGTGGTGCATGTATGCATGTGTAGGCATGCATGGGTGTGTGTAGGGATGCCATGTAAGTGTGAAAAGGGTTAGGGGTCAATGGCAACCCCGTAAATTTTTAGAAAGGCCAGGGGAAAAATGGTCTTTTTTGACTAAATTTGCTGTGCTTACATACTTAAGTGGTCGGTGTATAAAGTAATGGAAAACTTGTAATTATCTAAAGGTTGAGGGGTATTTTTAGGAGGGTATTTTGGTCATTTAACATGTGGCATGCTTATCCTAAGGAGGTTCTAGAGTTAGATTTTTTAAAAGGAGAATTCTTTCTTATTCTTCATTCTTCTTTTCTTTTCTCTTCCATTTCTCTTTTCCCTCTTTTCTTTCCATATAGGGCCGGCCACCCCCCTCTCCCCTTTCTCCTTCTTTTTCATTTGGAAACCCTAATTACACACTCCAAGATTCAAGTATGTCATGTGGTTTGCAACGGAGAAGACGATGGAGAAGAAAGAAAGAAGAAGAAAAGGAAAAATCAAATTTTGGAGGTAGGTGACCGGCTCCCCGTTTACGGTTTGGGCGCGGTGTCGTTTTACCGCAAGTGCACGGTTAGTGTAGGGTGCAGGTTTATCGAACTCAGGGAGGTGGATGGCTTGAATGGCTACTAGCCTCGCCTAGGTTGTGTGCTAGCTACACAGATAATATGGGTGGAAGTGTAGAAATAAAGAGAAGAAATAAAAAGACACGAAATGAATCCCCGCTAACACGGGCTAGAGCACTCATGACACTTGGCATTTGACTTGACCCAGTGTGAGACATTGCCCCAAAAGGTGGTGCCTAGAGTCCATGGCCCGATATTCCGGTCGGTGCCTAGTACGCTAGGTCTACCCGGCTTCGGACGGTGGGCATTCCCATGTCCATTAACACCTTCCGCAACCGGGAGCATTAAGGCCACAATGATAACTCCCAACACTTCGTCCAAGCCGTTCCCACATGCGAGGACTCGATGTCTACGCTAGGGGCATGAGCTATGGCTAGGGAGTCAACCGCCTAGTTTATTCCCCCTTGGCCCGACGGTCAGAGGCGGTCTTTCTCCCGCCAATGACAATGAAACACCCCCGCGTAACCCTAATGGCCAAATAGGTCGAATGTGATTTCTAGCAATACATCGGAGCGGATCTTGACTGGACAAGACACCGGACCCCAATCCCCAACACAACTAGTGTGTTACCATACGAATTGGACTCAGATTGCTAGAAATCCCCATTGACACATTTCATCGAACACATGCCATGCAACCAAGCCAAATGTAAATTTCCAAGCATCAAATCCAACCCTAACCCGTATTAGGGTTCATCAAACTCTACTCGATGGTGAAGAACATAATAGAAAGCAATAATAATGACAAACAAACATTCACCATCAAGCAACAAAGAAAATAACACAAAACAATAGAAAATGAGAGAAGAAAATACTTAGCTTGCAATTGAACCCATCAATCCATTACAAGGTTTATTGGAAGATAAAAACCTAATCTAACCTAACCTAAAACTCCCAAGAAATGGGAGAAAAACTACTGAAAAAATGGGAGAGAGTCCCCCCAAGTCGTGCTCCAACTTCCCTTTATAAGCCCACTCAAGACCCAACCGGTTTGGGTCCAAAACCCACTCAAATCTGCTAAAACAGGCCCACCCGATCGGGTGGAAGTTCACCCGATCGGGTGGAATAAACAGAGAGCTCAAAAACACAGAAAACGATCTCACCCGGTCGTGTGAATAGCTCACCCGATCGGGTGAAATGAAAATCCAGAGTGCTGCCAATTTCAGCACATGGCCGCGCTCAGAAAATTCCAGAAAAATGTAGAAAAATTGGATTTGGGCATGTGACCTATCGTTGGAAAGCTAACGACGATGTCGACGCTAGAAAAATAAGAGATCACCCAAAATCCCTCTGGAATGATAGCAGATCTTCAATGAGTGCATCAGCAGCGCGCGAAAGCGGAAGAAAAGGCCACCCGATCGGTTGAAACATCAACCGATCGGGTGAACTGCTTGTTGCTTTGGCCATCGGGCTTCGGGAGCTTCAACCGGTCACTGAGGAGAGCAGGTGGAGTCGTTGGTTTGATATTTGAGGCGATGCGGCTACAGATGAACCGATCGGGTGAGATGTCACCCGATCGGTTGGAATTCATCTCCAAATTCCCGAGAACTCAGCTGTGTTCAACCGGTCGGTGAACCGGTCGGTTGATCTTCACTTCGCTTCAGCTTCCATCTGGTTCGGACACGCGTGCATCACCCGATCGGTTGGCTGTGTCCAACCGATCGGGTGGGGGCTGAAAGATGGCAATCTTGGTCGTTTGACCCCCTGGATCGCGCGTGACTCCTCTCGTTGCTCTGGGGGCTCATGATATCTTCATTATATGTCCCAAATGCTGGAAATCTCCTGCATTCACACAAAAAGACAAAGAAGTGAAATAAAACTAGAAATCACAAGAAAACGGGTACGGAACGACAGAAAACAGTGGAAAATCACAAAGAAGACGTGCGTGAATATATGAAATATAAACGCACATCAGTATGATTCAACTTGGTTTTGGAAATTCAATAAGGGTTTATTTTTATTATGTTTTCACAACTTGTTTACTTAATTTTGATTAGGAAAATCAAATTCATGTGCCATACTTTAGTTTCTTGCAAAATCCCCTTGAAATTATAATCAACATCACTTCATTTGAAAAGCTGAAATTTTGATGTGTGTTCATGCTTGGATTCTGTTTTTTGTGATTCGAATTGAGTTTCGAAAAAAATATGAGCACGTAGATCATGAAGTCCTACCCCAAAATCATATAAAATATTGATATATGTTCAATTCTGAAATTGGGAGTAAAAATTCAAATTCTACAGCATGTCTGTTTGATTTCCAGATTTGACACAGTTCAGTAGAAATGGTATAACTACCTGCACTCTCAATAAAATTTTGTGATCTTGGTCTTGTTGGAAACTTAAGAAAATTATCTAAAAGTTTATCAGTGTGCCAATATGTCGAAATTTTGGCTAGAACATGCTCAAAACTGGCTTTGACCACAGACCTAGAAATCTGTCTGAAAAACAGTTGACACTCTTCACTGAATAATTCACCATAAATCACACACTTAATATTTTTGCATGAAAGTTTATCTGTATATTCATAACTGTTATACATTCAACTTGCATTTATAAAGTTTTGTTAAATTCCCAAGAGAAATGGATGTATTATGTTGATCTTTATGGATGTTCTTGCAATTTCAGCAAGCTGAATACCTTAAGTGCTATTCTTATTCATTAAATGTGGTTAATTGGCTTTCATTATTCTTGCTTAATATTGGTGTATGGTGAAATGAATGTTCATGCCCTCGGCACATGTAAATGTTATTGAGTTGCTTTGATATAAATGACGCCCGCCAGGTGTTCGATGAAATGCCTCAATGAAGGCAAAATCCAATAATTTGAGTAACGTGCACATGTTAATGTTTGCTTTGTGCCACGGTGATGATTGGTGAAATTAGAGGCTTGAATGGCATGGGAACGTTATGTTTGTGAGTGGATGATGTGTGGAAATAGAGGGCATGTCACATGAGTGCATGACACTATGTTTGATGATGGACAGTTGAAGTGATATGTGCATGCCATCAAGACCCCTAACGTGTCACTTATGATGTTAACCAATGAAATTGAATAATTCTCAGTCCTCTCTAATGAGGGTGAGTTAGCAAAGCCCGGGTTTTTAGGTGGGGTTTGAGTAAATTGTGGATATGAGGCCTGGACTGTGAAGTTGGGAGATGATTATGTGATGTGTGGAGCTTACCCATTCGCCTTTATGGGGAGTGGAGGGGATACTTATACCCACTCGCCTTTACCGGGAGTGGAGGGGTCATACGGAGGTTGGGTTATATGTGGATAGCCTCACTCCTGCCAGGGACGGGGGAGGTGAGAGGCCCGGTGTTGTACAGTGCCCGTGTCCACTGCGTCGTGTGCTATATTCACCCCAAATTTGGGGTGAAGTCCCGGTCCTGGTATCACACAGTTTACCCAAGTTCCAATTAACTCAATTATGAAATAATAAAATAAAATTTGTGGGTTACTTCTACTGCTGGCAGCACTTCCCCTCCCTTTTGCCCGTACTTTGTGGTTTGGTGTCATGCCTCAAGCACTTGCACTTATCGTATTTGATATTGGTTGCTTGAGCTCTCATGTTATTATTATTGTTACTATTATTATTATTCGTGCTAATCCCTTTCTTGCAGTAGCTTGTCACTGGACCGCAGGTATGATTCCCTTGTTTAACTATTTATTTTTCATTATATCACTTAGTTACATACTCTGTTTCGCTTGGCTTGCCTTGTGAATTGATAACCTTAAAATGGAGTTCCAAACCCAAGTCGGTTCCTACTGGAGCACGCATTGACGTGCTCCCCTCTATTTTTCAGGTAAGGACAGCAGAGTTGGTGATGGCTTGGAGTTGAGTTTCAGGGATAGTGTTGGTGTGAGTTGGGGTGTACTGTGACTGGGATGTCTTGGCAGACTTAGAGTGCTGTATATGTATTGACACACTTGGGCTGTATGTATAAATGAAACATGTTACATATGGAGTGTTATTAATGTTTCATGAGGTTGTTTGATATAACTGTGGAGTTTTACTTGTACTATCCTAGCATATGCGCTGTGGCCTGCTTATTCAGTTTCTTCTTTCTCCCTCTTTTCCTCTTCATCACCTCCGCTCTTCAGAATACTTGGAGAAAAAATTTTTTAGCTCTCGGGTATTCTGGGGATCGGGACGTGACAAAATTTGAGCTCCTCTTTAGCTTGAGCTTGAACACATTCTTTGAGCTTCATCTTTGAGCTCCTTTTGTGCTTAACTTGGAATGCGAGCTAAATTCATCTTCATCTTCTATGAGTGTGGTTGAAGTTCTTCTTATCGGAGTATGCTTCGAGCTTAATTTAGCTTGATTTCACAACCTACACTCTTAAATATTATGATTAGTACAGTAGCAACATTAGGTGTGATCATCATCAAAACTACTTTGGGGTGTGACTAGATTTCCCAACACTCTCCCCCTTTTGATGATGACACCCAAATGAAAAACATATGAATAATATGAAAATGAAATCTAATAAGTAAGTGTACTTACTCTCTCGGCTTAGATGAGGTATGAAATCATATTATACTTCCCCTGCATCAAAGCTGGTTAGCAACATATTCATTTACGTTTTTTTGCTTTTACTATTTTTCTCCCCCTTATCATCATAAAAAAATATGATTACAATAATGCCATGAGTGAAAGGAGTCAATCTTTGTTCAATTCCTTTTTCCCATGATCCCTAAATCTCGACGAAGTTTCGAAAATATATCCTTTTGTAATGGCTTCGTGAGAATATCTGTAACTTGATATTCAGAGGTACATACTTGAGTTCTACATCCTTTTTAATACAGTGATCATATATGAATCTGGGTCTAATATCTATATGTTTTGTCCTTGGATGAAGAACTGAATTCTTAGTAAGATTAATAGCGCTTTTATTATCACAATAAATTACACAAGTAGATGTATTAATACCATAGTCTACTAAGACTTGTTTCATCAAAAGTACTTGTGCATAAGCAAGTCCGACAACTATATACTCTGCCTCAGTAGTTGATAGTGATACTTAGCTTTGCTTTTTGCTAAACCACAAGACAATGAAGTGTCTAATGAAATGACATGTTCCACTTGTGCTCTTTTTAGTGGCTTTATAACCAGCATAGTCTGAGTCACTATAAGAAATTAAATCAAAAGTGCTACCTTTGGGATAAAACAATCCAAAGTCAGAAGTGGTCTTAAGATATCTTAATATGTATTTTTACAGTTTTAAGGTGTGATTCCTTTGGGTCACATTGAAATCGTGCACAAGCACATACACTAAACATTATATCAGGTCTGCTTACAGTTAAATAAAGCAACGAGCCAATCATACCTCGATATGTTTGCTGATCAACTTTTTTACCTGCTTCATCTTTATCTAAAGAGGTGGATGTGACTATGTGTATGTTCTTTCCTGTTGCATTCTCCATCCCGAACCTTTTGAGTAGATCTTTAGCATATTTCGTTTGGTGAATGAAGGTTCCCTCTTTTAACTGCTTGATTTGTAATCCTAGGAAGTATGTAAGCTCGCCCATATGGCTCATTTTGAATTCTTCCTGCATTAACTTAGCAAACTCTTAACACAGATCTTCGTTAGTGGATCCAAAAATAATGTCATCTACATAGATTTGAATAAGAATGTTGTCATCATGAATTTTCTTAACAAATAATGTAGTGTCTATTTTTCCAACATTATATCCTGAGTTAAGAATTTTCTTAATCTTTCATACCAAGCTCTTGGAGCTTGTTTCAGACCATATATGTCGTTATTTAGTTTATAAACATGTCCTACTTTCTTATCATGTTCAAGCCTAGGAGGTTGTTCAGCATATACTTCCTCCTTTATATAGCCATTTAAGAATGCACTCTTTACATCCATTTGGTATAACTTAAAATTTTTATATGATGCAAATGCAAATATCATTCTAATGGATTCTAGTCTAGCAACAGGTGCAAAATTTTCGTCGAAATCGATACCTTCTTGTGAATTTCACTGTGCCACTAAACTTGCTTTGTTTCTTACCATATTTCCGTTCTCGTCTAGTTTGTTCCGATACACCTATTTTGTGCCGATGACTGGACGATCTTCTGGTTTGGGGACTAACTCCCATACCTGGTTTCTCTCAAATTGAAGAAGTTCTTCTTGCATGGCTTCAATCCATGCTTCATCTGCAAATGCCTCATCTACCTTTTTCGGCTCAATGTTAGAAACAAATGCAACAAGTGTCATGTGTTCTATTTGAGATCTAGTTTTAACACATGCATCAATTGCACCAATAACTTGTGTGTGTGTATGGGTGATGTGTAACTTCAGGAAAAGATTTAGGTAAAGGAGTGGAAGTGTTAACATCAGAAATAGGTGCAATATCATCATCAATATTAATGGGTGTATTACTAGTAAGGGATTCATCAAATGTCACATGCATAGTTTCAACATCTCTTGTTCTTTTATTGTAGATTCTATATGCTTTAATATGAAAAGAATAGCCGATAACTATGCTTTTATCTGCTTTGGAGTCAAATTTATCTAAGTTATATTTTGTGTTAAGAATATAGCATTTACAACCAAAAACCCTAAAATAAGATACTTTTGGAATTTGTTGGAGCAAAAACTCATAAGGTGTCTTTTCAAAAGGTTTTCTAATTAAAACTCTGTTTTGAATATAGCACGCAGTTGCTAGAGCTTTCGCCCAAAAATATTTTGGAAGGTTGCTTTCGCACAACATTGTTCGTGCACACTCTTGGAGTGTCCTGTTTTTCCTTTCAACTACCCTATTTTGAGGAGCAGCTCTAGGAAAAGCAAAAGTACGAGAAACACCTCGTTTTTCACAAAATCTTTTAAAAGGTTCGTTTTCAAGTTCACTACCGTGGTCACTTCTTATAGAGATAATTTTCACAGAGTATAACCTTTCAATTCTTTTGAAAAATATTTTAAATTCACGGAAGTCATGATTCTTATTAACTTAGAATAATACCCACATGTTACACGTGTGAAATCAATATAACAAATACATATTTGCTGTCATAAAGAGATGAAGTGCTAACCGGGCCAAATAACTCTATATGGAGTAGTTCAAGTGGCCTTTCTGAGCTGAGAGCTCCAATACTCTTAAATGTACTTTTATGCATTTTGCCAAGTTGACATGAGTCACATATTTTGTACAATTTAAAATTTAATTTTGAAAGGCCAGGCACCAACTCTTTCCTAAATATCTTACTCATATTTTTGATGTTTACATGACCAAAACGTCTGTGCCATAGCTACGAGTCATTTGTTGAAACAATTAAGCATATATTTGAATCATAATCTTTTAAACTAAAAACGTACATATTTTCTACTCGCTTACCTTTAACAAAGATGTTCTTCATATCATTATCATAGACTAAGCAAGCATCTAATGTAAAAATAACTTTCATACCTTTATCACATAATTAGCTTATGCTTATTAACTTATGCTTTAGCTCGCTTACCAAACTGACATCTTCGATAAGAGGTTTCGAGGAGTCACCGATATTACCTATGCCAATAATTTTTCCTTTCTTATTGTCACCGAAAGTTACGGTTCCTCCATCAATCATCTTTAAAGCGTTCAACAATTTTGCATTTCAGGTCATGTGCGCGGTGCATCCGCTGTCTATTATCCATGTCCTGAAAGAAAATAACAAAATGTATTTGGTACCCTCTAATGATTGGGTCCGAGTTGTTAGACATAATTTCTATCTTTATGTGCTACCCTAAGCATTGTGTATCATGATGATGTTCATGAAGCACATGGATACCCTAAAGATGTGTACATGTAAGGATTAATTATTAAGAACCCAATTTCGATTTGAATTTGATTTCATATGCATACTTTTAAACATGTTGGAAATATAAATATTTTTCTCATGATTACTCAAATGTTTTGGTACCCATAAAACATTATTTCAAACAAATCTTTTAGAATCATGTATATGACGTGTTTTGTGTGCAACATAATTGTGACATACAATTTTGGGTGGCAAACGGATCGGGTCGGGTTCGTGTTGGGTCAAACCGGTTTGGGTCGAGTTAGGTTTGATCCGACCCGAATATGGGTAAAACCGAACCTGACCCGAATTAAATTCGGGTCGAGGTTCAGGAACCCGTACTCGACCCGGTGTAACCCGGGTTAACCCGTACCCGACCCGATTTGTCTTACGGGTCGGGTTTGGGTTCGGGTGGTTGGGTTGTAAAACAGTTTTATTTAATTCAAAGCCAACCGCGGATGGGAATGTTTGATCCGGGACCTTTTATGTGTGCTCACTAGAAAATACCACTAGGCTACACTATTGCTTGTGAACTAATATTATTCAATTGTCTTACAGTGTTTCACAACATCCTATTATTTTAAAATTAAACCAAAACATTTACATTTAGTGCATCCAATGGGATTCTAAGCAGCAACCCGCCCATGAACAAGGATGAGCTCTAGCCAAGTTTCCAAATGATGCTTGTGAAGCAACTATGCCTAACATTTATTATATATTAAACTTTTTAACCGGATTGAATTCGGATCAACCCGTGTTGACAAGGCAAACCCATAACCGACCCGGATTTTATCCGGGTCAGGTCGGGTCAACCCGAATACCACTTGACCTGGATTGGCCCCATACACATACCCGGTTAAGGAGGCCAGGTTTGGGTCGGGTCGGGTCGTGCGCATTTTGCCACCCATGTGTATAATATTGTGATGAGAATTATCATGATGTACATTGTGTTTAGCATTCTTGCTATATATAAGAGCATACCATTTTATATCTTTATGCACAACATTTTGAACAAAATTATTCTTTGAAGTAGATGTATGTATACAAGATGGAGTAGCTTTTACATTTGGTTTGTTCTTAACATTTTCAAGTCTTAGAACAAGTTCCTAATGTTTGAGCTTACTTAAAACAATGTCATTGGTAAGTATATTGAATTTATCATTTAAGGTATAGACATATAAAGCATGTTCATTCTTCATAGCATTTTGATCACACGCTAATTTATCATGTTTAGTTCTCAAATTTTCACAATCATTACAACGATGTTTTATTGAATCATATTCATTTACAAGAGAATCCAACTTGTTCGTTAGATTGTCATGTTCATCATGCAAAACATTATGCTTATTAACTAAACTATTGTACTTCTATTTCAATCTTTCGTATTCTCTATGCAAATTTTCATATGCACTAGCAATGTCAAAATCATTTTCATCATCAGAACTAGATTCACATACCTCGTGATTGTTGTCCTGACGAGCCATCATGCATATTTCTTTCCTAAAGCTCTCATCGTTTGATTTGGTTGTCTCTATGGGTGTTTGGATTGTTTGAGAACTTGATCCGAATTTTTCTTCCAATATATTGAGTATTTGATGTGCGGTGTCTGCCTCTTCTACAAGATTTAGCATCTCATTAGTTAAACCAATATAAAGTAGATGCATTACCGTTATATTTCTGAAGTAGGCTTCCTCTTGATCTGGATTCCATTGTGTTTGAGGGGTGGTTGGTATTTCATACGGTTCTCTAAGAAATCGTGCGTACTTTAGATCTTTTGCCTACAAAAAGATCTTTATCCTTTTACATTAGGAATAGAACGTGTCGTCAAAGGTTGGTGGAGTATGACTGCTACATCTGGGAGGAAAGAACGTTGTTGATGCCATCACCTTAACCTTGCTCTGATACCAAGGGTTGGATCCTGTAGATGGCAAACAACACTAGAAGAGGGTTTGAACTGTGTTGTATGAATAAAACTTTTTCGACAATAATCAATACAAGACCAACTTCCCTTCTAACGTTGCCTAAGCAACCAAGTGGGGTGATCTATGCTTGGTCCTTAATCAACATGATGATCTCAAAATATAAACAATAAAGATCAAAAGAGTAATTGCAATAGAATAGATCTCACAGTGGAATATAAACAATCTTTGTAATAACAATATTATTAACAAAAGATTACAAATGACATATATTTGAATAATGAACAAGTTAGTACAAAGAAAATAATAATAACGAGACAATAACAGAAAATCACACAAATAGACGAGATTTATCCTGGTTCCCCACAACCTGGGTACGTCCAGTCCCCGACTGTCACAGATCGAGATTTAATCCACTATTGCCTTAGCAATACAATTACCTAGTTTCACTCGCTAGGATTTTCAACGACCTAGTATCACCACCAGGATTTCCAACGACCTAGTCTCAACTAGGATTTACACCACTTAGCCTTAGCTAGGATTTCCAACACCCTTATCTCCAAGCGACTACAAGTAAAAGTCGAAATCCAATTCACCAAAATAATTTAGTGGAGATTGGTTTACACCCAACAATTCTATAGCCAAGATGAATTTGCACTTGTGCTCTAAGTGACTGAAGAATTTAAATTGTTCTTTGATCACACAAAGAATATGAAATGATTCAATGTGATCAAGAACTTTAGATGTTTTAAAAATATTTTAAGAATATGAAAAATATAAGTAGAGAGGATTTTGAAAACCAATTTACAATGGCCAAAACATAATAATCTTAAAAGATTTTGAAAAGGAAATACGAAATAAGATTAGAGATTTGAAAAATGGTTTGGCTATGAAGAGCGATGAGAGCTTTGAGAACTTTGAATTGCTTGAGAGAATTATAATTTTGCTCAAGAATGAATAGTATTGAAAAGATATCTAAAAGGTTCTCTATTTATAGAGCTAAGAGAAGATTTCAATTATTTCAAATGAGGTTTGACTTCAACCCAAAAATCAAGCTAGGAATAAATGGTAGATAAGATTTGAATTATGTCAAATGAGGTTTGACTTCAACCCAAAAATCAAGCTAGGAATAAATGGTAGAGGAAGTCAAGGAAGTCAGGTCGCACAGCTGGTAGTCGACTCCCAGAGGAGGTAGTCAACTCCCAGAGAGTTTTCAGGAAGAGCAGAGAGTCGACTCTCTCTTTTGGTAGTCGACTCCCAGAGCAGTTTTCAGAGAAAACTCCGCTTTATGATATTTAATCAACTCCTGGGTGTTTGGAGGTTGACTACAAGTTTTGAAACTGAGCTCATATGAAAAAAATAAGCTCTCAAATAAGTTTAAAATAAGTTTAAAACTATTTTCGAAAATCATTTTGTGTGTGTACATATTCTTCTTGGCTATAACATAGTTCTAAGAAAAAGTCAACTCACACACTAGACACTATGAAGACTTTAAAGCCATGGTTGAACTTGATGTAGTTGCATAAGCTTCACTTGAATTTGAGTTCCTCTTTAGCGTTAGCTTGAGTACATTCTTTGAGCTTCATCTTTGAGCTCCGTTTGTGCTTAACGTGGAATGCGAGCTAAATTCATCTTCATCTTCTATGAGTGTGGTTGAAGTTCTTATCAGAGTATGCTTCGAGCTTCATTTAGCTTGATTTCACAACCTACACACTTAAATAATATGATTAGTACATTAACACCATTAGGTGTAATCATCATCAAAACTACTTTGGGGTGGGACTAGATTTCCCAACATCGCCATGGTGTGATCTGCTGTCTATGGTTCTGACTTCTCTTTTGCAAGATTATCACTCTAGAATTCTCTGTGACATAGCAAGGCCCACACTCATAAGGTGATACTTAGTGACATCAATACCATGCATTTTACTATGGAAACAGTGGATGGTTCACTGCCTACAGTTGAAATGTTATTTGCTTTAACAATTGTATTTCTGATTGCTTATTATCAGACTTGAAGCGTACTAGGACTTCTTTGAGTTGAACTAACAAGAGTTTTTTAAATTTTGATACAGAGGGATGGGTGAACGTGGACGGTGCGACGAATCGTGTCATTTAATGGAAGAATAATATTAGGACTTTATTTATCAATATTTTAAATAGGGAGGGTGATTTAGTTCTTTTGACTAATTACCTATTTAGTGGAAGTATTATTATAAATAATGGAGGAGAGGAGAGGGGAAGGGTATGCTTATTTTGAGAGAAAATCGATAAAGAGAGGAGAGAGTTCCTCGTTCTTAGGGAGAGTGCGGACGTCCTCTTCAATCGGCGTCTTGGGAGACATAATACCTCTATAATTGTAATCAATTTATCTTTATTATTTTTAGTTTATTATATCATTTGGTAGCAGAGCAGTTCGATCTTGATGGAGGAGTTGAGATTCATGATGAAGGAAATGCATGAGTTGCTGTAGGAAATGCATGAGTCGATGAATCCGACCTACGAGTATCTCGAGATCTATCGTCGCCGTCGACACGGGGAGGAGGCCGCCAGCCCAGATATGAAGATCATGAGTCCAAATCTACCAAATCTAGAAGAGGAGGCTAGCAACGCAGATCTGAGGACAAAGGTGGCGCCTTTCGGCGAGGAGCTCCATTTCCAATGTGATCAAGCATAGATCTACCAGATCTGGAGAAGAAGACGAACAACGGCGCAAATATGAAGAGGACAACGCGACTGACCCACCTGAGGGCCACCCGGACTTGGGCGACCCCCGGAGGGCCGTCCTGACTCGAGCGACCCCCCGGAGGGCCGTTCCGACTAGGGTGAACCCTCGGACCGCCTTGAGGCCCACGTGTCTCGGGGAAATTTTCAGGGGGCCCACATGCCCCAGTCTGTGCTGGGGTCTTACTGGGTCTTAGATACGGTGTTTTGGGTGCTGCCGATCTTCTGTTGAGTTCGCGAGAGATGATGAAGACCTTGGGTGGCATTTTGACCCTGGAGGGGACGAGTACGTTCATTTGAAGCAGCACGGCCCATGGACTGGATGCACCACCTTGCAGACAAAATGGATTTTTCGGAGGCGGAGTAATGATACGGATGGGGCTTTGGTGACGTGGATGGTGCATCGAACGTGAACGGTGCGACGAATGCGGACGATGTGGCGAACATAGACGTGACCTCATTTGGAAACGATTTAATGCGAGAATCTGAACGTGGACGGTGCGACGAATGCGGACGATGCGGTAAACATGGACGAGACCTCATTTGGAAATGATTTACTGCGAGAATCATGTCATTTACTGAGAGAATAATATTAGGACTTTATTTGGCAATATTTTAAATTGAGAGGGTGATTTAGTCCTTTTGACTAATTACCTAATTAGTGGGAGTATTATTATAAATAATGGAGGAGAAGAGAGGGGGATGGTATGCTTATTTTGAGAGAAAATCGATAAAGAAAGGAGAGAATTCCTCGTTTTTCGGGAGAGTGCGGACGGCCTCTTCAATCAACGTCTTGGGATAGAGATTACCTCTATAATTGTAATCAATTTATCTTTATTATTTTTAGTTTATTATCAATAAATTTCCGATCTTCCTAGTTCCTATCAAATTTATCATATGATGAAAGATTTGACAGTGTGCTTTGTAATGATGACTGGATAAACCTAATGTCTGCCTCTTTCTATGAGTCTTACCATTATTTACTAGTGATCATTATCTAATATTATGGTAGCTCTTCAATAACATATTTTGGGCTAGAACCATTCTTTGCAATTGTCAGGTTTCTATGAACTTCTTGGTTTTGTTCGGTGTACGGCTTATGAAAGAACCCCAATGTTTCGATTGGTCACTATGCTAAAGACGTTGAAGAAAGGTCTAAAGCGGTGGGTCAAGGAGGAAGGGCCGGATTTACTAATCAAATCATCACAACGCAGAACAGTCTGGTAGATTTGCAGTTTGAAAAAAAATTTGATACTGATTCTGCACTGCATTACAAGGAAAGAGAAATTCTAAAACAGCTTGAAAAATGTTTGGATTTGGAGGAGGAAATGCCACATGAGAAGAGTATACATAATTGGTTACTACTAGGATATCATGACAAAAAATTCTTCCATGCAGCAATGAAATCAAGATATTCTTGCAATAACTTGCTTCATCTTGTCAATTTTGATGGTACTCCAGTTTTGAGATTGTTGGAGCTGTGAGCAACATCACCTTTATGACTATGGTCTATTCAAGCAGGATTGCTATTGAAATATTTTCCCAAAGGTCTCACCCATGTGGATCCTTGAGTAATAGTATGGCTAAATAGAAAGATTTCTGATTTTGAGGTGCGACAATATTTATTTTCTCTTGGAGGGGATAAAGCTCCAGGTCCAGATGGATTCAATGATTTATTCTTTCAGCAAAATTGTCATATGATTGGGGGCAAAATTGTCATATGATTGGGGGGATATGTACTTCAAGCAGTTAACTCAATCAAGGTCTAGCAAGCTCCTAATTGAATTAAATCACACTTTCCTTATGATGTGTGTTTATTTGTTATATTTTTCATATACCTTTTCCCACGTTTTTCACCACTTCGCCACGTTTTCCGTGCAGTTTTCCTTGCTTTTTGGTCCTTTTTTACGTTTTTGGTCACTCTGGTATGTTTCAGGTGGATTTTTGGATTTTAGACCAAAAGAGCAAGAGTATGGGCTTAGGAGTGATCGACGCTGTGATAGGATTCATTTCAAGAAAATGGAGCTCAATCTGGTGATCTGTAGCATCTCACATGGCCGTGTGAGGCAACACAGCCAAGGAGAAAGAAGAAGCCCCCATACGGCCGTTTGGTCCATTCTGCCGAAGAAGCAAGCTGCCACGACACGGTCGTATGAACACTCACACGACCGTGTCGTCACAATCCAGATGAAGGCTAATTGCAGCAATGAAGCCACGACACGGCCGTGTGGCTACCCCACACGACCATGTCGTCCTCAATCCAAAGGAGAGCAATAGCAACTGACGCTACCATTTTGAATTCTTAAACGGTCGCGTCAGCGGAGATCTCCCAAGCTGCCATCATGCATAACTTTGCTGAAACGACGCGACCGCGTGGATTCCTGCACGCGGTCGGGTCAGGCCTGGAGCGACCCAATAGGGTTTTGGAGCTGGTATTTAACCTCTGGGGTGCTGCCAGCGAGAAGGGATGGACTATTACCTTCGTTTTTCACCTCTTTTGTTAGTTTTTCTTAGTTTCTAGGAGTAAGATAGATTAGATATGGTTTTTATCTTGGTTTTTCATTGGTGGATGTAATTGGAACGCGGATTTTGTAACTCCAACGATTGTGAAGCTAAGTATTTTATTGTTTTTCTTAATCTTTATATGTTTTCTGTGATTTCTTGTTATTCTATCCGTTTATCTCCGTATCTTTATATGTTTAGTGAGTAAATCTTTATCTATGGTTTGGTGGATCCCGTTGTGCAATGAATTTGGTTTAATCTTGCTTGTTGGTTATTGGATGATACGCCTGGGTTATGTTAGGATGATTATTATCAATGTAGATCGAATTCCACCTTCGTGGGTAATTAGATTAATTCATGATTGGCGTCGGGGTTAATTTAGGGTTTTCAAATACACTGATCGATACTATCGAATGCACGGTTGGTGTCAATATTCGATTAAGCCCTCCTAATATAGATCTGAATCCTAATCCACGGAAGTATCGTTGAGGAAGATTGGGATATTTGTAGGACACAATGCACCTAGCACGTACCGATACACGATTGACGTCAGATCGATACGAGCTAGGTAGTCCTATTATGCACCATGGAAGTGGGGGATATGGTTAATACAAATGGGATATCTTATCATGTGCCACGGAAATGGATGGTAAGAGAATACCCTTAGATTATACGATCTCACCCTAGGATGATTCGATAGCCACACAACGAGTCTATATCCATGCTCAACCCACAATTGGGTGAAACCTAGCCATAGATCCTTTCTTATTCTATTCGTTTCTCACTATTCCATTCACACTTCCCATATTCTCACGTAGCTAATTATGGCCTAGGATTGAGCTAGTATTCAGTTACCCAACCTTCATGCGCATGGCCTGTTAGCGCTGCGATGATAGCCGCGCGTTACGGTTTATAAGTGTAAAACTTCCATAACAAGTTTTTGGCGCCGCTGCTGGGGAGGTTGCGCCTGAATGATACTAGTTTAATTTTAAGCTTGTTAGCATAGGTGCATAAAAACTAAATAAATAAATAAGTAAGAAGAAATTTTTTCGCTTCTACCCCATCTATATTTGTGTTATTCTCTTTTCATTTTATTACTGACTACCCTCTCTTTTTTCTTTCTTATTTTTGTTTGATCAGGTGCGCATGGAGTATGAAATGATGATTCTCAATGACGATGTCGTTTTACTTCTTTCTATGAAGATGGACGCATTGGAAGAATAACTTCATGGGTGGACATCAAGGGCATATGCCCCAATCCACCCGCCATTCGTTCCACCACCTCAGAAATCTAGATTGGAGACTTTAATGGAGGCATACATTAAAGCTCAAGAGCAGAAAAAAGACTACTTCGAGACCTCCCTCCGAAAGCATGGGGAACAATGCACAGGTTGCTCAGCAAATCAGCAAATCAGCCAGTTATGCCACGAAGTGATCCTGATTGCAGCATCTCGATGCCAATCACAAAAGCAGTCAGAGCAGGATTTTAGGACCCTGATCATGGAGGATGAACTGCAAAGTGAAAAGAATTTGGAAGAGTCACCCACCATGCTAGAGGGCAACCCATCTAAACAAAACGTTTTACAGTCTCTTATGGATTACCTCTTCCTTGCGGGTTTCGTGCGCTCGAAACTTTAGGGGCCGTCGAGGGTGTACGCCGACTATTTCTTAACTTAGAATGGACCAATTTCCTCAAGTTTAAAGCCCCCGCCTACGAGGGACTCACGCTTCAGTTTCTCATCTCTCTAAAGTCCGAGGGTTCACAGTTACAGTTCAGGATCTTGGACACCGACTACACTATTTTTTCGACGCCCTGAACACTATCTTTCATTGGCCTGCCACATCGGTAGACGATTCTATTTGCCCATCTAGCGCCCACTCCGCTGCATTCAATGCATCCCACTTCTGGGATGAGATCACTAGGGCAGGATCCTTCCATCGCACTGCGGTGAAGGCTTCTCTGTCATTCACCCATCATTACGCCTCGCCCATCGCATTCTCGCGAACACACTTTTGCAGGGAGGAGACATGCATAGTCTCACGATTTGAGCTCCTATTTTTGTGGGGGCATGACACAATATTTTGTAAAGGCCCAGGCCCGTTGGGCTTTAATAAGACCCCAACCCCTCCCCTTTTGTTTTTTTCTCTTTCTCGTTCCTTTTCTTTTTGTTAGTCCTCTCTCTCTCTCTCTCTCTCTCTCTCTCTCTCTCTCTCTCTCTCTCTCTCTCTCTCCGAGCCCCTTAGGGCTTTTTCATTCGCCCTTTCTCGCTCCCTCTCGATCCGGCAGCGAGAAGCTCTCGTAGGCTTCGGCGAAGCCCCATGGCACACACTCTCTTCGACGGCCCCTCAAGATTCTTAGGGCATCGATTGTGTCTCCCCTCATTCGCACGCATGCAGTAAACGCCACGAGCCCTCGATGGCTTCGATCGAGGGTCCCTCACTTCTCTCTCTCTCCCCCTCTCCTGCGTCATGTAGGTCCCTCGATGGAGACTTCTGCCACCGTGGGGCCCACGATGGGGCTCTCACCGACCCAGTCACTTCGCAGCGATGCACGCCGTCAGCCCTCGTCCTCCTACGGGTCTTTTCGACTCTATAAGAACCCCCTCTCCTCCATCTTTTGTCTGGAAGTCTTGTAAGTATTTCTTTTCCAATTTCGAAGATGTTTTCAACTGATTCCTCGGCTCCTTCGATGATGGCCTTGAGTTCTTAAATTTCTGATTCCTCGGCTCCTTCGATGATGGCCTTGAGTTCGTAAATTTCTGATTCATTGGCTCGGATTCAGGTAGACCCTATCTCTTTTATTCAATTCTGATTTCAGTTCCTTTTTGGGAAAGGATGATTTGGGGGTAGAATTAGGGTTTTATTGTCCATATTACTATCTCATGGGGTTGGGTGCCCTCGCCTACTTGCGTGAGGTCCCGGGGTTGCTGTTGGGGTTGTTTGGGGGTTCAGTGGCTTCCGTCCTCGCTGTTTTGTTTCCGGTGGGGCTTGGTTACTGGTTGGGGCTCCTCTGCTTGCTGTTTGGGCTTCCCCTTGCTTGCTGATTGGACTTTTGCTTGCTGACTTGGGTTCTTGGGTCAGGTAGGGGCTCGGCTGGTTTCTTCAGCTTCTGTTTGGGTTCGGTTGGGCCCTTTGCTCGCTTTTTTGGGTTCGGTATGGATTACTTGGGTTGTGAGCCCCGTTCCTCAACTGACTGGATTAGCCTCTAGTTCCTTACGAGAAACCCCGTGGACCTTGCCGTAAGTACGGGAACCCCCAATGTGTGATGAGAAGACCCCCAATCTGATCCCATGGCCTAGACTCTCTAGCACATTCGTGAGTCGACCTTTGATCTTTCTCTACTTAAGCAATTGTTATATTTTCTTGTTTCTTGGTCGTTGTGAGAATCAGTTAGTATTGCTTATTTTATGTATCAACTCAGTTTGAAATGTCTTGTCATGATGAATATTCATGCTTTTACCTTGTCTCATACCAGTTTCATTATCTTGTTGCCTCATAAGTTTATTAGTACCTTGTTAGTTTAATATTGTTAAATTGTGTAGCCTGCACGTTACTATGTTGATACTGGATGACTACTGGACTATCTTGAGATTGGTTCTTGACTTGACAGGTTACTATTACAGGTACGATAGTGGATCCCCCTTGGCTATGTAGTTAAGTAAAATTAAACTTGACACACCTCACGACACTAACAACTAATAAAATTATTACTTTTTGCTTGACTCACCGGGTTTGGGGAAACTTATGATTGGGGAGTACGGGAGCAACTGGGACCTGATCAAAATCCCCCGTGTTAGGGGGACGTCCATCATTCCGATGGGTCCTGAGTCTGGGGGGCAGACATGGACGGCCATCTTGATGGGTCCTGGAGCCCCACCACAGGTCACAGTGTCACAGCTCTTACAATTTCACAGCTCTTACAGTACGGTACTTCTACTTTTGGACTCTGCCCGGGGTCGCACCCTCGCGGGCATGGTAGCTTACAGATGCTTACTGTACTTTCCCTCATAAGTCACAGCCTAGGACTGGTTCATTTTAGCTAGCACCATCTCAACAGTAGTTTGTGCTCTTTTTTTACCATCACGATATGTCTCTCTACTGTACGCTTTCTACTTTCTACTGCTGTCACCTTGCCTTTTGATATTTGTACCTCCTTAACCTCCCGTTGTGTGTGTTCGTGGATTACCAGGTTAGGTTACTTCTTGTTCACTACTATCATGCCTTTGGCTGTCTTGTTTTCTTTTATGCACACTTACTTTTCTTGTCCCTTATCTAGATATTGTTTACTCTATTGAGCATGGTGCGACCTCTGTTGCCCACTAGGTACGACACACATGATTACACATCGGTGTTTGAGCACGAGGAGTTGGAGCTTTCGCTACAGGACCTTGAGAGGAGTCAGAACTCCCAATGTAGGATCGTTTAAGCTTTGACGCTGTGGCAGGTACGTGCTCCAATTACGCTTTAGCAGTAGTGTAGCTTTTTACTTGTCTCTTTTCTGTTCAGTACTGCTTACCTGTTTTTTACTGTCTTTTCTTTATTTAGAACTATGTTACTGGTAATCTCCAGAGTGTCCTCCTCACTTCAGCACTGTTCCACATTGAATTTACTGGCACCTGCGGGAGCTGCACACTCATGTTTCAACCGTAGCGGCACCTGCCAGGAGGCGGGGCGTTACAAAGTGGTGGCACATGCAGGTCGGTGCAACCGCGTCATGAATAGTGTAGAGCAGGAAGGAAGTGTGATACTCGATTGACTCTATCTTGCTTTGTGGATGCAGGTGTGTATATACGCAAGAGATATAGACAGTCCTAGAGAGCGCTCATGGCTTCAGGATCAGGATCTGGGTCCGATGGTGCCAGACCCAACATGGTGTATCAGATTTCAGACCAGGCCTTGCAAGAGTTGATCCAGTCTATACAGGAAGAACCCAGGCAGGATGGAGGAGTACAGCAGTTTCAATCTCTTCGGCCGCCGGTTTTTAATGGACGAGGAGATGCTTTGGCTACTGAAGAGTGTATGCGTTCGATCACCGTCATGCTGATGGCAACAGAGGTACCTCCAGCGTTGTGCATTAGCATAGCGAAGCTACATTTGACCAGAGATGCTAGAGACTGATGGAATGCTGCAGAGGACTGATTACCTCAGCCAACCTCTTGGGCCACATTCAAGGAGGAGTTCAACGGCCAGTACTTCTCCCCAGAGGCACAGATGGAGTTGGAGGCACATTTCATGGACCTGAAGCAAGGCTCGATGACTGTAAAGGAGTACGACGCTGAGTTTTCTAAACTCAGCAGGTATGTAGCTTGATGCAAGATCGCTAACCATACTTTGTGTTTGCGTTTGCTAACGATTGGTGTTTCAGGTTCGCTAAGGACATGGTGTCCACCCCACAGGCTCAGGCCAAGAGATTTCTGCAGGGCCTGGACATCGACATCCATGACAAGCTGGTGGGGCTTGTAGGAATATTATGCCCTCGAGGCCATTTATTCATATGTGAATAGCACAAACATCTTGTTCGAAATAACAGTAAGTTGTTTGGTAATAATTTATCTAAGTTATATTGTAATGTAGTTAACATTAGATATCAACTTAGGTAAAGTCCTGAGACTTTATGTAAGGTCAAACAGGTATCGAGATGAGTAGCTCGATCATGGAGAAATGTTTGACCGTCTGTAGCATAAGTCTAAAATGGTTCGTGGTCGTAGATGTTCCGAGACAAGGATATCGAAACATCGGATAGACCATTGTGTCTTAGTCTTCACCGTTTAGCGGTGGCGATGATCTCATGATCGCTTGACTTGGCGAAGTCGAAGACGAGACACAGGTGCTCATTAGAATGAGTTCACTAAACGATCCACTAGAGTTATCATATGGTTATATTGACCAATCTGTCAGTGATAACTCTGAGTGATGATAGGATAGTTGGTCTTTTGACTTGAGGTCATTTTGACGAACTTGTGCGTGAACGGTGCCACTTATATCAACTGACCTAGCTTCGAGGCAAGTCCTGTCGAAAGGTCTTTTGATTGGGTGTCACTTGAAACGTACGAGGCGAGTAATGACCAAGAGAGGATTCGTCTCTCCCGGTCAATGGGAGTTAGTGTCGTAGAGTTAGTTCTGTCTTTAGTAAAAACTCTGCGCAGAGTATGTTGGAAGAAGTCCAACATTAGTTGACTAAAGATCGATAGAAACTAACCGGAGTCAAGTTATTGGGGTTGACAGTTTGACCGTACCCCAGACTTGATCTGCATGACACAGTTTAGACGAAAAGACTATAACTACGGAATTCATCACGGAAATAGTCAGGGTGGTCCCGACAATACTCATGTCAATGAGTTAACCACATAATGATGATTCCTGAAGCAGGGACGGCAACCACTGCTCGTGGTCACTGCCGTATAGAGCTTCGAGCCTAACCTGTTGTAAGGATCAGGCTGTAGGGTCTCACACAGAGTGCAACGCTTCGTCTAGTAATAGGTAGAAATTAGTTAGGGAGAATAATTGCATTTTTGATGCAAGGGATGAAATAATTGCATTTGATGCAATATGGTAATTTAAGCTTAGATAGGGACTATTTTGCATTTGATGCAAAAGCGATTAAATGTGTATTAAATTGTTTAATACAATATTTAATAATATAAACGCAAGGAAAAGTTCACGGGTAAGACGGGAATGTCCCGGTCTAGACCCAGGTTCGAAGGGCGTCCAAATCGGACGCCAAACATAAAAGTTATGGCCAAAACAGTGTAAAACCCAGAAGCCCAAGGCCCGGCCAAATGGCCGGGCAATTCAATGTGAGCCCGAGCGCCCACGTGGTCACTGGGCCCACGCGGACACGTGCTTTGCACGCGCCCGCGTGGGGCGCCAGCGCCCACGCGGGGCGCGTGCAGGGCACGCGCCCTTGCAGGGCGCGCTGCGCGTGCGTGCTGAGGCGCGTGCGCTGCACACGCCTCGAGGTGCGTGCAGCGCATGGGCCTGGCGCATTGGGCCCCGCACGCAGCCCTAGGGCTGCGTGCTGCGTGCTTTGTGTGACGGCTGCAGTTTTGTGTTTTGGGTGTGTTTGGGCTGATCTTTGGACACTCAATTGGAGGGTCAAACGAACTCCGATTGACGAACGGTTTTTTCCTATGCGTTCACCGTTGAACGCTTGTCGTATTGATAGGTTGTATCAATCCTGAAGCTCAACGGTGAGTGAGTTAAAATTCACGGAAGTTTGCACTTTGTGAAGTGCAAACTAACTTGATTTTAAATTAACTCATTGTTTAGTCCCACATCGGATTTTGAGAAATGGGGAGAGTCCGCCGCCTATATAAATAGGGGTCTCTCCCCTTCCTCAAAACTCGTCCCAAGCTCTAGATCTGAGCGGCTCTCGTAAATGTTGGAGCACACTCGGATCTAACCTTAAATTAATATTTTCTCTTCTCCCTAAATTTCTGCCTTACTCCTGCGGGCTCTAGCAAAGCCACAAAGGAGTTCGGATTCTGGATCCGAAATCTTGGCGGAGGTTTCACTCGCGTGAAACTTTCTTCGGCGCGTGGTTGGCTCGGCGGCACGGGGATTGATCGCCTCGGGATGCGGAGCGGTTCGAGGAGCGGTTCGGGGAGCGGTTCAAGTAGCGGCTCGGCGTGGGACGGGAGCAGCTCGGAAGACGGCGCGGAACATCTCGCCTGCTCCAGGGCTGAGATTCCGGGTATGTGGTTAAAGTATTTTATTAGCATTAGTTTAGTTTAATCGCAGTAGGCTAGATCCTTCTTGGGATGGTCAGATCCATCCCAAGTCGGCATAGATCTTGGCATAGGGTCTTGGACCTTAGGGCTAAGTTAAAAATTGTTTTTAACTGCATGTTAATTAGTTAACATAGTTTTTCTTCCGCTGCTATTGCTTTTTCTGTCTATGTTCCGTCCGACTTAGGACGGGACTAGAGTTTTTGTGCCCTAAGGGACCGCCAATTTCCCTACAGTGGTATCGGAGCCTAGGTTTGCGTAGTCGATCTAGGTACTGCGATTTCATTAAACATGTTAATGCATTTTAAATACTTTTAAATTTTTTTAAAGTTATTAGATAATTTTAAAAATGTTTTTGAAGTTCAAAATTCTATGCGATAAATTTTTGAACATGAAAATTTTTAAAATGACGTTTTAAAATTTATGTGATAATTTTAAAACTAATTTTAAATATTTAAAAGTTTAAATTTATTTTGGATGCCTAAAAAATTTTTTATATGTTAAATTTTTTTAAGCATTTAAATTTTAAAATGGTGTTTTTAAATTTATGTGATAAATTTTAAAATTGATTTTAAGGCTTTAAATTTATGCGATAAGTTTAAAATATTTTAATGTTTAAAAATTGTATATGATAAATTTTTGAACATGGAAAATTTTTAAAGTAATGTTTTAAATTTATAAGATATTTTTTAAAACTGATTTTAAAATTCTAAAAATTGTTTATGCGATAAACTTAGTTTATTTAATTGTTAAATAGATATACACTTTCATTTTATGTTGATAAAATTAGTGTAGCTTTATTTTAATGGCTTGTTAATCTTGTCCCTTATTTGATAACACAAGACAACCCTTTAGGTTAGCCATTAAAAATGATTAAAATTTATTACTTGAATTTTAATGACATGCTATGTTTTAATAAATCATTAACAACAATATTAAGACCTAATTCCTGATTAGGGTAGTCCTTTAAATGAATTTTCAATTCTAATTATTATAATTAATTTTTCATTAAAGGACTTCGCTTCTAGCGTTGTTAATAAAATTTATTAAAATCCTAATAACGATTAGGGTAGCACGTGAACCTTATAGTTGATAAGGACTTAATAAAAGTTATTAAACAAATCCTAAAATTTTGAATTTAAGAATTCAACTAGTTGATAGGATTAATTAGTTGTTAATAAAAGCTGTTTAGTCTATGGCATACATACAAAAATGACAAGCTTCATTCAATGGACCATGATCCAGTCAATGTGCTTGGCTAAGAGTTCTGGGTCAACCCTTGCTAGTCCAAGGGGTAGTGATCCTGGCTTAGTCAATTCCCTGGCTGAGTTCCACTGGACCGCAATGTCGCGAATCATGATTGTATGACACCCTGGACTATATCTAAGTCAAATACGTTAATGATCTTTTTCAAGATTAGCCGTAGCCCTCCTTGTTTTAGGGGTTAGCAACTATAGGGCCCGTGTTACAGTTGTTGAGATACACTCAAGCTGTGACATGGCAACCTTGTAGAAACCAACTTCTTAAATACATAAGATGACATCTTGACTTGACCCAAACCGACGTTGTCGTGAATACACCGAGCGGCGGCGCAATTTTAGTCAAGGATGTAGTCTGCCTAGATGTAGTCTAAGACCTGACCCAAACCGACGTGTCGTGCATACACCGAGCTGAGGGGCAAGTCAGGCTAGACATGAAAACAAGGGTCCGACTAGACTAGACATTGTGATTTGGATGAGCACACTCATGATCACGAATGGCTAGGGGCAAAAACCGATTAAGAGAGTCATATCCGATATGATCGATGAAGAGTCATCTTCCGATCGCAGAGTCAATCAACTTGTTGAGTTACACTCAAGGTTGTTTAGACTCAAGGTGATTGGAACTCTTACCCATTAATTTTTAATTCGATTAAATCGTGCGTTATTAAGCTTTAAAACGTTCGTTAAATAGTGGGAGGATATAGATAGATAAAAGCCAATCTACCTATATTTAATATTGAACATATGCTAAAACTAGGGCAAGACTATGTTTACCGTAGGAATTAAAATATAATATTTTAATAAGTTAATTGGTCAAAAAGTTGATTAATTGAATATCAAGTTAAATTCTAATTGATAGAATTAAAACTATATTCTCGTTGACATTAAATGACCTTCTAAAGAACAGACTTAAGAAATATGATTTCATTGAGTTCTGGGTCCAACAAATAAATTAAAGCTACATGTCACTCGTCTCTATATGAGGCAGCTTGAACATATAGGACATTCAAAGTATGTTTCTCCCTACAACTTGTCGAGCTACCCTCAAGGTTGTATGGACAAACAATTTTGATCCGCAAAGTTCAAGAATTCGATTAAACTGTTTGAGTCGAATACGAGTGCATGAGCGGTGCAAGACTATGTATCTCAACCGGATCTTGAGACAAGCAACTTCTTGAGCTACACTCAAGATTGCAAAGCTCAAGCGTTTGGATACATAAGTCGCTTGCATAGCTATTTATTTATGTTGATATCTAAATGTGATTTAGAAAAGGAAGAAGGCACTTCGGAAAGTCAACAGAGAAAGTTAGTTTAATTTATCATTAGTAAAGGCATAAGTAGGAGGAAATGAAAACGTGACATATTTTGATGTCACATTTCGGAATAAGTTGTTATACAAAAGACGTTTAACACATTTTGACGAATGTCGTCACATTGCTTCTGAAGTAATGTTTTGTGTTAAGTAATTTGTAAATAACTATATATATATTAAATGTTCATATATAAATACACAAGATAGTAGCAAACTTATATGGTAAAATTAGACTAGGCCGTATCAAGAGATTAAGCTTCACAAGTCACATAAAGAGGGGTCTGACCTCTCGTATTATGAAGTCTACGGACACTTGTGAGTCTTAGCCTCTTAGATACAATGGCCGAAACCCATCTGTGAGACAGTGGGAGAATGAGTTGTCGAACTCAGTCTAGTACATACTGATGTACCCGAGTCTAGATTAACCAAAATAAGTTATTCGTATATTTTATTAAGACACGTGTTCTTGATGAAACACAAGTCTGATAAAATAAAGAACGAAATGTCTAAAGTATTTAAACTGATTCGATTAGATCGAATGGTCAAATACTTAGCTAAATAAAATCTTGTGTAATTAAAAGAAAATGTGATTTTCTCTCAGATCAAGTCTGTTAACACATCGGTGTGTTAAAAGGTATGAATCACACTTAATTAGATTTAGTGTGATCCATTGTAAGTGACTCTGAGTTAAGTCCTCCCTCTGGGTTAAGTCCCAGATAGCAATGCCTAGGTTTTGATAAAGTTCTATGAGAACATTATCAATAAGATATTCATTAAATCAATCATGAGGAAGTTGTATATTTACTCGAATTTCGTAAGACGAAAAGTCGAGTTAAGACATCATAACTGATGATGACTTAGTCAACTTCCGGGATGAAATTCGGAGTAGTAACTCCGATTTAAAACTTGATGCAATCAGAATAGGTCCGTGTGCGTAAATAAATTTGAGAATTTAGTTTACGTACCCAAGGAAAATGTTTCCTCACTTACTGCAAGTAAATCTTTAAGTTGAATGGTTGGTGCAGAAAAGAAAATAGTGAAGTACAATAATGTTGAACGGGAACGATTTTCATCCTAATTTCTTTAAAACGGATTAGTTGAAACCGTCTCGCCAGCAGATGTGTACAGATCTACTCGGACCAAACTCGATGTAAACGCTCAGTTTGACCATGAAAATTTGAGCATTCACTTATAAGTTCGTTCTTCTAAATATGATTTAGACGGACCAACTTATATGAATTAGCCAAAGAGTTTTCAAGGTCAGTGGGAGCATGTAAATTACATGCGAGGCATCAAAGAGATGGAACATATATTTTGATTAAGTAATCCAAGAGTTTGATTATTTATCAGAAATAGATATGAACCATTTGCAATGACCAATAACAAATTTAAAATTATTATCGTAAGGTACGATGAACTGGATAAGATCCAGGGAAATAAAATATTATAGATTCCGATAGTCCAAATGAATTATTTGAATGAGATTCAAATGGTTGGTCTAACACAAACATAAAAATCCCTTAAGTCTATAGTGTAGACGGTTTTAGCAGATCCACTCACGAAGGCTCTACCACATGAAGTCGGGAAAACTTATGTGTAAAAACGGTATAAGATACCGAGATAAATGGGCCTGAGTGCAAGTGGGAGATGTAGGAATATTATGCCCTCGAGGCCATTTATTCCTATGTGAATAGCACAAACATCTTGTTCGAAATAACAGTAAGCTGTTTGGTAATAATTTATCTAAGTTATATTGTAATGTAGTCAACATTAGATATCAACTTAGGTAAAGTCCTGAGACTTTATGCAAGGTCAAACGGGTATCGAGATGAGTAGCTCGATCATGGAGAAACGTTTGACCGTCTGTAGCATAAGTCTAAAATGGTTCGTGGTCGTAGATGTTCCGAGACAAGGATATCGAAACATCGGATAGACCATTGTGTCTTAGTCTTCACCGTTTAGCGGTGGCGATGATCTCATGATCACTTGACTTGGCGAAGTCAAAGACGAGACACATGTGCTCATTAGAATGAGTTCACTGAACGATCCACTAGAGTTATCATATGGTTATATTGACCAATCTGTCAGTGATAACTCTGAGTGATGATAGGATAGTTGGTCTTTTGACTTGAGGTCATTTTGAAAAACCTGTGCATGAACGGTGCCACTTATATCAACTGACCTAGCTTCGAGGCAAGGCCTGTCGAAAGGTCTTTTGATTGGGTGTCACTTGAAACGTACGAGGCGAGTAATGACCAAGAGAGGATTCGTCTCTCCCGGTCAATGGGAGTTAGTGTCGTAGAGTTAGTTCGGTCTTTAGTAAAAACTCTGCGCAGAGTATGTTGGAAGAAGTCCAACATTAGTTGACTAAAGATCGATAGAAACTAACCGGAGTCAAGTTATTGGGGTTGACAGTTTGACCGTACCCCAGACTTGATCTGCACGACACAGTTTAGACGAAAAGACTATAACTACGGAATTCATCACGGAACCAGTCAGGGTGGTCCCGACAATACTCATGTCAATGAGTTAACCACATAATGATGATTCCTGAAGCAGGGACGGCAACCACTGATCGTGGTCACTGCCGTATAGGGCTTCGAGCCCAACCTGTTGTAAGGGTCAGGCTGTAGGGTCTCACACAGAGTGCAACGCTTCGTCTAGTAATAGGTAGAAATTAGTTAGGGAGAATAATTGCATTTTTGATGCAAGGGATGAAATAATTGCATTTGATAAAATATGGTAATTTAAGCTTAGATAGGGACTATTTTGCATTTGATGCAAAAGCGATTAAATGTGTATTAAATTTTTTAATACAATATTTAATAATATAAACGCAAGGAAAAGTTCACGGGTAAGACGGGAATGTCCCGGTCTAGACCCAGGTTCGAACGGCGTCCAAATCGGACGCCAAACATAAAAGTTATGGCCAAAACAGTGTAAAACCCAGAAGCCCAAGGCCCGGCCAAATGGCCGGGCAATTCAATGTGAGCCCGAGCGCCCACGTGGGCACTGGGCCCACGCGGGCACGTGCTTTGCACGCGCCCGCGTGGGACGCCAGCGCCCACGCGGGGCACGCTGCACGCGCCTCGAGGCGCGTGCAACGCACGGGCCTGGCACATTGGGCCCCGCACACAGCCCTAGGGCTGCGTGCTGCGTGCTTCGTGTGACGGCTGCAGTTTTGTGTTTTGGGTGTGTTTGGGCTGATCTTTGGACACTCAATTGGAGGGTCAAACGAACTCCGATTGACGAACGGTTTTTTCCTATGCGTTCACCGTTGAACGCTTGTCGTATTGATAGGTTGTATCAATCCTGAAGCTCAACGGTGAGTGAGTTAAAATTCACGGAAGTTTGCACTTTGTGAAGTGCAAACTAACTTGATTTTAAATTAACTCATTGTTTAGTCCCACATCGGATTTTGAGAAATGGGGAGAGTCCGCCGCCTATATAAATAGGGGTCTCCCCCTTCCTCAAAACTCGTCCCAAGCTCTAGATCTGAGCGGCTCTCGTAAATGTTGGAGCACGCTCGGATCTAAGCTTAAATTAATATTTTCTCTTCTCCCTAAATTTCTGCCTTACTCCTGCGGGCTCTAGCAAAGCCACAAAGGAGTTCGGATTCTGGATCCGAAATCTTGGCGGAGGTTTCACTCGCGTGAAACTTTCTTCGGCGCGTGGTTGGCTCGGCGGCACGGGGATTGATCGCCTCGGGATGCGGAGCGGTTCGAGGAGCGGTTCGGGGAGCGGTTCAAGTAGCGGCTCGGCGTGGGACGGGAGCAGCTCGGAAGACGACGCGGAACATCTCGCCTGCTCCAAGGCTGAGATTCCGGTTATGTGGTTAAAGTATTTTATTAGCATTAGTTTAGTTTAATCGCAGTAGGCTAGATCCTTCTTGGGATGGTCAGATCCATCCCAAGTCGGCATAGATCTTGGCATAGGGTCTTGGACCTTAGGGCTAAGTTAAAAATTGTTTTTAACTGCATGTTAATTAGTTAACATAGTTTTTCTTCCGCTGCTATTGCTTTTTCTGTCTATGTTCCGTCCGACTTAGGACGGGACTAGAGTTTTTGTGCCCTAAGGGACCGCCAATTTCCCTACAGGGCTCAGGCTGACGACCCATGCTGAGATGCTCTCCACAGCTCGAGAGTACGAGTACGTACAGCGGGAGCGAGTACGACGAGAGCAATCAGGAGTCCCTTCCAGATGGCAACCATCACCTTAGAGGTGCCAAACTTTCACTATGGAGGTGATGGAGACGGACGCTCCCGACTTTTAGCTTATATTATCAGTTCCTTGAACTGATCTTCATTTTTGTTGTAGCCTATTGTTGGATCGCTTTTTGTTTTTATATGTTATCTTGTTCTAAAATTCCGATGACGGAATTTTTCTAAGGTGGGTAGAATGTAAAGGCCCAGGCCCATTGTGCTTTAATAAGACCACATCCCCTCCCCTTTTGTTTTTCCTCTTTCCCGTTCCTTTTATTTTCGTTGGTTCGCTGTCTCTCTCTCTCTCTCTCTCTCTCTCTCTCTCTCTCTCTCTCTCTCTCTCTCTCTCTCTCTCTCGCGACGAGCCCCTTCTGTGTAACGGTCTGTTTTTATTGTACTTTGTTCGTGCACGTGCTTTTGGCCATGCACGTGTTTATTTTAGACTTTATTTGTTTGTGAACACTTTGTTGTGATATTCCGTTGTGAACGTCTCTGAGAGTATTAAATAGTGGCACTATCTTGGAACGACATTTCTCGAGTCGTTTTCCCACAATTTAATCTTACTCGATGAGACGTGACGATTTTCACTTTTGACGGGAGACGTTTCTATTTTTAGTTTCGTCGTCCGATGTCAAAATTGAGATCTGTCTTCTTAGTTAACTCACTTTCGTCAACACGATCACCCTGATATTTATTTTATAATTTTTGGAGTTTATTTGACCACTTTTATATTTTTAGCAAGGGTTAAAATATTTTTAAAAGCTAGGTTTTAAATTAATTTCGGCCAAAGAAAATTTATTTGAGTTTAAAACGTTTTAAAGAATTTTTGAGCCAATTTCCAGCTCATTTGGGCCGCACCCTAGCCTTGGGTGAGTTGGAGAAGGTGAGATTCAAATTTTAAATTATTTTAAACTTCTAATCCCGTTAGGATTAGCCCTAGACCTAGTCAACCCATCTACACTATATAAACAACCTCTAGGAAGACCTATTTTCGCAAGAAATTAACCCTAGCCTCTTCGAAAACTCAAATTTGACGTTGCGACGAATCGTCGCAACGTTGCGACGAACAACTGCCGCACGACCGAGGAAATCAGCGCCGTTCCCCCGCTCCGATCACTAGTCACCCCCGCACCAAGCAAGCCCCGCACCGCTGTATCGCAGCTGCTCCGTTCGTCCGCTATGACCGAGAGAAGCTCTCGGTCAGACCGAGAGCTACGCCCGCATCCCGCTCCGCACAGCCGCCCGCTCTGTCGCCCCGCTCCGCACCGTGCCCGACCGAAGGCCTCGCCCGCACCGACCGCTCTCCGCAACGTTGCAACGTTGCAACGTTGCAACCCCCTCATCCGCAGCGCCCGACCGATGCTCTCGCCCCGCTCGACCGAGAAAAGTCCCCACACCCGCTGCTGCGACCGACCCAAGCGCTGCACAGCCCCGTCCCCCAGTGTCTGACCGAGCAAATCCCCCGCACCGAGGCTGTACGACCGAGAGCCATTCGTCGCAACCCCGCACCCGTCGCACAACTTGCCACCGTGGGCCCCCAAGTTCTCCAGAGGTATTGTGGGTCCCCCATAGGTCCCTAGGACTACTGTGGGCCCCACCTAGGTGCGTTCTCTTCGAGGGATTGACGCGTACGATGTTGCGACACGTCGTAGCCCGTCGTCGCACGTGCTAGCTTTGGAATCTGGAATCGTTGCTCCGGTTGATTGCCCTGAACTTTCCAGTGAGGAATCTATATTGGAATCTGGACTTGGAGCGCGATCTTTTATTCCAACCCCTGGCGTCGCTACCCGACGCCAGTGTAGCTTTCGCGTCGTGTTGAGGTAACGCTTTGCACCCCTAGGACCCCCAACCCAATTGCATGCTAAACAAGACTAAAAATCAGTATTTTAAAGTATTTTAAATGTTTTTGCAATCACTAATCAAGATTAATAAAACGGATGTAGGCCGGTGGACTTGTGCACGTAGGAATTGTGACTTTGGACTCGTTGGACGGTGTTTCTCTGACGGGATACTTGCAAGCAAGTGAAACTTGCCAAATCTTGCTTAGGGCCATGTTTTTAGGGCACTTCCTTGCTTTTAGCGTAAAAGAGACTAGTCAGTGAAATGATAGCTGGCTAGACGCCTACTTGATCTAGTTTGACAACGAAACTAGATCAGTCACCTAAATTGATCTAGCTTGACAACGAAGCTAGATCCAACCCTTAAACTTGTTCATGCATTGATATCTTCCACGTTTAAATTCTCTATCTGTACGCACTTTTAACTGCCATGCATTGCATCTTACATATCATCCTAGTGATTGTTGCATTGGTAGCACACGCTACACTACTTGTTCTTCCTTGTCTGGCTAGGTGCACCCCTACGCCATACTTGTTTAAAACACTTCCTGGCTCGTGATCCAGAAGCGGGCCTCATGTGTTGGTTGAAAACCAATGCCCGATACACGTGGAGGGGTAGGGATAAACGGTCACTTGAGCTTAGGAGTTGGCCCGCGCAGCCACTCTAGCCAAAAGGCGGAATCTCTATGCACGAGGTGCTTACTTTACTTGTCTTGTACTAGTGAGTGTTACTTGTAAAACTTGACATCCATGCCATGCTCGTACCTTACTTTACTTGTTGCACTCATTACTTTAACTGCCATGTCATTGCATCATGCTAGAACTGCTAGGTTGCTTTACTTTTACCTACTTTCAGTTTCCTTGCACAAGTCTTTCAGACTTGCTGACATGTGCCCCTTGCTCTTTTGGGTGTCACATGTTAGACCCTGAGCCAGAGACAGTTGTTGAGGACGAGGTGTTTGCTGACGCTGAGCCTGAGCCTACGTTAGTCGAGGAGTTCGAGGACACCGGAGACCAGTCTTAGAGACTGTTGAGTTACTTTTGCTTTAGGTTGCTGTTAGTTGTCGGTGCTTGCACCATTACCTTGTTTTCGTACTTTGTACTTTTGTTGGCCATGCTGGGGCCTCTTTTAGACTCTTTTATTTGAGCCTGGTGGCTTTTCTGCAATGTTGAAATTTATTATTATGGATATTCTGAGATTTATTCTTTGTCTCATTTCCTTATTATTATCTTTGTTTCGTTTCGCGTTGCAAGGACCTGCAGTTTAAAAGTGATTGACGCTTATCGGACTTGTAGCTTTGTAGCTTCAAGTCTGAGCGGACCTTCTCACGCTTCGCCTCCACGTTTTTGGGAAGCGGGGCGTGACAGGTTTAGTTGGTGGCCCATGCAGGTCATATCTTGCGATTGCGAACTAACGGAACAACGATAATAAACGGAATGTCCATTAAATAAATTGCAACATCCAAGTCATTAAGGTTTGAGTCTAATTTGTTTGTTCGTTTTCTATGTCATTAGATGGCTGGACGACGACAGACCCGATCTGGCAGTGGGCCCAATCGTGCTGAGGAGCCGGATAGAGAGCCCACCATTGCTGAGATCATGAGGATGATGCATCAGATGATGCAGGTGCAGCAGGGCATGCTCCAGAACACTCAGAGTGCTCCTCGCCACGAGCCAGGAGCGAAGCAGTTTCGGGAGCTGGGCCCGACTTACTTTGATGGATCTGAGGGACCGTTGGCTGCAGAGGAGTGGATCAGAAACACTGAGGATAATCTGAAGATGTCGAAGGTCAACCCGGCTGGATGGGTTGATCTGGTGAAGAAGCAGCTTAAGGATAATGCTCGAAATTGGTGGGATGCAGAGGAGGAGCTGTTGGTGAGCCACATACCTTGGGCTACCTTCAAGTCCAGGTTCGATGAGGAGTACTTTCCGAAGACTGCTAGGAGGGAGATGTTACAGCGCTTCATTGAGCTGAAGCAGGAGAATCTGACGGTGGACCAGTACCACCAGGAGTTTACTAGGCTGATTCGCTTCGCACCGAAGATGGTAGAGGATGCTGAGGAGAAGGCTCAGAGGTTTCTGCAGTGTCTTTCTCTAGACTTGCAGAGTCTGATGTCTACGACGGACATGGAGTCATATCAGAAGTTGCTGGTAGCTGCTCGGAGACAGGAGAGGATTGCGAAGTAGAAGAGAGGACTGATTTCTGGAGCTGGGAAGAGGCCTATGGAGCAGGTCAGAGGAGTGGTTAGGCCTGGGACTAGGCCTAATCAGCCAGTGCAGTTCAAGAGGCCAGGTGTGCCTCCTCAGAAGACTTGCCATTTCTGTGGCAAGACCAGGCATATCAAGGATCAGTGTAGGAAGATGTTGGGACAGTGCCTAATTTGTGGAGATCCTACTCATGCTATGAGGGAGTGCCCAAAGTCTAAGCTACCTTGGAAGGAACCCGTTGCCGCACAGCCGTTGCAGCAGAGAGCACCTGTTCCTGCAGGTCGTGGAGCACCCCTCGCCCCACAGAGGCAGGCTTTTCAGCAGGCTATGCAGTCGAGGAGGCAGGCATATCTGATGACGGCAGTGGAGAGCGAGGCTGTGGATGAGGTTATCGCAGGTAACTCTCAAACTAGTTGTTTCCTTCCTTAGATAGTTCGATTGTTAGCTTATGTGTTTGATTGCATATGATTGTTTGTTAGAATAGGGTTTGATTGTTAGATTGTTGGTTATGTGTGATTTTGGTGTGCACGTTTCCTGCACGAGTCCTCTTTGACTCCGGTGCATCGATGTGCATTATTTCTCGGAGATTCGTGGAGAAGCATTCCTTGACGACTTCCCCTATTCCCAAGAGTTGGAACATCGTCACAGGAAATGGCGTGATCTCGGTGCATCTTGGGTGCAATTCTTTCCCTTTGGTGGTTTGTGGACATGAGCTTTACGCTGACTTTATTGTCCACGACATCATCAACTACGATGCAGTGCTTGGAATGGATTAGCTTGCGAGCTTCTATGCTACGATCGATTATCGGAGGAAGAAGGTGGTGTTCGAGATCCTCGGACATCCAGTGTTCGAGTTCAGTCGTGGTAGCAGTTCGCTTGGTCCCGTCAGGTTTCGGGCCAAGCCGGTGGAGATTGTTGCTATGCAGATGGAGCAAGATAGACCAGCTGTGGTACGTGAATTCGACGACGTCTTCCCCGAGGAGATGTCTGGACTGCCGCCAGATCAAGCTCTCGAGTTTTCGATCGATCTTATTCCAGGAGCGCAGCCTATTTCGAAGGCACCGTATCGGATGGCTCCAGCAGAGTTGGAGGAGTTGCGTAGGCAGCTGGATGAGCTTTTGCAGAAGGGTTACATCAATCCTAGCGTGTCTCCGTGGGGAGCATCGGTGTTGCTGGTAAAGAAGAAGGATGGTTCGTGTCGCATGTGTGTGGATTACAGGGAGCTGAATGCTGTGACTATCAAGAATAAATATCCCTTGCCTCGTATAGATGACATCTTTGATCAGCTTGGAGGATCGAGGGTGTTCTCTAAATTGGATTTGAGAAGTGGCTACCATCAGCTTAAGGTGAAGAAGGAGGACATCCCGAAGACAGCCTTCAGGACAAAGTATGGTCACTACGAGTTTGTGGTTATGCCATTTGGTGTAACCAATGCGCCCGCAGTCTTTATGAACCTGATGAATTTGGTCTTCTACGACTTTCTAGACAAGTTTGTCGTTATCTTTATTGACGACATCCTGATCTATTCAAAGTCGGAGGAAGAGCATGCCTCGCACTTGAGGACAGCGTTGGAGATCTTGAGGAAGCATCGTTTGTATGCTAAGTATTCCAAGTGCGAGTTTTGGCTGGATAGAGTTTCTTTTCTTGGGCATGTGGTGTCTGGCGATGGAATTTCTGTGGACCCAGAGAAGATTATGGCTATCAGATAGTGGCCGGTTCCGCAGTCAGCGTCTGAGATCTGGAGTTTCCTTGGGCTTGCAGGCTATTACCGACATTTCATTAAGGACTTTTCCCGGATTGCTGAGCCGATGACCAGACTGACGCGGAAGGATGCACCATATGTTTGGTCCGACGATTGCGAGAAGGCTTTTGGTATTCTGAAGGAGAGATTGACGACTGCCCCCGTACTTGCTGTGCCTGATCGGAGTGGAGGATTCGAGATCTTTTGCGATGCTTCTGGCAAGGGTCTTGGATGTGTGTTGCATCAGCATGGGCATGTGGTTGCGTATGCTTCTCGTCAGCTTAAGGCTCATGAGAAGAATTACCCAACACATGATTTGGAGTTGGCTGCAGTCGTGTTTGCGCTGAAAATTTGGAGGCACTTCCTGCTGAGTGAGAAGGTGAAGATCTTCACTGATCACAAAAGCTTGAAGTATATCTTTACGCAGAAGGAGCTCAACATGCGACAGTGTCGATGGTTGGAGCTCATGGCAGACTATGAGATTGATTTGCAGTATCACCCTGGCAAGGTGAATGTGGTTCCGGATGCGCTGAGCAGGCTTCCAGCGGTGATGATGTTGACTTCACAGTGGAGATTGCAGCAGGATTTTTGCAAGACTGGTATCGAGATTATTCTTTCTGGAGAGACTTCTTCGTTGATGAGCATGCAGATACAGTCGACGATCGTGGATAGGATCAAGGCTGGACAGGCTGGAGATGCTAAGCTTGTGAAGATTCGGGAGCAGGTGGAAGCCGGTCTGCGGACTGACTTTTTGATTCACGAGGATGGTTCGTTGAGATTTGGAGCCAGGTTGTGTGTTCCAGCTGGAGATATCAGAGAGGAATTATTGGTGGAGGCACACAGTTCACCGTATTCTGTGCATCCTGGTGGGACCAAGATGTACAAGGATCTTCGTCTGAATTTTTGGTGGCATGGTATGAAGAGGAGTGTGGCTCGGAGTGTAGCCAAGTATTTGGTTTGCCAACAAGTAAAGGCGGAGCATCAGCGTACGACAGGGTTGCTACAACCACTTCCGATTCCGGAGTGGAAGTGGCAGCACATCACTATGGATTTCGTAACTGGACTACCTCAGAGTCCGAAGCAGAATGACGCGATTTGGGTGATTGTAGACCGATTGACCAAATCCGCGCACTTTATTCCCTTCCGAGTAGGACAGTCTACTGAGACGCTAGCGAGGAGATATATGGAGGTAAATTCTTTTACTCTCCGTTTCTATTTCCTTTTCCTAGTTTAGATAGTGATGTAACGTGAATCGTACAGGAGATCGTACGACTTCACGGAGTCCCCGTGAGTATCGTGTCGGACAGAGACACGAGATTCACATCTCAGTTTTGGTAGAGTCTGCAGAAGAGCTTGGGTACGAGTCTGAGTTTCAGCACGACGTACCACCCGTAGACGGATGGCCAGTCCGAGAGGACGATTCAAATTTTGGAGGACATGCTGAGAGCGTGCATGTTGGACTTTAAGGGATCTTGGGAGGATCATCTCCATCACGTTGAGTTTTCCTACAATAACAGCTACCAGACGAGTATTGGAATGGCGCCTTTCGCCGCGCTATATGGAAAGAAATGTCGATCGCCACTGAGCTGGGATGACATTGGAGATCGGGAGCTGTTAGGACCGGAGATGATTGTGGAGGCCGTGGATGTTGTGAGAAACATCCAGGAGAAGCTGAGGATTGCGCATGACCGTTTCAAGCATTGGGCCGATGCTAAACGGAGACCTTTGGAGTTTCAGCCTGGCGACCATGTCTTCCTGAAGATTTCTCCGAACCGCGGAGTTATTCGATTTGGGAAGAGAGGCAAGCTGAGTCCGAGGTTCATTGGACCGTTCGATGTTCTGGAGAGAGTTGGAGCTGTGGCTTATCGCTTGGCGTTGCCACCGTCGCTTGTGGGAGTTCACAACGTATTTCACGTATCTCAGTTACGTCGATACGTTAGTGATCCATCCCACGCTGTGGATTTCTCGGAGATTACGTTTCGTCCGGATCTGTCTTATGATCAGCAGCTAGTTGAGATTCTGGATCGTCGACAGAAGCAGCCGAGGAATAAGACCGTCGACTTGGTTCGAGTGCAGTGGCGTCACGGTTCCCCTGGTGAGTCCACCTGGGAGCGTGAAGATGAGATGAGAGAGCGTTTCCCACACCTTTTCCGAGCAGTGCTTGATGTTGATTCCAAGGACGGAATCATTTCTAAGGTGGGGAGGATGTAACGGTCTGTTTTTATTGTACTTTGTTCGTGCACGTGCTTTTGGCCGTGCACGTGTTTATTTTAGACTTTATTTGTTTGTGAACACTTTGTTGTGATATGCCGTTGTGAACGTCTCTGAGAGTATTAAATAGTGGCACTATCTTGGAACAACATTTCTCGAGTCGTTTTCCCACAATTTAATCTTACTCGATGAGACGTGACGATTTTCACTTTTGACGGGAGACGTTTCTATTTTTAGTTTCGTCGTCCGATGTCGAAATTGAAATCCGTCTTCTTAGTTATCTCACTTTCATCAACACGATCACCCTGATATTTATTTTATAATTTTTGGAGTTTATTTGACCACTTTTAAATTTTTAGCAAGGTTTAAAATATTTTTAAAAGCTAGGTTTTAAATTAATTTCGGCCAAAGAAAATTTATTTGAGTTTAAAACGTTTTAAAGAATTTTTGAGCCAATTTCCAGCTCATTTGGGCCGCACCCTAGCCTTGGGTGAGTTGGAGAAGGTGAGATTCAAATTTTAAATTATTTTAAACTCCTAATCCCGTTAGGATTAGCCCTAGACCTAGTCAACCCATCTACACTATATAAACAACCTCTAGGAAGACCTATTTTCGCAAGAAATTAACCCTAGCCTCTTCCAAAACTCAAATTTGACGTTGCGACGAACAACTGCCGCACGACCGAGGAAATCAGCGCCGTTCCCCCGCTCCGACCGCTAGCCGCCCCCGCACCAAGCGAGTCCCACACCGCTGCATCGCAACCGCTCCATTTGTCCGCTACGACCAAGAGAAGCTCTCGGTCAGACCTAGAGCTACGCCCGCATCCCGCTCCGCACAGCCGCCCGCTCTATCGCCCCGCTCCGCACCGTGCCCGACCGAAGGCCTCGCCCGCACCGACCGCTCTCCGCAACGTTGCAACGTTGCAACGTTGCAACCCCCTCATCCGCAGCGCCCGACCGACGCTCTCACCCGCACCGACCGAGAAAAGTCCCCGCACCCGTTGATGCGACCGACCCAAGCGCTGCACAGCCCCGTCCCCCAGTGTCTGACCGAGCAAATCCCCCGCACCGAGGCTGTACGACCGAGAGCCATTCGTCGCAACCCCGCACCCGTCGCACAACTTGCCACTGTGGGCCCCCCAAGTTCTCCAGAGGTATTGTGGGTCCCCCATAGGTCCCTAGGACTACTGTGGGCCCCACCTAGGTGCGTTCTCTTCGAGGGATTGACGCGTCCGACGTTGCGACACGTCGTAGCCCGTCGTCGCACGTGCTAGCTTTGGAATCTGGAATCGTTGCTCCGGTTGATTGCCCTGAACTTTCCAGCGAGGAATCTATATTGGAATCTAGACTTGGAGCGCGATCTTTTATTCCAACCCCTGGCGTCGCTACCCGACGCCAGTGTAGCTTTCGCGTCGTGTTGAGGTAACGCTTTGCACCCCTAGGACCCCCAACCCAATTGCATGCTAAACAAGACTAAAAATCAGTATTTTAAAGTATTTTAAATGTTTTAGCAATCACTAATCAAGATTAATAAAACGGATGTAGGCCGGTGGACTTGTGCACGTAGGAATTGTGACTTTGGACTCGTTGGACGGTGTTTCTCTGACGGGATACTTGCAGGCAAGTGAAACTTGCCAAATCTTGCTTAGGGCCATGTTTTTAGGCCACTTCCTTGCTTTTAGCGTAAAAGAGACTAGTCAGTGAAATGATAGCTGGCTAGGCGCCTACTTGATCTAGTTTGACAACGAAACTAGATCCGTCACCTAAATTGATCTAGCTTGACAACAAAGCTAGATCCAACCCTTAAACTTGTTCATGCATTAATATCTGCCACGTTTAAATTCTCTATCTGTACGCACTTTTAACTGCCATGCATTGCATCTTACATGTCATCCTAGTGATTGTTGCATTGGTAGCACACGCTACACTACTTGTTCTTCCTTGTCCGGCTAGGTGCACCCCTACGCCATACTTGTTTAAAACACTTCCTGGCTCGTGATCCAGAAGCGGGCCTCATGTGTTGGTTGAAAACCAATGCCCGATACACGTGGAGGGGTAGGGATAAACGGTCACTTGAGCTTAGGAGTTGGCCCGCGCAGCCACTCTAGCCAAAAGGCGGAATCTCTATGCACGAGGTGCTTACTTTACTTGTCTTGTACTAGTGAGTGTTACTTGTAAAACTTGACATCCATGCCATGCTCGTACCTTACTTTACTTGTTGCACTCATTACTTTAACTGCCATGTCATTGCATCATGCTAGAACTGCTAGGTTGCTTTACTTTTACCTACTTTCAGTTTCCTTGCACAAGTCTTTCAGACTTGCTGACATGTGCCCCTTGCTCTTTTGGGTGTCACATGTTAGACCCTGAGCCAGAGACAGTTGTTGAGGACGAGGTGTTTGCTGACGCTGAGCCTGAGCCTACGTTAGTCGAGGAGTTCGAGGACACCGGAGACCAGTCTTAGAGACTGTTGAGTTACTTTTGCTTTAGGTTGCTGTTAGTTGTCGGTGCTTGCACCATTACCATGTTTTCGTACTTTGTACTTTTGTTGGCCATGCTGGGGCCTCTTTTAGACTCTTTTATTTGAGCCTGGTGGCTTTTCTGCGATGTTGAAATTTATTATTATGGATATTCTGAGATTTATTCTTTGTCTCATTTCCTTATTATTATCTTTGTTTCGTTTTGCGTTGCAAGGACATGCAGTTTAAAAGTGATTGACGCTTATCAGACTTGTAGCTTTGTAGCTTCAAGTCTGAGCGGACCTTCTCACGCTTCGTCTCCACCTTTTTGGGAAGCGGGGCGTGACATTCGAGCTTTTTCATTTGCCCTTTCTCTCCTTCTCGATCTGGCAACGAGAAGCTCTCGTGGGCTTCGGCAAAGCCCCATGGCCTACCCTTTCTCTTCGACGGCCCCTCAAGCTTCTTAGGGCATCGATCGTGTCTCCCCTCCTTCGCACGCACGCAGCGAATGCTACAAGCACTCGAGGGCTTCGATCGAGGGTCCCTCCCTCACTTCTCTCTCCCCCTCTCCTGCGTCATGTAGGTCCCTCGATCGAGACTTCTGCCATCGTGGGGCCCACGATGGGGCTCTCACCGACCCAGTCACTTCGCAGCGACACGCGCCGTCAGCCCTCGTTCTCCTACGGGTCTTTTCGACTCTATAAGAACCACCTCTCCTCCATATTTTGTCTAGAAGTCTTGTAAGTATTTCTTTTCCAATTTCGAAGATGTTTTCAACTGATTCCTCGGCTCCTTCGATGATGGCATTGAGTTCTTAAATTTTTGATTCATCGGTTCTGATTCAGGGAGACCCTATCTCTTTTATTAAATTCTGATTTCAGTTCCTTTTTGAGAAAGGATGATTTGGGGGTAGAATTAGGGTTTTATTGTCCCTATTACTATCTCGTGGGGTTGGATGGCCTCGCCTGCTTGCGTGGGGTCACGGGGTTGCTGTTGGGGTTGTTTGGGGGTTCAGTGGCTTCCTTCCTCGCTGTTTTGTTTCCGGTGAGGCTAGGTTACTGGTCGGGGCTCTTCTGCTTGCTGTTTGGGCTTCCCCTTGCTTGTAGATTGGACTTTTGCTTGTTGACTTGGGTTCTTGGGTCAAGTAGGGGCTCGGCTGGTTTCTTCAGCTTCTGTTTTGGGTTCGGTTGGGCCCTTTGCTCGCTGTTTTTTTGGTTCGGTATGGATTACTTGGGTTGTGAGCCCCGTTCCCCAATTGACTGGGTTGTTAGCCACTAGTTCCTTACTAGAAACCCCGTGGACCTTGCCGTAGGTACGGGAACCCCCCACTGTCTGATGAGAAGACCCCCAACCTGATCCCGTGGCCTTGACTCTAGCGCATTCGTGAGTCGACCTTTGGTCTTTCTCTACTTAAGCAATTGTTTTATTTTCTTATTTCTTGGTCGTTGTGAGAATCAGTTAGTATTGCTTCTTTTATGTATCAACTCAGTTTGGAATATATTGCCATGAGGAACATTCATGCTTTTACCTTGTCCCATACCAGTTTCATTATCTTGTTGAAGCATAAATTTATTAGTACCTTTTTAGTTTAATATTGTTAAATTGCGTGGCCTTGGGATGTTCTTATGCTGGCACGTTACTATGTTGATACTGGATGACTAGTGGACTATCCTGAGATTGGTTCTTAACTTGACATGTTACTATTACAGGTACGATAGTGGATCCCCCTTGGCTACGTAGTTTAAGTAAAATTAAACTTGACACACCTCACGACATTAACAACTAATAAAATGATTACTTTTTGCTTGACACACTGGATTTATGGAAACTTATGATTGGGGAGTACGAGAGCGACTTGGACCTGATCAGAAGCCTCCGTGTTTGTGGGGACGTCCATCATTTCGATGGCTCCTGAGTCGGGGGGGGGGGGGGGGGGGCAAACATGAACGACCATCTTGATGGGTCCTGGAGTCCCACCACAGGCCACAGTGTCAGAGCTCTTACAATTTCATAGCTCTTACCGTACGATACTTCTACTTTTGGACTCTTCCCGGGGTCGCACCCTTGCGGTCATGGTAGCCTCCAAATGCTTACTGTACTCTCCCTCATAAGTCACAGCCCAGGACTGGTTCCCTTTAGCTAGCACCATCTCCACAGTAATTTGTGCTCTTTTTACCATCGTGATATGTCTTTCTACTATACCCTTTCTACTTTCTACTGCTGTCACCTCGCCTTTTGTACATCATTACCCTCCCGTCGTGTGGGTTCGTGGATTACCAGGTCAGGTTACTTCTTGTTCACTACTATCATGCCTTTGGCTGTCTTGTTTCCTTTTGTGCACACTTACTTTCTTGTCCCTTGTTTAAATATTGTCTACTCTATTGAGCATGGTGCGACCTCTGTTGCCCACTAGGTACGACACACAAGATCACACAGAGCTGTTTGAGCACGAAGAGTTGGAGATTTTGCTACAGGACCTTGAGAGGAGTCAGAACTTCCAGTGCAGGACCGTTTGAGCCTTGACGTTGTGGCAGGTACGTGTTCCAATTACGCTTCAGCAGTAGTGTAGCTTTTTACTTGTCTCTTTCATGTTCAGTACTGCCTTACCTGTTTGTTACTATCTTTTCCTTATTTAGAACTGTGTTACTGGTCATCTCTAGAGTGTCCTCCTTACTTCTTCACTGCTCTACATTGATTTCACTGGCACCTGCTGGACCTACACACTCATGTTTCAATCGTAGCGACACCTGTCGGCAGGCGGGGCATTACACAGTCGCGAGTGATAAAATCCACCGGTGTCACTGTCTCACGTAGACTTTTCCATGCAAGCTCATGGTTAGCACACAGACTCATGTGCATCGTCACATCCACTTTTGGCAAGATCTATTGTGACAGTCTCATCACATTTATTGCTTCCCATCCTCATGTCTCCCTAGACATGAACGATAGCGTCCCATCAGTTCGTGGCCATACCTCTCTCGATCTCTCTATTCTCGCGAACATTGCATATGATCAAATTGAACTTGAGAGATCAGTATGTATGGCTATATGGGCCCGAGCTCACTCCCTACACCATCCTGCCGAATCCTACACGTACACGTGTCGAGGCGCTTACGCAGTGGGCATTTGACCTTGATTCTATCTTCTCACCCACTGCACAGCCAGAGCCACAGCCGCATCCTATTCCCACGGATCCCTCTACCTCCACTGCACATGCTATTACCACACATGAGGAAACTAAGGAGCCCATGCACCCACCACCACCACCTCCTCCACCCATACCGTGGAGGAGCGACTCCACATTATATAGGATGGTGTTCGTGAGTTACGATCCTTCAGGGACACCCCGATATCCACGATTCACGGCCTACACTCCATGGTATATGACATATATGATAATCTTGTTGCCATTGGCTTCCTCCCCGACACCCGACCCCTACCACTCCCACATATCCCATCAACCCCACCCCCTGATGGCGGCACCTCCTCATCGCTGCTTTCGTACTCCTCTATATACACATCGCCCTCACTTTCACTTCTCCACCACACTTAGGGCACGATGTCACATTTTCTTGGGGGATCACACCTTCCTTTTTCTCCCCATACACACTTGCGTCCTCACATCTTTTCTGATTATTTTGCATTGAGGACATGCATACTTCCAGCTTGGGGGAGGAGCATTTCACGCTTCACTTTCTATTTTTTTGTTTTTCCACTCCCACTTTCATGCCTTCACCCATATGTTTATACATGCATCAAGTTGATGGGCTCATCACGTACTCTAAGCGGTGCACCAGAGGAGCCGGTTCAACCGCATGATTCAGGGACGTATTCGCAACCTTTAGGCTTATTTTCTATTATTTTATTTGTGGTAGGGGCAAACTTGTTATTTGCTAATAAGCGAATTGGTATTAGAGGGGGGAAAGACTGGCCTGCCCTAGTTCATGCTTTGTTATGATTATTTCGTGATTGAGAGAGATTTCTCATAGTTCTTCGGGAGGGTGCGAACGTCCCCTATCAATCGACGTCTTGGGAGGGATGTTGCCCCTTTGATTGTAGCCATCGATCCATTTATTTTTAGTTTTCTAACTAATAAAAATTTCAGATTTGTTTGAGTTCTATCAATTTGGTATCAGTGCGAATCGATACATGGCAGCATCGACGAGGGCCAAGTATTGATGCTGAGGAGGATCACCGCTAGGCAAGACAAACAAGACGAGGCCTTCGCGAAAATCATCTTTCAACTTTCGTTCCTCTTTGGAAAGGGTGGAAACGATGGCGCAAACCCTAACCCTTCAAAAAGGGGCCACATTTGGAGAAAGGGAAGGAAAAGATGGAGAACTTTGATGATAGCTTGCTTTCCGACATCGATGAATACTTCAAAGACGAAGAGGAAGAGCCGTGAAGGGAAGAGAAGATCGTCGGACATCAATGAGGTGGCGAGGGTAACCGGATGAACCCCCAGATTCAACAAGAGGGGTGGCCGGCCCAGAACAGGAGCGGGGCAGCTGCCCTATCCTTCCTGACCTCCAACAGGGTTGGATGACCCTGCCCAATGCTTCAGAGGGGCCACCGGGCCTTCGGTAGCCCCAGGCGACCCCCTGGCAGCCGCCAACAGGGGTTTCCGAGCCCCATGCAGTCCAAACAACAGCACATCCTCGTTTGCAGACGTGTCATGGCAATGAGGACCACTTTCAACCCCCCATGGCAATTAGGACATGTACAAGGTAATGGTTTCTATCCCGGTGAAGGAGGGGGCGGTAACTACGAATATGAAGGCGGAGGTGCCTATGGAGGAGGATATGACTGAGGAGACTACCGGGGACGAGGAGGAGGCCCACTGGGTTCTTCGAAGGGCACAAATACACTTACCATCCCAACCGCCAGAGGCATCATGACGGAGGAGCAGATCAGAGACACTTTGGGGTGGATAGCAGAGTACGAAAGAGGAAGATGGCCATATTTGAGGGGGAGGATCCACATGCGTGGATTTATGATTGGCCCGGATTTGCATCCGGAACGATGTCGTCTTACCGCAAGCGCACGGTACAGCGACGAGCGGGTATCGAACACGGGGAGGCGGTGTCACACTACATATCTACTCCTAGGTTGAGTTAGACTTGAGAGTTTTATTCGTGTATATGGATTGTGGGGTGTCGTAATGGTGATGGATGCGAACGTCGTGTCACTCGATATTGCAAACTGACTCCACACAAAGAAAGAAACAAAACAAAGGAAAAACAAGTGAGAGAAATATCACTAGAGTTTTGGTATCCTCACTACTGCTTCAGGCACAAAATGAAGCTCATACGTGTCTAGGGATCGAATCGTCCGACAAGTCGATAATATGTTGTGCGGGCAATTTACTTCAGTGCCACTACGTGGATCACCTAGTAAGCAATATAGGGATGTAACGAACAAATAAGGTAGGTCCCACTATCGTGGATCACCGAACCTATATTGACGATGTTACAACCCTAGTTGGACGTGAGAGGACTTTTCAGGACAAGTGCCACTATCGTGGATCATCGCATCTATCGAATTCCCGTCACCCCCTAATGATAGAAAACCACAACATAACTCTACGGCTCCCTCGATTCCTAGCTACGTTATAGCAGCGCCAATATCTTTGATCGCATGCCACCATCGTGGATCATCTCGCTACGGAATACCCTTGATTATTGGGTTTATCCTAAGGTGAGTTCATCGACCACCAAGAGTTGTCAATTTAAGGGTTCTAGGGTTGTCAATTCCTAGATCCGATTGTGGTAGAATCCCTTCCCTAGACTACGTTCCCAACATTCAAAAATCCCCAAATCGAGATGGGTTTGGTGCCAATATCTTGGATCACCACCCCTATAAAAATGATGCTCTAGCAATAGGATTCAACCTAACCCTAATAATAGATCTACTCAAGCATAGCAAATATCATGAGATCAATAGAAAATATTGCTAGCATTCTAGATAACACAAATAAAATAGAATTAAAGAGAAACAAGTGTACTTATCTTGATTACAATGGAGGAGGGGCCGATGGCGTGACCTAACTCCTAAAAGAGTCTTCAAGAACAAAAAGAGAGAGCTCTCTTAATGACGGCTACAACATATATATATAGTCCCCTTAAACCCTAGAAAACCCCAGCAAAACACCTTTGAAATTCGGCCCAAACCCGTTTTTGGGCGCAACTTAAATGGTGGGCCAAAGCTGACTCGGACCGAGTGGAATTTCCACTCGACCGAGTGGCAGATTTCAGCATTGCCCCGCCATGTTGTAAAAATTCCACATATTTCATCCGACATCCGTTTGATGTGTTCTTAGTGACGTTGGAACCGTTATGAAGTCTACTAACCATGAAAAATATTAGAAAAATACTGTGCTAACTGGAATGATAGTAGATCTTCAAAGAGTGAGATGCTGTCCTGAATTCTAGGCTGCTTTACCTCACTCGATCGAGTGACGATGCCACTAGGTCGAGTCGGCCTCGTAGACGGTTGAAAGCTTCAGCTGATGTTTCGTTCTCGATCTGAAGCAAAGATTCACTCGATCGAGTGGCAAATCCACTTGGTCGAGTTTAGAGGCTCGAAGCATGGCTCAAAAACGTCGTTCTGCCATATATTCCACTCGACCGAGTCACCTAGGCACTCAGTCAAGTGGGTTACTCTGCTCGGTCGAGCTAGGAAGCTTGAATTTGCTTTGAAAATGTCATTATGTCGATAATTTGACTCGGTCGAGTAGCCCTCTTGGCTCGATAAACGGGTAAGTGATTTCGGCTCTCCTTTCCATCCTACCACTCGGACCTAATGGGATTGCCACTCGGACCGAGTGGTCTGAAACTCCTTTCTGTCCTATCATGGAGCTGCTAGTGTTGAAGCTCCTTCTTCTCGCCATACCCACTCGGACCGAGTGGGATTGCCACTCAGACCGAGTGGTCTGAAATGCTGCCAAGGGCTTCTTCTTCTTTATTCTTCTTGCTCTCTTCTCCCTTCCTCCCCTTCTTCTCAAATTCTCTTCTCTATTTTGACAAGCACCTAGCAAGCCACACCATTGATGCTCTGTCCGTCTCGGATGTGTCCATAACTCTATTTTGCTCCAAATCGCTTTGAAACTCCTGAAAATGAAATAAAAGCTTCGAGAATCATATAATTCGATAAATGGTCGATAGAGCGATAAAAACTAGTTTTGAACGACTAAAATGACATGAAATGATGTGATAAAAGTATAGAAAACATGGGCACACCAAAATCTCCAAGCTTACCTCTTACTCATCCTCGAGGAAGACAAATAAGAAGTTCACCGGGAGACAAAAATGAATAAAAGAAAACAAAGAAGAGAATTTGACGAGATCATTTCCTCATCTCATGTAGCACACAACATCAACTGAGTAATAAATATGCATGCACATCCACACATAGCATTCTAGTCTAGCATCATGCATATATCATGTATTTTCAATGAAGTGTAGAGAACTCAACATCAACATGAAATTAGAGAAGAAATCCTATTATATCTTACCAGACAATATACTCAATCCATAGAATTTAAATTCAAACTCCACAACGGATTCTCTATCCAGCGTAAATATATCATGATCACATACCAAGCATGCAAGATATAAATTTGTTGTTCACGATATGAAATAATGAGTTCAATTAAAGTTAGGAGATCATCACACTAAACATTTTCTTGAACCTAGAAAAACTTCAACTCTGCACATGTCTTTATTCTAAATAGAAATAGAGACAAGGATATATAAATTTTGTGTTTTTATACTTTTGGCTATTTTTCTTGGCTTTTTTGTCTTGTAAACTTGCGTAAATGCAATGGAGTGCAAGGATCGGTCTATGCATCCCAGATCAGGCGATCTTAGGGCATCACGTTATAAGAAACCCCAAAGACCTTTATTTAGGATATTTGTTTGATTTTTGTATTTTTGTGATTTTTGCAAACTCACGTAAATGCGATGGAATGCAAAGATGGTCTTTGACCATTTATTTGGTTGTATGTAACAGAACAGGAAAAAGCATAGAATCTAGACATAGGCTCATGATCAGAGTTTTTGCTTATCAATACTAAAGCTTCATGGGTTATCCTAATTCTCTTGAATCATACTCATTCACGAAACATACTTAGTTATCGCTCAAACCATGCAAATAATTCATTCATTTTCAAATTTAATTCATGCAATTCTTTTTAACTGTTTCGAGAATATATATTGTGGAAAATGAACCCAGCTATGGAAAAGCATATCGAGCAGGTGATCTACTCGAGGAAATAACTCTATATCAATCAAATAAGAGTTCAAGGTAAAATCCATCATATAAATATTAAAATGAGACATATAAGACCGCGAAAAATGCCACGTGGGTGTGTGAAGGAATTCTCAGCAGAGTGTGGATAGCTACAAAGTGCAATTATGAGAAAATCATTTCTAATCTAAATAGAGAAAAGAAAAGAAATAAAAATAAACACAATCACACAATATGATGCATGAACATACATAAAAGGAAAACAAGATGGAAATATAAAAAAAATTGATGCAAAAATTTTGAAAAATTCTAGATATCCTAAAAATAAAGTAAAAATGTGACTACTGTAACTAGATGGTATGGAAATGCACTCCCCAAGCTTAAACTTCACATTGTCCTCATTGTGATCATAATGGAAAAATATGAGGAACACCGATAATAATAATGGGGGGTGAATGGACGATAATAATAATGGGGGGTGAATGGAATATGATGACATGAAATATGAATGATCCTAATGCAACTAAATGCTCATGCAATGATGCATGAAAGCGCCTTCCCCCAAGCTAAACCAAATAATCTTGTTTATTGACTCGATCAATAAAATCACGACTTTACTAAGCATGATTAAGTCAAATGAATAAGAAAGTAAGTTTGTCATGAAAGAAGTGCTCGATGGGTGGTGAGCAAAAAGGGTGAGACATATATGATGTGTCCATATTTTTTATGTTTTATCACATCATTTCGTATCATTTTTGCCATCCAAAGTTCACATTTATATATATTATCGCGTGTTTAATGTTATATTCACGTATAGAATTTTGGATTTTCAGGAATTTTGGAGCGAATCAAAGTAATTATAGGACATGGACACATCCAAGCCGTCCAGAGCATCATTGGCGAGGTTCGATAGGTGTCCAACGAGATGAAGAAGGAGATTGGAGGAGAGGAGGAGAAGCGTACGAGAGAAGAAGCCCAAAAGAGCAACATGGTCTGTTTCCCAGGCTGCTCGGTCGAGTGCTGAGGAGGAGAAGCGTACGAGAGAAGAAGCCCAAAAGAGCAACATGGTCTGTTTCCCAAGCTGCTCGATTGAGTGCATCAGCACTCGACCGAGCTGACATCCAAATCAAAGATGAGGGCTTCAGAACGGATACTCACCACTCGACCAAGTGGAGAAGCTACTCGGTTGGATCAACTTGGCCAGCTATGAATATTTCCAACACTTAGCCAAGATTTGAGAGCCCAAGGCCACTCGATCGAGTTAATCAGCTGCTCGACCGAGTAGAGCCGCTACTTGACCGAGCTCGAACCAAACAGAACGATGATTTTGAAGACTTTTCAAGCCTACTGTAGCTCGACCGAGCGGAGCGCTACTCGACCGAGTAGCACGTCTCAGCCCTAATCTAAAGAAGCCTTAAGCGGAGCCACGTATCTCACTCAACCGAGCGGCACCGCGCTCGACCGAGTAGGGCGCCGTGGCCCATCAAATTTGAGGCCCTAGAAGCCACTTTTCCAGATTTTTGTGGGGTCCACCCCTTGTATATAAGCACAATTTTATTCTAGATTAGGAGAGGCTTATTTTCCTTAGTTTTAGTTTTTAGTTTGAGTTTTCTTAGAGAGTTTTGGAGCCGTTGTTATTGTTGAAAACAAAGTTTGGATTTTATTAATTGCTTTTGCTTGGAATCTTGTGATCTTAATTCTCTGCGCTTGATTATTGATCTTCGACGTTTTCGTAACGATCTCTCATTTTTCTATGCTTGTTTTGATGTTTTCTATTACGATCATGAATTCTATTGCTGTTATTGAATCTTTTGTTGATCTTTCTATGAATTGTGAGTAGTCTTATATAGGACTAGTGGATTAGATCTAGGATCTTGGGATTTAAATGTAAAGTTAGGATTTTTATGTTGTTTTGGTATAAAGGGATGTGTTTTGGTTGATCCAGCCAAGTTTATAGGAGATTCCAAATAGGATTTGTGACCACGATAGTGGCGCACATCTTGGACGGATATCCTATGGACTTAATTAGGCACGTTAGTGAATTCAGTTGGAGTTCGTGACCATGACAGTGGCATGCACTTTGATGGTTTCCACCGGCGTCCTATATTACTGGTTGATGACTACGATAGTAGCGTTAATGAGAGCCACCAAATCTCAGATGTAAGCTCTATCCACGACAGTGGCGAGAGTAGAGATTGAGAATAGTTGTCGATCGTAATGCACGGATCGCGTATGAGGCTATCCATGATGGTGTGGCTAAACACGGGATACGTTAGACGAGTGACACGATAGTTGGTCATGAGTTTTACATCTTAGATGCAACAATATTTCCCTAATAAATCCAATTCAACATAGAAATTCTAATCTAGCATCGACATCTGACGATCCTAGTGGTGACTCTTATTGTCAGTCTTTTATATTGCCGATAATCCTATTTGAGAAGATAAACGTGACAACCTTTCTGAGTACACCAGCTGACACTTTTCTGAGATTTAGAACAAAACCCAAGACTATATAAGCATCTGCTTCATTGTGGGTTCGACATTTTACTATATTACAAAGCTTTGACACCGTGTATTTGCGGTAGTTTTTGGGTTAAAATCTGGAGTGCATCAATATATAAATGTGAAGATGGCAATCAATAACATATAATGGGTTTTAGGGTGCAAAAGATTTTTGTTGCAGACATATGAGGTTGTTTTTATTCAAGGTATCTAAACTAAAAAAGCAATAATCATATACGGTCCTCTCGCTGTCGAGAGGGTTCGAGATTATTGATAGCAATAAAAAATACACTACGGATACACTACTGGATTGGTACCACCTGTAGCAGAAGGCGGATCCAGTATCTTCGTTGGGGAAGGCAATTGCTCTAACTGCTCCTTTCGTGACTCTGCCAGGTGCGTCTCTCTATGGACTCCATCAGATTCCAGCAATGCGGCTCCCAGCATCTCTCCAAGGACTCCACCTGTACACTGCATGAGATAAGCCACATCAATCTGATGTGGATACCTCTTCTCCAAAATAAATGTATTCCAAAGAGGGTCATCAACATAAATATTTAAAATTAAGGATGGTTGACAACACTTCCCTGGAAATAAATCTTTACTCTCGTGCACCACGTCGACCAACTCCTCGTTGTTCACCTCAGGTTCTTCAGGTAACGATTCGTGGTCCTCTTCAGGTTCTCCTATTGTCGACGCATCCCAATGCACCTCCTGATCATAGATGTATGCGTCCATGGGTGCTAACTCATCGCTCTCCTCCTCGTATATGTCCCATCGTGTCTCTTGATTATATGTATGTGTATCTTGCACGAGTCATCAAAATTAGAATCATAATAAATATAATATGCAGGATGGGAATCAAATGCAAAAAATGAGGGGGTAAAGAGATCTCCCTGAATAGGAGCCATAAGCTCTATGAGATGGTCCTCAGCGTCAGTGGAAGGGTGAGGTGGCTGCGGAAGCTCTAATGGGGGAGGGTAGTGCTCAGGATCCTCATGAATGGCTGTGTCCTCGTCCCAATGCATGACCTCCTCGGTGACAAGTTCTGGCTCCATGTGTAACGCCTCCTCAAAAGCATGCTCCGGCTCTGTAGGCTCGTGTGTCAGGTAAGGGGACAAATGGGATGCTAAAGTATCCTCATGCTCTCTAGGTATGGAAGTGGATGTGTCGCCTTTGGATACATCATATCTGTCATCCTACGAGAGGTAGATAACCTCAATTTCTTCTCCCTCTGAATCCTCTCCGTCCATCCACTCATCGTATGAACTAGCTGTATCAGTAGGTGGGGGAAGCAACGACGACACAAACCGGCTCTGTAGTGACACCTCCTAAGTGTTTCATCGCAGTTCTTTCATCAGTGCATGGTACCGTTGTCTCCTCAAAGGTGGGGGCATCAATGTCCTCGGTCTCTCCCTCAGGCTCTTCGGGTATGGAAGCAAAAGTGTATGGAGCTGCTGGCCTTTTCGAAGGGGCGACTTCAACTAGATATGCCCAAGCAAAATCCGACAGACATATCACAAAGAATGCTACTATCCATCTCGCTAAACTCATCCCTCGCATTCCCATCTAGTCCTCTTCAAAGGGAACTAAGAAGAGCCATGTTGCTAACCCCATGATGTGGTAGCCCATCCAATAATGTGTTGAACTTCCCCTAAGCTTGCCAAAAAGTATCCCCTTGGTTCGCTTGAAGTTAATGATGAAATCTCTCGGCATTGGGTGGTGGTGCATCTTAGTCTGCGTATCTATGGTCAGTGTGGGCTCCTCCTGAACAGATGACGATGACAGCTCATGAGATGAAAGAGTCATGTTGATATCATCGAGCTTTTCTTGCAATTGATTAAGTGTCTCATTCAGCTCATCGCTGGTTTCCTTCCATTGAAACTCTATCTATGCGATTACTAAATTGATGGGATGGTCGGGACTCAAGAGATAGACGTGCCTTTCGTAGGACATGTGTCCCTCCATGTCACAAGACTCGCAGTAGGCATAACATTCTGAATAGTGATCATATTCTTCCATCTGATAGTGTGTGTCATGTGAATAATATCTATATTCTTCCATTGGAGTCTCATACTGTGCGGAATAATCATTGCCTGAATAATCAAAATTGCTCCATTGTATCTGAATAGTCAAAAGCAAACAACCTGGAAAAGATATCAGTGGTACAAGAAGATAGAAGTAATGATAAAGCAGGTGGCGGGAAAAATATCTCTTTATTTCTTTTTATAATTTTTTTTCAAATGTGTTCAATTTTTATTTTTTATTTTTATTTTTCGAAGTCTAACAACCTAATTGTGATAAATAGATAATATGTAGGTACCTCCCCGGCAACGGCGCCAAAAACTTGATCGGCCCAGATTTACACCCGGAACGATGTCGTCTTACCGCAAGCGCACAGTACATCGGCAAGCAGGTATCAAACACGGAGAGGCGGTGTCACACTACCTATCTACTCCTAGGTTGAGTTAGACTTGCGTGTTTTATTGGTGGATGTGGATTGTGGAGTGTCGTAATGGTGATGGATGCGAACGTCGTGTCCCTTGATATTACAAACTGACTCCACACAAAGAAAGAAACAAAACAAAGGGAAAACAAGTGAGAGAAATATCACCAGTGTTTTGGTATCCTCACTACTGCTTCAGACACAGAATGAAGCTCATACGTGTCTAGGGATCGAATCGCCCTACGAGTCGATAATATGTTGTGCGTGCTCTTTACTTCGTGCCACTAGCGTGGATCACTTAGTAAGCAATATATGGATGTAACGAATGACTAAGGTTAGTGCCACTATCGTGGATCACCGCACCTATATTGACGACGTTACGACCCTATTCGGACGTGAGGGGACTTCTCAGGACGAGTGTCACTATCGTAAATCACCGCATATATCGAATTTCCGTCACCCCCGATGATAGCAAACCATAACATAACTCTACGGCTCCATTGATTCCTAGCTACGTTGTAGCGGTGCCAATATCTTAGATCTCATGCCACCATCGTGGATCATCTCGCTACGGAATACCCTTGATTATTGGTTTTATGCTAGGGTGAGTTCATCAACCACCAAGAGGTGTCAATTTAAGGGTTCTAGGGTTGTCAATTCCTAGATCCGATTGTGGTAGAATCTCTTTCCTAGACTAAGTTCCCAACATTCAAAGAATCTCAAATCGAGATGTGTTTGGTGCCAATATCTTGGATCATCATCCCCATCAAAAATAATGCCCTAGCAATAGGATTCAACCTAACCCAAGCAATAGATCTACTCAAGTATAGCAAATATCATGAGATCAATAGAAAACATTGCTAGCATTCATAGATAACACAAATAAAATAGAATTAAAGAGAAACAAGTGTACTTATCTTGATTACAATGGAGGAGGGGCCGATGGCGTGGCCTAACTCCTAAAAGAGTCTTCAAGAACAAAAAGAGAGAGAGAGAGCTATCCTAATGACGACTACAACCTATATATATAGTCCCCTCAAACCCTAGAAAACCCCAGCAAGAACCCTTTGAAATTTGGTCCAAACCCATTTCAGGCCGCAACTTAAATGGTGGGCCCAAGCTGACTCGGACCGAGTGGAATTTCCACTCGGCCGAGTGGCAGATTTCAGAACTGTGTCGACATCTTGTAAAAATTCCACAGATTTCATTCGACCTCCGTTTGGCACGTTCTTGGAGGCGTTGGAACTGTCATGAAGTCTACTAACCATGAAAAATATCAGAAAAATATTTTGCATACTGAAATGATAGCAGATCTTCAAATAGTGAGAGGCGGTCTTGAATTCTGGGCTGCTTTACCTCACTCGACCGAGTGACGATGCCACTCGGTCGAGTCAGCCCCGTAGACGGTTGAAAGCTTCAGCTGATGCTTCGTTCTCGATCTGAAGAGAAGATTCACTCGACCGAGTGGAAAATCCACTCGGTCGAGTTCAGAGGCTCGAAGAGTGGCTCGAAAACATCGCGCTGCCATATATTCCACTCGACCGAGTCACCTAGTGGGCTACTCTGTCGCACTCAGTCTAGTGGGCTACTCTACTCGGTCGAGCTCAGAAGCTCGAATTTTTTTTGAAAATGTCGTCTCGGCCGAGTAGCCCTCTTGGCTCGATAAATGGGTAAGTGGCTACGGCTCTCATTTCCGTCCTACCACTCAGACCGAGTGGGATTGCCACTCGGACCGAGAGGTCTTTTATATCATGGAGTTGCTAGTGTTGAAGCTCCTTCTTCTCGCCATACCCACTCGGACCGAGTGGGATTGCCACTCGGACCGAGTGGTCTGAAATGCTGCCAAGGGCTTCTTCTTTTTTCTTCTTCTTTCTCTCTTCTCCTTTCCTCCACTTCTTCTCCTGAAATTTTCTTCTCCATTTTGGCAAGCACCTAACAAGCCACGCCATTGATGCTCTGGCCGTTTCGGATGTGTCCATAAATCCATTTTGCTCCAAATCGCTTCGAAACTCCTGAAAATGAAATAAAAGCTCCGAGAATCATATAATTTGATAAACGGTCGATAGAGCGATAAAAACGAGTTTCTAGCGACTAAAAATGGCAAGAACTGTGTGATATAAGTATAGAAAACATGTACACATCAATTTACAGGGCGGAGAGGTTCTTTACTGTGTCACGTATGATTGAGGCACAGAAGTTGGAGGCGGCGGCATGTCTGGAGGGTAAGGCTCTAGGGTGGTATCTGTGGAAGGAGCAGCGGCGGCCCTTTAGCAGTTGGGAAGAGATCCAGGACCACATATTTGAGAGGTTTCGAGAGCCTCACATGGGAACCTTCATGAGCAGCTATTCGCACTCAGGCAGGATGGATCTGTGAGGGAGTACATAGAGAAGTTTGAGACCCTTTCAGGGCGAGTGCGAGGGGTATGTGATGAGTCACTAGAGGGTACTTTTATGAAGGTCCTGAAGCTCATTATTCGCTCAGGTATTCGCCCATACAAGTCTCAGGGACTGGTGGAGGTCATGGAGATGTCACAGATTGTAGAGGACCACCAGATGGAGGAGAGGAGAACCAGTGGGCAGTTGGAGTGGACAGGTTC